>OX439001.1:45626055-46826055 GCA_949316495.1 Amphiduros pacificus
ATAATTCATGTAGGCGTGAGTGAGTAGACAGATAATTCATGTAGACGCAAGTGCGTAGACAGATAATTCATGTAGACGTGAGTGCATAGACAGATAATTCATGTAGGCGTGAGTGAGTAGACAGATAATTCACGTAGACGTGAGTGAGTAGACAGATAATTCATGTAGGCGTGAGTGAGTAGACAGATAATTCATGTAGACGTGAGTGAGTAGACAGATAATTCATGTAGACATGAGTGAGTAGACAGATAATTCATGTAGGCGTGAGTGAGTAGATTGAGTGTTTGGGTCTCTTTCTGTGTCTCACGCCTAGTGCTGTCGACACTACTATTAACACAAGAATGAGAATGGTACAAATGAGACACACGTACAAATACCAGAAAGGGTCCAATCTATAAATTAACTGTCCTATGATGGAGGCAAAAGCAAAGCCACCAACACCTTCCGCCATTACAAATAAGGAACCGGTTAACCCACTAACTGGCACATATTTATCAGCCCATCCCCATGAGGCTGGGTATAGTGTGCCAATTCCTGCCCCAACACCAGCAATGCATGGCCATATTATCCACTGTGTAACATGAATCAGACTGCACAAGGTTGACATAGATACGGTCAGCAAAATTATGTCAATCAAAATCATCTTAGTGGGGGAAATAGAGAATGAGAGTAATATGCCAAGGACTCTGGCAACAGCAAATGACCCTCTGAAGACTGTCATGGCTGTGATGCCGTCATGCTTGCGCATGTGCATGCCTTTGATAATAAAGAGTACAAGATAGTTTGAAAAGTTTAACTCCAGACCAACAAGCAGGGCAAACCTGGCACAGGTTAGAGCAATCATCGTGGTCTTATACGTATTATTTTGGTTGGCTTGCACCTTCAATCTTGTTCCTCGCACGCTCCTCAGCATATGTTTGTCTTTGTTGGTTGTTTTGTAGATGATGAAATGCATTACACTGGCCACAAAGTATATGCCAGAGATGATAGCAAAGGCGAAGTGTATGCGAGAACCACGAGCCGTTGAAGTCGTGTCACACATTGAATCGTTAGCACAGTCATGGTTAACATTTGACGAGCCGTTTGATGCTTCGGAAAAAACATCATATGCACTTGTCAAATTTAGGCTTTGGTCTCCTGATGATATAAAGTTATCCGAGGAGAGCATTCCATGAGCCAGGTTGAGAGTGAGGTTTTGATAAAGTCTGGGGCTGGCGCTGCTAGGATCGATCTCATGGCTGAGAAACGGCTCTGTCATCTTAGGGGTGACAGTGGACCCAATAGCAAACATCAAATTGAAGGTCTGGATAAGTATTACCCCGTCCCAACCCCACAGATGCACCGCCGTCACGTGCTGTCCTGTTAAGAAAAAATAAAACGCATTATTATAACCTTGGAGTAATTACTCCAAGTTATAACCAATATAGTTTGAACAAAGAATATTTCTATTCCACGTGGTTAATAACATAGGAAATCCTATCTCGCAGTATAAAGTTATTAGTTTTGAAGTCATTTCCGGTTGAAAAACCGTCACAAAAACGAGAGAGGCCAATGAAAACAGCCTTCAATATTAAATACATACGAGCAAATGATAAAGGCATAACAGCTTATCCACAATATTATATCATGTCGCATCATCTTATGTTGATTGTTATGTTTTTATATCCTTGTGTTACCATTCATAAACAAAGGTCGTGAGTTCAATCCCTGGCCATGCCGAGATTGAACTCATGAAACATTTTCCCAGTCACAGATCTGCTTTCACTCTATCATACCCCCCCCCCCAGTCACAGATTTTACTCTCACTCTATCATGCCCTCCCAGTCACAGATATGCTCTCACTCTATTATACCCACCCAGCAACAGATCTGCTCTCACTCTATCATACCCACCCAGTCACAGATCTGCTCTCACTCTATCATACCCTCCCAGTAACAGATCTGCTCTCACTCTATCATACCCTCCCAGTCACAGATCTGCTCTCACTCTATCATACGCTCCTATTCACAGATCTGCTCTCACTCTATCATACCCTCCCAGCAACAGATCTGCTCTCACTCTATCATACCCTCCCAGTCACAGATCTGCTCTCACTCTATCATACCCTCCCAGTCACAGATCTGCTCTCACTCTATCATACCCACCCAGTCACAGATCTGCTCTCACTCTATCATACCCTCCCAGTAACAGATCTGCTCTCACTATATCATACCCACCCAGTCACAGATCTGCTCTCACTCTATCATACACTCCCAGTAACAGATCTGCTCTCACTCTATCATACGCTCCTATTCACAGATCTGCTCTCACTCTATCATACCCTCCCAGTAACAGATCTGCTCTCACTCTATCATACCCTCCCAGTCACAGATCTGCTCTCACTCTATCATACCTTCCCAGCAACATATCTGCTCTCACTCTATCATACCCTCCCAGTCACAGATCTGCTCTCACTCTATCATATCCTCCCAGTAACAGATATGCTCTCACTCTATCATACCCTCCCAGTAACAGATCTGCTCTCACTCTATCATACCCTCCCAGCAACATATCTGGTATCACTCTATCATACCCTCCCAGTCACATATCTGCTATCACTCTATCATACCCTCCCAGCAACATATCTGGTATCACTCTATCATACCCTCCCATGTCACATATATCTGCTATCACTCTATCATACCCTCCCAATAACAGATCTGCTATCACTCTATCATACCCTCCCAGCAACATATCTGGTATCACTCTATCATACCCTCCCAGCAACATATCTGGTATCACTCAGGCCTGACTCTCCCAGGCTCACAATAATGACCCGGCCTCATGCATATACTATCAGTCATATTTATTATCAGATTTATTACTAACGTATTAATGTGCGCTGGGGTACTATCTTAGGTTATTGGGGGAAATCTTGGGTTATCTCCTGTTATATCGTTGACTGCCTTTGTGTTACATGTCAAATTGCCCGGAGATCTGTCGTTTATCTTTGTTCTACATTTATTGCCCAAGTTCATCAGTTTTAATTCAAGGACATCAGGACATCCTTAGGACATCCTTTTCGCTCACATAGCCTATATTAATCACATCTTCATAACGTTTACACGATCTTATTTTATACCGTAATAGTAATTCTGAGTCAGATATGATCCACTATGAAGATATAGTGCTTGCCTAAGTCATGATTCTTTATTTATTTCCCAGTTATTATCTATGACAAGTATAGTTACTGGGAATCGTGGTTTTACATTACTGTCAACATTATTTCAGTCATTTCGCGACGAGACCTATTTGTAACAGATATAGTGCTGACTCAGGGAATTGCCTTGTTGCAAGTCCTTTACATGACTACCCATCCAGTCACAGATTTACAAGGACAACAGGTAAACCAGACATTATGTTGTGATTAAAATAGTGAAATGAAAGCCATCCATTTTCTGGATTTTTCCCCATTCATTTTTCAGACACAAGGGCTTTAGCGTTAAAATTTTAAAAACGTATAATATGGAAATAATCGCTTTGCTTCAAAATGGGAGTTACTAATTTTGACCCTCTTAGAATTAATACTTATGATGATAATTTAAGAAAAAATCAATATTTATCTGATGACCTGCATTTGCGGCGCCCATGGCAAGACCTCCAATGGAACAAACAGTGAGCAAACTGGTGAGGTTCCGACACCAGGGGATGGTGATAATGAAGACAGCTGAGAGCAAGCAGCCAAGGGAGTTGTATGCCCAGCAGCTCACCCTGTCCAACAGAACACCGCCCACCAGACTGCCCAGTGTGCAAGCCACACCGAAACAGGTGAACATCCACGATATGTCGGCTGTGGTAGTGCCCGTCAACTGCTCAAGGTCCAGTAGAGTGGGTCCCAGCAGACTGCTAAACGTGCCCTGCAGTTTGTATAAAGAGTGTTCATATATAATATGAGGGTATATATAAGTTAAGAAAGATGAATCTGTACTGTTTCATAAGAATATGTGACATTTTCAGAGGGAACCAACCATGGAGTGAGTTGGAAGGATGTGCTATTATATCAGGTTGTGAATCGGTGTGGATGTGCTATTATATCAGGGTGCGTGGTGGCTATATTGTGCCATTATATCAGGGTGTTTGGTGGCTATATTATGCCATTATATCAGGGTGTGTGGTGGCTATATTGTGCTATTATATCAGAGTTTGTGGTGGCTATATTGTGCTATTATATCAGGGTGTGTGGTGGCTATATTGTGTCATTATAGCAGGGTGTGTGGTGGCTATATTGTGCCATTATATCAGGGTGTTAGGTGGCTATATTGTGCCAATATATCAGGGTGTGTGGTGGCTATATTGTGCTATTATATCATGGAGTGTGGTGGCTATATTGTGCCATTATATCAGGGTGTGTGGTGGCTATATTGTGCCATTATATCAGGGTGTGTGGTGGCTATATTGTGCTATTATATCAGGTTGTGTGGTGGCTATATTGTGCTATTATATCAGGGTGTGTGGTGGCTATATTGTGCTATTTATCAGGGTGTTTGGTGGCTATATTGTGCTATTATATCAGGGTGTTTGGTGGCTATATTGTGCCATTATATCAGGGTGTGTGGTGGCTATATTGTGCCATTATATCAGGGTGTGTGGTGGCTATATTGTGCCATTATATCAGGGTGTGTGGTGGCTATATTGTGCCATTATATCAGGGTGTGTGGTGGCTATATTGTGCCATTATATCAGGGTGTGTGGTGGCTATATTGTGCTATCATATCAGGGTGTGTGGTGGCTATATTGTGCTATCATATCAGGGTGTGTGGTGGCTATATTGTGCTATCATATCAGGGTGTGTGGTGGCTATATTGTGCTATTATATCAGATTGTGTGGTGGCTATATTTGCTATTATATCAGGGTGTTCGGTGGCTATATTGTGCCATTATATCAGGGTGTGTGGTGGCTATATTGTGCCATTATATCAGAGTGTTTGGTGGCTATATTGGGCTATTATATCAGGGTGTGTGGTGGCTACATTGTGCCATTATATCAGGGTGTGTGGTGGCTATATTGTGCTATCATATCAGGGTGTGTGGTGGATATATTATGCTAATAAATCAGGGTGTGTGGTGGCTATATTGTGCCATTATATCAGGGTGTGTGGTGGCTATATTGTGCCATTATATCAGGGTGTTTGGTGGCTATATTGTGCCATTATATCAGGGTGTGTGGTGCCTATATTGTACCATTATATCAGGGTCTGTGGTGGCTATATTGTGCCATTATATCAGGGTGTGTGGTGGCTATATTGTGCTATTATATCAGGGTGTGTGGTGGCTATATTGTGCCATTATATCAGGGTGTGTGGTGGCTATATTGTGTCATTATATCAGGGTGTGCGGTGGCTATATTGTGCTATTATATCAGGGTGTTTGGTGGCTATATTGTGCCATTATATCAGGGTGTTTGATGGCTATATTGTGCCATTATATCAGGGTGTGTGGTGGCTATATTGTGCCATTATATCAGGGTGTTTGATGGCTATATTGTGCCATTATATCAGGGTGTGTGGTGGCTATATTGTGCTATCATATCAGGGTGTGTGGTGGCTATATTGTGCTATCATATCAGGGTGTGTGGTGGCTATATTGTGCTATCATATCAGGGTGTGTGGTGGCTATATTGTGCTATTATATCAGGTTGTGTGGTGGCTATATTGTGCTATTATATCAGGGTGTTCGGTGGCTATATTGTGCCATTATATCAGGGTGTGTGGTGGCTATATTGTGCCATTATATCAGGGTGTTTGGTGGCTATATTGGGCTATTATATCAGGGTGTTTGGTGGCTATATTGTGCCATTATATCAGGGTGTGTGTTGGCTATATTGTGCTATCATATCAGGGTGTGTGGTGGCTATATTGTGCCATTAAATCAGGGTGTGTGGTGGCTATATTGTGCCATTATATCAGGGTGTGTGGTCGCTATATTGTGCCATTATATCAGGGTGTTTGGTGGCTATATTGTGCCATTATATCAGGGTGTGTGGTGCCTATATTGTGCCATTATATCAGGGTCTGTGGTGGCTATATTGTGCCATTATATCAGGGTGTGTGGTGGCTATATTGTGCTATTATATCAGGGTGTGTGGTGGCTATATTGTGTCATTATATCAGGGTGTGTGGTGGCTATATTGTGCTATTATATCAGGGTGTTTGGTGGCTATATTGTTCCATTATATCAGGGTGTTTGATGGCTATATTGTGCTATTATATCAGGATGTGTGGTGGCTAAATTGTGCCATTATATCAGGGTGTTTGGTGGCTATATTGTGCCATTATATCAGGGTGTGTGGTGGCTATATTGTGCCATTATATCAGGGTGTTTGATGGCTATATTGTGCCATTATATCAGGGTGTTTCGTGGCTATATTGTGCCATTATATCAGGGTGTTTGATGGCTATATTGTGCTATTATATCAGGGTGTGTGGTGGCTATATTGTGCCATTATATCAGGGTTTGTGGTGGCTATATTGTGCTATCATATCAGGGTGTTTGGTGGCTATATTGTGCCATTATATCAGAGTGTTTGGTGGCTATATTGTGCCATTATATCAGGGTGTTTGATGGCTATATTGTGCTATTATATCAGGGTGTGTGGTGGCTATATTGTGCCATTATATCAGGGTGTGTGGTGGCTATATTGTGCTATCATATCAGTGTGTTTGGTAGCTATATTGTGCCATTATATCAGGGTGTTTGGTGGCTATATTGTGCCATTATATCAGGGTGTGTGGTGGATATATTGTGCCATTATATCAGGGTGTGTGGTGGCTATATTGTGCTATTATATCAGGGTGTGTGGTGGCTATATTGTGCCATTATATCAGGGTGTAATGTTCCATTATATCAGGATATGTGGTGGCTATATTGTGCCAATATATCAGGGTGTGTGGTGGCTATATTGTGCTATCATATCAGGGTGTGTGGTGGCTATATTGTGCTATCATATCAGGGTGTTTGGTGGCTATATTGTGCCATTATATCAGGGTGTTTGGTGGCTATATTGTGCCATTATATCAGGGTGTCTGATGGCTATATTGTGCTATTATATCAGGGTGTGTGGTGGCTATATTGTGCCATTATATCAGGGTGTATGATGGCTATATTGTGCTATTATATCAGGGTGTTTGGTGGCTATATTGTGCTATTATATCAGGGTGTTTGGTGGCTATATTGTGCCATTATATCAGCGTGTTTGATGGCTATATTGTGCCATTATATCAGGGTGTTTGATGGCTGTATTGTGCCATTATATCAGGGTGTTTGGTGCCTATATTGTGCCATTATATCAGGGTGTGTGGTGGCTATATTGTGCTATCATATCAGGGTGTGTGGTGGCTATATTGTGCTATTATATCAGGGTGTGTGGTGGCTATTTTGTGCTATTATATCAGGGTGTGTGGTGGCTATATTGTGCCATTATATCAGGGTGTTTGATGGCTATATTGTGCTATTATATCATGGAGTGTGGTGGCTATATTGTGCCATTATATCAGGGTGTGTGGTGGCTATATTGTGCCATTATATCAGGGTGTGTGGTGGCTAAATTGTGCTATCATATCAGGGTGTGTGGTGGCTATATTGTGCCATTATATCAGGGTGTTTGATGGCTGTATTGTGCCATTATATCAGGGTGTTTGGTGGCTATATTGTGCTATTATATCAGGATGTGTGGTTGCTATATTGTGCTATTATATCAGGGTGTGTGGTGGCTATATTGTGCCATTATATCAGGGTGTTTGGTGGCTATATTGTGCCATTATATCAGGGTGTTAGGTGGCTATATTGTGCCATTATATCAGGGTGTGTTGGTTAGTTTGTGCTATTACATCAGTGTGTGTTGGTTAGGATGTGCTACTATATCAAGTTGTGAATCGGTTTGGATGTGCTATTACATCAGGGTGTGTGTTGGCTATGATGTGTTATTATATCAGGGCGTGTTAGTTATGATGTGCTATTATATCAGGGCGTGTTGGTTTGGCTCTGCTACTATATCAGGGCGTGTTGGTTAGGATGTGTTATTCTATTGGCTGTGTTGGTTAGGATGTGCTATTCTATCGGGCTGTGTTGGTTTGGTTGTGCTATTCTATCGAACTTTGTTGGTTAGGATGTGCTATTCTATCGGGCTGTGTTGGTTAGGATGTGCTATTCTATCGGGCTATGTTGGTTTGGATGTGCTATTCTATCGGACTGTTTTGGTTTGGCTGTGCAATTCTATCAGACTTTGTTGGTTTGAATGTGCTATTCTATCGGGCTATGTTGGTTTGGATGTGCTATTCTATCGGACTGTGTTGGTTTGGCTGTGCAATTATATCAGACTTTGTTGGTTTGGATGTGCTATTCTATCGGGCTATGTTGGTTTGGATGTGCTATTCTATCGGGCTGTGTTGGTTTGGCTGTGCTATTCTATCGGACTTTGTTGATTTGGATGTGCTATTCTATTGGGCTATGTTGGTTTGGATGTGCTATTCTATCAGACTTTGTTGGTTTGGATGTGCTATTCTATCGGGCTATGTTGGTTTGGATGTGCTATTCTATCGGACTGTGTTGGTTTGGATGTGCTATTCTATCAGACTTTGTTGGTTAGGATGTGCTATTCTATCGGGCTGTGTTGGTTTGGCTGTGCTATGTAGGAGTATCTCGAGCATGACAAGGCTTGTATGCCAGTCTGTCACAAGGACATTTTGCCAATAGAATCAGCGTTATACAAATCCATCAGAATCACTGAAGGATAAATTGAAGCCAGGCACTATGTTAAATTTAAAATGTTGACTTACCCAACCAAACACTTGTATAAACAGAGACAAGGTACAAGAAATATCCAGTTTAGTCCATTTTCTCCTGAGAAATCTTTTCAAAGCTGATTCCCTTTGTTCGTGAGTTTCATATTCAACATTTATCATGGTCTTTTTGGACAAATGCTGACTGTTATACTCCGTTCCCATTGCAAATATTTTTGATGTGTGGCTTTGGTATTACTACTAATTATCAAGTGAGATTGCTGATATGTAAAGCATATGCGTGTCGTTTAGTGCATCCAGGCCAGTGTTACTGGCCTGGATGCACTGCATTATTACAGTCATTTTACAGAAGTCCTATTTTCAGGTAACATTCGTTAGTCGAGATGACAACGTGGTATGTTAAACGTCTTGAAAATAGTAAAATAAATTGTCAAAGAAATCCTGAACAAGAGAGAGTGTTTGAATGAAATTATTTACATGTGAATGTGATATTAATTTTTATATTTGACAAATGCTAATTTTATTTCTATTAACAATGTGTATTAAGTTTAAAAAATAATTGAAATATATCATAGCAGTAATGGTAAATTGAGAGTTGTGCCACAATGCAAACATTGCAAAAACTGCAGAATGTTGCAAACAATACAAAGAGTGTAAAACATGTAAACAATTCAAAAACATGCAAACACTACCACCTTGATACTGACCCATCAGTATGAGAATGCAACCCAATGATAATTCTGATAAGATTCAAAGACACATTTATTAAATTTTAATTATGTGGAAGGTTTCGCTGACGAAAAGATCATGTGTATAATCTCAACTTCTATTGCTTGATGTTCTAAAACTCTTGTTCTCCTGGATATAGCCCTGATCTCAACCCCACCACGTGAAAATATCATGGACATGACTGAAACAATGTAAACTGATATCAACAAAATATCACAAAATATCAGCAAACAAATCATGAGATTAAGGTCATGGTGAAATGATTAAAATCACATTATTGCACTATATAATTCACTAAATAATGCACACGAGAAACACCGATATGTGTATATAATGCACATATCCGATTCGGTGGTATCCACATTATGCACATAGCAGCAGTATCCACAGTTTACACATAGCAGCAGTATGCACATAGCAGCAGTATCCACATAGCAGCAGTATCCACAGTATACACATAGCAGCAGTATACACATAGTAGCAGTATACACAGTATACACATAGTAGCAGTATACACAGTTTACACATAGCAGCAGTATCCACATAGCAGCAGTACCCACATTATACACATAGCAGCAGTATCCTCATTATACACATAGCAGTAGTATCCACAGTATACACATAGCAGCAGTATCCACATAGCAGCAGTATCCACAGTATACACATAGCAGCAGTATACACATAGCAGCAGTATCCACATAGCAGCAGTATCCACAGTATACACATAGCAGCAGTATACACATAGCAGCAGTATCCACATAGCAGCAGTATCCACAGTATACACATAGCAGCAGTATACACATAGCAGCAGTATACACATAGCAGCAGTATCCTCATTATAAACATAGCAGCAGTATCCACATAGCAGCAGTATCCACATAGCAGCAGTATACACATAGCAGCAGTATCCTCATTATACACATAGCAGCAGTATCCTCATTATACACATAGCAGCAGTATCCACAGTATACACATAGCAGCAGTATCCACAGTATACACATAGCAGCAGTATCCACAGTATACACATAGCAGCAGTATACACATAGCAGCAGTATCCTCATTAAATACATAGCAGCAGTATCCACATAGCAGCAGTATACACAGTATACATAGCAGCAATATCCACAGCATACACATAACAGCAGTATCCTCATTATACACATAACAGCAGTATCCACAGTATACACATAGCAGCAGTATACACATAGCAGCAGTATACACAGTATACACACAGCAGCAGTATCCTCATTATACACATAGCAGCAGTATCCACAGTATGCACATAGCAGCAGTATACACATAGCAGCAGTATCCACAGTATGCACATAGCAGTAGTATCAACATTATACACAAAAACAAGAATTCTTTTCCACAAATACCTCTGCAAACTCTTCAGAGATATGGTTTAGCTGCCTCACCGACCCCAATAACCAGTCACATTCAACCAGAGGACTTCATACTTTAGCAGTCTTGCTCCTTCGTTCCTCTGTTAAACCGGCCACAGCAGCCATGTATGAGCATCACTGGTAAGCTTCTATCAGAAGCTCTTGAGGTGCCCCTTTACATTACCTGTCTCCCCTCCAACTCTGGGTTTATTCATAACCCATTTACATAGATCTAAACTGCGGCACGGCACTATCCTCGCTTACATCACTGTAATATCCTTTTTCCACAAACTACTTAAAATACCTGACACACAGGATATGTTCCTCTTTACAAAACTTCTCCAGGGTATACAAAATGTTGGTCCAGCCATGCACCCTATTTTCCCCATTACTCGCCCTATACTGCATTTGCTATTTGCCCAGATACCTTTGATATGCCCTCTGACTTATGACACAGCCCTGTTCACTTCCTTGTACCTCCTTATGTACCATGTCTGTCTCCAAGTTGGGGAGGTGGCTGTCTCTGTGCATGACCAAAATACCATCACCTTGAATCAAATCCGTATTGTTTGCCTTGGTGACAAGTCCTCTGGTATTGTTATCCATTTTCAGTCCTACATACAAAGCAAAGGCTTCACTCCCAACCTCCACATCAATACGTCCCACAACAGAGAAAATTGGCCAGTTGCTGCCCTCATAGATTACTTACATCTTACATCTGGCCTGTTGTTTATCACACTCGATGACCTTCCAATTTTTAGGACACAGGTTGCCTCTATTCTGAATAATTGTATGGCCAGGGCCAACCTACAGCCAGGCTTGCACAATACCCATTCATCCTGCGCTGGTTATACCAGCGACCTTGCACTTACCCCAGACCCCATCCATCATTCAAAAATTTGGAAGGTGGAAATCTGATGCCTATCAAGGATATATTCGTCCTGTTACCATAACTGTTCCACAGTGATCATATGTCCCACCCCTTTGCTGCCACTCACCCACCCAAAGACCATAAAACTGTACTTCCCCCACTTCATTTCTCATCTTGTCATTGGACTACGGGATGTTGACACTGGAGTTTTTCCGTAACCCACCACTCTCCACCCCCATACTCTCCTCCTAGCTTACCGTATCCTTGAAGGATACTACTCAGTCAGCCAATCCATAGCTGCCTTTTGCTTTGGGTGTTGCACTTCGTGTCTCACAATAGTGTTTCCCTATAAAAGGTTATTTTATTTAGTGTAGGCGACTCTAAAGTGTAGGACTTCAGATTGTTAATGTTAGTAGATACTTAAATAAGGTGTATTCTGTTTCACATTGTCAAATATAGTTGGTTCTATTCAAATACAAATTGCTCCTCGTAATATACTATGGATTGACCTGTACCTAACTGTAATTACCTCAATAAAAAGCTTGTCTCAGGAATAAGTATTCATATAATCTTTACCCAAGAATAGCCTTTGTTTGTCTTCACTGCCTTGCATTTGTACATACGGGAATTGTCATGCGACAATTACATTTTTGCGACTGCTGGGGGGGGGGGAGAAGTCAATGGACAACCGTCACCTCTTCTGACTCATTCACATGCAATCCAGTCACAACCGTCACCTCTTCTGACTCATTCACATGCAATCCAGTGACAATGTCACCTCTTCTGACTCATTCACACACAATCCAGTCACAACCGTCACCTTTTCTGCCTCAGTCACACAAGGCCACGGACCGTGGCGCAGTTGGTTAGAGCGCCAGCTTATTAGCACCAGTTCCTCTGTGGTGATCCAAAGGTCGTGGGTTCGAACCCCGGCCGTGCCGAGATTGAACTCATGACACAATTTCCCATATGAGCTGAGGCCCGTGCCTAAAGGGTTAACCCGTTGTCCTTGTAAATCTGTGACCGGGTGGGTTGTCATGTCAAGGACCTGCGACATGACAATTTAGTGAGGCAGCACTATATTGGATATTAAATATGGGGTTCCTCAGGGCTCAGTTTTGGGACCGCTATTGTTCACAGCATATATGGAGCCTCTGGCTGATATTATCGGTGATTATGGTCTCAAACACCACATTTATGCTGATGATACACAACTCTACATTTCCATAGATCCAAAATCAAAAGAAAATATTGTTAGGTCGTGTAATGAAATGGAAAACTGTATAAAAGGGTAAGAAAATTCTTAATAGAAAACAGGATGAAAATCAATGATGAGAAAACAGAAATGCTTTTATGTGGTAAAAGCTGTGAATTCAGAAGAAATAATTTGCCTAGTAATATTGTGGTAGGTGATTCAAATATTGCTAGATCTGATGTAGTTAGGGACCTCGGTGTAAATTTTGATCGTGAACTATCTATGAAATCGCAAATTAAGAAAATGTGTAAAAATGTTTTTTTTCATTTAAAAAAACCTAGCTCAGATCAGAAACTGTTTGGATGAAAATACTGCAAATACACTTGCTCATGTTTTCATTACTTCCACCCTTGACTATGGTAATGCCTTACTGGCTGGCTTACCAAATTGCGAATTGGCAAAGCTGCAAAAGTTACAGAATGCTGCAGCAAGAGTAGTTGGCAGACCTAAAAAACAAGATCATATTACTCAAAAACTCATGGACCTGCACTGGCTGCCTGTGGAAGCTAGAATTGATTTCAAAATATCCTTATTGACTTGGAAGGTGCAAAATGGCTTTGCCCCTAAATATCTATCTGATTTATTAGAGTATAAAAAATCAGACCTCGGACTTAGATCTAATGATAGAAATGAATATATGGTGCCTAAGACTAATATGAGATCATATGGTGATAGGGCTTTTATGGTATATGCTCCGAAAAACTGGAATGCCCTGCCCCTTGAAGTGAAGAGTTGTAAATCAATCGATACCTTCAAGAAAAAACTGAAAACCTATCTGTATAGAAAGCACTATTTCGGTAATGCGCTTGGAGCAGACTTTGTCTGATATAGCGCTATACAAATTGTTTATTATATTATTATATATATTATATTATATTATATTTTGCTACGAGCAGGTCTCATCACGAAATGACTGAAATAATGTTGAAAGTGATGTAAAACCCCAAAACAAACAAACTGGCCAGTGCATCAGTATAAATGACAGACATAGGCATATAACGTTTTTACTGTGTGAGACACATCCACAAATGATACATGGCTGAATGTTGACCTTTGTAGGCTATTTTTATGAAATATTGCCAGTAACCTTAGAGTGACCTTTGAATTATTTTGAAAATAAAACAAATATTCATATATTTCATTTTTTTTCTTGAATAAAGGGAAGGTGCTAATCCTAGTTTTTGAATATATATTAGAGAATTGGAGAATCTGTATTTTTGGCACTATTCATGCTGGGTGAAAGTGACACCATGTACCCACTGCAATAGGAAGTTTCGTACTACCCTTTTCAGGTTCAATGTCTCCCATTTCTAGTGATGGATCCAGTGCAAACACCCGCTTAGTAAAGGATTGTTAACAATGGGGCACCTTCAGAGAGGTCACTTGCTTGTGTACATTTGGCCACGAGGTGGGGAAAACAGAACAGTCAGCACTTTCAGCAAAATACAAAAACCATGGTTGGTGTATTTTGGTTGATTTTAGTGAGGTAGCTTGCTTGTATCACAGTTTCGTGGCCATACTATTTAATATTTAAACATACTTCAAACCTCTGTAAAATTGTCTGTGACCTCTGTGATTTCATGAATGCTTTAAAAAGAATTACAAATGCAAAGTTATAATGATATTTCAAAGGGAGAAAGCTAAGTATCAGAAGACACTATTCTGCACTTTCAACCATGACGCATTTATATCTGACAAATAATGCAGGTAATCCAGTAGTAGCCTTCAAGCAGTGATACCACATAAATTCCAAGCTCAATCCAGGTGTGAAATTTACTTTTGTGGAAACTTAGAACACTAAGTTTGATCTACAAATTGTCACTCAATGATCCCATACTGAAAACTGCTTTTGAAATCATCTTTGCCCCACTTATAAACTCTCTGATCAGGGAAACAGAATGAGTCAGCAAATTAAGAGGTGTCACTAAGCACCCCAAAAATCACCCTTATTGTGATTCTGTTGGACTGCTTAAATATAGAGATATGACATCTGCAGTATTCATTAATGAGACCACTTGTCAAAGCTCTACACGTTAACCAACTGTACCATAACAGTGTTGCAATATGGACTTTTCTTTGTTAGAAACAAAACACTATCCTTGTTTTGTAACAAAGAAAACATCATTAACACTTTAAATCCATTTTATTGTAATTTGTGGTTAAATCTCTTTACTTGGTCAGTAATTATTTGAATACATACAATGTATGTTTAAAAATCGTATGGAAGAAGCAAATGCTATGGAGGAATTTTATATCATAGAATTAATCATAAAAGAATTAAAAGATCATTACTTAATGTTCATGAGTATGAAGTATGAAATATAAATGAATTATATTTTTTAACTCAACTCAAGGTGTATAACCATTTGGATATATATCCCTTGGAATAGATTTTACTTGTCAAACTCTATGGTAGAATATATCATGCAAGCAAATTTTTCTCAGGAATTAGCCGGTGAAATCAGATCACTTTCTTCAATCCTTGGTCTGTAAAAAGTGCTAAAATGAACGCCATAATTGATTCAAATTGTTTACCCTATAAGTAAAGGTATTTAAGAACAGAACAAGGATGGTTGAATCTTATGGTTATAGGTCAGCTGGTTGTTTCCGGTATCGGTTAACTGACTGAGGGATTTAAGTAAAACATCTACATCTTTTTTACATCACACCGACTTTGTTTCCGATGCTATGAGGACAAATTAATTACTCTCTTGTGATCAGCTACCATGCCAATAAAAATCAAAAGTCATCTGACCAATAGCTAGAATTTTACTTGTGATTTGCAAGGAATTACTTAACTCCAGGTAGGAGAAACGTTCATTTATTCACCATGTTCACACCACAATTACTCAACGAGGTTTACTTTTGCATGGTTATCTGTCATTACGGTCATCTGTCATTAAGGTCATCTATCATTTGGGTCATAATATCATTTTACTGACACATAGCCACCCACATGTGTTTGATAATCACGTAAAGTAACAAGTAATATTCCTTTTAAATTAGGTCCAGCCTTTACAAGATGGATCGGCCAAGCCATGGATCAATGGCTTGCCCCACCACATTTCACACAAAACCTAGACACTAATAACATGTCCATATATATGGACAGTAAACCAGCTCGCAGGTGCCCGTATGCCTTTGCCCGGAATTCCGGTCACACGTCACTGGAACTTGTGGTTGTTATTTAGGGTTTCCCTGTTCTATATTTATGTCAACCAATCAGAGCAAACCCTCCATAATAGTGACATTATTCGCCCGCTGCACAAACCCATTGCAACGAGATGTCCTTGATAGTCCTATATATATTGGACTGCATAGTCTAACACAAAACCCTACACTTTGATGACACGCTCTCTATCTTGCAATGGACACCTGATGGCACCAACACCATCACCAACACCATCACTAACACCATCACCAACACCATCACCATCTCACAATATGATTCTTAACAATGAGGGTGAGTAATACATACCATGCTAAAAAAAATTCCATCGCCAACCGGACTATTAATTCTGATTTCTATATCGCTAATGGCGACCGGGCGATCACGAATTTCAAACACTGGTTTTAAATAATCTAAAATGGCATGGAAATGGAAAATGCTACTGTAACAGCTAATTTTGCGTTGTATTTTTATACATCTATACAATAGTGCACCAACTGGTGCTATTGTAATCTGGCGGCCAAATGTTGGTGGGGATGTGCCCCTTTGATAATCGTCTGCCACAAAGATTCTCTTGGAGGCAGACCATTAATGATTCAGGGGAGTGGAGACCACTTGATAGGTAAAAAATATTGAAAATGCCAACCTTGAGAAAATAATTAATTGAGATGCATACATTTGAAACAAAAATGTTTGAAGGGTCAAGAGTTTCAACCTTGTAGTTTCAAATACAATTTACAACATAATCTTTAGGGCAAAATACAACATGAGAGCAATAATGAATTTTATATTGCTGTCAGATACAATTTACTACATATATATCTTTTATCTTTTGTATTTACAAGAATAAGAAGAATGAGAATAAGAATAACATTAATTTAAATCGATTGTGAAATACAATAACAATAGCTGGAAGCTAATTATGGATTATCTATAACTACAATATATACAAGTGAGTCAACAATTACACAAACAGTAGTCAATTAACAAATGATTAAACATACTGTCATTACCCAAACATATAATCAGCCATAGTATACAAATGAACACATACTACAAATGCAATTAGGACCTTGCCATGAGCTTACAATTCTTTTGAACATGGTAATATCACTCGCCCCTTTATTTCATTTAGTAGCAGGTTCTGCAATTGGGATCCATAATATGTAAATGTATTTTGGCCATACTTAATCTTTTTGAAGCTCGGCTGCACTAGTATATTCCTATCCCTATGGTCATATTTTATTTCTCTTTGTTCAAACATATCAAACATATATGAGGGATTTAAGACATTAAAACTTTTAAACACTTCACAAGCAATCAATTTCAACCTCCTGAGATGTAATGAGTCACAACTTGCATCCTTACATAATTTTAGGTAATTACTTATAAAATCATTCAACATGAATCTGAGAGCACGTTCTTGTATTTTCTCCATTTGTTTCAGTTGGGTGTGGCTACAGAAACTCAAAACAATCGGGCAGTAATTAAAATTTGCCAATATGAATGTTCTGTTTATATCTGCCCTTTCTTTTACAGTGAAGACTTTCTTGGAACGGTATAGAACATTCACTTTTCTTGATGCCTTCTTGCATATGTTATCTACATGTGCATCAAATTTTAACTTATCATCAATTGTGACACCTAGCAGTTTGACATTTAACTTTCTTTCAATTTCTGTTTCGAGGTCAATATCTAAAACAAGGCAATTTGGAAATTCTTCAGAGCTGGTGAAAGACTTGAGAAACATGACCTGATTTTTTTCTGGATTGGTCTGCATGAAATTTTATTTAAACCATTTTAAAGCATTCTTAATATCAACTTTCAGTGCATGATTCATGATCTCCATGGTTGGTCCTTAGGGTGTTGTCGTCTGCATAATTTACTAGTGTGCACATTTCCAAAAAACAGAATAAGTCATTGATGAAAATATGGAAGAGGAGCAGCTCAAAGCAAGACCCTTGGGGGACCCCCTTTTTCATTGGTTTCCATGAGCTTCTGTAGATTCAAGATTGATTTATTAGACCATAAATGAGGTATATAAATATATACAGATATTACTTATTGCAAATATACAGTTTGAGGTCAGGAGATACCCATTAAGGCAATTACTTGCCGCTATCATGAGAACCACCTCTGATGGTGTGCAAAAAAATGCAGCAACTTGTAAAACTAAACTAATATCTGTCAATAATGTAGTACAGTGGAGTATTATAACATAATATAACAAAACAAATGGTCAAAGCAGGCAAAAGGAGTGAGGGGAAAAAATGATTAAAACAAGAGAAACAGTGAAAGGCACTCTACACAAATGTACATTGATTAACTGTTTTCTTCCTATTATTTGGCTCTAGACAAGATCTAGTTACATATACTACAGTGATTACAATCTTAGATGTATTATGGTGGTGACAGAGTATACATATTCTAATGATGAGATCAAATATAGCAACCTGGAATTGTGCATACATCTTGATAAGATACTATAAAGTACCGTTTGATATAATTAGCAAACCCTTGCAAACTGTGTGTATCTACTTTCTCCAAAATTACATTTGGCATCTGATTGAGGAGCTTAGGAAGGTCATGTCTGACACATTTGGTTGCATACTTGTGATTTGTCCGAAGCAATCTGAATTTGTTTTGGGAACGAGTACAATGTTCATGTATGTCTCTATTATACTGTACAGGCAGATTTAGAAGATAATGAGGAAATTGATCATGTTTGAATTTGTAGTAAAATATTAGCTCACGGAGCTTGAAAATATCCTCAAATTTTAATAAATTCAGGTATTTGAATAAAGGCTCTGTATGTTCATTATATTTACTAATACTGAGAATTCTTATAGCTTTCTTTTGCAGTTTAATGATTCTCTTACAATCATAGCCCCAAACAAGTATGGCAAAATTGATGTGTGACATTATGAGAGAATTATAGATCATAACTTTTGTTTTAATTGGTAGATAGTGCTTCAATCTATTCAATACTCCTAGATTTCTTGATATTTTATTAGAAATTTTATTTATATGATCAGTCCATGTAAGATTCTCATTAATTGTGAGTCCTAAGAAACAAAATACTTTCACCCGCTCTATTGGTATGCCATCTATTTTAAGGTCAATGGTGTTTGTCTTTTTCTTTGAAGTGTGGAACATCATAAATTTTGATTTCTGCACATGCAATGACAGTTTGTTTACCTTTAACCAGTCATTAATCATTCCTAATTCAGCATTTATCATAGTCTCAATATGTTCACTTTCTGTTCTTTTTACAATAAATTTTAATGTGATAGAAAGTGTTGTATCATCTGCATATATGATGAAATGGAATATTTTGCTCGAATTAACTATGTCATTTATATAAATAATAAAAAGTAAAGGGCCCAATATGGATCCCTGTGGGACTCCAGTTTTCATGTAAAGTGAGCCAGAATTGATACCATCTATAAAAAAAACCCTGTGAAATGGTGTTTTTACGACCCTTTCAGCAACAATGGCCATATCAGGTCGACTTTCGAGCCTTTTACCCAGTGTGAAAGTAACACTGCCGGCAGTGGGAGTCGAACCCACCACCTCCCGTCCTCCACTTATTTAACCAACAAAGGCACATATCCTACACTCTACCAACTGTGCTAGTGGGGTCGGTTCGATACCATCTATCTCCACAAACTGTTTTCTATTGGTGAGATAGCTTTTAATCAAGTTCAAGGATTGTCCTTGAATTCCATAAAAATTAAGCTTTTCTAATAATATTTCATGATCTAGAGTGTCAAATGCTTTTGAAAAATAGTTTCATACACCTTTGCTATTGTGTTTAAGACACTGACAGGATGGTAATTGTCCTTTTGTAGATCATTTTTTACACAGGTGATACCTGTGCACTTCTTTGTTTACTTCTTTTAATTAAGTATTCATACGCTCGGGCGCATGCGTAAATTGGAATCTTGCATGCACACGGACGAACACTCCACAGTAGTGTAATTTGACCACAGAAAAAAACGAATTACGTCCCACAGGAAACGACTACCCATTTCCCATGATCGTACCGATCACAGAATAACACAGATAGTTCCTTTTTTTGACAAGCATTGCCGACAGGCAAAAAGGAACCATCCGTGTTACAAAGAAACTGTTTAATATTTCACAAACTTCTTCTCAATTTGTTACAATTACATCATTTTCCTGGAGGATTAAATTCCTATGTGATTTGCTCTAATCTTACATAGATGGCTTTATACACTCCCAGAAATCTCTTGGAGAGCTATTTTCATTGCATTTATGATTTAACGGCTTGTATGATTTAACGGCTTGTTTTCTGTTACTTTGTTTTTTTGTCTAGAATACTGTATTTCAAGGTCTTTTGTCTTCCATTTTTGATATTTGTTTCTCATCATATTTCGTTTGTACATTTCTTTCCTAAGGGCTGAGTTCATGTTTTGGACCTGTTTTGATGTTGCAATATGACTCTTTACTGGAGCATGTTCATTTAACACATCTTTGTGCATTTCAGTGGCCATCCAATATCAATGACTAATGTCCTCAAACACCTACCATGGTGTGGAAATCACTATATCCACATGGTATATTTATGAGACATTGAAACCTTTTCATGTTCATGACTATTATTGGGTCAATTAATGTGCCTACTGACTTCTTGAACATGTGAGTGTTTGTATTACATTTGGTAAGCCATACACATTACAAACCTCATTTGTCATAACATCATTCTTGCATTGCATATCAATATTTATTGTCCCCAACAAGTATTATCTCATTTGCATCAACCATAACACTATCTAGTAACTGATTTAGGTGCATAATAAAAGCACTAACAGGAACCTTTGGATTTTTATATATACAGACAAGATACCACTTTTCATTTTTAACTTACATTCTAACTACAATACACTCAATATGATGACTAGTACTCACACAGGCACAGCTCTCCATACTTTTGGCTGGTGAACTCTTTAGTTTTGGAGATTGTTAAAATTGATCAAAAGAGTTTTTGATCAGTTTCAACAATACATGTCCAATCAGCATGTTTGACAAATCTATGGAAAGCTCAAAAGTTTCCAATTCTGAAAAATGTATTTTTTAGTCTGGTCACATGACTTAATTAGCATATTGATACCTCATTGAAATATGTGATTTTTTAATTTTACAGAAACTTTAAATCTAAAGTTTCTATGAGGAAGAGCATAAAATTCTAACTGGATTTATTGCTTTATTGGCATTCAAAATAGTGGGCGGAGCTTAAATTTAATACGATTTTAGGCTCTGCCCCTTTTTTCAAATGCTTTTTACGCACTTAATAATTGTCAGATTAATTTCTTTGAAATATCAAAATAACCTCGAATTTTATGTAGTATCAGAATATCATACCATTTCTTACTTTACTTTAAAAGTATTTTTTTTGTATTTATTCATTATGTAAAATCATGCAAATTAGGTCATGTGATTAAATTTTTTTAAACTATTTTGAATCTGGAAAATTTTCAGGTTTTGATTGATGTATTATGCATGTTGATAGGCCAATTATTTGAGAAATTATGATCAAAAGTATTTAGAAACAGGAAGTGGTCCTGAACATTAACAATCCTGGGTGGAAGTATTGAGGGTTTTCTGTGCATGTGTGACTACTGCTTTCTAGGCCCTAAATGCGCTCCTGTGGGATATCAGGCCTTATCCACAGAATCATACCTCCTGAGTTTGATGATCTGACATTTCTGTATAATTTATAATCATGTAATTCAAACAAGGAACTATTATATTCATTATTCAGTTTTGTTTCTGTGATATACAATACATCAGCATACTTATTTACAAGGATTTCATCTACATTGTCATACTTTTGCTTTAAACTATCTATGTTTACATGAAGAAATATTAATTTTTGCCATGTTTACTCCTGACAGTTTTTAGCTCAGACATGATTGGGTCTTCGAGAGTGTGTGGTGTGTCTACATCAGTCTTTCTCTGGAGGCAGAATGTCTTTGTTTTCTACCTGGGTACTTGACCTCTCTAGAATGATCGGCACATTCATCTTGGCCAATCACTTAATAGCATTCTTGTGTCCATAGCCTGAACATCCTCTACACTGAATGGGGTTTCCATGGTGACAGTTGTTGCTGCTATGCCCTTCCTCCCAACAGAAAAAACATCTTCCCCTATAATCTCTGGTATGTAAATAGTCCATCTCATGTGGGTGAGAGTGTCTGTTGTGGTAGTAATTACCACGTCCTGTCTCTGTCTGCTGGTAACCACTCTGGTAACTGCGCCCCCTGTGATGTTGGCGACCTCCAGACTGTTTCCATGCATCCCCTCTCCTCTGTTGATGGCTATCAAAACAATCGGGCGGCCCCTGGGGTAGTAACTATCCTTCTGTGCCCTCATGGATTCGTTATCCTGTCTGCTTGTATTTGACATCCTGTTGTAACTGCCTTTACCACATTTCTTGACAGGGCTCTTTGTGATATCAGTATTGTTTCCATTCGGTTTGATAACCATCATTGATTTCACTATCCTGAAGCTTAAATGATGGGTCATTGTTTACAATCTGTGCTTGTGGAAAGTCATCACACAAAGTCCTGCATTAATAATATCCACTTTCTCCATGGCTTTATCTTTCCATGGTAATATGCTAGATACAGTAACTTTCTCAGCCATACCTTCAGCCTTTTCAAGTAAATGTTTGTATTTGTCCAGTACACCATCAATATCTGAAGGCATGTCTGCTACATCAATAGTGCCTACAACTAGTATGAGATTTTCAATGCTTTTTTCCTTCATGCTTTCAAGGTCCCTCTGTATGTCCTCTATGTGAGCACCATAATGGTAATGTACCTTGGTGTTTTCAAGCTTAGATTCATCAATGTATCTTAAGGTAGAGTCTCCCACAATGATGCTGCTGTTCTTGCTTGCCTGCCTGTAACAACCCATGCCTTAGCCTTTAATTGAGCAACACAGACTCTTAGGCCAGTATTCTTCGTACTCAACATCCTACATTAAACATCATTATCTGTACATATGTTTTCAAGTATTTGCAATCTTTTCTGGTAAGTCTTTCTCACCTCAGATAGTTCCTTCCGCAGCTCTCTAATGTCCCCTGGCACCCTGTGACATTCAGGACAGGAGATGATGGCTGACATCCCTTCTTTATCCACATTTACACACTGGATATGGTACCATACCATACACTAGCTACATTGTACAGATGGTCCCCATTGTACAGATGTGGTATTTCCCACATCCTTTCTCTGGAAAGCACAATTAATGTGAAGGCACATCTGCATATCCTCTGTCTTCTGGGTATCTCCATCCGCCATCTTGACATGTGTTTCCTCAGCACTGATAATTCGTTTTTGATGTCTTTTCACTGTAGTTTAAGTACGTTTTGTAGCATAAAAGCAGGATCTTAATGTAAAGCATGTACTCACACCCTCACACCCTCAAACGAGACGATCAGCTTGATTACTCAACATTTATTATTGGGCAAGACTTAACATTAATTATAATATCTTAATCATGAATATTTCTTAATAACACATATTTAACAGTTATATTATTATTTTTATGGTGTTTAAGGCAGGTTAAAAAAGTTTGAATTGGGCAAAAGCCAAAACTTTTCAACTATTTATTGATATTTTAAGCTCTGGAAGCCGGAAAGGTGTGGGAGCTGTACTATCAGGCTCTGTGCGTCAACAATATTTCCACATTTTGCTGATCAGCTGTTGAGATACAAGCTCCAAATATTAGACACATATGTATCCCTCTGGGGCCTAAATATGATGACCTCATGACCTTGACTCGTTTTTAAGGTCACAATGTTATCAAAAACATTTTGCTATATCTTATCAGCTATCAAAGATACAGGCTTCACATATTTAGCACACGTGTATTCCATGAAGGCCTAAGAAAGGATGACCTCAGCTATGACCCTGACTTGTGTGTCAAGGTCACATGTTTTAAATTGTGACTAAAATTTAGGAGATAAATTTGTGGGTTCCACTCCTCCTAATCCTGAAAAGTTCTGTAATTTATTTATTCTGTAAGTTATTTATGTACATCCCAACCACTGACTTTCCTACTCAGTAAAGCAAGCTTTTCAGTTAAAGAAACAAATGTGTCACACACAGTGATCGCCAAAACTTTTTGACCCACATCAGACAATATGTCTGATGTTCAGCCAGCCATCATCAGACATTTGTCTTCAACATCAGACATTTCAACGCATACTTTTTCTTTTTAATTTCGCGGCTTTTTCGTGCTTGTGACAGATAATAATAATAATAATAATAATAATAATAATAATAATAATAATAATAATGATTTGTATAGCGCTATATCAGACTAGGTCTGCTCATGGCGTGATATTCAGCTTATAAAACCTACATACCAACCTACATACCTACATATCTACCTACATACCAACCTATATATCTACCTACATATCTACCTACATACTAAACTACATACATACCTACCTACATACCTACCTACATATCTACCTACATACTAAACTACATACATACCTACATACCTACCTACATATCTACCTACATACTAAACTACATACCTACCTACATATCTACCTAAATATCTACATACATACCTACATACATACCTACATATATATTTCTGATCATTTCTCAATCGAAAATTAATCAAATATTCATTTAAAGAAAGCTAAGAATACCCAAAGTTGTAAAATTGGCGTCTGCTCTTCTCAGGCTTTTTGACTGGTATGTGACGTTTTTTAATAAAAATTTGAACTTGAAATAATGATAGGGGACCAGATTACGAACCACATTTGATTTATGTGTAAAGTCGTGCACGTATTTTTAATTGTTAAATGAGTACGAATCCCGAAAACGTGCTCGACTTTTGAATAGGAGTGAACACGGCGGAAATAATCAGACGGGGACAAACGTAATGACCCGGATATAGCTCAAACTTGACAAAATGGCGGCAACCGAAAATCTCCGAAAAACGAACCAATAAAACGTATTTGTGACGACTACAATGAGAAACTGCGCAGGTAAAGAATGGCGGACAATTTGGCCGCTGTTTTCAGTCATTATCGGCGGACAATGTGAAATAACGGCCGGCTTTGTCCGACGGGCCGACGACTTTTGGCGAACACTGCACACATAGGGAATCTGAAATGCTAAGATAGTGTCGAAATTGTGTGATCAATGCAATGTCAATTCTCCCTTCACTCATATACAACT
The DNA here is from genome assembly GCA_949316495.1 of Amphiduros pacificus. NCBI lineage: Eukaryota > Metazoa > Annelida > Polychaeta > Phyllodocida > Hesionidae > Amphiduros > Amphiduros pacificus. Next base: position 45,651,475 of record OX439001.1, read on the forward strand.
AAAGGGATGAAAGCTTAAATCACAACCTTGGATGAGATCATTTTAAGTCCATGTATATGGTTATCAATATTACTTTTAGGACCTTGAGGTGTGGATATTTCTGATCTATGCCATCCAATCCTTAAATTCAGTGTTTCAAAACGTAACCTCGCCTTACCTTAATTAATATTTCTGCCCAAATCTGATATCACTTGTACAAAAATCAGAAAAGCCTGTGAGGGATGATGGAAATCAATAGTGTCCCGTAGAATACTACAATCATGTGCTCAATGGGGTATGACAATGCCTTGTAGTTCTTTGTAAATATTATGAGCAATTTAACAACAGGGGGTGCAAAATTTGTCAATTTTCTAGAGAATAATATTATTTAGAGGGTGTTCCACCACCCAATCACCGTTTTTTTCTTATTTCTCTTGGAACGCAATTTTCAACTCCATCAAAGAAATATTCAGTGCAACAAAATGGAGGATCCGGTGATCTGCTGCTCTCGCCGCCAGCTAGACGGCGGGTGCCAATCAAGTATGGCCGGGTGCCAAAGAATGATCGGGTGCCAAAACAAAAAATCATTTTTCTCCACCCACATTGAATTCATGCTGCAATTTCCCATATGAACTGAGGCCCATGCCATACGGGTAAACCCCTTATCCTTGGAAATATGTGACTGGTTGGTTGTCTTGTCAAGGACCTGAAACAAAACAATTAATTGAGGCAGCACTAGGTACTCACGTGGAGGACATTTTTAGCCTCTAGTTGTGATTGGTAGGGCTTGCGAGGATATTGGACGCCTCAGGCTGTATAGGGATATTGGACGCCCTTTAGCGCACCAAGGATTGTAGGCCCAAAGGGAAGGAGTGAGTGTTTTGATGACAGTGCAGAAGGTGGTAATTAGATAGGGTAGTTTCTCACCAGTGTAGGGGCCTGCACCAGGCGGTCAGTACGAGTGCTATTCACAGATTGGAGGTAGTGCGCATTGGAGCTCCTCTCTAGCTGGATAGCCACGCTGCGTAAGCTCTGAGGGCCCACGAGACAAAAGTGGAGCGGCCAACATATCAAATCAAATCAAATCAAATCGTTATAGTTTGTGAGTTAGTTCGTCAGTATAGTGCTAGCGTGATAAAGTCATTGGGATTGCTCAGAATGTTTTTATATTGCACAGGCACATTGTATATATCAATATCTTTTTGGTAACAAGTCCGTCAATGGCTGTGATTGGACCATTTCTGTTGTCATGGTAGCCACTTTACTGAAAATCTTGTTCTACCACATTCAATGAACTTGTTGGGTAATATTCTGCATTATCTCATGAATACTTGGTGTATCAAGAGAGTGGTCTGCATATTTTCTTGCAGATCACCCCTCTGCCGAGCTATTTTCCTTTATTTTTTTAATGGATTCCTTTTCTATTTACATTATTTGCAATCAAATAAAATGTTAGCATCGATTTACATGTCATGAAAATTGTCAGTTACATTAGTCTCAGGCCATTTCGTCAATAATTCATATGTTTATTCCTCTGTAATAAACATGATGAATGATTGGGTTTGTTTTGACCTGGGCGATGGGGATATCAAGACGTCTGTCCGCCACTGTCTTAATAGAACTCTACGATACTTAAAGCCTAGCTTTTGTAAATTGTAGCATGGGTAAGCTTTAGTAATTTGTAACTGTGGTAAGCTTTAGTAAATTGTATATTTGGTAAGCTTAAGTCACGGCGATTTTGACAAAAATCTGAATAATGAACTGTGAATAGTGAATAAGTAACAAACTTGACACGTCATTTTACAAAAAGGAAGTAAGAGATAAAAATTTTAAAGAATGTGTTGTGTTGTTTTATACAAGGATGATTAGTGGACAACATAAACTCAAGATTACAGGTAATGTAAAAATTGATTATTTTGTCGATTCTTTGAAAATTTTGTAAATGGCCATACCGTCTGATGCCCATTGGAGCATTCCCTGGATGTTCTAAAGAGGTAAAACCACAAGACTATATAGGACCACTTAACAAGAGCGGGAGCAAAATGTCGAAGAGGATTATCTTTATGAGGTACATATAAACAATATTATTCATAATTGGTTAATCGAAATTATCTTTATTTTACATATTAATTGCTGACAAAGTATATCAATTTTTGCCGTGTTTTCTTTATTACAATAACTTGATTGTCCCCATTGGTGAACATAAAAAGTACTTTTACTCTGGCTGCACCCATCTTGCCAATGAGATGCGCATGACAGTACCAGCAGAAACAAGTCATAAATTAATTGCATATATATATATTATAGTATAATATATGTGTTTCTATCAAAATGAGAATACAACCCCAGGTGGACAGTAGGACTATGCGATAGCTAGTTCAAATATACGTCAATAAAATAAAAAATAAACATTTTGGACTCGCCCTCCTACCACCAATGGTGGCACCACCATCACCTGCCAAGTTTCCCCGCTCAGCCTCGCCTGAGAATCACGTTTGAATTTGACCCCAACCAACAAGGACGGTTGGCGATTTTTTGTATGTGAGTTGTTACTGAATACGCTGGTTGTTTATGGAAATTTTAAGCTATATTTCTTAAGAAGAGATTGAATATGGATTGACTAGGAAGAAAGTTAACTTGATGAAGGTGGTAAGAAACATGGCTTTGGGTCAACAAGTTTTCGAAAGAAGGCCCTTTGAAAGAGATTGCCAAACAAGCAGCCACTAAACCGTTCAAAGAAAGAGCTGAACTACCAATGGCAGGTTGTGGGTTAAAGGTTCAGAAGAATAAGATTCCCACAAGACTAGCTTTATCAAATCCCAAAGCTAGTAAGCTACCCATCAAACTGGGCAACCAACATTTTTCTCTTTATGTCAAGGCCTGGTAGGTGCAGTTCAGAAAGCCTGGGAAGAGATGTGTGGTTCCAAACAAGGTCAGGTTTGGGATCCTAAGTCAACAGAACATCCGATAGTTGATAACCACAAGTTGGTGAAGAAGGCCAAAGTGGAGTCTAAATGGTACAATGTGGACAAGTTAAATGCGAAAGTACCAGGATATGGACTCAAGGTTGATGAAGTGTTCCCAGAATCCATAGAGGCTATCAAGGTACCTATGAGGAAGTTAGAAGACTTGGAGAAGAACCTAGGCCTAATGCTACGTGTCATAAATTCAGTGGATATATTTTCAGCATATTTGATGATTACTTGTATGCAAAGTTTTAAGGAGTTAGAGAAACAACTGCCAGACAAATATAAGCATCTTCTGCCTGATGGTCAGACCTTAGAACAGGATTATTTGTCAAGGGCGAAAGGCATACAAGACCTGGGGAAAGCTATGGTCTGGCAAAATATTCAGTATATGAGTTTGCATAGGGAAGCGGTGTTTAAAGAGGCTATGGAGAGAAAAAGAGAAGTCATTTCTGAGAGAGCCAAGAAAGTATTAAAGCTACAATCAGTGGGAGGCCCGCTACTCTTTAATGGTCAGGCGGAAAAGATCTTAAAAAGAGATAGTAGAGAAGCGTCTGGAAAAGTTTTGAGAGCAGTGACAGTAGTACCACCCAAGACTGTGGCATCTTATCAAAGGTCAACAGCTTCATCAAAACTGAAAGAAAGAAGCTCTAGTGGCAAGCAACCCTTTCGTGCCGGAACCTCTAGAAGAAAGGAAACCAATGACAGCCCAGAACAATTTATCCCAGAGAAAGGCAGAGGACATGAACAAAGTTATCCAGAAACTCTTGGAGAAAGAGGCCATAGAAGTGGTACAGAAAGTGGATTCTCCAGGCTTTAATTCAATAATTTTCTTGACTCCCAAGGAGTCGGGAGAGTGGCGCCCTATTCCAGATCTGAAGACTTTGAATCTGATGAACATGAACAAGACGTTCAGAGTGGAGTCGGCACGGATGATTCAACAAACTACTCTTCCAAACCAGTGGGCTTGTTCAATCAATCTCACAGATGCGTATTTCCATATACCCATTTATCAGAAGTTCTGGAGGTATTTGAGATTTTGAGTGATGCCGATTGGATTGGTGATTGTCCCACGCATATTTACGATGGTGATGAAGGAGATTGCCAGGGTACTCAGAGAACAAGGTGTAATGTACACATGTACCTAGATGGCTGGTTGTTCAGAAGAGTAGTAAAGGAAGAATTGGGCAGAGAGATATGGACTATTCTACAACTGTTTCTGGACTTGGGGCTGTTGGTTAACTTGGAGAAATCGTAGTTGGAACCCAAGCAGGTGTAAAAGTTTGTAGGATTATTGTACGATCTAGCAGTGGGGAGAGCATTTCCTCCAGAGAAGAGACTGATGAAAATTGGGGAAACTATTCACAGAATGCAGATCAGGAAGGAATCAACAGCAAGACAATGGTTATCGCTGATAGGACTTCGGTATCAATTCGGTATCAGTCAGGGAGACTGCATGCCAGAGTTTTCCAGCAGTTTTTGGCAGAACAGTGGTCCATAGAGAGAGGGAACATGAATCAGATGATCCCTATGAACGAAAAGTTAAAGCCTCATCTAATGTGGTGGATTCAACCGGAAAACATAAGAGTCGGTGTTCCTCTAGTCAAACCTCCAACAGACCTCCAGATTTTCAGGGATGCCTCCAAGGTGGGTTGGGGAGCACATTTGGTAGATCTGGAAGGGAGAGAATTAGAGGGAAGTTGGTCAAAGCAAGAGTTGATAATGCATATCAATGTACTCGAGATGAAAGCCATCACAAAGATGTTGATTTGCCTTTCAGAAGAGATTCGGAACAAGAGAATTGTGAATTCTACAGACAACATCACAGTATTGGCGTATATCAACCACCAAGGGGGAACGAGGTCCAAAGAACTGATGGCAGAGACCCAAGAATTGTTCAAAGTGGTGATAAAGTTTGCGTGCAGGATTAAGGCCAGACATATCCCGGGGAAACTGAATGTACTGGCAGATTGGTTGTCAAGGAAAGTACAAGTTTTGCCAACAGAATGGTCCTTACACCCGGAAGTATTCCAAAGTCTGTGGTCGAAGTGGGACAAGCCATTAGTGGACCACAAGGCAACGCTAAACTCACATCTTTCGTGAGCCCGGTACCGGACGCTTTGGCAGTGGATGCTTTGAGCACAGACTGGACGAGGATGGATGCATATGCTTATCCTCCAACAGGACTAATTCAACAAGTTATGAACAGGATAAAAGTGTCCAAGTGCAGGATAGTCCTAATTGCTCCCAACTGGACAGAGAAGATGTGGTATCCATAATTGCTCAGTCTCATGAGGGAGAAACCATTACATTTTCTACCATTAAAGGGTATAGAACTGCAATTGCCAGGGTACTATTGTAGGATACGGATTGCCCATCTATAGACATGTATATACAAGTATAGACAATCGTGATATCTGGCAGAGATTAGAGAGGTTAACAAGAGGTTAACGTGAAGCCAACAAGTGCAAGTTGATGAGAAGCGTTGCTAGGCTGTCAGTGCTAGGAGCATCGTGGCAAGAAAGAGTTCAAAACGTGTTTCTGAAGTGGAATTTATCTTTGGTGTTAAGGATGTCATGTAAATCAATGTTGGAACCCCTAGGAATGGCAACAGCCTTCTATGCTAATGTGTCAATGGACATTGTTTTGTCAGCAGCTAGATGGGCACAACAATCCACTTTCACTGCATATTATTGAGATGTCAGTCAAGACATGGATAATATGAATAGAACAGGACCTGTAATGGTGGGACAAAATAGAATGTAACTGACTTTAAAATGTACATAGACTAATTCACAAGGGCACTTAACGGATAAGATTGGTGATTAAAATGTAAAGACCACAGATGTAGAAATGAGGGAATGATTGGAAAACTACATGGTGGTGTTATTCTTCATTAGTATGACTGTATTGATGTCCAAAATTGGAATATATTGGGTCATACGTGCCATGAAGTGAACAAGAGAAGACTTGTGAGTATATGTACATTAGAAATAAGAGGTAAAAGTCAGTTACAAGAGCCTTAATTAGTCAGTGGAACTCAAGCCCATGATAGTAGGACTAGACTGATTAGTATGCATCATAGCACCTTGCACCCTAGTAGTGATTTGCCCCCCATTGATGCATGGCTCTATAAAGTATGATCTGAATATAAGAGAGGGGAACCTCAGCAATAGTCCTAATTCTCTAGTATCAGATATGTAAGTGGTTAGACCTAACATGGTATCAACTATGAAGAGGTTTTGGATTGATATCGCCACCTATCGCCCTGAGTTTCAGTTGAAATTGTTGGTCGGAGACTCCTCCTCCTCCTAACAAGTAATTCTTTCCTAATGTCCACCTGGGGTTGTATTCTCATTTTAATAGAAACCCCACACATTTTATTAATTGGTGTGTTTCTTATTAAACATGAATACAATTTTTTTGACCAAAGTGATTCTCAGGCAAGGCTGAGCAGGACACTGGGCTGGCGATGGTGCCACCACCGTTGGTGGGAGTCCAAAATGTTTATTTTTTATTTTATTGATGTATATTTGAACTAGCTATCACATAGTCCTAATGTCCACCTGGGATTGTAATAAGAAACACACCAATTAACAAAATTTGTGGGCTTAGTATATATTATTATCATTGTATAGGACACACACAGTACCAAATTTTGTCACCTAGCCATTTTAAAAGGTAGAAGCCGGCCATTTTAACAGGTAGAAAATTAATTACACTTGCTTTTTTATAATGTATAGGTTTGAGGCTTATAAATGTAAAATGTATTGATTGTTTTTGTTTTATTTGGGGGGAGGGGGATATAATATACCATGAAATGTTATTTAAATCCAAAGTCACAAGCTTTTGACAATTACAAATAATTCAAATATGCTATTATGGCAGCCATGAAACCTTCATGTTCATCCCTTTTGCTGCTCACAGGAAGTAATAAGAAAAGTTCATAAGTAAAACAAAAATACAAATTACTTGAATTTTAAGACATTTTATCAATATTCCGTCTATTTGAACTAAAAAGCACCATTCTAGCTGAAGACACATGCCTTGGATATACAGTTATACTGTGTAGTTATACTCAAGAATGTTCTCATAGGTAGCAATATCATTTCTTAAGATATTATTTAAAATAACATCTTTTCCATTTCTTTCTTATACTTTGAATCTATCATTATTATAATCGAAAAAATGTAAAAAGCAAATTAAGTGGTGAGTTATTCTTATATTCAGATCATACTTTATAGAGCCATGCATCAATGGGGGGCAAATCACTACTAGGGTGCAAGGTGCTATGATGCATACTAATCAGTCTAGTCCTACTATCATGGGCTTGAGTTCCACTGACTAATTAAGGCTCTTGTAACTGACTTTTACCTCTTATTTCTAATGTACATATACTCACAAGTCTTCTCTTGTTCACTTCATGGCACGTATGACCCAATATATTCCAATTTTGGACATCAATACAGTCATACTAATGAAGAATAACACCACCATGTAGTTTTCCAATCATTCCCTCATTTCTACATCTGTGGTCTTTACATTTTAATCACCAATCTTATCCGTTAAGTGCCCTTGTGAATTAGTCTATGTACATTTTAAAGTCAGTTACATTCTATTTTGTCCCACCATTACAGGTCCTGTTCTATTCATATTATCCATGTCTTGACTGACATCTCAATAATATGCAGTGAAAGTGGATTGTTGTGCCCATCTAGCTGCTGCCAAAACAATGTCCATTGACACATTAGCATAGAAGGCTGTTGCCATTCCTAGGGGTTCCAACATTGATTTACATGACATTCTTAACACCAAAGATAAATTCCACTTCAGAAACACGTTTTGAACTCTTTCTTGCCACGATGCTCCTAGCACTGAACAATAGAACGACAGCTCCAACAACACTTAAATAGATTACAAGAATGGGCTGATCATAACAGATTTAAGTTTTCTTTAAAGAAAACTATGTGTATGCACTTTTGTAAAAAATGGAAGGTTCACCCAGATCCTGATCTTTATTGCGGCCAAACTCCGATACCTGTTGTCGAAGAAACCAAGTTTCTTGGACTTATTTTTGACAGAAAATTATCTTTTATCCCCCACATTAAATACGTTAAGAAGAAATGCCAGAAGGCATTAGATTTATTACGGGTTCTTGCCCATACCGATTGGGGAGGGGACCGTAATATTTTATTACAATTGTATAGAGCATTGGTACGTTCTAAGCTTGATTATGGGTGTATGGTATATGGATCAGCACGTCCATCTTATATTAAAATGCTTGATCCTATACAAAATCAAGGTTTACGACTTTGCCTAGGTGCATTTCGTACATCGCCTGCAGATAGCTTGGCAGTTGAGGCAGATGAGCTGCCTCTTGATTTAAGAAGAGAAAAGCTTGCCCTTCAGTATGCTGCAAAAATTGCAGCTTGTCCAGACAATCCTGCCCATGATACTATCTTTAATCCAAATTATGTTGACATTTTTGAAAGTAAACCTAATACAATACCAACTTTTGGTATTCGCATCAAAGAATCTTTACAATCTTTAAATTTAAATCCAAATCAAATAGCTAAATTTCAATATCCAGAAACACCTCCATGGACCTACGAAACTTTAAATATTAATGTAGCCATGTCAGAATTAAAGAAATACTCAACTGATCCATCCCTTTATAAAATAGATACAAAGAAATAAAATCTATTTTCACTGGATATCAGTGTATATACACTGATGGATCATTTGATGATGACAAGGCTGCTGCAGCTGCTGTTAAGGGCAATCATATTTATTCAGAACGTCTGCCAAATAAATCGTCTATTTATTCTGCAGAACTTCATGCTTTATACCTTGCTTTAGATCATGTGGAGACTTCTCCACATCAGAAATTTTTAATATTTTCTGATTCTTTGTCTTGTTTACAAGCATTGAAAGCCAAGGATTGGAAAAATCCTTCTATTTTAAATATCCTTGAACGGTATCATAAACTCTGTACTGAGGAAAATAAAGAGATTCGTTTTTACTGGATTCCCAGTCATATTGGAATCCTTGGAAATGAGGCTGCTGACCAAGCTGCCAAAGCAGCATTGAATAAGCGCCCAATAGATATGCTTTTACCTTATACAGAGTTTAAGAAATATATTACTGTTTTTTTACGTTCTAAATGGCAATTGCGCTGGAACGAAGCTATTTTTAATAAACTACATGAAATTAAGCCTGTTTTAGGTGAAACCAAAGGTGCTATTAGAATTAACCGAAGAGAAGAGTCTGTTTTATCACGTATAAGAATTGGACATAGTCATTTGACTCACTGCTATCTTCTTAAAGGCGAAGATCAGCCTCAGTGTATTGGATGTCAAAGGGCTTTGACTATCAAACATGTTTTAATTGAATGTATCGATTTTGATATAATTAGGACTCAATATTTTAATGTGCAAGATTTACATTCGTTATTTGATACTGTAGATACTTCTGTGATAGTATCGTTTTTAAACCAAATAGGACTTTATAACCAATTTTAAGTGTGGAGCTCTTGTTTACTTAGGTCATTGGCCTATTTATCAAGAACCGCGAAACATCATATGGTATTTAAAGTCTTTTATATTGAATTTATTTATACAAATTTGTTATGTCTATAACTGATATATTGAAAGGATTTTGTTGATAATTTTTGTGTTGTTAAGATTATTTACATATCATATTGATTTTATAAACGTTTATGTTTTTACCACTTTTAGGCACTGAATAACCTTAGTGGTTGATGTGCCTCTAAGCAACCATTCATTCATTCATTCATTGCTGCACAGGTAACAAATGTTAGGTAATATTGTCACTTATGTATGACTCTATAAACCATCCATCACTTTATGGATAAAAATAGCTTGGCATTGCATAATGTAACTATTAATATTTCCCATTCCAGTTTCCACGTGTAGTGATACGATCACCAAGTAGTTGTTTTAAGGTGCACTGTTGAAAAAAGACTTCCAAAAAAGATTTCCAGTGTATGGCCAGTCTTGGCTTTCATTTGCTGCATGACATGTTGTTCAACAGGCCATATTCTAATTATAAAGTGCCCGGTTATGTTTATGCATCTGTGTGTGGTAATCCATCTCCTGGATATTATTGAACTCATTTCTGTCAGAATTATTGACACACATTAATCTGGATTTACTTGGATGTACATTCCGATGTTGTCTCTTCCACAGAGATTTCTCTTAGAGGTTTGCCTATCCAACCATTGGGGCCTGCTCGAGACGAAATACTGCATCTATTGCAGATTCAGTAAATAATGTGAACAATGGCCAGCCAGTATTGGTCTTTCGATGTACTCCTGTACTGGTATTAAAACATTGATCACCAATAATCCCTCTCAGAAATCTTGTATCACATCCTTTTGAATCTTTAAGTTCCATAACATTATGCCACCAGTCAACTTTATCATATGGCTTTTGATAGTCAAAGAAGGTTATATGCAATAAACGGTAACATTTCCTTGAAATATCAGTCAATAGTTTAAATTTTAAAATCTGTTCTTTGCAAACTCTCCCGTTTTGGGCTCCTACATGCTCAAACTTTGGCTTAGACAACAAGTTAGTGTCAGTGCTGCACACATCATATAAACGTGATATCATTCAGTATCATAGATTGAGAAAAGCTATTCCAGCTGGTTTGATGTTGGCATAGAATATCAAATATTCATTTGCCAACATACCTGACTTTGAAGGTGAAAACCTGGAGTATGGATGAGTCACAAGTAATTAAAAAGTTGAATAGGGCAGAACGGCAAAAACATTCACACCTTTTGTGTGTCAAAATCATTTGTGATACAAGATGTGAGAGCAACGAAACCTAGATATCGATAGCCAAAGGTAAGTCGCATATATTGCACCAAAAAGTGCATAACACATAATATGATTACATTATTTTCTTTTTGCTAGACATATTGTAGGACAGACGACAGTTCCCATATACCTTTATCAGAGCATATACCCATCATGCAATGTTTCCAAAGTCTTTTGTTCCATGATTTTAAGCAAAGCACTGTCTCATTATTTGCATTGTCAAGCTTTGCTCTGTAAATGTATACATCACAATTAAATTCTTTTGCATGTTACTATTACATACTTGGCACCTACTTCTACTATGATTTCTGAAGGGAATTCATACTTTCCTGGACACAGTTTTGACTTTATAATCAGCTGGCCTCGTGACAATGCCAATCTCAAATTTCCTTGGGTCGCAAGGCACACTTGATGGATCACTTTCCGGTTTAAATGTGAATCTTTGCAACAAGGCAACAACAAATAGAAAGAGTCGGTTCCTTGCCATCACCTCCCCGGCACATACTCTCCTTCCTGCTCCAAAGGGCAAAAGCCTATGGAAATAAAGAAAAAGCAAAATCAGCACTGTGTTTACAAATAATTTAATTGATTTTGTGTTTTCAAAGGGGAACAGTTATTTCTGGTAACGTGCTGTGTTCTTGTATTCTATAGATGTCTATCCCAGGCCCAAGTGTGATAGTTTCTAGATAGTTGGAAAGGCATACGATTGACTTTAATATTTATGTTATGCAAAGATTCTAAGTCAGCATCACAAATGTTATCAATGGCAAACTGTTAAAAACCAGTGGTTGGTTGGCACTTTTTAAAAAGTACTAGCATTGAGTGCACATAATGAGAAGACAAGTAGAGTACACCCTCCACTCACAATTAGTACAAACTTTCTGATTCATAAGTTAACCATTGAAACCTTTGCAAAATGATCTTACTTAAATATAGCTATAGATTCCTTGCAACTGGGTACTTGGGGTCTGACACTTTGAAATTACAAATTACATATTGAATATTTCAAAAGAATTAAGTTTTTCATATTTGCAAAAAACATTAATTCACTGTGAAAATGATACTCAAATGGTTAATAGAGTAGTTTGAAAAGCATTTATGATCAACACTGGTACCTCTAATACTTAAAAATTATGTTATCTAAAAGGTTTGCAAGACAAACCGTTTTCTTAATGGATGATCAGTTGGAACGACCTTCCCATCACTATCCAGGAATCGCTCAGGTTCAAAGCTCCATGGATCATCCCACAGTTTATCATCATGATGGAGATTCCATAGATTTCCCCATAACTGAAGATACATGTCATGTATAGATGATATACAGTAAACATATATGATGAAAAAATAGGTATTATAAAATTAAAGTAAAATATACAGTTAAAACTTTTAACATACATATAATCAATGATAAAAATGATCTGTTTTGTGTAATTTACGTTTGGTTGTTATTCCTATACTTACACTTGTGCCTTTTGGTATTTTGTGACCAAGGAGAGTTGTGTCTCTTATGGCAAGATGTGGTGCAGTCAAGGGAACATGTGAGATCAGCCGAAGAACCTCCATTATCATAGAATCTATATAAGGCATGGCTTGTTTGTCCTTTACTCTGACTTGTCTGTCACCTATTGCATTATATATGACATTTTGGGCTTTAGTCTGGATATCTGGATGTGCTGTCAGCTGGGCAATGATTGCATACAGTGCTGTAGATGTAGTAATAGTACCTGAAAAACAAGGGAATATAATACAGTGCTGTGTAGCTAGTAATAGTACCTGAAACATGTGGAAATATAATTAAACGTTCAGAACATCAGCTACATAAGAATTTAATTAAATGTCCAATTGAGTACATTAGAAAATGTTTCCATTGCCATACCTGCTCCAATGAGATCCCTAGCAACTGCATTCACATTGCCACTGGATATTTCCTTGTGGGGTTTGGGGTTTCTGTGTTCCTTTATTACTTCATCCATTGCAGATATATTCTCTCCATTATCATAATACTTTAATTTTTGCCCCATTTGTGTATCAAACCATTTATTTACCCTTTGTATTGATTGATGCATTTCTTTGTTGAATTTAGTTGGCAAGTTGTAGAGAAATGGCATGCCATTGATAAGAAACTTCTCCAGGGTGTTTGGAATCAGAATTTCATTAAACCTTTGGTCAATATTAACCAGTTCTTCAAGATCCTCATCTGTGAGTCTATATCCAAGTGTCTGGAAAATTAGTGAATAGAGTTACATTCAAGTTACTATTTCAAAAAGATTCATGACATGTTCCAAATATTTATCAGCATTTACAGTGAAAAACACGGATCTGTTCGGATTACCAATGGCATTTATTAAGGGTATATGTGTTCATGGTGAGTGTCATCTGATGACAGATTTCTAAAGGAGCTATTGTCTATTTTCACACAAATAGGACATCACTGCTCTAATATTGATTTTTATGAAGTCAAAATTTCTGCATATTTGAAACAGCCTTGCTGTGATCAAAGGGGAACAGAACTTCGAATCTTCCTTCAAATAATAAGAAAAACAGAGGATAAGTCACAATTTAGAATTTAAAAAGTTTACATTTATATTGCACTGATTCCAGACATTGTCTGCTCAAAGCATTTGAAAGTAACTGGCCTGGATACAAACAGGAAACCCCTGGCTCTCAAAGTAAATTCTATACCAACTGAGCTATTTTGGCCAGATTTCTTTTTACTTTTCACAATTTCTTGGTGTATTTATCAATATAATATGTAACATATCTTTAAATTCAAATGTTGCAGTGCTAAAATGATTTATACCAGGAAATCTATTTTTGCATTGTAAATGCACAATTTCTTTTACAAGAACCCATTTAGATGTATGTTTCTTTTATATTTTCGACTGAAACCCTTGTACATGAAACAGCAAAAGCCTGCCATCAGATTGTCCTGACGAGATAATAATCACTACAATATTAGTATTGCCTATTTCATGTTAACTTGGAAAATAATTGTTATGTTAAATAATATGGTGCATTTAACCTGGGAAATAATTTATTACAGAGGGCCTATTTTAATATCATTGCAATTGTTTTAATGGTGTCTTATAACTAATAGAGTGGCATATCTCAAAAAGAGGTTGTAAAGGGTTTGACTCAGTTTGTGCAGCAGACCCCATGTGGGCTGGGGTTAGAATGGTCCTCTGATTTTTTTACTCCCTGGTTTTTTTTGCAAAAAAATAACCATGGCGCCTTGTTTGCCATGAGGTGCAACCCATAAGGGGAGGATATGGAGTCCTGCAGGTTGAGCACTGGACTGATTTGGCAGTAACATCAGTCCCAAATATTCACCCTAGACGGGAGGACTTTAGGGCCCGATATTGTCCAACCGGCTTGTGGAATATAGCTCCATAAATTTTTTCAATTTTCAATTTTCAAAAACTAATTTGAAAGAAAAATAAGGTTTAAATGTATATTTTAGAAATACTCTCAATCATGATAAATTCTCCATTAAGATGAAATGCATGGTAATTTCTACCCAGCTTTACTAGGCCTCTTCAATATAGGCCTAGCGATGACGCGACCAATTGTCGTACTATTTGGGCGCTCATGAATGATAATGACCTAGAGATTCGAATTACGTCATCGTATCGTGCACATGCTGTCTTACTGAAAGGCTAAAATAACATTATTGCATCGTGCACATGCGGTTGGATACATTCAGTGGGTGGGGCTTATGGAACGGGCCTGTTTGAACATATCTGATCGCATAATCGGAGAGGGTGTTATATACTGAGCCCGATGCAAAGGAGAGTAGGTAATTTCTTCACGCTTATCAAAATATTATTAGCTTTACAGATGTGTGGAGCTTGACTGCTGAAACGGGTCAATCTAGGGTACATTTTATGTATTCTCGAATATATTGTTTAATGTAGCCGAGTTTTATAGGTGTGCTGATGGCTCTGCCTCATATCTATAACTCCCTATTAGTAAAATAGAAGTCAGAGTAAGGCTTAGGAACATGGACAATGTATGATAAACACAACACATATGGCATCAAACAAACAAAAAAGACCAATGGCTGATATGGAAACGGCCTCTGATAACGATTTAAACACAAATGAAACAAGGTGGGCAAGATTTTTAATAGTTGAAAGCACAGATCCACTACGCACCATAGATAAAATGTCTCCTTTTGCAATTAAAAAAGGTATTCAAGGATTAGTAGGAAAAGTGAAAAATGTTAAGAAGTTGTGCGACAAATTATTAATAGAAGTGTACAGAAAAAGTCATTCCGAGAATTTATTGAAATGTTCTTCATTGGCCACTATACCAGTAAAAATAACTCCTCAATAGATCCTAAACACCAGAAAGGGAATTATCAGGTGTCCAGAACTTTCTGGTATACCAGAGACTGATATTGTTGAGGGGTTATCTGATCACAATGTTGTCGCTTGCCGTCGCATTAGCATCAATAAAGATGCCGTCAGAACTCCCATCAATACCTATATTGTCACTTTTGAAACAACGCAGCCACCACAAGCAATCAAGATTGGATATTTAAACGTAAGAGTAAATAATTATATATTCCAAGCCCACTGCGTTGTTTCAAATGTCAGAAATATGGTCATGGCTCAGATAATTGTAAAGGAAACTCAACACGTCCAAAATGCACTGGCCAGTACAGTAGTGAAAATTGTGAATCTCGCTCTTTTAAATGCAACAATTGTGAAAGTGAACACCCGTCATATTCTCGGAATTGTCCCTGTTTTATAAGAGAAAAAGAAATCCATAGAATAAAGTACTCAGAAAACATTTCCTTCCCAGAAGCCAGAAAACGTGTAGAAAGCAAAGATAGCCCTCAAAGAAATTCCTATGCTATTGTCACAAAATCAAAAGATACTAAATCCATTTCACAAAGAACAAAAATATTAGAAAGGATGGATAGAAATGATCCTCCTGATATACATAGCATTCAGGTGCACTCCAAGCATATACACAGTAGAATTAAATGATTATGTTTGACCACATTCTACTCATTATTTTAAATATGGCTATCAGCAATATTATACAGTGAAATTGTAGAGGATTTGAGGCAAACAGGCCAAAACTGGAGTTATTAGCCCAAAAATATAATGCATCCGTAATTTGTTTACAAGAAACTAAGTTCAAAGATAATTCCACAACATTTAAGGGATATGTAATTTGTTTACAAGAAACTAAATTCAAAGATAATTCCACAACATTTAAGGGATATGTGACTTATAATAAAGTTGGTTCAATTGACATTATGGACAGAGTTTCTGTTTTTGTTATGTCCTGTATACGCCAAAGCAAAGTAACTTTAAATACTAATTTACAAGCTTCTGCAGTCAGGGTTACCTTGCACAATACATTGACTGAATATGTTCAGCATATTTTCCACCAAGTGAACCAATTAATATCACAGATTTAAATAATTTAATAACTCAGCTCCCACAACCATATTTTGGTGACTTTAATGCTCACAACTATCATTGGGGTGGCAGAAACAATACTGATGCCAAAAGACGTATAATAGAAGATTTTTTAAATAATAATAGTTTGTGCCTTTGGAATGACGATTCTCCGACATATTTACATCCTGTTACAGGCTCTTTGACACCAATAGATCTCTCCATCTACTCTCCAAATTATCCCAATCATTACCCCATCATTTTAAATAACCGTTTTCCTCCACCAGACGAACAAATCCCCAAGTGGAAATTTCAAAAAGCTGATTGGGCAAAATTTCAAACATCCTGTTTTAATAAAATAACTCCAGAAATATCTAATAATGTAGATGATCCTCTTCAAGTTTTTACGGATACATTGTATGATATTGCTGATGGGTGTATTCCCAAATCAAAGCCAAATTCTAAAATTAAAGAAAAACCCTGGTTTAATTATGAGTGCAAAAAGGAGTGAAAAAAAGCTTTAAAAAATTATATCGACAGCCAACTCAATATAATTTGCACCAATTTCGTATAAAAAGAAAGCCTGTTATATTATTAAAATAAGCAAAGAAAAAGTTGGAAAGATTATGTTTCTAAATTAAAATCCCATTCACCAATTAAAAATGCTAGGATATGGTGCGTAAAATTACTGGGAAGGGAGGTGGAGCAAGGATCAAACATTTAAATCATAATGGCCAATTAATTACAAATCCCACCGAAATAGGTAATACAATAGGTCAAACTGGAAACTCTGTAATCAAGATGATAAAAATATTCATTTTTACTGGATTCTCAGCCACATTGGTATTCGGAGAAATGATTCTGCTGACCAAGATGCCAAAGCAGCATTGGAAAAACGTCCAATTGGTTATTCCCTGTACAGAATTTAAGAAGCACATTGCAACTTTTGTTCATTCTAAATGGCAATTGCGATGGGATGAAGCTGTTTTTAATAAGTTACATGATATCAAACCAAAGAGAAGAATCAGTTTGAAGTCGTATTAGGATAGAACACAGTCGTTTGATGCACTGTTATCTTCTTAAAGGCTAAGATTAACCTGAATGTATTGGTTGTCAAAGGGCTTTGACTATTAAACATGTTTTGATTGAGTGTATCGATTTTAATATTATACGAACTCAATATTTTAATGTGCAAGATTTACATATTACGTTATTTGATTCTGTAGTTACCTCTGTGATAGTAGTGTTTTAAACTCACATAGGACTTTATAATCAGTTTTAAGGGCAGAACTTTGGTTCATTTATGTCATTGACTTAGTTATCAAGAACGGCAAAACATCATACTGAAAATGTCTTTTAAACAGATTATACATATTTATTAAATTTGATTACTGTTATATAAATGCTGTTGTTGAATTCTTATGTTATCTACATATTGTATTTACATTTTGTTTCTAGTCAATATTACGTTTCTGTTTTTACTGTTTTGGCACTGAATGATCTCATTGTGTCAGTGTGCCGTAAAGAAACCATTCATTCAATCATTCATTTTGTGCAGTGGGCAACTGACGCCAAATGCATGTATTTTCTTTATTTTCATATCATCTAAAATATAATCAAGCTTTTTTTGGGAGGCTGATTTGGGAGGATTTGATTTTTGATTATGAAATAACACCGCAAAGAGTTGGGTTAAAAAAAATCTCATGCAAACGAAATTCAGCACAAAATGTTATAAATTCAGATCTCCTGTGAACTGAACACCTATCTGAACATACCAGGGATTGATGATTGGACAACACAAGAATACTGTCAACCTTGGGATCCCTTGAATGTGTTCTGTCTTAATCCTACAAGCAGGAATAGAGAACGGTATGGGCCAGGGCCACTGCACATGACCCTCTTCTGTCTTTTCTCATTGGCCAGTTATTTTTACACCTTTAATTGTGCCTTAAACTGATTGATGAATTGATAGACACACACAAAATTAAGTACACTTGCACAACCCAATCACTCTCACAAGTAAGATTGGTTGGTCAGAACTAAAGCTCAATGTCAATAAATAGAAATCTAACACATACAGATTCTGACAAATCATAGCCATGCTCCCAATAGCCCATACCTGACCCTTATCATGATTTCGAGAACAAGATTATGGGATGCCTTGACAAAATTCAATCCGCTCCGGGAACGCCAATAGTCCCTTCAAACATTGATTGGGTGCAGCACATGCAATGGTCCATACAGAAAAGCAGTAGAGCAAACTTGAAGATAAAATACTGACAGAATATGATGTACTTTGATATCCTTTGCAACTAAAGAGCAGCTGTTGTTGCCCTATAAATGCCTCCCACAAAAACATTTTGTGGGAGGCATTTCTTTCTGTCACATAGAAAGAACAGCCTTCAGCTGACTATAATTATGGCTAATCAAAATGCATTATGGTTAATCAAAATGCATGTTACATTTTGAATACAGCCTTTTGTTGTTTTTCTTGATTTTCATTTCCTGACATATGTCATGGAAGCATTGTTGACAACTCAGGCATAGCTTTTAGATTTTTTCAAAAATCATTAAAAAAAGGAATAAATCTGAGGCCAATGGAAATACATAGAATTGCTGCTCTGAAAATACATCTTACTTATTAATAGCTAAGAACTCCGACAAGTAGTTACAGAGATGATCATAGTTGACAGTGAGACAGACAATTTCTCTTCGCTATGCTGATATTGTCAGCCCCGTATAAATCTACTCACCAATAATGCTGTGATGTTAGCAACAGCATTATGTAGTATTGTTCTGTAATTGTAGGGTTTTCCTTCATTACTCTCCATCTTTTTCACCACATCCTCGATGATTTCAATGGTGATATCTTCAAGTCTTTGCACTCCATCTCCTACCATTCTCAGGCCTGTCATCGATACCCGCTTCATGTGATGCCACTCCTCAGAGTATTGTCCAAATATTAATCCAAAATCAGGATAGAAAGAGCGAGCAATAAAAAGGCTTGGTCTTCCAGCAAAATCTTCTGATTTTGTAATAAGCATTTCTCTCAGTCCTTCCTCTGAATTAACGACAATTGTGTCCTGAAATATATTGATGTAGAACAAGGCTCCATATTGACGTGCCCATCTGTACAATGTCATTTGAGGAAATTTGGGATCCAGTTGTGCAGCATTGCCAAGCAGAAAGTGACCTTTTGGTCCAGGAATATCAGGAAATCTTCTTCTTTTCATGAATAGATGTATAATTATAGTTATCGCAACACCAACTAAAGTCAAAAGTATCTCCATCTGAAATAAAAAATAAAATAAGAACTGACTAAATGTAAAATATTGGCCTGTAAAAAGAATCCTTTCAGAATAATGTACTTCATATGGTGGCTTTGACTGAAATCCCAAATGGGGAAAATAATAGATTTTGAAATGAACCTTCTTCCTCAACATTTTGGTGTTTTGATCTGGGCTCCAGAAATCATAGGGGGAGAGGCCATGAGTTTCCTATTTGGCTTTTAATTTTAATGAGATTTCATCCATTGTTGAACTGGTTCTTGTTCACTCACCATTCATATGCATCAGACCATGTCACATGTCTATCAAACCGAAAAACACATGGTGAGTTCAATTAAGCTACCAATTGGGCTAAATGTCTAGATGTATGTACTTTATGTCTATTTAATGGATCAATATAATAAAGATACATTTTTACAGAGCAATAGAGATGCAGATCTTAAAAAATTTTTTTTAGTTGACCGTGTTTAATGTCACTCCAGGACATTCTCATAATGGGGCTTTTCCCGCTATTTGAATATATATGTTTTGCCAATGTTCCCTTTGGTAAAATGAAGGAGATAAAAACGGATCAAGACCAACTCAATGTAACAGAATATTAATTCTAATATTGAACTGCAATGAAGTATAATTGTTCCATTATAAATGCAATATAAACAAATTACGGATTTAATTTTGGGTTTTGCATGTCTTTATCACAATATACAACCATTTTCTCCGCAAGCAAAGCTTATAGGTTTTTCGACAGAGACATCAAATCACAGACGTTGTTGAGGTATACTGACTTAATTTTTTGATTCCATAAAGGATACCATGTCCGAACAAATTCCCTTAAACGATTTATTTGTTTATAAGTCATTGTGACCACACAATCTCACAAATACTGATAACCCACCAACTGTGATTGTATACATAGCAATGTTTTGGAAATGATGCCCTCAATATGTTCAGGTAAATACTGAATCAGAGGTATTTTTGGGTGTGTATTACATTTGCAATTGATAAACCATAAGGCAATAAGTATTCCTTGTAAGTGAATAATATAATTCATCTATACTTACCCTTAATGATAATATTATGATGAGTCTTAAATGCAACAGCAAATTTTCTTTTTATATCAACATCAGATTTCATTTACTTAAAAGGTCAGGACATACTTGAATGTAATTGTATGGCTTAACTAGGACATTTATTCTCGTGGAATGGTTAAACAACCAAAATAAAGTAGGCCAAATGTTAATGAGCACATAATATATACATTTTTTTTTATATGTAACTCAATATAAAAGTGAATATGACTGAATATAATGATATGCACATGCATAATTTAACTTTTATTAGAACAATGCATCACATTTAATTCCTTGGTCCAGTTACGCCATGATGAAATGTACCACTTAAGACATCTATGTAATGTTCACATACTTTGACACAAGTTGAGTGTTAATAAACACTGGTTCAGTACATGATAACTGTTATCATATTTTGACCAGTAGCAATAAAACCTTACATTGCATAATTTTTCTTAATACTTTTATTTTACCAAGTTTAATAATCATATTTTATTTCAAATAGTTTTGTTTGGAACCAAATATATATTAACATGAATTACTTTCACAAATGTTGTCTTCCTTGTGTAAACATGTGTTTTGATATGATATAAGGTACCTATCCAATGAACATTGTGTAACTTACATTTTAATATGTGTCAATTGTTTTTGACTTTGAGTTCTACAGACTTTTATTTAACATTACTAAAGCAAATTTATTACGACTTGTAGCTGATATCGTGCTGCCTTACTCATGCTGAATTGCCATGTCAAAGGTCCTTGACATGACAATTCACCCAGTCACAGATTTACAAGGACAAACTCATTATGGGTCTCAGGTTATGGGCATCAGCTCATATGAATGAATGGTTGTTTAGAGGCACATCAACCACTAAGGTTATTCAATGCCTAAAAATGGTATAAACAAACGTTTTGACAAGATATATTATTTACAAAATCAATATTTGTAAATAATCTTACCAACACAAAATATCAACAAAATCCTTTCAATATGTCAGTTGTAGACAAAATAAATTTGTATAAATAAATTCAATTTAAAAGACTTTAAATACCATTTGATGTTTCGTGGTTCTTGATAAATATTGTATACAAACAAATTTTCGTGACCTTTTTATTTTCGCGTTAATTTGTGCCAGGACGTCATTCGCGAAATTAAATGGACGCCAAATTATGGTAGAATATTTCCTTGTGTATTTAAAGCCAAAGATATTAATTATATCCCTTTTAATTATTATCGTTTATAGCACTCCATCGGCTGTAAATCATCGTGATAATATTGGGTAAATACCTTTATTTATCATTTAAAACGCAATTAAAATCGATCCACGTGTGAAAGCATTTCTGTCAACAGGGAAGACACGACTCAAAGCAGTGGAGAAAATGACGAAACGCAAAACTGTGAACGCTGATAACTGGTATCAGTGAAATTTTACTAATTTTCACACCACTGAATGGGAAGACATCAAAGGCAGAATTGAATTGTGTGATAAAATTAAATAATAATTTTAATAGACATAGAAGTAAAAGTTAAACGTAAATACGATGTCTGTGACGTAGCGGATCGATTGGCCACGTGACTCGGAAGAGGCTCTTGTTTTTAGCGCGAATATGATTGTTATTAACTCGCATTGAAATATTAATATATTGCGCAATAATGGATGGTTTTGTTCTGTTTTCGACCTGCAAAGCGTAATTTGTGATAATATTATGTACTAGAAATCCAAAATTTGTGAAAATAAAACGGCGCGAACCTGTCGAAAACGGCGATGGCGCGAAAATAACTAGGCGCGAATTTTTCCCCGTATACAGTAGGTCAATGACCTAGGTAAAGTAGAGCTCCACACTTAAAATTGGTCCTATTTGGTTTAAAAACGATACTATCACAGAAGAATCTCCAGTTTCAAATAACGAATGTAAATCCTGCACATTAAAATATTGAGTCCTAATTATATCAAAATCGATACATTCTATTAAAATGTGTTTAGCAGTAATAGCTCTTTGACATCCAATACACTGAGGCTGATCTTCACCTATAAGAAGATAGCAATGAGTCAAATGTCTATGTCCAATTCTTATATGAATTAAAACAGACTCTTTTCTTTGGTTAGTTCTAATAGCACCTTTAGTTTTTCCAAGAACAGCTTAATTTCAAGTCAATTATTAAAAACAGCTGCGTTCCAGCGCAATTGCCACTTGGAACGCAAAAAAACATTTATATATTTCTTAAACTAAGTGTAAGGAATTATCATATTTATTGGGCACTTATCCAATGCTGCTTTTGCAAAGACTCGTCAGATTCAAATAATTATCGTCCCATTGCGTTAACAAGTTGTATTTGTAAATCAATGGAACGAATGATTAAAGAGCGTTTAGTTTGGTTTTTAGAAACTGCGGCTTATATTTCAGTTGCACAGAGTGGCTTTAGAAAAACGTGAAGTACTATTGACCATCTGGTACGTTTAGAAACGTTTATACGAGAGGGTTTTATAAAAGGTGAACATGTGGTTATATTTTTTGATTTAGAGAAAGCTTACGACACCACATGGAAATATGGAATAATGAGTGATTTATATGATATGGGATTAAGGGGTCGTTTACTCCTTTTTATTCAAAATTTTCTATCAAACAGACATTTCAAAGTTCGAGTGGGTGCATCACTTTCTGATGCTTTTGATCAGGAAATGGGTGTTCCACAGGGTAGTATATTATCAGTCACCCTTTTTATTATTAAAATTAACAGCATTGTTGATTGTACCAGGCCTGGAGCAGATTGCTCACTTTTTGTTGATGATTTCAACTTAAGCTACAGGTCAGCAAGCATGCATACAATAGAACGACAGCTCCAACAACACCTAAATAGATTACAAGAATGGGCTGATAACAATGGATTTAAATTTTCTTTGAAAAAGACCGTATGTATGCACTTTTGTAAAAAGTGGAAGGCTCACCCAGATCCTGATCTACACCTTGGCCAAACTCGAATCCCTGTTGTCGAAGAACCCAAGTTTCTTGGACTTAAATTTGATAGAAAACTATCTTTTATCCCTCATATTAAATATGTAAAAAAGAAATGCCAGAAGGCATTAGATTTATTACGGGTTCTCGCCCATACTGATTGGGGAGGGGACCGTAATGTTTTATTACAATTATATAGAGCGCTGGTACGTTCCAAACTTGATTATGGGTGTATGGTATATGGATCAGCACGTCCATCGTATATTAAAATGCTCGATCCTGTACAAAATCAAGGGTTAAGAATAAGCCTTGGTGCATTTCGTACCTCGCCTGCAGATAGCTTGGCAGTTGAGGCAGATGAACTGCCTCTTGATTTAAGAAGAGAAAAGCTTGCCCCCCAGTATGCTGCAAAAATTGCTGCTTGTCTAGACAATCGTGCACATGACCCTATATTCAATCCAAATTATGTTGATCTTTTTGAAAATAAACCAAATACAATACCGACTTTTGGCATTCGCATTAAAGAATCTTTACAATCTTTAAATTTATATCCGAATCACATAGCTAAATTTCAATATCCAGCAACACCTCCATGGACCTATGAAACTTTAAATATTAATGTAGCCATGTCAGAATTAAAGAAACACTCAACCGATCCATCCCTTTATATAAATAGATACAAAGAAAAAAAATCTGTTTTCATTGGATATCAGTGTATTTACACTGATGGATCATTTGATGATGACAAGGCTGCTGCAGCTGCTGTTAAAGGCAATCATATTTATTCAGAACGTCTGCCAAATAAATCGTTTATTTATTCTGCAGAACTTCATGCTTTATACCTTGCTTTAGATCATGTGGAGACTTCTCCATATCAGACATTTTTAATTTTTTCTGATTCTTTGTCTTGTTTACAAGCATTGAAAGCAAAGGATTAGAAAAACCCTTTTATTTACAAAATCCTTGAGCGCCATCATAGACTCTGTACTGAGGAAAATAAAGAGATTTTTTTAAACTGGATTCCCAGTCATATTGGAATCCTTGGAAATGAGGCTGCTGACTAATCTGCCAAAGCAGCATTGGATAAGCGCCCAATAAATATGCTTATACCTTATACAGAGTTTAAGAAATATATTACTGTTTTTTTACGTTCTAAATGGCAATTGCGCTGGAATGAAGCTATTTTTAATAAACTTAACAAAATTAAGCCTGTTTTAGGTAAAACCAAAGGTGCTTGTAGAATTAACTGGAGAGAAGAGTCTGTTTTATCACGTATAAGAATTGAATATAGTCATTTGACTCACTGCTATCTTCTTAAAGGCGAAGATCAGCCTCAGTGTATTGGATGTCAAAGGGCTTTGACTATCAAACATGTTTTAATTGAATGTATCGATTTTGATATAATTAGGACTCAATTTTTTAATATGCAAGATTTACATTCGTTATTTGATACTGTAGATACTTCTGTGATAGTATCGTTTTTAAACCAAATAGGACTTTATAAGCAATTTTAAGTGTGGAGCTCTTGTTTGCTTAGGTCATTGGCCTATTTATCAAGAACCGCGAAACATCAGATGGTATTTAAAGTCCTTTAAATTGAATTTATTTATACAAATTTGTTATGTCTATAACTGATATATTGAAAGGATTTTGTTGATATTTTGTGTTGTTAAGATTATTTACATATCATATTGATTTTATATTTTAACCACTTTTAGGCACTGAATAACCTTAGTGGTTGATGTGCCTCTAAGCAACCATTCATTCATTCATTCCGTGCCTCTGGAAAAGGTATATTTTCAGTGTGTCGTATTCGCTGAATTTCCTTCTCTTTTCACATTTTATTATATTTGAAGAACAATCGTCTCCACTGTGCTGAGCGGTACATTTTGGACATGTTACATTACCTTTACATCGATCAGATCCATGTCCATACCTCTGACACTTGAAGCAGCACAAAGGGTTTGGAATAAATACATCAACTCTAACATTCAAATATCCAACTTTAATAGATGTTGGAAGCTGCGCTGCTTCAAACGTCAGAATAAACTTATTGATAGGAATTTTGACACCATCCTGTTTGATAAATATCCGCTTGCATTGAACAACATCCTGGTCTTTGAGCTCCTCCACTATCTCCTCCTCAGAAACTCCCACTAAATCTGGACATCTGATCACTCCTTTTTTATTGTTGAGGGTCTTGTGAGCTGTTATTAAAACTGGAACTGTGGCCAACATTTGGCATCGTAGTAGATTGTCTGCATGGCTTTTCCGCTCAACCTCAATCAATAACTTACTTCCCATCTTTTTAACTGTTTTTGGTACCCCGGCAATGCCTTGTATCCCCTTTGCAATTACAAAGGGGGACATTTTTCAGAACTTTCTGCAATTAAAAATCTAGGCCATCTATTTTCATTCACATTCAAATCATTGTCCGAGTCTGTTACCATATCTGCCCTTTGTCTTTTTTGTTTGTTGGATGCCATATGTGTTGTGTTTATAATTCATTGCCCATGTTCCTAAGCCCTAATCTGACTCCTATTTTAATAATAGGGAGTTATAGATATGGGGCAGAGCCATCAGCACACCTATAAAACTCGGCTAGACAATATACTCGAGAATACATAAAATGTACTCCAGATTGACCCGTTTGAGCAGTCGAGCTCCACACATCTGTTATATTAAACTTGTAGACAATGCCAATAATTGTTTTGAAAAAATTGTTTATGATACCATACATTTTATCTTAAAAACATGTAGAATTTTTCATTGATAATGTATCTAAAATATAACAAACTAAAACTTGAACTTTAGATATGGAGAAATGTGTGGAGCTATATTCCACAAGCCGGTTGGACAATATCGGGCCCTAAAGTCCTCCATGTCTAGGGTGAATATTTGGGTTCAAACAGGTGTGTTGCATCTGGACCGGTATTACTGCCAAACCAGTCCAGTGCACATGGGGAGTCTCAGTTAAATCTTTCAATTCAAACAATTAACGTGTAACGTTTTGTAATGAGCTAGCAACGAACGGCAACACAATATTCGACATTAAAGCTACTTTCAAAATATAGTTTTCATAACAATTAGTAAATTATATACCTGTCTATGTTCATAAAGTATGTAGAATTCAGCAAAATATTGGAATAGGGTATTTTCCTCCAAATGTCACAATGGCATCAGAATATTTCTACATCATAAATGATACACTCAAATTTACTATAATTTGACAATACTGACATTCAACCAAATTTGAAATAATTCAACAGCATACAATCTTGGTTGATAGTAGAAATGGATAATGTTAACCACAATCACAACTGCCCCTTTCAAAGAGGTGTTCACATGTTAATATATGTACATATATGTTTTGATGCGTTGATATGATTTAACAAGGTTCAGTTATACATAATATATTGGTATACATAATACAGATGTTTGTGCTCTAAACTTGTGCAATAATTTTACATAAATATCTGTGTCAATTGATAGTAGATGAGTGTTCACTTAAAACCAAATTATCTATTGAACACTTTGTCAACAATCTGCTTTGGAGCAGACCACATTCATTCATTCAACAAAAAATATTGGTGAGGAGGAAAAGGAACCCCCAAAAGAAATTTGCCTTGCTTCGCTCAGCATTAAAATAGGTACAATCTACCCAAACCATGTTTGAATGAGCCAGTTGGAGGCATCAACAACAAATACAATTTACAACATATCTTTCAGGGCAACGTGCAATGCTTTCAGATACGATTATTGCAATTATCTTTTTTTATTTACAAGACATTTAGCTTGATTATTTCATTTGACATTTATTACTGGACATTACATAGACATTCATAGACCGGGGTTCCTAACTTAACATTGATTGTGATAACTCAACCATGACATTTGCTTAATACCACATATTCAACTAACAGTTATATTATATTTTGGGATTTCAGGAAAGCTTTGAATTGGGCAGTTTTACGCCAAACCTTTATGCTAGCCAAGCAGGGAAGATACCTTGTAATTAATTCATTAACAATTATAAATATTTATTTAATATTTTAGCTTCCGACATCTGAGTGGAGTAGGAGCTATGGTATTGGGCTCTCTGTGTGTGTGCGTGGGCACATCTGTCAAAAAATATTTCAACATTTGTCATATCTTATCAGCTATTTGAAATACAACACCATTTGTCATATCTTATCAGCTATTTGAAATACAACACCTTCAAGGAATGGAATGAAGGTCAACCAAACTGGTAAGTAATAGTTGTGTAAAAGCTAGGGCATGTCTCCCTCGAGGTAGAAAACTTAAGTGTGAACAGGTTAGCTGTTCAATGATGTTTAGCCAATGAATGCAGTATAACTGGCAGAAATTTTGCCAATAATTACTGCCAATAATTACTGCCATCATAAATAAATCACTACTGGAATCAGCAGTATCTGAAAATATGAAAATAGCCATCATAACACCCCTGCTGAAGAAACTTGGCCTTGAACTGATTGAGAAAAAAAAAAAAAAATATAGACTGGTTTCTAACCTGACATAAATCTCTAAACTTACAGAGAGGGCAGTAGCAGACCAATTAGTCCCTCATCTTGTAAGAAATGTCCTTACCGACAAATTTCAATCAGCCTACAATGAATATCATACATTGAAACCGCTCTATTGAAGGTGCGAAATGATATCTTGCGTGACCTAGATGACAGGAAGTCAGTTATTCTGTTGTTACTAGACTTCTCGGCTGCCTTTGACACCATTGACCACCAAATCCTATTTGATCGATTGGAGGCTAGATGTAATGTTAAAGGTGATGCCCTCTCCTGGATTCGGTCATATCTAAGTAACAGGAAACAGTGTGTGAAGGTAGGGACTCGCAGGTCCTGCCTCAAGCCTATAAAATATGGAGTCCCACAGGGCTCAGTCCGAGGTCCCATAATATTCACCATTTATATGACACCCCTATCTGATATTTTAGCCAAATATGGTCCGAGCTATCATATTTATGCTGATGACACCCAGATATAACATCCCTGTGGATCACACTTCCCCCCCCCCTCCATCAAGCTGATATAAGCAGACACAAACTGGAGACATTGTCTAGACGAGAAAACAGCTGTAACACCTCTACCCTAGACTATGGCAATGGCCTTCTTGCTGGTCTTCCTAAATCAGACACCATGAAGCTACAATACCTCCAAAACTCTGCAGCACATGGCGTAGGAAAAATCAGGAGATTTGATCACATTTCTGGAAAACTGCGGGAACTGCACTGGCTCCCGGTTCACGCGAGAATTGACTTTAAGATCCTCCTCTTGACATGGAAGACCCTAAATGGTAAGGTGCCGCCTTACCTGCTTGATCTACTCCTAGTCAAACAAGGAGAACGCGATCTAAGATCAAACGACGGCACTTACCTACAGATTCCTAAGACCCGACTGAGGACAGTGGGTGACAGGTCCTTTTCGTCTGTCGGCCCTAGACTATGGAATTCCCTGCCTAGTGATCTTAGGACTAGTACCTCAGTCACCTCGTTTAAGAGTAGACTGAAAACCCATCTCTTCAGGATGCACTTCCTGAACACTTGTCTGGTATCAGCGCTATACAAATATTATTATTATTATTATTATTAACCGACAGGAATCAGACTTCAAGCAGCAACAAGGTGCATTAACTGAAGCACTGACTAGTGGCAACCGGCTGTGACCAGTGTAAATTCGGCTATTGCCCAAGGACTGTAACTAAATGGAATGAACTGCCCTCTAGTTCACAGGCAGCAGATGTTTTCAGGTGCTGTTAACTATTAGAATAACACTTTCAACTTTCTGTTTCTCACCAATTTTTATCCTATTCGGCATTTCTACTACAAACTACTAAGTTTCAGCTGATTGTTGATCAGCTGCACCCCTAGTGCAAGATTGCACTCACGGTGGGATGCCAATTGGTTTTGCCGAGTTAACTTATAGATGTAGATGTAGATGCCAGAGAATAAAAGGTTGGCATCAAGCAGCTGGTGTGTACCAGCTGTACACCTTGGTGCAACCTTGCACACCTGGCAGGATGCCAATTGGTTTTGCTGAGAAAACGTAGGGTTTGCGCAACCATAGGATTGGCTGATAATTATGAAATTGTCTTGTATACATACAACAGTTTTTTTTTTTTTTTTTTTTTTTTTTTCCATAGAAAATTAGATTTAAATGGTATGAATGAATTATTATGAAAATTGCACTCATTGACCCCAATTTGGTAAAAATGTGCTCGGGCGGAAGAAGCAGTTTGTTACAAAATATACAATTTGTTCTGTTGGTTCTCGGCCGATTTACATCATTAACAACTCAAAATTGAGCTCTTGAGATATTCCCCTCAAATATGTAAGTCAGATGATCAAAATATTAATTGTCATCTTTCGGCATAGAACTTGAGAAACATCGTTGGTGCAGCAGCATTCGTGCGCTTAGGACGTGGCATGTCTCAAAACAAGTAGTGGTAAGACGAGTTATAAATATAAGCACAATACAAGAACAACACCAAGTTGAGACTGGCCAGCATCACAGATACTGTATTAATGGCACAGAACCCAACAAGGGCTTATTTGGAAAGGAAAGGTATTAACAGGCTCAGCCGTCAATGATGTATAACAACTGAAAGCTGTGTAACTGGAAAAAGGACCTTTCAAGAATATAACCCATGGTCGTAGAACATTCTCATATATGGGCAGCAAGTTATGGAACGATCTGCCAAACGAAATTAAAAGCAATACATCTCTCCAAAAGTTTAAAGAGCTGATCAAGAAATGGGATGGAGAATGATCATGCTGAGAGTGGTACTGCTAAAAGACATGTAGACTTTCGTTGTTAATATTTGTTTCTTGTATAAAGTTGTCACAAATGTGCCAATTTTTTTTTTTTTTTTTTTTTTTATCTTTTGTAACTGGGAGGAATCTCGCCTCCGAGAAATGTACTGAAAGTCTCGTAGGACTGTGTAACTGGGAGGAATATCGCCTCCAAGGAATGTATTGAAAGTCTCATAGGACTGTGTAACTGGGAGGAATTTCGCCTCCGAGGAATGTATTGAAAGTCTCATAGGACTGTGTAACTGGGAGGAATTTCGCCTCCGAGGAATGTATTGAAAGTCTCATAGGACTGTGTAACTGGGAGGAATTTCGCCTCCGAGGAATGTATTGAAAGTCTCATAGGACTGTGTAACTGGGAGGAATTTCGCCTCCGAGGAATGTATTGAAAGTCTCATAGGACTGTGTAACTGGGAGGAATTTCGCCTCCGAGGAATGTACTGAAAGTCGCGTAGGACTTGTGTAATATGACTGACCGGAAGGAATGTAACCTTCGAGGAATGTGTAACTGGGAGGAATCTCGCCTCCGAAAAATGAAGTGTTGTTATTTTTTTTTTTTTTTTTTTTTTTTTTTTTTTTTTTGTTGATTTTAAATGATGACATGATATATATTAGGTCAATTTATTTATAACGGCACATAAATTGGCAGGGCTATAAATTACATTTTCTGACAATATTTTTTTTTTTTTTTCACTGAACAACCTTATTCTAAGCTGCCAATGCTCCTTCCCGAAAATCCCCAATTATCGCTCGCACAAAGGTGGCGCTACAAATCTCGTGTGGGTCTGTAACTGACAGCTGATAACAAGAAATCACTAATTTGAAGATATCTTCAAAACTACACCACTTATCAGCAAACCGAAACCAGTTGTGAAACCAGTGAGACAAAACAAAAATAATGGTGAACTTTATGAAAATATGACATCGAGATAAATAAAAATAAATGTCTTTGATGTAAGGCAGCCTCACCAAGGTGACGAGTCGGAAATCTGAGAGCTTCACAGTACTGTTATTATTTGACTCACCAGAATGTGTGGCGCCACCTAGCGGCCAATGGCGTGTGACGTGGGAGATTGGGAAGGCAATATATGCGCCAATAATTAAAAGTAAACTTTAAAGACAAAATAACAAAAAAAAAAAAAAGTACATGATTTCCCGATAATCCGGGAGGAAAATGGAAATTTTAATCGTTTCCATAAATATGTTATGAATTTGAAAATGTCGTCATAAAATCGACAAAACTTAGAGCAGCAAAATAAAATTTATATCCCCATAATCTAAATAAACAAACATTTCATTGACACAAAGTGGCAGAAATGAAGGCCGTGTAACGGACGAAAAACGGACGTCAAGTGGCAAAAGAAACCATCAACAGATCCACTGACAACTCCGATACGTACGTACCACAATACTATACCCAGAAACGTAGGAAATAAGCAGGTAAATGGCCTGAAAAACTTTGTTTTGAAATGTCCGTATTTTCTACAAGATGGCGTCGTCACGTGATCGATTGCATAACACGTCACGTGACTGTGACCCCGCCACCTAGCGTTAATTTTGAAGTGCACAAAGCACCCCCCCTCTTCCAGACTTCACCCCCCAGCCGACCCGTATCGCATGCTCTATTAACAAAATGAAATGAAGTTGCCTTAATTTCTCATATATCATCGTTTCTGTATTGATGAAAATAATTTATAAGATGTGAGTTTAACAATGCTAAAACATATATTCACAACCCTAAGGCCACTATCATGGAAAGCAGAGTTCACAGGGAGGAGCTGTTATTTTTGGCATATTGAGCATCATTTTGAACAATCAGAGCATTATTCTGACCAATCAGAGACATACTTAATAACTCTAATAATTGGTTTATTCAATTTTATTTTTAATTTCAATACTCTCCTTATCAATAGTATAATCTCATAGATTTTGCTATATGTGTCACTTACATCTTAACTCATTACTTTTTGTCTTTACTTTCCATTCATAACAATGACACAGATTGGCTGCTAAAAAGAAGCTTGAACTGGGTGTGGTCTACCAAATCTGTCAATCCTGGTCTATACCTGCAGAGCCAGGTATAAACCCAGGATCTGCTGCGGAGATTATCTCTCGTATGGCATTTGACATATTTACTATAATATAATTATAAACGGTTTTGCTATTTTTGATAAAAAGCATTATGCCATTTCTTAGGGTTCAAATGGATCGGATATATTTTTTAGCGAGAAAAGAACATATGTCCCCAGGGGCAAAACTGAGATCTGGAATTGTTAGAATGAAGAATCTAACAAATTATTTTAACTTTATCTGCTATGGAGCACTTGTGTACAGTAGTAGTGGTAGTAGTTTATTGACAAGTAATATTACATCATTGGAAACAAACTTAATTCAAGAAAACACAAGCCTATTTACTGATTTAACCGTCCACTTGAGAATACGAGAATTCCAGAGAATTGACTGATACTGATAATTGACAAAACAAATCAATATGTAAATAAATGGACACCACTATTGATGACAAAATTCACACAGGTTATTAATCATATATGCTTAGGACTTTACTGCAGTTAGCAAATGTTAGGTAATATTGATTGTCACTTATGTATGACTCTGTAAACCATCCATCACTTTATGTATAAAAATAACTTGGCATTGCATAACGTAACTATTACGATTTCCCATTCCAGTGTCCACTAATGCAATGTCATCACATGTAGTGATACGTTCACCAAGTAGTTGTTTCAAGGTACACTGTTGAAACAAGACAAAGATTTCCAGTGTATAGCCAGTCTTGGCTTTCATTTGCTGCATGACATGTTTAACAAGCCATATGCTAATAATATTGCCCCGTTATGTTTACGCATCTGTGTGTGGTAATCCATCTCCTGGATTGAACTCATTTCTGTCAGAATTATTGACACACATTAATCTGGATTTACTTGGATGTACATTCTGATGTTGTCTCTTCCACAGAGATTTCTCTTTGAGGTTTGCCTATCCAACCACCGGTGCCTGCTTGAGATGAAATATTGCATCTATTGCAGTTTCAATAAATAATGTGAACAATGGCCAGCCAGTATTGGTCTTTTGATGTACTCCTGCACTGGTATTAAAACATTGATCACCAATAATCCCTCTCTTAAATCTTATAATACATCATTTTGAATCTTTAAATTCCATACCTTTATGCCACGCGTCAAATTTATCATATGCCTTTTGATAGTCAATGAAGGTTATATACAATGAATGGTGACATTTCCCTGCATTATCAGTCAATAGTTTAACTGTTAAAATCTGTTCTTTACAACCTTTCTTGCTTTGGGCTCCTACTTGCTCAAACTTTGGCTTGTCAGTGTCAGTGCTGCACTCAAAAAACGTGCTATTATTTAGTATCATAGATTGAGAAAAGCTATTCCAGCTGGTTTGATGTTGGCTAGATGTTGGCATAGAATATCAAATACATATTTGTCAATATACCTGACGTTGAAGGTGAAAACCTGGAGTATTGATGAGTCACAGGGATTTAAAAAGTTGAATAGGGCAGAGCGGCAAAAGCAACACATCTTTTGTGTCAAAATCGTTTGTGATACAAAATGTGAGAGCAGTGAAACCAAGATAGCCAAAAGCTTGCCGAATATATTGCATCAAATCTCATAACACATAATTGCAAATCATTTTTATTACATTATTTTCTTTTTGCCAGATGTATTCTACAAGAGACTAGGGTTATCAGAGCAACCCATCATATAATGTTTCCAGAGTCTTTGGTTCCATGCTGTGATTTTAAGCAAAGCACTGTCTCATTATTTGCGTTGTCAAGCTTTGCTCTGTACATGTATTCATCACAATATTTTTGCATGCTACTACTACATACTTGGCACCTCCTTCCACTTTATTTCTGAAGGGATTTCATACTTTCCTGGACACAGTTTTGACTTTGTAATCAGATGGCCTTATAACAAGGCCAATCTCAAACTTCCTTGGGTCGCAAGGCACGCTTGCTGAATCACTTTCCGGTTTGAATGTAATTCTTTGCAACAAGGCAACAACAAATAGAAAGAGTCGGTTCCTTGCCATCACCTCCCCGGCACATACTCTCCTTCCTGCTCCAAAGGGCAAGAGCCTATGGAAATTAAGAAAAAGCAAAATCAGCACTGTGTTTACAAATGATTTAATTGCTTTTGTTTTTTTTTGAAAGGGAAACATTTTTTTCAGGTAAAGTGCTGTGTCCTTGTATTCTATAGATGTCTATCCCAGGCCCAAGTGTGATACAGTTTCTAGATAGTTGGAAAGGCATACGAATGAGTTTAATATCTATGTTATGCAAATATTCCAAGTTAGTGTCACAAATATTATCAATGGCAAACCAAAGGTCGGTTGGCACTTTTTGAAAATGTTTTTCTTCATATAAGTACTAGCATTGAGTGCACATGATGAGAAGAAAAGTAGATTACACCCTCAACTCACAATTTTCTGACTGATTCAGAAGTTAATCATTGAAACCTTTGCAAAATGGACTTACTTAAATATAGCTATAGACTCCTTGCAACTGGGTACTTTGGGTCTGACACTTTGAAATTACAAATTACATATTGAATATTTCAAAAGAACTACGTTTTTCATATTTGCAAAACAATATTATTCACTGTGAAAATGATACTCAAACAGTTCATAGAGTAGTTTGAAAAGCATTTATTAAAAGCAACACTGGCAAGGATGTTCCCCTTATCATTGTGTTATCTAAAAACGATTGCAAGACAAACCGTTTTCTTAATGGATGATCAGTTGGAATGACCTTCCCATCACTATCCAGGAATCGCTCAGGTTCAAAGCTCCATGGATCATCCCACAGTTTATCATCATGATGAAGATTCCATAGATTTCCCCATAACTGAAGATACATGTCATGTATAGATGATATACAGTAAACATATATGATGAAAAAATAAGTATTGAAATTATAAAATTTAAGTAAAATATACAGTTAAAATTTCTATCATACAAGTTATCAATGATAAAAATGATCAGTTTTGTGTACTTTACTTTTGGTTGTTATTGCTATACTTACAGTTGTGTCTTTTGGTATTTTGTGACCAAGGAGAGTTGTGTCTCTTATGGCAAGATGTGGTGCAGTCAAGGGAACATGTGAGATCAGCCGAAGAACCTCCATTATCATAGAATCTATATAAGGCATGGCTTGTTTGTCCTTTACTCTGACTTGTCTGTCACCTATTGCATTATATATGACATTTTGGGCTTTAGTCTGGATATCTGGATGTGCTGTCAGCTGGGCAATGATTGCATACAGTGCTGTAGATGTAGTAACAGTACCTGAAAAACAAGGGAATATAATACAGTTCTGTGTAGCTAATAATAGTACCTGAAACATGTGGAAATATAATTAAAAGTTCGGAACATCAGCTACATAAGAATTTAATTAATAGTCCAATTGAGTACATGAGAAAATGTTTCTATTTCCATACCTGCTCCAATGAGATCCCTAGCAACTGCATTCACATTGCCACTGGATATTTCCTTGTGGGGTTTGGGGTTTCTGTGTTCCTTTATTACTTCGTCCATTGCAGATATATTCTCTCCATTATCATAATGCTTTAATTTTTGCCCCATTTGTGTATCATACCACTTATTTACCCTTTGTATTGATTGATACATTTCTTTGTTGAATTTAGTTGGCAAGTTGTAGAGAAATGGAATACCATTGATAAGAAACTTCTCCAGGGTGTTTGGAATCAAAATTTCATTAAACTTTTGGTCAAAATAAACCAGTTCCTCAAGATCCTCATCTGTGAGTCTATATCCAAGTGTCTGGAAAATTAGTGAATAGAGTTACATTCAAGTTACCATTTCAAAAAGATTCATGACATGTTCCAAATATTTATCGGCATTAACAGTGTAAAACACGGATCTGTTTGGATAACCAATTGCATTTATTAAGGGTATATTTACATGTCTGCATGGTGTTTTCTGATGACAGATTTCTAAAGGAGCTATTGTCTATTTTCACACACATTGGACATCACTGCTCCAATATTGATTTTGAAGTAAAAATGCTAGATAGAAATTTCTGCATATTGTAAGGCTGAAACAAGTAGGATTTTGAAACAGCCTTGCTATGACCCAAGGGGAACAGAACTTTGAATCTTTCTTCAAACAATAAGAATAACAGAGGATAAGTCACAATTTAGAATTTAAAAAGGTAAAATTTGTATAGCACTGATTCCAGGCATTGTCTGCTGGCCTGGATTCAAACCGGAAACCCCTGGCTCTCAAGGTGAATTCTGTACCAACTGAGCTTTTTTGGCGAGATTTCTTGACTTTTTACTGTTCACAATTTCTTGGTGTATTTATTAATATAATATATAACATATCTTTAATTTCAGATATTGCAGTGATAAAATGATTTACAACAGGAAATCTATTTTTACATTGTAAATGCACAATTTCTTTTACAAAAACCCATTTAGATATATATTTCCTTTATATTCTCGAAGGTTCAACTCCCACTGCCAGCAGTGTTACTTTCACACTGGGTAAAAGGCTCGAAAGTCGACCTGATGTGGCCATTGTTGCTGAAAGGATCGTAAAAACATCATTTTTTTTTTTTAATTTTTGAATGAGACCCTTGTACATGGGCCTATTTTAATATCATTGCAATTATTTTAATGCTGTCTTATAACTCATAGAGTGGCATCTATCAAAAAGATGTTGTAATTAAGCTTTTTTGGGAGACTTTAGATTTGATTATACACAGATTATGAAATAACACCACAAAGAGTTCAGACCTCCCTTGAACTGAACACCTATCTGAACTTAACAGGGATTGGCGATTGGACAACACAAGAATATTGTCAACCTTGGGATCCCTTGACTGGGTTCTGTCTTAATCCTACAAGCAAGAATAGAGACCGGTATAGGCCACTGCACATGACCCTCTTCTGTCTTTTCTCATTGGCTGGTTATTTTTATACCTTTAATTGTCATGGCCATGCTCCCAATGGCCCATACCTGACCCTTAACATGATTTCGACTACGAGATTATGGGATGCCTTGACAAATTGGCATCAATAGTCCATCTGCTCTTGGAATGCCAATAGTCCCTTCACACATTGATTGGGTGCAATGGTTCATACAGAAAAGCAGTAGAGCATACTTGAAGATAAAATACTGACAGAATGTAATGTTATTTGATATACTTTGCAACCAAAGGGCAGCTGTTGCCCTATAAATGCCCCCCACAATTTGTGGGAGGCATTACTTCCTGTCACATAGAAAGCCTGTAGCAAACTATAATTATGGTTAATCAAAATGCATTATGGTTAATCAAAATGCATGTTACATATTGAATGCGGCCTTTCGTTGTTTTTCTTGATTTTCATTGCCTGACATTTGTCATGGCAGCATCCTTGACAACTCAGGGATAGCTTTTAGATTTTTTCAAAAATCATTAAAAATGGAATAAATCTGAGTCCAATGGAAATAGATAGAATTGCTGCTCTGAAAATACATCTTACTTATTAATAGCTAAGTCCGACAAGTAGTTACAGAGATGATCATAGTTGACAGTGAGACAATTTCTCTTCACTATGCTGATATTGTAAGCCCCGTATAAATCTACTCACCAATAATGCTGTGATGTTAGCCACCGCATTATGTAGTATCGTTCTGTAATTGTAGGGCTTTCCTTCATTACTCTCCATCTTTTTCACCACATCCTCGATGATTTCAATGGTGATATCTTCAAGTCTTTGCACTCCATCTCCTACCATTCTCAGGCCTGTCATAGATACCCGCTTCATGTGATGCCACTTCTCAGAGTATTGTCCAAATGCTAAACCAAAATCAGGATAGAAAGAGCGAGCAATAAAAAGGCTTGGTCTTCCAGCAAAATCTTCTGATTTTGTAATAAGCATTTCTCTCAGTCCTTCCTCTGAATTAACAACAATTGTGTCACAAAATATATTGATGTAGAACAAGGCTCCATATTGACGTGCCCACCTGTACAATGTCATTTGAGGAAATTTGGGATCCAGTTGTGCAGCATTGCCAAGCAGAAAGTGACCTTTTGGTCCAGGAATATCAGGAAATCTTCTTCTTTTCATGAATAGATATATAATTATTATAGTTATCGCAACACTAACTAAAGTCAAAAGTGTCTCCATCTGAAAAAAAAATAAATAAATTGAATAAATGTAAAATGAAGGCCTTTCATGTGCTAAAAATTTCCCATTTGAACATTGACATTCGGTTTTATTGTTTTTAGTTCAGAGAAGGTGGCTGTTACATGAACAACAAGAGAGCGTAAGTTATTAATACCAAAGCTAGTTCACAGATTTCTTTTAGAACAATGTACTTCATTTGGTGGCTTTGACTGAAATCCCAAATGTTGAAAATAATAGATTTTGAAATGAACCTCCTTCCTCAACATTTTGGTGTTTGATCTGGGCTCCAGAAATCATAGGGGGAGAGGCCATGAGTTTCCTATTTGGCTTTTAATTTTAATGAGATTTCATCCATTGTTGAACTGGTTCTTGTTCACTTACCATTCATATGCATCAGACCATGTCACATGTCTATCAAACCGAAAAACACATGGTGATTTCAACTAAGCTACCAATTGGGCTAAATGTCTAGATGTATGTACTTGATGTCTATTTGATGGATCAATATAATATAGATACATTTTTACAGAGCAATAGAGATGCAGATCATAAAAAAGAAATTTCAGTTGACCTCGTTCAATGTTACTGCAGGAAATTCTCATAATGGGGCTTTTCCCGCTATTTGAATACATATGTTTAACCAATGTTCCGTCCTCTGTGGGTTTGGGGATTAAATAAAAGCCCCACTGCCCTCCAGCATGTCGCAAAAGGCAACTAAAGGGGCGTCCTGTTTGCCGTGGTATGCGACCTGTGTCGGGGAGGATATGGAATCTTGACGGGCTTAGCACTGGGCTGGTTTGGCAGTAATACCAGTCCAGTTCACTGCACGAAACATGGGATTTACAAAAATATACTGCCAATGTTTTGGTATTGTAAAGACCAACTACAATATTGGATTACATTTACAATTTTGTAAATACTCTCATCATATTTACAAGATGGAAATGTCATGTAAATGTCTTCTTATATCATGTTTAACATTTACATTTAAATACAAATTTGTATATGTCATATAACTCATTTACAATAGCTAAAATGTCATGTAAAAATCTCAAGATCAAAAATATCAAAGTGATCTTGGAAAAGATTACGGAAGGTAAGACATGACATTTATATACAAAAGGTCAGACATAAACCTTATGTACAAAAAGCATATACTTCAGATTTTCAGAACTTAATCAAAAAATGGCAGCGCTCCTCTACCCTGTTATTCAAGAGATACAGACATAAAACTTTATGGCCTGATAATTTCCCTGGCTTTCAGCAGATATAAAGGTTTAGCAAATAACATAAAATCTTGGGAAGTTATAAAGGATAGAAGAAGGGAAGGTTGATCATGAAATTTATATACAAAAAACATATACTTCAGATTGTCCCAGCATAATAAAAAATGGCAGCACTCCCTCACCCTGTTATTCAGGGGATACAGACATAAAACATATTGGCCTGATAGATAATTTTACCGGCTTTCTGCAGATATAACGCTTTAGCAAATCGGGTAAAAATGTAGGAAATTATAAAGGAAAGAAGAACGGAAAGTCGATCATGAAATCTAAACAAAAAGCATAGTTATAATTTAGATTTTCAGAGCGTATTAAAAAAACGGCAGCACTCCTGCACCCTGTTATTCAAGAGATACAGACATGGAACTTAATGGCCTGATAGATAATTTCCCTGGCTTTCAGTAGATATAAAGTATTGGCAAATCGGATAAAAACTTATGAAGTTATAAAGGATAGAAGAAGGGAAGGTCGATCATGAAATTTATATACATAAAGCATATACTTCAGATTTTCAGAGTGTAATAAAAAAACGGCGCCGCTCCTTCACCCTGTTATTCAAGGATACAGACATAAATTTTTATGGCCTGATAGATAATTTCCCTGGCTTTCTGCAGATATAAAGTTTTAGCAAATCGAATAAAAACCCGGGAAGTTATAAAGGAAAGAAGAAGGGAAGGTTGATCATGAAATTTATATACAAACAGCATATACTGTTACCCATGAATGGAGAGTATCCGTCGTTGGGGGACATGGACGGGGGATCGATGCTCTACTCTGAACCTACTTTACTCGCTGGCTGTGAGGCGGGGCAACCCTAGCAACCCTATCTACCCATGTGAAGGTGTGAGGTAATAAGGACTGCAGGCATATGAACTACCCAAATGCATGATACTTATGGAGTCCTAACAATACATAAAACACCCAAGTCTATGCGGCAACGATACTGAGAGTCGTAGATCTTTCGTGGCAAGTGGTCTTCTTCTCCGGTCTCCAGGTTCTGCTCTCCGAGGATCCCACGGTTGCGGGCCCTTTTAAAGGATCACTGCGCGTCATGTGTGGGGCTTGCCTGCGTGGCTTCCTTACGCGACACCGAATGGACTCGTCTTGCCTGCGTAGCTTGCATGGACTCGTCTGCCTGTACAATACTTCAGATTGTCACAGCATAATATAAAAACGGCAGCACTCCTTCACCCTGTTATTCAAGGATACAGACATAAAACTTATTGGCCTGATAGATAATTTTCCTGGCATTCTGCAGATATAAAGTATTGGCAAATCAGATAAAAACTTGGGAAGTTATAAAGGATAGAAGAAGGGAAGGTTGATCATGAAATTTATATACATAAAGCATATACTTCAGATTTTCAGAGCGTAATCAAAAAACGGCAGCACTCCTGAACCCTGTTATTCAAGAGATACAGACATGGAACTTAATGGCCTGATAGATAATTTCCCTGGCTTTCTGCAGATATAAAGTTTTAGCAAATCGGATAAAAAACTTGGGAAGTTATAAAGGAAAGAAGAAGGGAAGGTTGATCATGAAATTTATATACAAACAGCATATACTGTTACCCATGAATGGAGAGTATCCGTCGTTGGGGGACATGGACGGGGGATCGATGCTCTACTCTGAACCTACTTTACTCGCTGGCTGTGAGGCGGGGCACGGAACCTAGCAACCCTATCTACCCATGTGAAGGTGTGAGGTAATAAGGACTGCAGACACAGGATCTACACTGCACAATAGTTACCTTTTATTCGGTGCTGTACGTCTTCCTTGTCTGGCTAGGCCGGCATGGCAATGAGCGAGGCATATGAACTACCCAAATGCATGATACTTATGGAGTCCTAACAATAAATAAAACACCCAAGTCTATGGGGCAACGATACTGAGAGTCGTAGATCTTTCGTGGCAAGTGGTCTTCTCCGGTCTCCAGGTTCTGCTCTCCGAAATCCCACGGTTGCGGGCCCTTTTAAAGGATCACTGCGCGTCATGTGTGGGGCTTGCCTGCGTGGCTTCCTTACGCGACACCGAA
Source organism: Amphiduros pacificus (assembly GCA_949316495.1). Classification (NCBI taxonomy): domain Eukaryota; kingdom Metazoa; phylum Annelida; class Polychaeta; order Phyllodocida; family Hesionidae; genus Amphiduros; species Amphiduros pacificus. The sequence goes on from OX439001.1 coordinate 45,693,333, forward strand.
TGGACTCGTCTTGCCTGCGTAGCTTGCATGGACTCGTCTGCCTGTACAATACTTCAGATTGTCACAGCATAATATAAAAACGGCAGCACTCCTTCACCCTGTTATTCAAGGATACAGACATAAAACTTATTGGCCTGATAGATAATTTTCCTGGCATTCTGCAGATATAAAGTATTGGCAAATCAGATAAAAACTTGGGAAGTTATAAAGGATAGAAGAAGGGAAGGTTGATCATGAAATTTATATACATAAAGCATATACTTCAGATTTTCAGAGCGTAATCAAAAAACGGCAGCACTCCTGAACCCTGTTATTCAAGAGATACAGACATGGAACTTAATGGCCTGATAGATAATTTCCCTGGCTTTCTGCAGATATAAAGTTTTAGCAAATCGGATAAAAAACTTGGGAAGTTATAAAGGAAAGAAGAAGGGAAGGTTGATCATGAAATTTATATACAAACAGCATATACTGTTACCCATGAATGGAGAGTATCCGTCGTTGGGGGACATGGACGGGGGATCGATGCTCTACTCTGAACCTACTTTACTCGCTGGCTGTGAGGCGGGGCACGGAACCTAGCAACCCTATCTACCCATGTGAAGGTGTGAGGTAATAAGGACTGCAGACACAGGATCTACACTGCACAATAGTTACCTTTTATTCGGTGCTGTACGTCTTCCTTGTCTGGCTAGGCCGGCATGGCAATGAGCGAGGCATATGAACTACCCAAATGCATGATACTTATGGAGTCCTAACAATAAATAAAACACCCAAGTCTATGGGGCAACGATACTGAGAGTCGTAGATCTTTCGTGGCAAGTGGTCTTCTCCGGTCTCCAGGTTCTGCTCTCCGAGGATCCCACGGTTGCGGGCCCTTTTAAAGGATCACTGCGCGTCATGTGTGGGGCTTGCCTGCGTGGCTTCCTTACGCGACACCGAATGGACTCGTCTTGCCTGCGTAGCTTGGATGGACTCGTCTGCCTGTACAATACTTCAGATTGTCACAGCATAATATAAAAACGGCAGCACTCTTTCACCCTGTTATTCAAGGATACAGACATTCAACTTATTGGCCTGATAGATAATTTTCCTGGCATTCTGCAGATATAAAGTATTGGCAAATCAGATAAAAACTTGGGAAGTTATAAAGGATAGAAGAAGGGAAGGTTGATCATGAAATTTATATACATAAAGCATATACTTCAGATTTTCAGAGCGTAATAAAAAAACGGCGCCGCTCCTACACCCTGTTATTCAAGAGATACAGACATGAAACTTTATGGCCTGATAGGTAATTTCCCTGGCTTTCTGCAGATATAAAGGTTTAGCAAATCGAATAAAAACCCGGGAAGTTATAAAGGAAAGAAGAAGGGAAGGTTGATCATGAAATTTATATACAAAAAGCATATACTTCAGATTTTCAGAGCTTAATCAAATAATGGCTATATTAGACTACTTTGATACATATAAAGTGAGATCTTATTCATCTCTCATTGAATTGAAAAAGTTGTTATATATCAGTATATAGTTGAAACCTCATGATCACACATCCAGAAGCATGCCTCATGGTGAGAGCAGTGGGGGTTGGGGGGTATTTGTGTCAGCCGCAGTGTGTACACAGGTCCCAACAGCCAACCCTTTGTTTGCAATCTGACAGGATGTTACATGGAGGGGTCTTACACAACAGATAACACATGCCTCATTATCACAACATTTACCGCCTAGCCTAACTACCTAGGACATTTGAATTTTGACCACAACTCAGAAATCTCTTGCCAGATCAACATCTTCTCCATGTAAGTTATATTCATCAATTATTGTTGAATTATACTTTGTACATGCCAAAATATGGAATAATATATATCATATGATAGAAAAGAGTAAAATCCACATTTTTAATGATATTATGATACATTTGAATATATATATCTTGACTATATTTGAATTTCCTGTGTATTTATTTTCAGGTCGGGAAACAAACCACAAGAATGCTCATCTGCCTGGCTTACCTGCTTTTTTAGCAGTGCTGAGCATCGCAACATCCCTTGCTGTCAGCAGATCAACTCTCAGAGATATTGAATATATCTTTGCAACAAACAAATAAATATTTACATTGATCCATAGGGATCTTTAGGTATATTTCTAACAATTAAAAAGGCTTTTATCAAGTAAATATCAATAAATATCCCCAAATATCATATATTATCCCTTTCCATTACAGTATTCTTCATATTTATATATCTTTACTCTCCTGTAAATACATCATATGTCATATTTCGTAAAACACTTAAAAGTCATTAAACATGGTATTTAAGTCCATGTAAATGTTGATAAATATCTCACAATAGAGCATCTTTTTCCATCTTTACTTGACCATAATATCCATATTTAAAGACCTTTACCTTACAGTAAATGTGTTGTATTTGTCATATTTTGATAAATATACATGTGTGCATAAATATGTTTAAATGTGGTCTTTTAGGCCTTGAATGATGTACTTAAATATCATGTAAATTGACAATAAACAAGCAGTAAAGATTTCCAAAAGATCATGTATATATCACATTTTCAATACAAATATGCATATTTAATAGGATTGTAAATCTCATTTTTCATGCAGTGGTTGCAACACGCCTGTTTTGGATCCAGATGTTCACCAGACAGGCAGATCAGATTAGGCCTGGGTCTGATTTAACCGGCTTGTGGTATATTTCATATATTCTGGATATTTGATTTTTTTTAATGACAATTTCAATGTTTGAAATTTAGGAATAATTTTTAAAAATTTCATAAATATTTGCTGAAAGGAGATTACTGCTGATTGGGTCAATCGAGCGATATAAATAAAATCCGAAAGGGTGGAGTTTTTATTTTAAGAGTATGTCATGTTGGGTATCCTCATGGCGTCAGAGCTTGGAGTTACCGGCCCAGAAAGGTCTCCCCTTGTTGGGCTCCATGGTGGGTAGGGGACCTAATTAATGAAATATAAAATAACACACATGGCACAAAACAAACAAAAATGACCTAGGAATGACATAGACAGTGATGACGATTCAAATAAAACAGAAAAATGGCCTAGATTTTTAATTGCGGAAAGTTCCGATGCTGAACATACCCTGGCAAAAATGTCCCCCTTTGCAATTGTAAAGGGGATTCAAGGCATTGCCGGGGTGCCGAAAACAGTTAAAAAAATAGGAACACGTTTATAAATTGAAGTTGAGCGGAAAAGCCATGCGTACAATCTTTTAAGATGCCGAATGTTGGCGACAGTTCCAGTTTTGATAACGGCTCATAAGACCCTCAATAAAAAAAAAGGAGTGATAAGATGCCCATATCTGGCGGGAGTTTCTGAAGAGGAAATAGATCTAAAAGATCAAAATGTAGTCCAATGCAAACAAATTTTTATTAAGAAGGATGGAACCAAAGTTCCAATCAATACATTCATTCTGACATTTGAAGAGCGCAGCTTCCAACATCTATTAAAGTTGGCTATTTAAACGTCTGAGTTGATGTTTTCATTCCAAACCCTCTGCGCTGCTTCAAGTGTCAGAGGTATGGACATGGATCTGATCGATGCAAAGGAAATGTAACTTGCCCAAAATGTACAGCCCAGCATAGTGGAGAAGAGTAATCTTCGGAAACCCATCGTTTTCACAGAATTGTCCTTCCTTTTTAAAAGAAAAGGAAATTCAGCGAATACGCCACACTGAAAACATTTCTTTTCCTTTAAACAATTCCAAAACATCCTATGCTACCACCTTAAAAACTAAAGAGACAAAAACAATAGCAATACAGACAGAAATAACCTGGCCAATCAATGAAAAGAATTATTCCTATTTTTCAAATACATCCAAATCTTCAGGAACATCCACTCAAACCCAAACACCCCTACCCCAGTAATAAATGTACCAACAGTTCAATCCACTAAAACCTCTTCACAGACTCCCTCCACATCATCCAGAATGAATAGAACTAAATCCTTTGAAAGGATGGACACAGGTGATCCTTCCGATATACATCTTACACCTGTCCACTCAAAACATAATCATAAACCTAAATGATTATGTTAAATCCTATATTTATACACATTATTTTTAATATGGCTATCAGCAGTATCATACAATGGAACTGTAGATGATTTGAGGCAAACAGGCCAGAACTGGAGTTATTAGCCCAAAAATATAATGCATCGGTAATTTGTTTACAAGAAACTAAATTCAAAGATAATTCCACAACATTTGAGGGATATGTACCTTATAATAAAGTTGGTTCAATTGACATTATGGACCGAGCACATGGCGGAGTGTCTATTTTTGTTAAATCCTGTATACCCTGTTTACTTAGGTCATTGACCTATTTATCAAGAACCACGAAACATCGAATGGTATTTAAAGTCTGTTAAATTCAATTTATTTAAATAACAAATTTATTTTGTCTACAACTGATATATTTAAAGGATTTTGTTGATATTTTGTGTTGGTAATATTATTTACATATCATATTGATTTAAAAATCATATATCTAGTCAAAACGTTTGTTTTTACCATTTTTAGGCACTGAATAGCCTTAGTGGTTGATGTGCCTCTAAGCAACCATTCATTCATTCATTTTACCAATGTTCCCTTTGGTAAAATGAAGGATAGAAAAACGCATTAAGACCAATACAATGTAACCAAATATTAATTCTAATATTGATCTGCAATGAAGTGTAATTGTTCCATTATAAATGCAACATAAACAATTTACGGATTTAATTTTGGGTTCTGCATGTCTTTATCACAATATACAACCATTTTCTCCCCAAGCAAAGCTTATAGGTTTTTTGACAGAGACATCAAATCACAGAAACATCCACAGACGTTGTTGAGGTATACAGACTTAATTTTTTAATTCCATAAAGGGTACCATGTCCTAGCAAATTCCTTTAAATGATTTATTTGTTTATATGTCAAAGAGCCCAAATTGCAAATAATGTTGTTGTGACCACACAAATCTCACAAATACTGATCATCTACTGACTGTGATTGTAAACGTAGCAATGTTTTGGAAATGATGCCCTCAATATGTTCAGGTAAATACTGAGGTATTTTGGGATAGTCTCACCATGTGTTTGTATTAAATTTGCAATTGATAAACCATAAGGCAAAAAGTTTCCTTATAAGCGAATAATATATTTCATCTATACTTAATGTTAATGATAATATTATGACAAATCCTGCCGCAAAACACATACACACCTACCTCTGGTTTGTTACTGCCACATCTGTACTATTTTTAGCCCATCACCATGGATCTTTAGCTCCGCGACCAGTTGTCACGGGGTAAATCACACTTGAAGCAGGTGTCGTTCGGGTTCAACTTTTTTATTTATCATCATCATGATACAATGCCGTTCCAGGCTGGCCGCACCAGTCAACCAGGGAGGGCCTATCATATACCCCAGACTCTAGATGGTTGGCCGACAGATTTACATAAAAAGCATGTCAAATACATAATCATGTTGCACAAAAACATAACTAAATATGCCCTGGAGAACTGGTTGAACCTCATTATTTTTAAATTAGCTATTTTCTTAGAGTGCCCTTTCGTGATTGGTCGGGAAAGGGGTTGCACTTGGTGATCAGAACTTTATCCTGGGCGTTTAAATCTTAGAATGTTGTTTGTCAACAGGGCCTATGTGTGCATGCAGTTCAACCATTCTCCCAGGTATAAAACTTAATTAATATGAAATTTTATCTATTATTGTTTTAACTTTGATTTTTAACTTTTAATATTTGTTGGGTTACATAATGTTCACATAATTTGACACAAGTTGAGTCTTAATAAACACTGGTTCAGTATATGATAACTGTTATAATATTTTGACCAGTAGCAATAAAACCTTCCATTGCATAATTTTTCTTAAAACTTTTATTTTACTAAGTTTAATAATCATATTTTATTTCAAATAGTTTTGTTTGGAATCAGATATATATTAACATAATTTACTTTCATGAACGTTGTCTTCCTTGTGTAAACGTGATATGATAAGGTATCTAATCCAATGAAAATTATGTATCTTACATTTTAAGATGTGCCAATTGTTTTTGACTTTGAGTTCTACAGACTTTTATTTAACATTACTAAAGCAAATCTATAACAACTTGTAGCTGATATCGTGCTGCCCTACTTATGCTAAATTGCCATGTCAAAGGTCATTGACATGACAACTCACCCAGTCACAGATTCACGAGGACAACTCATTATGGGCCTCAGGTTATGGTTATCCGCTCATATGACAAATTGTAACATGCGAATGGCCGTGAATCGAACCGAAGAGTTTTGGATCACAAAAGAACTGGTGCAAATAAGCATATACTATATATAACAACTAAGGTCATGAAAGCTCTTTCATTATATTTCTGTCAACCTGGTGTTTTAAATTAGATTAAAAATACTTATGTACGTCCTAAAATGTATAGGATATTATCCATTCAATGGTAAGATAACAAAGAAGTTCTAAAAAGTGAAAACTATTGCAAAAAAATATTTCTTTGATGGAGTTGAAAATTTTGTTTCAGGAGAAATAAAAAAACACCCTCTAAATAATACTATTCTCTAGGAAACTTACAAATTTTGCACCCACTGTAATTGCTCAAAAAATTTACAAAGATCTACAAGGCATTGTCACATCCCGCTGAGCACAGGATTACAGTATTCTATGGGACACTATTGATTTCCATAATTCCCCATTTTGTATCACAGGCTTCTCTGAATTTTGAACCAGTGATCTCAGATTTGGGCAAAAAGATTAATTAAAGTTGCTGTAACAGATAATATGATGTAAAATTTGACAAAAGTTATTTTCCAACCATTTAGAAATGTAATCCATGTGTAAACACATCAACCACATCACTTTTTGGTTTTGATGGGTCAATATTAAGTTTATGAAGAAAGATTCAATAGGAGAGCTGGAAAAAATATCAGTCCCATGGGTTCAAAATTTCAAATTTCCTCATGGGGAATCCTAGTGATGTCATCACCTCAGCTGCCAGGCTCCTGCTGGTGCTGGGGCTAACAGGGCATGCGTCACAGGATGTTTTGATTGCATGGTCAAGTAAACAATACACATGTGTTTCATTTTAAAATGGGAAGAAAGAAGTTATATCAAACCAAGGCAGAAAAAAATAAAGCCAAGAATGATACCAGAGTTTACCTTCAGAATTACAACATACATAAACATGGAAAAACACATGGGTGAAGGAGGTCTGTCACATTGATCCTTGTTGCCCTCCCATCATGCCTACCCCTAACCGGGGTCACACTCTTGCACTCCACATGCTAAAAATAGCTACCCTCAGCAGCTGTGTGGGGTATACCCCGGTCAGCAGCAGCAGGCCTGACTGACCGTTATAGATGGCAGCCTGATGAAACCACATGGCTTGAGATAAACATTTGATTTCTATGCTTGTAACATATATATTCTCACAAACAAGAATGGGGATGTGTTGTGTGGAACATGTCCAACCAATTTTGAGGTATGTAAAAAATTGCCCGGGAAATGATATTATCTGTTACAGCAACTTTAAGGTAAGGCTAGGTTAAGTTTTGAAACACTGAATTTAAGGATTGGATGGCATGGATCAGAAATATCCACACCTCAAGGTCATAAAAGTAAAATTGATAACCTTATACATGGAATAATAATGATTTCATCCAAGGTTGTGATTTAAGCTTTCATCATTTTGGTTGTACATGAGTTAAGGGACAATTGACATTGCATCGATCATACAATTTCAACACTATCTTAGCTTTTCAAATGAGCTTTCATGCCTTTAGTTTATGTATATAGACACATGACTGAGATCAAACCTATTTTTATCATTTGGTTTGCAGACAGCTCATGATCAAAATCCTGCTTGAAATGCTCCTTTGTGACATTTTGTGAGAAACAACAAGATTCTATTTAATAATTTTAAGTTTTTTTTCACACACTGCGTGAAAAATTAGATTTACAAGAGGCCAATATGTATATATTGTTGAAGTAAATTTGAAATTAACATGACCTTTCAGACATATTACAAACTGTAAATTTGCAATTTACAAGACCTTTAATGTATGCATCAAAGACAGTAAAGACCGGAATTTGCAAGCCTTTACAAAATCAGAAAAGATGTTAAATTTCAAATAAACAAGACAAATACAAGATACTATATGCTTGTAAAGATGAACAAGATGCAAGTGAAAAGCTTGTCAAATATGATCTTTACTTGCTCTTTACAAAATCAGAAAAGATGTTAAATTTCAAATAAACAAGACAAATACAAGATACTATATGCATGTAAAGATGAACAAGATGCATGTGAAAAGCTTGTCAAATATGATCTTTACTTGGACACAAGATATGCTTAAATGTATTATTTTGACATTTACAATATTTAGCTAAGATGCTTATATATAAAGACAGCATATTTACAAGAGAGATCTTTATTTGAAGGTTATACCTCAGGGCATTTGGATAATTGATAATAAAGGGCATTTGGATTTTTGCACTGATGGCCATTGTTAGGAAAATAACAATTAAAAAGGTCATTGAAATAAAATTGCTGAAACAATGTCTGAAATGAAAATAATTTATAGAAATAAGATTAACATACACATTTGAAAGACATTTCCAAAAATGGCAAAAGGTCATTGACCATTTCTGCACAAAAGTTTTCTAAAATACAGGTTCATTGTCATTGAAAGGAAACAAGGAGCCTTACTACAAAACATAATGCCATGGTGATGTAGCTCTGGTAAACATTAGACAATTGTAGTTTGGTTAAGTTTTAGTAAATTGTAGCTTGGGTAAGCATGTATGTTAGGTTAGACACCATTGCTTTATTAACAATGAACACCCGTTTTCCCTATTCTTAAACTTAGGATAAGGAAAATGTTACTGACAGTCCATCTTCCTCATAATTTGTTAATACAAAATTTGTTCAATCGAAGTTAAGGTATTTTGTGATGATAAGTCAATTTGATAAACAATTAAGGATGTACTTAATGTAAATAGATGGGTGACGCTTTTTATAATGAATGAAGGCTCCGTAGCTATTATGATGCCATTTTTCAATATGACTGATTCTCATGGACGTTTCATGAGACATAGATAAATTGGCTTTAATTTCTTTTTGAACAGGAAACGTGCTTTTTAGTCTCTTAGTTGGAGGTCAAAATAAACCCTATATTCTCTGCACTGAATGTTTCAAGGCTTATATCTCAGGCTTAGATAGCCATCCGTCAATATTACAATAATCATTGTTAATGGCAATAAGTAATACTTCTCAAATAGATTACATAATTTGATAAGGATTATAGAGATTTCAAGATTAGACTAGCTTTCTCTTAAAAATAATTACAATGGTTACTTTATATCATTCCTGTAACCTACTGATCCTGTTATATAATATAACACAATGTTACATTCTTCAGTTGACCGATGGTGCAGAATATGAGACACTAGTGCTCCCCCCTTGTGACGACAGGAGTGATATCAGAATCCAGCGAATGACTCAAGACCTGACAAAAAATATGGACAAAGGGACATTGTTTGATTGTGAAGATGGCGATATATATGCTACTAGGTTTTGCAGGTCAGCCAGTTCATCACATTACTAATCAAAGTTTAGTTAAAATGTTATAATTGTTTGCTTTTTTTGCAATTACATAACACACCATGGTTCGAATTTGTTATCAAGGTAATTATTTTATTGTCAGGAGATTCAAATATATATATATATATATATATATATATATACATTTTATGGTTTAACATTTTATGGTTTAATGAAAATAATGATGATAAAAACAAACCTTTTTTTAAATTTTTTGTTATATTCCCATATTTTATGGGTATCCAGATGCTCCATCTTCTTTTCCAACTCGAGGAATACAGCTGAGAAACTGGAGAGGAGAGTTAGGACCAAGATCTTTGACTACAAGACTTTTGAAGATTCGTTCCAGAGATATCGGGATGTGGAGACAGCATTTGTTAACATAGGGTTTGGACAGCGGTGGATTCAAAACAGGCCTCTGACTGGAGTGTGCCTTGCAGCTCAATTGCAATCCAGCATGGCATTTGATCTCGTTAATGGGATTAGATCAGTGCCCTAAGATTGGTCAATATGGCAGGCAGGATTAACACTGTTGCGTTCGAGACGTCAGTGATTATGGTTGTAACTGAAACGACCGGGAACCTATTTGTTAGGGACCAGATAGGGTTGATGAATTATTGTTGTGCGCAAAGTAGGAATCGTGCACAATGTAAGAATAATTCCTATATTGTGCAGGACAAAGTAGGAATTCCAACATTGCGCAAATAAGTAAGAATATCAGTCAAGAATCCAAATGTCAGGCAGCTGAATGAGGTTATTGAGGAGGTTTTAGCTATATGAATGTTGGACTTTATGAACGTAGGACTGTTATAAAAATAATTATAATGATATTAGCATGCACTGATATGAGTTGTGTGCATAATAAAATATGATTTTATCAGTACATTTCTGATTGGCAAAAAGGCAGATATCTGGATGTGAGCCTGTAAACGTATAATTAAGACACAAATATTTTAAAAAAATGTTTGTACATTTTTTGCAAAATTAAAGTGACAATCAACATTTCTATTTCCAAATATGTCATATTTCCATTATATTGTAAGAGTCAATCCAAATGTGTAACCACATTCTCCAATGCCAATAACGTCCAATTAAGCAGGAAATGTCTGTTATTTTTTTAAATACAAAATTTAATAGAAAACTGATAAACATATATTGGCTGCATCCAGTGATCTCAGTTTTTGATATATCTTAAAATTCTTACTTATTTGCACAAAGTAGGAATTCCTACTTTGGTAGAGTCATATACTACCTCTGCCGTAATAGGCATGACACTGTTTCAATCTATTCCGCAAGGTCGATTGCATAATCCACAGACAGGTGGGCAATTGGTGGGCTTCGCACATTTGCACTCACAATGTCCGCCCAATTGGCTTATACTTGCACACACATCAGGTTCACTCACTTTCTGCCCAAACAAACGTTTGTGAAGTTTGTTACTTATTCAATTTTCACAGTTCACTTTTCACAGTGCCACAAAATACATCCCAGTGACATTTTGAAAACAATATTGCAAATATAACATGTTGACAACCTCATCTATTGATTTTGAAAAAAATCTGAATAATGAACTGTGAAAAGTGAATAAGTAAAAAACTTCACACACATCCAAAACACTGACACTAGTTGACTGAGTTATACTTGCACATGTATTTGTTGTTGTAGTCACTTTCTTACCAAAACAAGGACACTAATTGGCTGTGTAATAACATGTGACAACATTTTTTACTTGGTGTCGATTGGCTTCTAAAAGAAGCTTGTTATGGGCGTGACCTCTCAGTACTCACTGATTGTGGTCAATTATTGCAGAGCTAGGTATAAATCCTGGCTCTGCTATGGAGAGTATCTTACCATGAGAAAAAGGTCAAAGCATATCTGCATACCAATGCATATCTGTGAGAAACAGGCTGATTCTGAAACACTTGCTCCACACGGTTGGGTCCGGCAAGTTAGCCCGGGTTATCTCGTTATCACAGGCGGGTGCCTGTGGCAGAAGGCGGCGGACGCCGACCTCCGCCCTCTGAATACCCTCGGCGAATTCGGCGGGACAAAATGGAGGATCCGGCGACCTGCCGCTCTCGCCGCAGCTAGATGGCAGGTGCCAATATTGTACAGCCACTTGGAACTATGAGTGCCGAAAGCGGCGGTCCGCCAAATCCTCCGGGCTATACCTCCCGGCGGGTCGGCGAACATTGCAGGGGATGAACTCGCCGCTTACACACCATTGGTCCGGCGGAAAGTGCCACTTTGCACACGATTGTGTACAGGCGGGCGGGTCGGCGGATTTCACCGCCTTCCATGTACCCTATTACATTGGACTGGATATATTTATACTCAAGGTTGGCCTGACGACCAAGCTACAAATGTGAAGATTTCATATTTGTTTTCTGTATGAAGTCATTTTTATTAATATTTTCTACGTTTGCAAAAACAAAAAAAACAAAAAAACCCAAACAAACAGACAAACAAACCCAAAAAACTTCAAAGAAATATGAATGTTCTGATGTGAATATCGCTCAAATAAAAACCAAATAAAAGAATTCATATTTGTTTTCAGAATAAAGTCTTGTTCATTTACAGAACTTTTACATATTATGATGTCTTGAGGTACAATATATTTTTCTTTCATTACCACAATAAAGTGTCATGATTTCCAAGAATATGATTGGCTGGTGGCTGTTTTGACACATGAAAATTGATCTGAATATCAACATGATGACACATCATTTTCTCTAGTGGTTCAACATGAACATGAACATATTTAGGTATGCAATGCTGTTAAATTTCAGGATCATTTCATGGCTATTTTGCCTACTCTTTTTACTTGCAGCTTGCATGTTTTTAGATCTATTTCAAGTCTATTTCATGTGCTCTGATCCTCCATTTTGACAGGTACACAAGACTCTAAATAACATTACATAACTATCCTATTTATATTCTAGCACACACACCACATCATGACCTTTCATTGTGTACCTACTAACACATATCAGAATGTCTACATTGATCATGACATTCACATAAATTTCTTTTATAATTAATAATTCATCTATCACCATCATGATAAATATATACTATTTCAGTCTGAGTAATAGAAAAAAACATAAGTTAAGCAATTAAGGCAGTTCAGAACATGTGCCTTTTGAAACACTTTAAAAACTCTACATATCATAATTAATGAAAGGTCTGTAAGCACTTGTCCTAACCAGAATATTAGCATAGGAGACAAACGTCTTAACCACAAGTTCATTACAACCTTCTCACTGATAAATCGCAGAAATGGTCAAGATCTTCATCACTTCATCAAGTTATCAAATCAGCACAACCTAACTATTTCCATTTCTGCTGTATCCACCGCTGCACTTTGCTTTCTTCATCATTCATTTACAATTGCATATTAGGACTAGATACCATAACATGATAATATGTAGGCATATGGATTTTGGTGGGCAGAACTCTTTATGACCTTGGGTCAAGGTCAAGGTCATGACCATTCACATGCGAGGCAACTTCGCATGTGAATGCTCTATTTTCTGAAGCAATTAAAGCAATATCAATATGACTTAACATATAAGATCTGCCTATATTCCCACTATATTTTTATTCCCACTACATTTATCTTATATTCCAGCATGCATTGAAAATTGAGAGAACTTCCTGTTAATCCAAGATGGCCTCCACTCAATGAGATGCGTGTAATTCCTCTGGCTTTTGGCTCAGATAACACCATATCAAAGGCAGAATTTCACATCCAATACTGTTGTGACATTTTCTGCAGGTTTCATATGAACAATATTTCTTCAATCAATATATGACATTCAAAATTGAGAGTTAAAATGATTTTTGAAGTGGACTGTCAAAATGACTTCCTCAGTACAGTATTCAATTCATTGCAGGATTTAATTATAATGGGAATGGATTTCTGTTGAGGCTAACTATAATTGAACATTTGGCTTATCTAGAAGGAACTAATAAAAAATATTTATAATTTGGCCCATGTTCAGTTTGTCACACCTTACCACATCTGCTCATATCAGTAACATTTGACCCACGACCTTTGGATCACCACAGAGGAACTGGTGCTAATAAGCTGGCGCTCTAACCAACTAATCATTGTTAATGGCAATAAGTAATACTTCTCAAATAGATTACATAATTTGATAAGGATTATAGAGATTTCAAGATTAGACTAGCTTTCTCTTAAAAATAATTACAATGGTTACTTTATATCATTCCTGTAACCTACTGATCCTGTTATATAATATAACACAATGTTACATTCTTCAGTTGACCGATGGTGCAGAATATGAGACACTAGTGCTGCCCCCTTGTGACGACAGGAGTGATATCAGAATCCAGCGAATGACTCAAGACCTGACAAAAAATATGGACAAAGGGACATTGTTTGATTGTGAAGATGGCGATATATATGCTACTAGGTTTTGCAGGTCAGTCAGTTCATCACATTACTAATCAAAGTTTAGTTAAAATGTTATAATGGTTTGCTTTTTTTGCAATTACATAATACACTATGGTTCGAATTTGTTATCAAGGTAATTATTTTATTGTCAGGAGATTCAAATATATATATATATATATATATATATATATATATATATATACATTTTATGGTTTAACATTTTATGGTTTAATGAAAATAATGATGATAAAAACAAACCTTTTTTAAATTTTTTGTTATATTCCCATATTTTATGGGTATCCAGATGCTCCATCTTCTTTTCCAACTCGAGGAATACAGCTGAGAAACTGGAGAGGAGAGTTAGGACCAAGATCTTTGACTACAAGACTTTTGAAGATTCGTTCCAGAGATATCGGGATGTGGAGACAGCATTTGTTAACATAGGGTTTGGACAGCGGTGGATTCAAAACAGGCCTCTGACTGGAGTGTGCCTTGCAGCTCAATTGCAATCCAGCATGGCATTTGATCTCGTTAATGGGATTAGATCAGTGCCCTAAGATTGGTCAATATGGCAGGCAGGATTAACACTGTTGCGTTCGAGACGTCAGTGATTATGGTTGTAACTGAAACGACCGGGAACCTATTTGTTAGGGACCAGATAGGGTTGATGAATTATTGTCGTGCGCAAAGTAGGAATCGTGCACAATGTAAGAATAATTCCTATATTGTGCAGGACAAAGTAGGAATTCCAACATTGCGCAAATAAGTAAGAATATCAGTCAAGAATCCAAATGTCAGGCAGCTGAATGAGGTTATTGAGGAGGTTTTAGCTATATGAATGTTGGACTTTATGAACGTAGGACTGTTATAAAAATAATTATAATGATATTAGCATGCACTGATATGAGTTGTGTGCATAATAAAATATGATTTTATCAGTACATTTCTGATTGGCAAAAAGGCAGATATCTGGATGTGAGCCTGTAAACGTATAATTAAGACACAAATATTTTTAAAAAATGTTTGTACATTTTTTGCAAAATTAAAGTGACAATCAACATTTCTATTTCCAAATATGTCATATTTCCATTATATTGTAAGAGTCAATCCAAATGTGTAACCACATCCTCCAATGCCAATAACGTCCAATTAAGCAGGAAATGTCTGTTATTTTTTTAAATACAAAATTTAATAGAAAACTGATAAACATATATTGGCTGCATCCAGTGATCTCAGTTTTTGATATATCTTAAAATTCTTACTTATTTGCACAAAGTAGGAATTCCTACTTTGGTAGAGTCATATACTACCTCTGCCGTAATAGGCATGACACTGTTTCAATCTATTCCGCAAGGTCGATTGCATAATCCACAGACAGGTGGGCAATTGGTGGGCTTCGCACATTTGCACTCACAATGTCCGCCCAATTGGCTTATACTTGCACACACATCAGGTTCACTCACTTTCTGCCCAAACAAACGTTTGTGAAGTTTGTTACTTATTCAATTTTCACAGTTCACTTTTCACAGTGCCACAAAATACATCCCAGTGACATTTTGAAAACAATATTGCAAATATAACATGTTGACAACCTCATCTATTGATTTTGAAAAAAATCTGAATAATGAACTGTGAAAAGTGAATAAGTAAAAAACTTCACACACATCCAAAACACTGACACTAGTTGACTGAGTTATACTTGCACATGTATTTGTTGTTGTAGTCACTTTCTTACCAAAACAAGGACACTAATTGGCTGTGTAATAACATGTGACAACATTTTTTACTTGGTGTCGATTGGCTTCTAAAAGAAGCTTGTTATGGGCGTGACCTCTCAGTACTCACTGATTGTGGTCAATTATTGCAGAGCTAGGTATAAATCCTGGCTCTGCTATGGAGAGTATCTTACCATGAGAAAAAGGTCAAAGCATATCTGCATACCAATGCATATCTGTGAGAAACAGGCTGATTCTGAAACACTTGCTCCACACGGTTGGGTCCGGCAAGTTAGCCCGGGTTATCTCGTTATCACAGGCGGGTGCCTGTGGCAGAAGGCGGCGGACGCCGACCTCCGCCCTCTGAATACCCTCGGCGAATTCGGCGGGACAAAATGGAGGATCCGGCGACCTGCCGCTCTCGCCGCAGCTAGATGGCAGGTGCCAATATTGTACAGCCACTTGGAACTATGAGTGCCGAAAGCGGCGGTCCGCCAAATCCTCCGGGCTATACCTCCCGGCGGGTCGGCGAACATTGCAGGGGATGAACTCGCCGCTTACACACCATTGGTCCGGCGGAAAGTGCCACTTTGCACACGATTGTGTACAGGCGGGCGGGTCGGCGGATTTCACCGCCTTCCATGTACCCTATTACATTGGACTGGATATATTTATACTCAAGGTTGGCCTGACGACCAAGCTACAAATGTGAAGATTTCATATTTGTTTTCTGTATGAAGTCATTTTTATTAATATTTTCTACGTTTGCAAAAACAAAAAAAACAAAAAAACCCAAACAAACAGACAAACAAACCCAAAAAACTTCAAAGAAATATGAATGTTCTGATGTGAATATCGCTCAAATAAAAACCAAATAAAAGAATTCATATTTGTTTTCAGAATAAAGTCTTGTTCATTTACAGAACTTTTACATATTATGATGTCTTGAGGTACAATATATTTTTCTTTCATTACCACAATAAAGTGTCATGATTTCCAAGAATATGATTGGCTGGTGGCTGTTTTGACACATGAAAATTGATCTGAATATCAACATGATGACACATCATTTTCTCTAGTGGTTCAACATGAACATGAACATATTTAGGTATGCAATGCTGTTAAATTTCAGGATCATTTCATGGCTATTTTGCCTACTCTTTTTACTTGCAGCTTGCATGTTTTTAGATCTATTTCAAGTCTATTTCATGTGCTCTGATCCTCCATTTTGACAGGTACACAAGACTCTAAATAACATTACATAACTATCCTATTTATATTCTAGCACACACACCACATCATGACCTTTCATTGTGTACCTACTAACACATATCAGAATGTCTACATTGATCATGACATTCACATAAATTTCTTTTATAATTAATAATTCATCTATCACCATCATGATAAATATATACTATTTCAGTCTGAGTAATAGAAAAAAACATAAGTTAAGCAATTAAGGCAGTTCAGAACATGTGCCTTTTGAAACACTTTAAAAACTCTACATATCATAATTAATGAAAGGTCTGTAAGCACTTGTCCTAACCAGAATATTAGCATAGGAGACAAACGTCTTAACCACAAGTTCATTGCAACCTTCTCACTGATAAATCGCAGAAATGGTCAAGATCTTCATCACTTCATCAAGTTATCAAATCAGCACAACCTAACTATTTCCATTTCTGCTGTATCCACCGCTGCACTTTGCTTTCTTCATCATTCATTTACAATTGCATATTAGGACTAGATACCATAACATGATAATATGTAGGCATATGGATTTTGGTGGGCAGAACTCTTTATGACCTTGGGTCAAGGTCAAGGTCATGACCATTCACATGCGAGGCAACTTCGCATGTGAATGCTCTATTTTCTGAAGCAATTAAAGCAATATCAATATGACTTAACATATAAGATCTGCCTATATTCCCACTACTTTTATTCCCACTACATTTATCTTATATTCCAGCATGCATTGAAAATTGAGAGAACTTCCTGTTAATCCAAGATGGCCTCCACTCAATGAGATGCGTGTAATTCCTCTGGCTTTTGGCTCAGATAACACCATATCAAAGGCAGAATTTCACATCCAATACTGTTGTGACATTTTCTGCAGGTTTCATATGAACAATATTTCTTCAATCAATATATGACATTCAAAATTGAGAGTTAAAATGATTTTTGAAGTGGACTGTCAAAATGACTTCCTCAGTACAGTATTCAATTCATTGCAGGATTTAATTATAATGGGAATGGATTTCTGTTGAGGCTAACTATAATTGAACATTTGGCTTATCTAGAAGGAACTAATAAAAAATATTTATAATTTGGCCCATGTTCAGTTTGTCACACCTTACCACATCTGCTCATATCAGTAACATTTGACCCACGACCTTTGGATCACCACAGAGGAACTGGTGCTAATAAGCTGGCGCTCTAACCAACTAATCATTGTTAATGGCAATAAGTAATACTTCTCAAATAGATTACATAATTTGATAAGGATTATAGAGATTTCAAGATTAGACTAGCTTTCTCTTAAAAATAATTACAATGGTTACTTTATATCATTCCTGTAACCTACTGATCCTGTTATATAATATAACACAATGTTACATTCTTCAGTTGACCGATGGTGCAGAATATGAGACACTAGTGCTGCCCCCTTGTGACGACAGGAGTGATATCAGAATCCAGCGAATGACTCAAGACCTGACAAAAAATATGGACAAAGGGACATTGTTTGATTGTGAAGATGGCGATATATATGCTACTAGGTTTTGCAGGTCAGTCAGTTCATCACATTACTAATCAAAGTTTAGTTAAAATGTTATAATTGTTTGCTTTTTTTGCAATTACATAATACACTATGGTTCGAATTTGTTATCAAGGTAATTATTTTATTGTCAGGAGATTCAAATATATATATATATATATATATATATATATATATACATTTTATGGTTTAACATTTTATGGTTTAATGAAAATAATGATGATAAAAACAAACCTTTTTTAAATTTTTTGTTATATTCCCATATTTTATGGGTATCCAGATGCTCCATCTTCTTTTCCAACTCGAGGAATACAGCTGAGAAACTGGAGAGGAGAGTTAGGACCAAGATCTTTGACTACAAGACTTTTGAAGATTCGTTCCAGAGATATCGGGATGTGGAGACAGCATTTGTTAACATAGGGTTTGGACAGCGGTGGATTCAAAACAGGCCTCTGACTGGAGTGTGCCTTGCAGCTCAATTGCAATCCAGCATGGCATTTGATCTCGTTAATGGGATTAGATCAGTGCCCTAAGATTGGTCAATATGGCAGGCAGGATTAACACTGTTGCGTTCGAGACGTCAGTGATTATGGTTGTAACTGAAACGACCGGGAACCTATTTGTTAGGGACCAGATAGGGTTGATGAATTATTGTCGTGCGCAAAGTAGGAATCGTGCACAATGTAAGAATAATTCCTATATTGTGCAGGACAAAGTAGGAATTCCAACATTGCGCAAATAAGTAAGAATATCAGTCAAGAATCCAAATGTCAGGCAGCTGAATGAGGTTATTGAGGAGGTTTTAGCTATATGAATGTTGGACTTTATGAACGTAGGACTGTTATAAAAATAATTATAATGATATTAGCATGCACTGATATGAGTTGTGTGCATAATAAAATATGATTTTATCAGTACATTTCTGATTGGCAAAAAGGCAGATATCTGGATGTGAGCCTGTAAACGTATAATTAAGACACAAATATTTTAAAAAAATGTTTGTACATTTTTTGCAAAATTAAAGTGACAATCAACATTTCTATTTCCAAATATGTCATATTTCCATTATATTGTAAGAGTCAATCCAAATGTGTAACCACATCCTCCAATGCCAATAACGTCCAATTAAGCAGGAAATGTCTGTTATTTTTTTAAATACAAAATTTAATAGAAAACTGATAAACATATATTGGCTGCATCCAGTGATCTCAGTTTTTGATATATCTTAAAATTCTTACTTATTTGCACAAAGTAGGAATTCCTACTTTGGTAGAGTCATATACTACCTCTGCCGTAATAGGCATGACACTGTTTCAATCTATTCCGCAAGGTCGATTGCATAATCCACAGACAGGTGGGCAATTGGTGGGCTTCGCACATTTGCACTCACAATGTCCGCCCAATTGGCTTATACTTGCACACACATCAGGTTCACTCACTTTCTGCCCAAACAAACGTTTGTGAAGTTTGTTACTTATTCAATTTTCACAGTTCACTTTTCACAGTGCCACAAAATACATCCCAGTGACATTTTGAAAACAATATTGCAAATATAACATGTTGACAACCTCATCTATTGATTTTGAAAAAAATCTGAATAATGAACTGTGAAAAGTGAATAAGTAAAAAACTTCACACACATCCAAAACACTGACACTAGTTGACTGAGTTATACTTGCACATGTATTTGTTGTTGTAGTCACTTTCTTACCAAAACAAGGACACTAATTGGCTGTGTAATAACATGTGACAACATTTTTTACTTGGTGTCGATTGGCTTCTAAAAGAAGCTTGTTATGGGCGTGACCTCTCAGTACTCACTGATTGTGGTCAATTATTGCAGAGCTAGGTATAAATCCTGGCTCTGCTATGGAGAGTATCTTACCATGAGAAAAAGGTCAAAGCATATCTGCATACCAATGCATATCTGTGAGAAACAGGCTGATTCTGAAACACTTGCTCCACACGGTTGGGTCCGGCAAGTTAGCCCGGGTTATCTCGTTATCACAGGCGGGTGCCTGTGGCAGAAGGCGGCGGACGCCGACCTCCGCCCTCTGAATACCCTCGGCGAATTCGGCGGGACAAAATGGAGGATCCGGCGACCTGCCGCTCTCGCCGCAGCTAGATGGCAGGTGCCAATATTGTACAGCCACTTGGAACTATGAGTGCCGAAAGCGGCGGTCCGCCAAATCCTCCGGGCTATACCTCCCGGCGGGTCGGCGAAC
Organism: Amphiduros pacificus; assembly: GCA_949316495.1. Taxonomy (NCBI): domain Eukaryota; kingdom Metazoa; phylum Annelida; class Polychaeta; order Phyllodocida; family Hesionidae; genus Amphiduros; species Amphiduros pacificus. The sequence continues at coordinate 45,714,113 of OX439001.1, forward strand.
ATTGCAGGGGATGAACTCGCCGCTTACACACCATTGGTCCGGCGGAAAGTGCCACTTTGCACACGATTGTGTACAGGCGGGCGGGTCGGCGGATTTCACCGCCTTCCATGTACCCTATTACATTGGACTGGATATATTTATACTCAAGGTTGGCCTGACGACCAAGCTACAAATGTGAAGATTTCATATTTGTTTTCTGTATGAAGTCATTTTTATTAATATTTTCTACGTTTGCAAAAACAAAAAAAACAAAAAAACCCAAACAAACAGACAAACAAACCCAAAAAACTTCAAAGAAATATGAATGTTCTGATGTGAATATCGCTCAAATAAAAACCAAATAAAAGAATTCATATTTGTTTTCAGAATAAAGTCTTGTTCATTTACAGAACTTTTACATATTATGATGTCTTGAGGTACAATATATTTTTCTTTCATTACCACAATAAAGTGTCATGATTTCCAAGAATATGATTGGCTGGTGGCTGTTTTGACACATGAAAATTGATCTGAATATCAACATGATGACACATCATTTTCTCTAGTGGTTCAACATGAACATGAACATATTTAGGTATGCAATGCTGTTAAATTTCAGGATCATTTCATGGCTATTTTGCCTACTCTTTTTACTTGCAGCTTGCATGTTTTTAGATCTATTTCAAGTCTATTTCATGTGCTCTGATCCTCCATTTTGACAGGTACACAAGACTCTAAATAACATTACATAACTATCCTATTTATATTCTAGCACACACACCACATCATGACCTTTCATTGTGTACCTACTAACACATATCAGAATGTCTACATTGATCATGACATTCACATAAATTTCTTTTATAATTAATAATTCATCTATCACCATCATGATAAATATATACTATTTCAGTCTGAGTAATAGAAAAAAACATAAGTTAAGCAATTAAGGCAGTTCAGAACATGTGCCTTTTGAAACACTTTAAAAACTCTACATATCATAATTAATGAAAGGTCTGTAAGCACTTGTCCTAACCAGAATATTAGCATAGGAGACAAACGTCTTAACCACAAGTTCATTGCAACCTTCTCACTGATAAATCGCAGAAATGGTCAAGATCTTCATCACTTCATCAAGTTATCAAATCAGCACAACCTAACTATTTCCATTTCTGCTGTATCCACCGCTGCACTTTGCTTTCTTCATCATTCATTTACAATTGCATATTAGGACTAGATACCATAACATGATAATATGTAGGCATATGGATTTTGGTGGGCAGAACTCTTTATGACCTTGGGTCAAGGTCAAGGTCATGACCATTCACATGCGAGGCAACTTCGCATGTGAATGCTCTATTTTCTGAAGCAATTAAAGCAATATCAATATGACTTAACATATAAGATCTGCCTATATTCCCACTACTTTTATTCCCACTACATTTATCTTATATTCCAGCATGCATTGAAAATTGAGAGAACTTCCTGTTAATCCAAGATGGCCTCCACTCAATGAGATGCGTGTAATTCCTCTGGCTTTTGGCTCAGATAACACCATATCAAAGGCAGAATTTCACATCCAATACTGTTGTGACATTTTCTGCAGGTTTCATATGAACAATATTTCTTCAATCAATATATGACATTCAAAATTGAGAGTTAAAATGATTTTTGAAGTGGACTGTCAAAATGACTTCTTCAGTACAGTATTCAATTCATTGCAGGATTTAATTATAATGGGAATGGATTTCTGTTGAGGCTAACTATAATTGAACATTTGGCTTATCTAGAAGGAACTAATAAAAAATATTTATAATTTGGCCCATGTTCAGTTTGTCACACCTTACCACATCTGCTCATATCAGTAACATTTGACCCACGACCTTTGGATCACCACAGAGGAACTGGTGCTAATAAGCTGGCGCTCTAACCAACTGCGCCACGGCCCGTGGCCAGAGAAGATTAGATCTTGATATCATGCAAATGTTTGTTAATATCCAAGGGTAATTTATTTAAATGCACTTTTTGGGGTCAAGTGACCTTTGAATAACTTTGAAAATGAAACTACTATTTCCGTGGACTTTAATTTACATATCAATATTTAATCATCTGCATCTTTCAAAACCAAGCTCATAGAGTTTTTATTCATCAAAATCCCTTCAAATTAACAATATTAGAGCAATTTTTAATTTTGGACCAATCTGCAAGGGACTTTAGAGGAAATATTGATATGCTGAGCTATTTTGAAATAATATCTATAATAACAATTTATTGTTGATTAATTTATGAAAGTACATATTATAATGCACAGAAAAAAAGTTGAATGCTGAAAATATAATAACAATAAAGTCCATCAATTTTGCAATTTATTGACAAGCTAAATTTGGTTAGAAATAGTTTGAATGTGATAGGTGTACAAAAGATGAAAATTGACGGACTTTAAATTGATCCAATGCAATCTTTTAAAATTCCATACATGTAAGATATATGTGTATTTTCAGAAAATACCCCCAATAAGTAGCTCTAATCATAATGGTACATAAAATGATGATAATACACTCTCAAAACATGTGGAAATGTGCTAAATTTGTACAAGAAAAACATTGAAAAGCTGATATCTTTTCAAATTCTCAAATATTTTATTTTTTTCTTCAATAAGAGAAAGGTGCAAAAAATATTTCTTGAATATGTATATAAATTGTAGAATGTGTTCTATATTTGGCGCCATTTATGTGGGGGAAAGTGACACCATGTACCCACTACAATAGGAAGTTTTGTACTACCCATTTCATATTCAATGTCTCCCATTTCTAGTGATGATGTTGATATATATTCAATGAGTTCACTCATAACAGTAAACTTCAGTTTCAATTCATGGTGTATGACATTGTGTTCACCCTTGAAATCAGATGTAATTATACAGAATAGAATCCTCACACTTTAACTTTTATCAGAAAAACTTAAGAACGAAATATTTGCACTGGACATCTGAGAAAAGCAATATATTTGCATACATGTAGACATATAATTTTGATTTTCAAATTTGCTATAAAATATATGACAAAAAATAAAATGCATTTCAAGTGGATCGGTTCAAAGAAACCTGTAGTCTCTTTATTGTTGTTATCTTTATTCAAAACACCTGCATGTATACAATTATACTATAAGCTACCATGCCCTAACTGGATGACCTATTGACCTACATTTGAATCATCAGTAATAAAAATCAGCTGCTGCTGGTATTGAAAGGTGAGTTGCATACTGTATAGAGGCATTATAGCAGCCGATTACATATTGTATCCCCCGACAGGGACATTGATGTTCCATGAAGCTAATAACAAACCAGGAAGAAATGACAATATGGGTGGTGTGGTGGTATACAAGGTACACACAATAGGCTATTTTTGTTATCCTTTATTCGGGCCTGTGGCATGGGAGTGGGACAGGGGTCTTGCCAAGGTCTATATATCGTTAGGTCAGATATCAACCTTTAATGCAGCAATTTCAGTGCAATGCATGTAGTATTGGGAAATCTTGCTGTAGCCGTGTCTACTATTGATATAGACACCACAATTTATCACAGTACCTTTCGTGACATTTGTCACAAGGTATCTAATAAACCAACCGACCAAAGGTGGTGTCGCTTGTTTGAGACCGGTTGGAAGGGAGATGTGAGCTGCCCAGTGGACACGTCTCCTGTATCACGTTGCGTCAGTTGGTTGTCTGCCTCATCAGCAAGGTCGTTGCCCTAAAATTCCAATGTGGCTGGGGATCCAGTGGTCCCAATTGAGCAATTGTCAAGGGGTGAGCTCAGGGGTAAACAATACGAAATACATAAAATTCCTATTTTTTACATTTAACATTTTTGGCTTTGTCAAGTTACTCGGAATATAATGATTTTCTTAATTGAATGCACATATGTTGTGAATGCAAGTGATCATGCTTATGGAAACTGTTCTTAAATAATCATATGAGGTGATACATGAGGTCTAGGAGGTCATGTACACATCATGAAGGAGGTTTTACACATGACCTCTCTGCAAACCTGAGAGCAATATATTTATTATTGCTCTCAGTGCAAACCAAATGATAAAAATATTGATCTCTGCCATGTGTCAATACATCGCATTACTATATATATAAACTAAGGGCATGGAAGCTCTTGCTCCACATTTATGTCAATCTGATGTTTAAAATCAATAAAAATACTTATGTGCATCCTAAAATTTAATGGATATGATCCATTCAATGATAAGATAGCAAAACACTTTTATAAAAGTGAAAACTTTACCTTATGCCCTTTAAAAATATTTCTTTGATGGAGTTGAAAATTGTGTTCCAAGAGAAATAAGAAAAACCGATGATTCAGTGGTGGAACACCCTGTAAATAATATCATTCCCTTGGAAACTTACAAATTTTGCGCCCCCTGTTGTTTAATTGCTCATAATATTTTCAAAGAACTACAAGGCATTGTCACACCCCACTGAGCACAGGATTATAGTATTTTATGGGACACTATTGATTTCCATCACTCCCTCTATTGGATCACAGGCTTTTTTTGATTTTTGTACAAAGACCCAGAATGAGGATGGGTCTCTTTTTCACACAAATAAAAATTTCATAATTTTTCAAAAATGATATCGAGAAAAATCTGTGAATTTTCATACTAAAAAAAACCCTCTCAGTTTGATGTTAATACGAGAATCATGTGAACAACGTATCAAATGTGAGTATAAAATATTTACAAATATTTATTTTGAAAAATAACATTTTGAATTTAACAGCTTTGGCCCAAATTACATGGGAACGAGTTGATTCTAAAAGTTGATCAAAGGGTCTTAATTTTTTCTGTGGGTTTGTAATGCATATCAGAAAACATTTGTTTTAATTGAGCAGTTTGATCTATAAACATAACCCCATGGGTTGATAGCTCTGCTGACTTGAATGAAAACACATGAACTGAGATTAAGTACAACAAGCAACCAGGTTATCATTTTCCATACAAGATCCCAAAGTAGGCAAGATGTTGTATTTTCTGAGGTCTAATTCTATCTATTTTCCATTAGACTCAGTTCTTTTTCCATTTTGTCATGATTTTTTCAAAAATCTAATAGCTATCACTAAGTTGTCAAGGAGGCTGCCATTTTGGATAACATAGTCAATGAGAATCAAGATAACAAGTTGGGGCCAAATTTGATATGTAACATGCATTTTGATTGGTCAAAATCATCATCTGCTCAAGTCTGCTCCACTTTTAATGGTTGTGAGATTTTGCATGCACACAAATTTTGAATTCAAGGTCAATATGTCAAGGTCAAAGGTCACATGACTAAGAAAGTATTACGAGGCAGGGCTATGACCTAAGACATTTCTGTATACCAAGTTTTAATTTCTTCTTATAAGTGGTTGCTGAGATATGCTCCTTACAAAATTTGTGACACCAAGGTCACTGCACTAAGGTCAATGGTGACATCACTGGGAATTTAAGGAATCTGAATCTTCAACTCTCTATCTACCTCTGTGTTAGTGTTAGTATATAACAAATATGAAGTGTTTTTTATTCACTTCTGATGGTTGTGATGTGACATGTTCACAAATTTTGAATTCAAGGTCAGTATGTCAAAGTTAAAGGTCACATGACTAAAATTGTATGACAAGGCACAGCTTTAACATAAGACATCTCTGCATACCAAGTTTTAATTTCCTCTAATAAGTGGTTGCTGAGATATGCTCAGTACAAAATTTGTGACCTCAAGGTCACTGCACTAAGGTCAATGGTGACATCACTAAGATTTGAAGGAATCTGAATCTTCACCTATATATCTACCTCTATATAAAATATGAAAGATATAGTACTGGTAGTTTTGGAGAAGATTTTTAAAGAAATGTTGACAGATGGGACAGACAGACGGACAGACATTTTCCCCCCTCCTAAAGCTCTGCGAGCTAAAGTCTCAGCAGAGCTATAAAGTCCCAAAAATTAAATACCATAGGACAGATTATCAAAAGGATGTTACAAGTATATTAACGTCAATATATCTTGGCCTTAATATGTCATGAACAAAATAGAAAGGGAACACCGTAATATTAGTTAAGAAATGCACTTTAATCTTTATTACATGTGAAACAATGTATGTACAATTTGGTGCATGTGGCATTTTATAATAAATAGTTTATTTAACAATCTAAGGTTATTCGTCATTTACACGACAATTGCTCTCTCTGTAATAAACATGAGTTTACTTAAAATTACTTCACTAGAAAAGCACACAACATTTGGCATATTAAGCCATAAGCTTTTTACAATTTTCAATGTGATATATACTTTGAGTAAAACAAACTTTACCTGAAGTAATGTTAAAAGCCTGCACCAAGGTATCTTACTAGTCTTACAATTCTAGAATTTCCCTGACTTTTTAACATTTTCCCTGTTTTTCATAGAATTGCCATTAAATTCAAGAGAATTATTTAAAAAACACATTATTGACATTCTTAATACAACTTTGCAGATAGATAAATAGTTGCAACATATTTATTAAAATTGTAATCAGAAACAAGACAATAGGATTGTCATGGCTTCACCTGACCAGACACATTGTATATGATCTGATTAAGAAGATGTCTTAATTCTAACTCTATCTTCCTATTGCAATCTCTTTACCTGATATAAGGCCACTAATCTAGACCAGTCTGTTTTGCCAGAATCAAACACTACAAGCCATGACAATAATATTCTCAAGCTACATGATATCGTTCTATTCTGTACAGTGCTGCTGTTATGTCAGTACCTCATCAGTTCAGATCTCACCAACCTTCTTGTTTAAATTGTTTAATTGCTTAAATTTAAGACCATTAATAAGTGATGAAAACAAAATATTTGTCACAAACAATAACATTTTTTCAATGTAGAAGATATCGTGGTTCATCCTGTCAAGCATGCTACCAGTTATGTTTAATATCCTGTTGAATACCAAAAAGTTCAAACAAGTATGCCCAATACCATGCAACCTTATGCAAATTATATCTGCAGCATAAAGGGACGTGTTCTGCCAATCATAAATCAATTATATTTCTTGTATTCATGCCTTTTAAGTTTGAAATTTAAAAGATCTGATTTGTGCTTCTTGTGGTACAAACTTCCCAAATGTCACTATAATAATATGTAAAGAAATATCAGAATCTTTACAAATTGAAATTGCCAAAAATTCGAATCTGTTGACTGTTCACATAATGACAAAGTTTATGTTCATAGCTTTATGCTTCAAACGGCTAGGTTTCAACATTCAACTGGAGTCTCACTCTTCCTCTCTGAGATTCTGAAACAAGCCAAACTTTAATTATATATCTAACACTTTTCATGGTGAACCAGTGCAGCTATTTCTGAAAGTCTTCTCAGATTATATTTGCTGACTTTTCAGGGCCATCATGAGATCTGTACGTCATTGTCTGCCCAGACTTTGTCAGCAAGCACATTACTAGTTCTATAAACCTAACTATAGACTATATTACAAATTCCTTTCGCAACAATGGAAGACATCACAACTTTTATCACCAGACAAAACCTTATGTAGAATCCACTTTATTTTTTTAATATCTAAAGACATACCTGTGCATTTCTGTTTTATGCAGCATTTTTCAAAGATAGAAGATTTTGGATTTATATATAAGAGTGATCTGCATTTTATCTAAGCGTTCCATATGTAGCTTGAATGATAATAATATTTTGAGCTAATGAAAATATACCACTCAAAATACCTTGGTAAATGAAGAATGCATACACATTAGTAAAAATGCCACTAGTAATGTTAACTTTTTTCATCACTAATGTTTTTCCATCTTAATTTTTTTCTCCCTTTAACAGGAATTATTTTAATGAAATAGAGATCAAATAATATTGCAGGTATTGCAGAATGCATTGCTGATGCCATAACAATGGAGTCTGTTGCTAGGACACAATGATATGCATTTCTTAGATCATGTGAGGTATCTACCATACTCAGCAATCTCAAATAAATCCATTTACTGCCGACTTCTGACAATGCACTTCCTGTGATTCTCATAAAGCATCTACATTGAAGTCATCTTTTTAAAATAAACATAATTCATGCAACAGTGCAGACATATTTCATATGAGTATAATACAAGTGGATTTTTTTTTAAACCTGTGATAAAAATCAACTGATTTTTAATATTCACATTTGGCAAAATATTATGTATAAAATACTGCATGCTGGTATCACAGTTATATAGCCGTTACACACAGCTTTTATATATTATTAGCATTTACTGTATACAGTAATTAAAAACATTTTACACAAGACACCAATCTTAGCACAAAGAACTTTTTAATTTTTACCAAGACAGATTTCTAATGATTTTCTTATTCCCTAACACAGATGTGTGGACCAAGCGATTGTAATAATTGCTGAACTTACTCTTGCTAGAGATATGCCATTAAAGACACATTAGCTCGAGATAACATTTAACTTGTCTGTCTCCAAAAAAAGCAAAATAGGTACCCCATACAATTTTGAAGAGGTATTAAGAAAGAAAGGAAATATTACACATGTCAAATGCAAGCACAAAACTGTCAAGATCCAGGACAGTGGGACTACATATAAAATGTACATGATCGATATTGATCTGAATCTCAACATTGAGAAGATTAAGTGCATTTGAGATATTTAAGGAATGTTATCCAGTGAATTGTGGTCATGTGATCAGTGCTATCAAAGTGCCACTCCACGTCATATTCCACAGCCGACACCATCTTTATTTGACACAATATATCTAAATTTTCTCTATGCATCTTCTAAAAATATATCAAATACGATATTTTTTTAAAAGGAACTGTACAAGATAACCAGAAGGTGTCTCTATCATAGCGCCACCTGGTATCATGAAACAACAAAGATGGTGCCAGACCCGAGTGCTGAGTGCATGTGCTACCAGAGGGCACCACTCAATATGAGTGACAGACCCAGGGAATCAGTGAGTGGCCAAACCTCAACCAAGAAATAATTATCCACACTGCAAGACATGCTCTACACCCATCTTGCAATCAAACACAACAAGTGCTTTGAAAAGAGTGTCTGGTATCAGCAATGTTTTTTTCTTCAAACTTTTATTAAATTTATTTTAATTATTTATTATTATTAATATTATTATTATTATTGAAAAAATTTAATATATAAATATATAGTATAATAGTGTTTGTCAATATCATTGTTTGCAAATCACACATTCAACATTTCCTGAAATCAATGGGAGTTTAAAATACTCACAACCATTCTTGTTAAATCAGATTTGCTGTATGGTCATGCAATCTGTGACACCAATAACAATGCCATGCAATGTAGATCATTTTTCATGTACCACTGGGTACCAAAATATCAGTACTTCCAGCCAACCTTCCCATCAAATATGAAGAAACCTCCTCTTTGACACCCTTCAGTCCCATGACCACAAAATAGCTACGAGTACAAAAATCTATACTTTTTGACAAGATTGGAAGTGTCTAGCGACACATTTAGCATGTACTGTGACAATGTATCATCATATACATTTACATTTATACCGGTAATAACTAAAAATAGCCAGTATGGAATCGCACATTCAAAATTCAATTGTGCACAATTGGAAATAGCACTCCAACTAGAGTACATTCCGACAGAGAATTATCAAATATCTAATTTGTCTAAAGCTATTAATGAATTGGTTTGTATAATTGGGTTGAGTGATTGTCTACTTGCAGACAAACCTGCTCCAATCACATAACCCACCATACTTTCTCCCCCAAGTCCAATCGCTCCCTATGCGATTGTTACAGGCAGGCTATATGTGTGAAGTCTGGGTGTCACTGATAAAGTCTTAGTCATTGTGTGCTGCAGTTTATTTTGAGTAACATTTCAAGAAGGGATAATACTCCTGGTCTGCAGTAACACCTATCTTTATACAATACTCTTACTTCACATTCACATAGAAACGTAATGTCGGACTATCCCCCACAAAACCACAAGTTAGTTTTTTTGGCACACATGTCAACAGCTGTAAAATTACAAAATCACTCAAAAACACACACAAACAGTTCTGTTTATTAATTCAAAAATAAAAATGCATATAAGAAAATAGTCTTGCCAAACCAGATCTGAATAAATGCATCAGGATTTCAGGCATAATCTAAAGGTTTAAACCAGGCAGATCTACAGTCTAAATGACTTTATCTATCTATCATGTTATCTTTAGAATTCTTTTTCACAGATCTGGTTTAACAAAGGCAAAAACCAGAAAGTGAATAAGAGATCTGCAGTTGCAATAGTAGTGCATGGTTTGTGTTGAGGCTTACTTCTGAGTGGATGCTCCCTGCAGTATCTCTATGCCACCACTTATATTGGTCTGAAGCATAAAATACACATCTCATACAGCAATATATTTACATCATCCTGTCTGGCAATAATTACGTACCCTTTCTTCTGATTCTAATCAAAGGCATAGCCAAAACGTCATCAATATCAATATCAATATGCAGGAAAGTTTCAAAACTCACTATTTTGATATTTTGTTTCCTATTAAAAATATTAGAATTTAGTGGTGTTTAGCTATGCTTCTGATCTGATATCTATTTATTTTAACTGACTGAGTAACACTCATAAATTTGGCATTCCCAGCTCAAAAAAAAAAAATCAAAACAACCTGCTTTGATCTTCTTTGCAATAGGTAAAAAAAAAACATTGGGTCAGTGTGAAAATGGACAGATGTAATATAAAGACACTTGAACGACAGTTTACTTAACACCTAGTAAAAAATACAAAAATACTGATGCAAGGTTTTGATAAATATAAGATGACCTACTGTGACTAGATATCTAGGTATGAGCACCCCTTAACAGCTGTGTTATATCTATCTAAAGCCTCACTCACAACCTAGAATGAAATCTTCATAGAAAAACTACTTTGGTTCAGAAAAAGACTGTGCCCTATTTCTATTTGTATAAAATATATCAAATTTATGAAGGTTGGCAGATGTTTTCAATGTTCAAGGGGGATATCTAGGGGAGTACTATGGGGCTCATATCTGGACTGGCTCTTCTGGTTCTATCATAGAACACTGCATTTTTTTACTGATTCCTCAATGTTCATCTTTTCATTTCATTGTCTGTTCACGTAATCATTTCTGGTAAGTTTGCAATTTCCCTATTACTACCTAACTGCAAACTTCTATGAGAAATCACAATTCAAAAGGTCAAATGTAGACATTGACCTTTCAATGAAGTTCAGTGTTTCTCCTCATTCCATACTTAAATAGTTTACTTAAAAGTAATTCACAACAATATAACAACTCCCCAGCACCATAGGGTCCACCTCTCTCTACATTTCTTGAAAATACACCATACATATAGCCTTTGGTGATGGATTAACATTTAACCATACTGACCCATCTTAACTGAGTTTGAAATGCTGTGCTGCAAGTGGCAGGGAATAAATGAATGTACAATAAACACTGGCAAGAAACTATGCACTCACTGGCAGCAAATCAATGTCATTATTTACCTTTTTTAACATACAAAATCTGGCAAATATTTGTACTTGACCAATAAATTGAGATACATTTGAGGCAATAACCATCCAAAAACCAAACTTTGAATAAAAAACACATGATATCAAGATGCCATAGAATAAATGAGGCCTACATTTTGCAAAACACCTTCTAGTTGGTTGGATGCTATATGGTCAGTGCTTCTGCTGTGACTTACTTCACATTGAGTTTAAGTTTATTTTTATATATCCTTGAAAGAGATTTAAGCCTTTTTTTTAGTAAATCGTTAATGGTTCGGGCAGGATATGTATTATGAAATACAATACATGTATTCAGAATTCTTGAATAAATACCAATTAAAACATTCAAATTAAAATTATGATTTAACATTGTGAAAAGATTTGGAGTCCAGCAGGCTGTTGGATTAGTAAAGAGAATAACCATGTCATATCCAACATCCAAACAAACAGACTGCATCAACCAAACTCTACATTATCTGACACTTTCATACTCTCATCACATTATGCATGCTATAAATATCTTCTTATTTCAGATAGTGCAGGAACTATTCAGCCTTGACCTTTGACCCTGTGTTGTCGGTGTCCTCAGCTCCCTCTGGTGCACTCTGGTGGTCTAAGCCACAGTTCTGCATGTCATTCTGGGCCTGGAGTTCCTGGTAGGTGACAAACAGTTTTGCATACTCTGGCTTTTCCACTGCATAGGCTTTGAATTCAGCTGGAATGAGATACCAACATTCAGGGTGAAATAAACATCTTAGAAAGTATCTCTGACCAACATAGTAAAAATACCTGCTGCAAAGATGACAGAGTGTCTTCGTATAACCAGTGGTGGTACAATGTGTTATAGAGCTATTAAGCAAGTAAATTAAAAGATAAATATAACAAGCTCACAATCATGTGGGTCCCTATATACAGTAAGCAAAAAATGCTTAACCCGGCAAGTCGATTATAGCCATCTCATCTTATAAGTGAAAATTATTGTAAAATTTGTATCTTATAAAATGTGTGCATTTTTTGGCAAATCAGTGAATGGAGGGACAAGTGAAAGAATGGACTGACAGACATTAATATTAATATCCTCCGGCAATGAAATAACTGCGTTTGCCTCAAACTACCAGTGTACCCTGCCTCTAAAGCACACATAGCCCATCTCATATTTTACAATCATAATTAATGTTTTACTATGTAGAAAATGTTCTATATTGAGCTAACCATAATTGATCTTGCCGTCCTGGTCTGCGTCCACCTGGTGGAAGAGTTTGTGACTATCTATTTCCTCCATGCCAAAGGCTCGCTCCAAGATGTCTGTCAGCTCTGCCTCAGTTATATGACCCTTGTTCCCATGATCAAATAACTGTAAATACATTGAAACTGTATTTCTGGTTCTGAGATTATCAACAGTGTATGCATAATGTTAAGGAAGAACTGTTTGTTGAAATGGAGAATAAATCAATCATGTTTCTTTATCAATCACTATCATACTTTATAAAACAATTTGCACACAAATCCTAAAAATATACTCTCACTGTTTCTCAACATATCTGGAATGCTAATTCTACAATTTCATTATTTTTGTTTCAAGCATTCCACTTCACTGTCAAATGTTGAGTGGCATACCTGGAATGCTAGTTCTATGGTTTCTTCATTATTGACAGGCATAGACACCAGGTACAGTCCTATCACATATTCCCGGAAATCAATCTTGCCACTACCATCCTGCAATAAAACACAGGCCACAATTAAGATCCATTCTCTATAAAATGCATGCACTTTATTTCCTACCTGAACTTAATGCTGGAGTCTTGCCTTTTCCATGCTTTCATTGTTGAAATAATAAAACAAAATTACAACTGATTAAATCTATAGCTGGTGGACAGGCCTAAAAAAAGAAAGCTTGTTTCCGATAATGTGCTGAGAAGACATAGGGTAAAAAAAAATGTGCCTTTTCTAACGCCCCGAAAAATTGGGGACGAATAGATTAATAGTAAAATGGATTACTTTATAATAAATAAAAAATCAGAAAATTGCTTGTTAAAATCATTGAAAAGAATTAAAATATTTTTTCATCTATCACTCTTATGAGTGCTTATCATGCAAAATTAAAATTTTAGAAGCAAAATATTGAAAAATTAGTGAGATTGGAAAATTAAATATTTACGACAACATACAAATTTTACAGCATATGGAAATGTTGCAAAATTCATTTTTCTTATTCTATGAGCAGAATATTTTTGAATGAATTAAAATCTTCCTTTTCTTGATAAAATGTTATGTTTTGTGTAATATCAAAAAAAAATTAAAATATGAGTTTTCTTTTACAACAACCAAAAATGTCATTCATTTTGGCAGCGATGGAGCAATTGTGATGATAACATGGACGAAGATTTCAGATTTTCACTTAAATCATCTCTCAATGTCTCCATTTTGCACTAAAATTGTTCAACTTTAAAGCTGGATACAGTTAAGGAAGATGTTTATCATCTGAGTGAGTCAAAAATACTTTAGGGTCACTGGTATTGACCAAGAGTCAGATTATTTTCTCTTTAAGCCTTACGAGGAACAAGGTGCTGTTAATGTATGCATGTATGGAAACCTGTTCATTAAAATTGATAAAATCCATCCATCGGCACCTACCCTATCATAGAGATTGAACATTTCTTGGAGGGGTTCTGACACAGGCAACCCAAGATACTCTGCAAACACCTCTATGTCCATTTCTCCTTTGTGCTTCTGGGCTATGGCACCAAATTTATCCATGACTTCCTTCAAGTTCTCAAAGTTCATCCTGAAATCATACATTTCCTTTAACATCAAATATGTTCTCTAATCATTACCCTGGTTTCTTACTGAGCTTGTTATGGCCATTCCACCTACCCTAGTTTCTTACTAAGCTTGTTATGGCCGGACCACCTACCCTAGTTTCTTACTGAGCTTGTTATGGCCATTCCACCTACCCTAGTTTCTTACTAAGCTTGTTATGGCCGTTCCACCTACCCTAGTTTCTTACTAATCATGTTATGGCCGTTCCACCTACCCTAGTTTCTTACTAAGCTTGTTATGGCCATTCCACCTACCCTAGTTTCTTATTAATCATGTTATGGCCGTTCCACCTACCCTAGTTTCTTACTAATCATGTTATGGCCATTCCACCTACCCTAGTTTCTTACTGAGCTTGTTATGGCTGTTCCACCTACCCTAGTTTCTTACTAATCATGTTATGGCCATTCCACCTACCCTAGTTTCTTACTGAGCTTGTTATGGCCGTTCCACCTACCCTAAGTTTCTTACTGAGCTTGTTATGGGTGGTCCACCTACCCTAGTTTCTTACTGAGCTTGTTATGGCCGGTCCACCTACCCTAGTTTCTTACTGAGCTTGTTATGGGCGGTCCACCTACCCTAGTTTCTTACTGAGCTTGTTATGGGCGGTCCACCTACCCTAGTTTCTTACTGAGCTTGTTATGGCCGTTCCACCTACCCTAGTTTCTTACTGAGCTTGTTATGGCTGTTCCACCTACCCTAGTTTCTTACTGAGCTTGTTATGGGCGGTCCACCTACCCTAGTTTCTTACTGAGCTTGTTATGGGCAGTCCACCTACTCCAGTTTCTTACTGAGCTTGTTATGGGCGGTCCACCTACCCTAGTTTCTTACTGAGCTTGTTATGGCCGTTTCACCAACCCTAGTTTCTTACTAATCTTGTTATGGCCGTTCCACCTACTCTAGTTTCTTACTGAGCTTGTTATGGCCGGTCCACCTACCCTAGTTTCTTACTAATCATGTTATGGCCATTCCACCTACCCTAGTTTCTTACTGAGCTTGTTATGGCCGGTCCACCTACCCTAGTTTCTTACTGAGCTTGTTATGGCCGTTCCACCTACTCTAGTTTCTTACTGAGCTTGTTATGGCCGGTCCACCTACCCTAGTTTCTTACTGAGCTTGTTATGGCCGTTTCACCTACCCTAGTTTCTTACTAATCTTGTTATGGCCGTTCCACCTACTCTAGTTTCTTACTGAGCTTGTTATGGGCGGTCCACCTACTCTAGTTTCTTACTGAGCTTGTTATGGCCGTTCCACCTACCCTAGTTTCTTACTGAGCTTGTTATGGCCGTTCCACCTACCCTAAGTTTCTTACTAATCTTGTTATGGCCGTTCCACCTACTCTAGTTTCTTACTGAGCTTGTTATGGCCGGTCCACCTACCCTAGTTTCTTACTGAGCTTGTTATGGCCGTTTCACCTACCCTAGTTTCTTACTAATCTTGTTATGGCCGTTCCACCTACTCTAGTTTCTTACTGAGCTTGTTATGGCCGGTCCACCTACCCTAGTTTCTTACTGAGCTTGTTATGGCCGTTTCACCTACTCTAGTTTCTTACTGAGCTTGTTATGGCCGGTCCACCTACCCTAGTTTCTTACTGAGCTTGTTATGGCCGTTCCACCTACCCTAGTTTCTTACTGAGCTTGTTATGGCCGTTCCACCTACTCTAGTTTCTTACTGAGCTTGTTATGGCCGGTCCACCTACCCTAGTTTCTTACTGAGCTTGTTATGGCCGTTTCACCTACCCTAGTTTCTTACTAATCTTGTTATGGCCGTTCCACCTACTCTAGTTTCTTACTGAGCTTGTTATGGGCGGTCCACCTACTCTAGTTTCTTACTGAGCTTGTTATGGCCGTTCCACCTACCCTAGTTTCTTACTGAGCTTGGCAAACTCTACCAGACCCACTGCTGCGGGCAGCTCCAGCTTGGAGGCGTAGTTCATCAGTCTGATGTCCTCATATGTGTGATCTGTCATGGGCACTCCCAATGCTCTGAAACACAATGACCATACCAGAGGTGAAATAATGGCAAACCAGTAATGGTTTCCTATAACCTTTTGATTTGAAGGACACAATGAGTTTGCCATAGTTGCTATTTCTTTAACAATAAAGCACAGAAAGTGCAGTATTGTAAAAAAAATCCACTTTATAATATTTTCTCCTGCAATATTCATTGTTCACTCTCTTCTCTATTATCTTCTACATAAGTATTTATTTCAGCATTTAGTAATTTGGAGTTTACTTAATGAAATAATCAAATATATGTTTACAGTTATAAAAAAAAGTTCTATTGTCCACTCCTTCAGTGCAAGCAGTAAAAGTGCTGTCCGGTATTTATCCTACCCTACTTCAGATATGGGAGGAGGTAGACAACAGAATTTTGAAAAGGTTATTTTTAAAATCAGAAAAAAACTTTAAATTCTTAGCCTCATAGAAAATAGGTAAAATAAATCCACTGGCAAAACTCATTTAACCCATAAATAGCTAATAATTCAACCCAAAAGTTTCAGAAAGAAATGGAGAGAATGACAAAAATGTACCTTCAAAACTGAGCAGATAAAATGACAGGAATGCATGAGAATTTATCATGTGTAACAATTGTAATTTGCAATAAGAGAACTTTGTCACTTGTTTCACAATAGTAAAGTACACGCATGCACACATGCACGCACGTACGCACATACATACTTTACTGTTAGATGCTACTCACTTTGCCATGACTGCGCGGACATTTCTTGCATATAACTTTGCATCTTGTTTCTCTTCTTCACTGGGATGATACACTGGTAGATACTAGAATCAGAACAATCATGACATTATCTCATTCTCCGTACCCATTGCTGTAATATCTCAATAATGTAGCATACCTCTAAGCTGTCACATAAGTATGGCTTACCTCTATCTCCAGTTTATTATGAAATTGACACAACGTGTACCAGAGTGATAAAAACCTGTCAAATAAAGACAAAACCAATATCATTAAAACTGATGCAGATTATTCATCTAGTTATAGTGTAAAACCCACTAGCCTGGTGATAAAAGTTAACTGCAGAATGTTTGCATGTTTATTTGCTTTGAGGCGAGTTAGAAGATGCACAAAACTGAGGCATGTTGCCTCACCAAATTTTCATTTTAACCAGAAACAAACATCTTTTCTAGCCTGCTATATCAATCATAATTTAAATCATGAGTGTGGCTCATTGGTATGTTATTCCATCTTTATATATTAATATTTAAAATATGAGGATCATCTTGAGTATGAGAGAAGATAGTTTAGACGTACGCTGAGGGCCCTTCCCAGGTCCATGTTACCGAGTCAAGCCGGTTCTGATATTTTATAAGCACTGGTTGCACTGGAACGCCAGGATAAAATGCACCTACAAAAACCACACATGTATTCACTAACTTCATCAACAGTTGTTTCATATCCGCTAAATTAATGGCATTGTTTTCTTATCGAAAAAATATATGATAAACCACAAAAATAATGACATTCTTTTTTTATCGAAAAAAATAAAATGATAAATTTGCAAATGCTAAGCATTTCTCACATCATGAGGTCGACTCAAGAGTGTGATCCAATGAATGGTCCTCTTTGTGTTAGGTCATGTTGTATATAGGGTGGGTAAGTGATCTTACCTGGTTTAAATGAGATGAGGCAGGTCCTGTTGGTGCAGGTGCCTTCTGGGAAGATGACGATGTGAGGCCACTTGCCCCCGGCATGCGCCCTCCTTTTTATCTCTTTAATTGTGTTTTGACGAGAGTTTGGATCCTCTCTTGATACAAATACTGGCTGTGTAAAGCGTGTTAATGCTGCAATATCACATGAACTTTATTCTTAATGCCATTCTATTTCCAGTATCTTATTTCAAATTGACTTGTCAAAGTGCAGAAGGTGTTTTGTCATATGTGCCAGATACTTCAAGAAAGCAACCTTGCTATTTAGGATTTATTTCTGAATGAATGAGCCAAATAATGTTCCTTATATATGACTTTCTTGTTATTAAGTGGAAAGAGGTTCAAACACTTCTCATGATGAAGTCTGAGACACATATGATCATACAAGTTCTTAATTAGTGAGTCAAAACTCTTTTTTATTTAACTTAATTAAATATTACAGGAGAATTAATGAGAACTTAAAACTAATAATTAAGCTTAGAAATTTTATTAGTCAAATCAAATATACAAAACAATGAAACAGATTTGTTAATGATGAATAATGGCATCAGCTGAGTGGGGAGTATATATTAACACAGCCTGGGCAATGTATGGTCCCGTGCCACGGAGGAAACTGTCAACATTACTGCTGTATGTATCCCAGATAATGACACAGGTCTGACCAGCCTCCTTTATATGTGACCCAGCAGAAACAGCTATTTCATGAAAATGACCTAAAATGCAATTTGTAAGTGTCCTGGAGTATATCAAATTCACAGATCAACCAAATCAATCTTGTGTGATAGCCACTTCTATAGTAACAACAATAGCTATAAGAGATTTGTGATATTTTCCTATCACTCTGCCCTCTCTATGACATTTAAACCACTTTGTACAATACCCTGGTGCATACTGCACACTTTACACTGCAACAGACTAAGCTGCATTATCTTTCCCTGCAACAAGATTCACGATTAGCTCAGGTGATTAACTATTTACAAATCTTCAACAACAAAAAATCTCCACTGCAAACAAACTATCACAATCCATTGATGTGGAGAGCCAGCTGTAATGTTGAGAGCTCCATGATATGGCCTGAGCCGGCTGTGATAATGTGGAGAGCTCCATGATATGGCCTGAGCCGGCTGTGATAATGTCGAGAGCTCCATGCTATGGCCTGAGCCGGCTGTGATAATGTCGAGAGCTCCATGATATGGCCTGAGCCAGCTGTGATAATGTGGAGAGCTCCATGATATGGCCTGAGCCGGCTGTAATAATGTGGAGAGCTCCATGATATGACCTGAGCCAGCTGTGATAATGTCGAGAGCTCCATGATATGGCCTGAGCCAGCTGTGATAATGTGGAGAGCTCCATGATATGGCCTGAGCCAGCTGTGATAATGTCGAGAGCTCCATGATATGGTCTGAGCCAGCTGTGATAATGTGGAGAGCTCCATGATATGACCTGAGCCGGCTGTGATAATGTGGAGAGTTCCATGATATGGCCTGAGCCAGCTGTGATAATGTGGAGAGCTCCATAATATGACCTGAGCCGGCTGTGATAATGTGGAGAGCTCCATGATATGACCTGAGCCGGCTGTGATAATGTGGAGAGCTCCATGATATGACCTGAGCTGGCTGTGATGTAGTGAAAGAATCTTTATGCAAAAATGGATTTTTTGGTTCCCATCAGATATTTCATTTTGAAAAGAGGACATCATTTGTTACAAAGGTCACCCCCCTGCACACAAAGTATCTTCAAGGTGACACCAGTGCACAAGACGGCCTCCTATAATATCCTATCTGTGCACTTTGCTATTGATTGTTCCTTGTATGATAAGCTGGCCTGCTTCGGCAGAGGCACTGCCACAATACTGATGACAGGGTCCACTATAAGAGCTATCACATCCAGGCACCAAAGTAACAGGGAGCAGGTGACCCACTATAAGAGCTATCACATCCAGGCACCAAAGTAACAGGGAGCAGGTGACCCACTATGAGAGTTATCACATCCATGCACCATAATTACAGGGAGCAGGTGACCCATAATGAGAGTTATCACATCCAGGCACCAAAGTAACAGGGAGTAGGTGACCCATAATGAGAGCTTTCACATCCATGCACCATAATTACAGGGAGCAGGTGACCCACTATGAGAGCTATCACATCTAGGCACCACAGTAACAGGGAGCAGGTGACCCATAATGAGAGTTATAACATCCATGCACCATAATTACAGGGAGCAGGTGACCCACTATGAGAGCTATCACATCTAGGCACCACAGTAACAGGGAGCAGGTGACCCATAATGAGAGCTTTCACATCCATGCACCATAATTACAGGGAGCAGGTGACCCATAATGAGAGCTATAACATCCATGCACCACAGTAACATGGTCAAAGGTGACCCACTGTGAAAGGTATCCATTCATGGAATCACAATGAGTTGATTTGAATCTCAAATTCTCATGAGATCAAGCACAGACATCCCATGGAGGCAGGATAATGCTTGCCAAAAATCTAAGAATCTATAAATCAACATACACTTCTTAATTGCTAATGGACTAACCTCATATAAATTCAAAATAAATGATATGCTTCTGTTCAATACTTTTTGCAGGACAATTTTATCTTCTGTGTTTCTTTTCTTCTCATCTAATGGTACATAGATGACAGTGGAGAGCAAGGCCTTCTTCTCTCCCTCTGCCTCCCCTGCTATCTCTACATATCAGTCCCTGTCCATGTTGGCAGGTTTGCTTGTAGGGCTGACCTTTCCTCAGGACACATCCTTGGTTGTCTGAGTGCAGCCAAGGCATCACGCTGTAAGCTGAATAATGATGCCCAGTATGATGCTATCTGCCACAGCCAGTACAGGCACAGACCCTCTCACTGAGTTACCCTGTCCTGCCACAGCCAGTACCAGCACAGACACTCTCACTAAGTCTCCCTGTCCTGCCACCACCAGTACCAGCACAGACCCTCTCACTAAGTCTCCCTGTCCTGCCACCGCCAATACCAGCACAGACCCTCTCACTAGGTTTCCCTGTCCTGCCACCGCCAGTACCAGCACAGATCATCTAAGTCTCCCTGTCCTGCCACAGCCAGTACCAGCACATACCCTCTCACTAAGTCTCCCTGTCCTGCCACCGCCAGTACCGGCACAGACCCTCTCAATAATTCTCCCTGTCCTGCCACCACCAGTACCGGCACGGACCCTCTCATTAAGTCTCCCTGTCCTGCCACCGCCAGTACCAGCACATACCCTCTCAATAAGACTCCCTGTCCTGCCACCGCCAATACCAGCACAGACCCTCTCGCTAAGACTCCCTGTCCTGCCACCGCCAGTACTGGCACAGACCCTCTCACTAAGTTTCCCTGTCCTGCCACAGCCAGTACCAGCACAGACCCTCTCACTAGGTTTCCCTGTCCTGCCACCGCCAGTACCAGCACAGACCATCTAAGTCTCCCTGTCCTGCCACCGCCAGTACCGGCACAGACTCTCTCAATAAGTCTTCCTGTTCTTTCTCTTGCAATCAAGTGTGCATGTAAAACCTACCATGCTACATTATATACATCCAAATTTCAACATCAGACATTATATATATATATATATATATATATCACAATCTTTGAAAATCCTGAGGAAGCAGTTACAATTCCAGCCACTTCTCTGTCAGTCATTTTATACATCTTTGCACACTCACCAGTGGCTGCTGCCATGACAAGAATACATTTGTGCTATGATTGTCAACAATCAGCTGACTGTTTTATCTTGTGTCTGTCTATAATCAACAGGAGGGAAAGGCTTCACACAATTTCATTACTTCTTGTCAATTGTGGAAATATACAATTTTCACAATTAGAATATTTCATCTTATGCGAAATAAGGCTGTGGACTTATCTAACTTTGATATCTCAACTATTGAATCCCCATTTGTATTTGATGATTGATAAAGTAACAACAATTATTTGTCTTGTTATTAAACAGTGCATGAGTGATAATTTGTTATTCTTTCATATCATGAAATATCTTAATATACAAAGTACAACAACAAAAGCTTGTTTCTGTAATATAAAAAGAGAAGATTATTTAATATCAAAATAAAATATGTCAATGTATAAGGAAGTGATTACAACAAACAAAAGGCAGTCTGCATTTAATCTGCAATTCAATTTTGATTTAAAACAGATGGTTCTCCCTGTACTCATCTTGTTAAAAAAATAACCATATGCTAATCCTGTATGTGTGACTGAATAGAGATCACCCACTGTGAGTACTATCAGCCAACTCTGGCTGGATTCATTCACTGAGATAACAAAGGGATTCAGAGCATACAGCAGCTGTCCTGCCTCGCAGTACAATGTGTTGTCATCTCTACACATATACTAACACATACAAACAATGCAAGTCACTGGGGTACCCATACTCCCATCTAAACTGTTCCCTAACATTGCCTCCTATAGCAGGACACCGAGACTCCCATCTGAACTGTTTCCTAACATTGCCTCCTATAGCAGGACACCCATACTCCCATCTAAACTGTTCCCTAACATTGCCTCCTATAGCAGGACACCCAGACTCCCATCTAAACTGTTCCCTAACATTGCCTCCTATAGCAGGACACCCAGACTCACATCTGAACTGTTCCCTAACATTGCCTCCTATCGCAGGACACCCAGACTCACATCTGAACTGTTCCCTAACATTGCCTCCTATAGCAGGACACCCAGACTCCCATCTAAACTGTTCCCTAACATTGCCTCCTTTAGCAGGACACCCAGACTCCCATCTGAACTGTTCCCTAACATTGCCTCCTATAGCAGGACACCCAGACTCCCATCTGAACTGTTCCCTAACATTGCTTCCTATAGCAGGACACCCAGACTCCCATCTGAACTGTTCCCTAACATTGCCTCCTTTAGCAGGACACCAAGACTCCCATCTAAACTGTTCCCTAACATTGCCTCCTACAGCAGGACACCCAGACTCCCATCTGAACTGTTCCCTAACATTGCCTCCTATAGCAGGACACCCGAGACTCCCATCTGAACTGTTCCCTAACATTGCCTCCTACAGCAGGACACAGACTAACATCTAAATTGTGAGTACAGTTGTTAGTATGAGTATGTATGATAATTTGATGTTAAATATTTAAGGCTCGTGTAAAACGATATTAACTAAAAGTACAATGCAATATTCATATTTCATTGACTTGTATCATTTCAAGACCAACTATAATAGAATTTAAAGGTGTGGTTTAATTCTGCATATTGAAAATACCACAACCAAATGTGAAGAATAGAAAAGATGTGTTAGTGCCCTGAAAGTTTATTAAATTAAATTATTACAGACCTGAAAGAACACAGCAAATTGTTTGCATTATGAATAAGAAAGTGACAAAAAGACTGTGCAACCAGTGATTTGTTCTAAATAAAAAATGACAGAAATGAGAAGCTACCATTTTTTAGATTTGCGAAATAAGTTTTATTTATCCCATCACACATTGCATGCAATTTAACATCTAAAAAAGAAACTTAAAAGAAAAAGATAACAGAAAACAACAACCACCATTCGAACTAACAGAACAGTTCCAAACACTATAATAATTAAATCACATCAAACATAAGCATATCAAACATAAACAAGCAGCAAATTAAACATATATATATATATACATACTACCAAATAAGATAGCTTGTCCATTTTCTATCCTGGAAACACCGCTAGGTAAGCTTGACTCAAACATTACACAAGTGTCAAAAAAGGTACTGTGAGGGGCACAGATGAGAATGGGGGCCTCTTTGGGGCTCACCCTCCTTCCCTTGACACTATAGTAATGAAAGCCACACGCAAAGAATAGCACTCTCCCCATGAAACGCACTGGAACTGTCATTTTCCTTCAACAGACACACAAAATAAACCCATCACTTCATGAAATAAGCTGGCATAATCACATTGAAATATATATATAACAATGTGACTGTGGGGTGATGTTTCAGGGGTTTTTAAAAATCTTTGATGATTTTGAAATCCAATGACAGCTCATGGACCAGCACCTATTGTAAAATCACCAGCAAACATAATGAAACAGCAATCAGAGATTTCAAGAATATCTCTAGTGGTCCGCCATGTTAAAAAAAATCCATAACTAAAAACATATAAGTAAATTACGTATCGAAGTGCATACTTCAGAAAAATATATTAGTAAATTATGTATCAAAGTGTATGCTTAAAAATATATATATATATTAGTAAATTATGTTTCAAAGTGCATGTTTCAAAGCAGCAGATTGGGAATACCTTAGTGAAGACATTACTTGAAGAGATTTCTGTAAAGAGGCTGGTCAAAATAGTGGCTATGGACACTATTTCTTGTCTGCCCTCCTCAAATTGATGGCGTGAATTTCTTTGTTGGAAAAAAATAACAGTATAAAATGTGATAGTAGGAACAACTATGGACTGCATCAAAGGCACAAACAGAGTAAAAGGAGTTTATTATTCTGTAGGGGTTCAATATGGTGTGAACAAAATGGATAAGTCAAGTTGAGAAGTTCAGATTCCCCATTGAGAAGGGGTAAAAAATGTGGTGGCAATTGTTTTCCTGGTGGGACATCTATGTACTGGTAAGGCTGAGCAGGATTTTGTTTTCTTTGAGAGAGTTTGATATTGTGCAAACAATCTCATTCAATATGTTGAAAAAATGCTAAAACTGGACAACCAAGAGGCTCCAGACACTCCTGCCAGTTGCTTGTCAAATTGTGAGATATATTGAAATGTTAAAGGCTAGATTTTGAAAGAATATGTCAAAATATTTATTGAGAGTATGAGATGTATACTTTTAGGAGATACATGTCAAAGTTGTTGCTATAACTGAAATAAGTTTATAGCATATTATAAAATGTTTTTCGTTGTCGGATAAATAAAAAAACACACACACATACAGGGCCCAAATCCTCCATAGTTTATGTGGCCCTCAGACTGTGGGAACTCATAAAATGAAACCTAAAATTTAATTTTGTTGCTTAGGATCTTTAATTCTTTTAAAACAAAATTATGCACAAACAGACACACGGACTGCAGCTGATAGCACCACCTACCAGTGGGACATAGTAAACAAAAGATGCAAATAAAACAAAGATGCAAATAAACAGAAGATGCAAATAAACAGAAGATGCACATATACATTCTTAATGCACACTAGGTAACAAGCAAACTGCCAGGCAATCCTCAACTAAGGACATTAAAAGTTTTGGCATTTTCAAAAATTCCAGTTAATAAACTTCTGATTCATGTTCGATGAATGTAGTGGAAGTAATCAAACATTTTCAAGAAAAGTTATACTGTTAGTTCCACACATTCACTGACAACGATTTATATCAAAAACATTACAGAAGTAAAAGACATATTTCATCTTTTGATAACAGGATTATTTTTTTTTTTAGTAATTCTAGACAAGTTTCTGCACAACACAAACTAAACCAAGCAGACTATGTTAACAACTAACATGCAAAATACTAACAATCACGAAGTATGCAAACAGAACAAATTTAATCCCCATTTTCCATGAATCACATAACACTTACATATCTCATACAAACTGTATGAAATAGTTTAGGTTTTTGGCAAATTGCCAAATATATGAACCAATCATAACGGTTCAATTGGATCCTGCCTAGGATTAAAACTGCCTGTTACATATGCCTTAATAAACATATTGATGTGACACATATTTAACTCTATTCATTACTGGGACTCAGATTTACTCAGAACACCTTGTGGTATAATTGTGGACATCTGCAGTCAATATTTCTGCATGTAAACATAACATAACAATTTTAATTTTGGTTACAAAAATATAACTGTTTGAACGAAGATGGTCGAGTCCCTAAGACTGTATATTATAACCATGACAATACATATATCATGAGACTGGATATGTTGGTGCAATATCTGAAACAAAGATTGGGTTGGGTAACTCAGTCATGGTGGAGAAAGCATCACAAGGCCATAGAGTGTAGGAGACTCTCCACCTTCCTTCTTGTAAAAGACAGCCATCTTCACAATCAATGTAGTAATCGTATGTGCCATTCTGGGCCAGCAAATGTAAAACACATTTCTGCCATCAATTCAATATTTTTCTGGGCCACTTAGTGTTTACCACAAAGGAGTTATGTATAAATTCAATGCCTTTCTATTACAATTTTATTTCAATATAAGATATATTTCATTTTCAAACTCCCAATTTGTGACCTCTGGACCATTGCTGTTTCGCAGACATAATGTTAATGATTAACAATTGGATAGTTGTAAATGAATTCAGGACATTTGAATATAAATGAGAAATTCATTTGTGAGCCTTTATAAAATTCCAGCCCAACCTCGAAAGGAAATTTTTATTTCAGAATGATATACAAGATGAGGGCATAGAATGGGATAATACCAACACAAATCTGTTTCATTGTTTTGATGATATGCATGCATAATATATGACCACGTACTGCCAAAGAAGGGCACGTTCCGAACATCTGACTTGGCTACCACAGAAGTTAAGTCAAGAAATGTGATGGAAAGGGCATCAAAGTATGTGGAGTGGGGTGCTGTGGCCAGGATTGGGGCCTCCTCTGGAGACGCCAGCTTCCCCTTCGTCGTCACCCAGTGAAAACCAGCCATGAAAAATACTCCACGGCTAAAAAGCACCACTAGAGGGCGGATCCAACTGAAACGAAGCAATGGTGATTGGGTGGTGAAATCTTATGTATAACGTTTTTTTTAAAACCATTGACATTAAATATATAGTTTTAGAAAATTAATTTCAGTGAAACACTAAATAATAGCCCTTTCAACCAAAGATTAAAACTAAAATTTAGTTACACATTATATGCTTAATTGTTTACATAAAAAGATATTTCATTAAAAGTTTATATTTATTACACACTTAACAGGTGATAGCGATTCAGTCCCAAATTACAATAGATATAAAGGGTGATAATTGGGACATTTATACAATTCCTAACAAAAACATTGGTCTTGTTTTCATTTGTTACAGTGCAGTGTTATGAATGAGAGCCAACTATATTGCTTGTTATGGAGGAAGGCAATGAAAGGCAAACAGTTCCCATCCAGGCCATGCGACCAGGAAAGGCAATAACTGTCACAAATCATTGTTTACATTTCAGCTAATGAATTGGCTGACACATAATGAATGCGAGAGCAAATGATTATCTCCCTGAGGAATGGTGAAGCAATTAACATTACATTCAGGAATCCTCAAACTCTTAATTTCTTTATGTGCTGAAATATTTCACCTGATTATTTAACTTTTTTTATTCAAACCATTAAGATTTTGCTTTCTTAATACAGAATTATGAGAAGCCACTCGCTAACCTTTATTATGTACTAGCAATACTGCCACCTGGTTTTTAATTAGGAACTAAGGATAGGTAAGCATGACTTAACATTAGGGTTAAAATCATTAGGCCACAAAAAAGAAATGCCCTGAAGTTAGGTTCCAGACATGCTAGTGTTCTTATCTTTTTGCAATTTTAGAGCAAATAAACAAACAAAACCTTTTTTTCATCTGATAGAATGATTGTATTTTAATTCCTCAGCATCAACAAGAACGTGCCTGGTTACAAGATACAAAACATTACTTTTTCTGGCCTAAACTTAATGTTTTGAGGGGCCTTAGCTTCATTTTTCTGGCCTGATAATGTGAGAATCTAAGACTTCACCATAAGGATGAAACAGACAGATTAGGATGATTATGACTACAAGTTGGGGCTGCACACGTATCTGGTCACGTATCTGGTCACGAGTCTCACGACCCAAACAGGCGACTGCATGGTGCCCACAGTGGATGTTGACTGACACTGGTCATATACGTGGTAACATTACCCCTAAGGAACACCTCAATCCTGCTTTAGTACTGCTTAACTTGGTAACAGTGTTAGAAATGTTAGCTTGCCTCTGGCTAGGGTCAGCAAACATTTCAGGTTTTTTCTTTTATTTTCATCCAATGACGTTAAAGTTAAAGGCAAGCAATGTTTTAAACAATATATCAGATACTGCTTGGTATAATTTGATGTGTGACTAAATAAATGTCTGTCTCCTCCTGAGTCTTGTCAAATAGGATACATAAGAGACTTACTTTCTCCATCCCTTCATAGGTTCTTTTGCTTCCTCTGGTTTCATGCCCAGAATGGCAATGCGGGCAAACGTCCATGCTATCACCAGACTCACGATAATTAACAACAGTCGTATGGGGACTAGCGTCACTGACATCAACGCAATCTGAAAATATAGAAACATACACATATAGCTTATTAAGGTATTAATAATAGCAAAAATGGATACAATAATACTGCATCAGATGAATATTCTTGTTATTAATGGGGCTGTGAGTTAGTTTAAATGGTACATCTGGTCTTCTGATGTTTAAGTAATAAAATAAGTGGCATACAAGTGCCAGTCATCTTGACAGTCATAGTGTTAAGATCTCAACCATCTTCACTGCTGTCATAGTGTTAAGATCACAGCCATCTTGACAGTCATAGTGTTAAGATCTCAACCAACTTCACTGCTGTCATAGTGTTAAGATCACAGCCATCTTGACAGTCATAGTGTTAAGATCTCAACCAACTTCACGGCTGTCATAGTGTTAAGATCACAACCATCTTGACTGCTGTCATAGTGTTAAGATCACAGCATAGTTTAGAGAGCACAGCTATTTTGACTGTCATAGTTAAGATAGCACAGCCATTTTGACAGTCTAAGTCTGGAGATCTCTGCCATTCTGAAAGAACCAGACTCCACTGCACCACACCATACTATGATTGATTTGCTGATCATAACATTACGCACTCACCACCGTAAACGGAAGTAGTTCATCTTTGCCTGAAAGCTCAAGATCTTTTTTTTCTTCACTGGCAGAGGTCTGCAAGCTTTGTGTCTTTGAGACAGCTTTGTTTGATATTATTAGAAGCAAATGGCATGTGTGTTGCCTCTGACGCTTTTCAATCAAGCTCTGCTAAGCAAAGTGGCCAGGTTGCAATGTCTAATAAGGTTCATTGGCTTGCAGAGCTGTTGATGAGGTTTTATTTACTCACTCAATAAGCAATGTGATCATAATGGCTGGGTGTGTGAGCAGCCACTGACTGCTGGAAGACATGGCTAACCATAACAAATCAGCTGTAAATACTTGCCAAATATTGTCACACACCAGTATCCAAATATATGACCTCAGGCTCTCAAACGACAGGAACTTCTTACCACTGTGACAAACTTCAACCAACCTGGCATGCAATCATGTCACAAGTTTTTTTTTTTTTAAGCAATGAAGAACAGTTATACCTCAGTCACATTTGCGCCGATTTCAGTAAAGATGCCCGGCCGATGGGTATTTTTTACAAAATCGGCAGGCATTTCAGATTGCCGTGCGGGCACCGGGAGATCATCGGCCACAATTGGGCATCTTTAAGACGTCGGGCGGGTCATCGGGAACTTTTATCTTGAACATAAAAGTTGCCGGCGTTTCCCCGATGTCTTATCAGCAAATATCATCTTAAAGTGCACGGCAGGGTCCCGGCAGTGTCCCGCAGGGACATCGGCAGATTATCTTAGGGCTGCCGGTGGCATCGTGCGGTGAAAATAGGATTATATTTATTTCATGTATTCATAGACCATCGTCAGATGATCGCACGGGCTCCCTGCGATATATCATAGACGTCTTTAAGATGTCTTTCAGACGTCTGTCAAATGAGACAGACGTCTTTAGGATGTCTTTCAGACGTCTGTCAATGATTCAGACGTCTTTAAGATATCCTGCAGACGTCTGTGTCATTCAGCCTTGCACGTGCCGTGCGGTGCCCTTTAATAATGTGACCACAGCTACGGCATCTCTCAGATTGTTGCTGATAAACTCCCCGGCGCCCGGCAGACTGGGAAGTCGGCCGATGTTTACATCCCGGCCGGCGCCCGGTGCAAATGTGACTGAGGCATTACTCAGCCTAGTGACATATCCCCCTCTGCAATCTTTCATCAAATATAATAACGCGAGTGAGTTCCAAAGTCCATCTCTATTCCTCCTACCTTTCTGTCTAAAAGTTAAAGCAGTACAACATGAAATACATGTTTGCCAGTGCCAATCAAAAATGAGTCAAAAGGTAAGTCACATTGTCCAAAATAGGTACAGAAAGTGTCCAAGGGATAGACTCCTAATAATTCAATGGGTGAAGAAAAATACTTAACTATTATCTTTTCTATTGGTCAATCTCAACATACCAGTCTCTCCCAACATACTGGTCAGTGGTCATGTAGGGTACATGGAGCCTTGTCCCTCCCAACATACCAGTCAGTGGTCAGGTAGGGTACATGGAGCCATGTCCCTCCCAACATACCAGTCAGTGGTCAGGTAGGGTACATGGAGCCATGTCCCTCCCAACATACTAGTCAGTGGTCAGGTAGGGTACATGGAGTTGTGTCCCTCCCAACATACCGGTCAGTGGTTAGGTAGGGTATACAGAGCTGTGTCCCTCCCAACATACCAGTCAGTGGTCAGGTAGGGTACATGGAGCCATGTCCCTCCCAACATACCAGTCAGTGGTCAGGTAGGGTACATGGAGCCATGTCCCTCCCAACATACCAGTCAGTGGTCAGGTAGGGTACATGGAGCTGTGTCCCTCCCAACATACCGGTCAGTGGTCAGGTAGGGTACATGGAGCTGTGTCCCTCCCAACATACTGGTCAGTGGTCAGGTAAGGTACATGGAGCCATATCCCTCCCAACATACAGGTCAGTGGTCAGGTAGGGTACATGGAGCCATGTCCCTCCCAACATACCAGTCAGTGGTCAGGTAGGGTACATGGAGCTGTGTCCCTCCCAACATACCGGTCAGTGGTCAGGGAGGGTACATGGAGCCATGTCCCTCCCAACATACAGGTCAGTGGTCAGGTAGGGTACATGGAGCCATGTCCCTCCCAACATACCAGTCAGTGGTCAGGTAGGGTACATGGAGCTGTGTCCCTCCCAACATACAGGTCAGTGGTTAGGTAGGGTATACAGAGCTGTGTCCCTCCCAACATACCAGTCAGTGGTCAGGTAGGGTACATGGAGCCATGTCCCACCCAACATACCAGTCAGTGGTCAGGTAGGGTACATGGAGCTGTGTCCCTCCCAACATACCGGTCAGTGGTCAGGTAGGGTACATGGAGCTGTGTCCCTCCCAACATACTGGTCAGTGGTCAGGTAGGGTACATGGAGCCATGTCCCTCCCAACATACAGGTCAGTGGTCAGGTAGGGTACATGGAGCCATGTCCCTCCCAACATACCAGTCAGTGGTCAGGTAGGGTACAATTTAGGGCATCATATCGTTGGATTTCATCGATACGATACGATACGTATCGATGATTTATCAATATTCGATACATATCGATACATATCGATATTACTGAACTGAAATAGAAGAATAATTGACTGTCTTTGTCGGTCCGGGTGCAAGCTCCCCAAACGGCGATATATTTAATATCTTCGGCTTAAAATACACACAGAAATATTCTACGACGTGTCAACAATAGTCCGCCTCCTATAAATAAGTGTATATATTGCTCAAATTGGAGAAAATGTGAATTTAACAATGCTTAAATATGCATGCGCAACACGAGTTCGTCATTTCGAAAACCGGAAGTGACGGGGAGAAGCTCTTATTTTTGGCGCGAAAACGATTGGAGTGCTGTCACAACGTATTCATTCCCATTCAAATATTACTATATTGCGCAATGATGGATCCCTCAGTCGTCGTATTTACATTTGAAAGATTAAAAAACTTACGATGCATAAAATATCGAGTAAAAAATCTGTGTTATTATGATGATATGAGGGCCCAATTCGATACAAATAATATATCGAAGCACCAGTATGACAATACCGGTTATCGTATCGATGTCTGTATACCGGTATCTTGATAATATCGCGTACCGGTGTGATGCCCTAGGGTACATGGAGCTGTATCCCTCCCAACATACCGGTCAGTGGTCAGGGAGGGTACATGGAGCCATGTCCCTCCCAACATACAGGTCAGTGGTCAGGTAGGGTACATGGAGCCATGTCCCTCCCAACATACCAGTCAGTGGTCAGGTAGGGTACATGGAGCTGTGTCCCTCCCAACATACCAGTCAGTGGTCAGGTAGGGTACATGGAGCCATGTCCCTCCCAACATACCAGTCAGTGGTCAGGTAGGGTACATGGAGCTGTGTCCCTCCCAACATACCAGTCAGTGGTCAGGTAGGGTACATGGAGCCATGTCCCTCCCATTACAATGGTTCCTGTATCTCACCCTGATCAATGTGTTTGGCAGGGACATCAGTTGTATGTGTTGTAGGATTGATCCAAGCACCCAATTCCCCATTCTCTCTTCCACTCAATATTTATGATACCTGAGTAATGGTTTTGCAACCCACAGATCAGCATTACATTTGCCTTATATACTGCAAGATATTTGTGTACCCCTACACCCTGGGCTAGCTTTATGCAATCCCGGATATGTGGCAAACCCCTAGATCCATAAATGACACTGCAATCGATCTAATAGACCATATTATACTAAGAAGTCTGACTGACCACAACTTGGCCCTCCCCAGGGAAATACACTTTGGGTGTTTATATATAAGCATTGTATATATATAGACCTATCTGTCATGGGGAAAGAGCTCTATATATATTTATCCCTGTTTGGTTACTGTAATGTTCTCTGTGACAACATTGGGCAGATGTAGATGTTCTATCTGAAACCTGTCTGAAACACATTTATGACAGTTTTGTCCATACCTCATGTGAAAAAATGTTGAAGAGATTCAAAACCCAACCCCGTCATATTCATCTATGTTCACTGTGAGACAAGTGAACAACAAAGCTTTTTTGCCATTGACCCTGCTCAATGATTGTCTGGGGATACCAGCATCTAACAAAACTTGTATAACATGTGCACCACTGCCAAGTGATTGATTTCCTTAGCCATGTGTCTGCACCTGTTGAGATCAGCAAGTGACACGTATCCAATCCACTCTTCACAATTACTTTTTTTTATTATTTGTTTGCAATAGAATAGTTTTCTCCCTTAATCTTCTCAATACATATATGTTTTGCATTGTATCATCACTTATTTCATGCTTAGCCTCATCCATTTCATGACCATGTTGATTGGTGCATACATCTCTCATGTACATTTCATTCAGATAAATTTGATCAAATCCCTTGCCATGCTTAGGATTATTCAGTTACCATGGTAACATGTTCACTGTTCACTAAAATATCGGTTGAACACTTTTCAAATCAATGGACATGATAAATGCATATTATTATGAAAACAATTCTACACCAGACATCTGGCATTGTGACTTTGTGTTGGCATTTTATCTTTGAAATCTGCACAGAAATGCGAATAGTGAGCCTTTTAATCAGACACCATGATTCTCATTTCAAACAAAACCTAAAAGGGCCATACATGCTGATGAATCCTCCATCAGACAAATAATGTATTTTTCAAAAGCAGCATCATGTTATCAAGTCATATGTCTTTGTTTTGTGCCTGATCTGGTTTTCATATTTTATTGATGAGGAATGTCTATAAATACCCTTCCCACCCAACCTCACCATGAAAGATGGCCAATTTTGCCAGAAGAACATCTTATATTTCTGTTTCGGTGAAAGCTCTGGCACCAAAGCTTGGCAGGAATTGCCAAGACAAATGTGAAGTGTCAAATATATTGCATACAGAATCCTCCGAGGCCGTCCCATCGCACTCTTAATCATGCAAATTGTGATTGTCAGCTTTCTCATTTCCAATTTTTTTTCTTTCTCTTCTGATTTAATCAATGTTAACATGAATTGTAAAGCATAATAGCTTTTGTTCTAATGATGGAGATAATCAATGATAAGACTGGGTAAGAATGGGCATAATCCTCACAGCATGGTGAGACAGTACTGGGTTAGAATTATCCCTATTCCTCACTGTATGGTAAGTGCATGGTGAGACAGCACTGGGCTAGAATCATCCCTATTCCCCACTGCGTGGTGAGACAGCACAGAGTTAGAATCATCCCCATTCCTCACTGTACATTGGTAACTACATGGTGAGACAGCACTGGGCTAGAATCATCCCTATTCCTCACTGCATGGTGAGACAGCACTGAGTTCGAATCATCCCCATTCCTCACTGTATGGTAACTGTATGGTGAGACAGCACTGGGTTAGAATCATCCCTATTCCTCACTGCATGGTGAGACAGCACTGAGTTAGAATCATCCCCATTCCTCACTGTACATTGGTAACTACATGGTGAGACAGCACTGGGCTAGAATCATCCCCATTCCTCACTGTATGGTAACTGTATGGTGAGACAGCACTGGGTTAGAATCATCCCTATTCCTCACTGCATGGTGAGACAGCACTGAGTTAGAATCATCCCCATTCCTCACTGTATGGTAACTGTATGGTGAGACAGCACTGGGTTAGAATCATCCCCATTCCTCACTGTATGGTAACTGTATGGTGAGACAGCACTGGGTTAGAATCATCCCTATTCCTCACTGCATGGTGAGACAGCACGGAGTTAGAATCATCCCCATTCCTCACTGTACATTGGTAACTACATGGTGAGACAGCACTGGGCTAGAATCATCCCTATTCCTCACTGCATGGTGAGACAGCACTGAGTTAGAATCATCCCCATTCCTCACTGCATGGTGAGACAACATTGAGTTAGAATCATCCCCATTCCTCACTGTACATTGGTAACTACATGGTGAGACAGCACTGGGCTAGAATCATCCCTATTCCTCACTGCATGGTGAGACAGCACTGGGTTAGAATCATCCCCTTTCCTCACTGTGTGGTGAGACAACATTGAGTTAGAATCATCCCCATTTCTCACTGTATGGTGAGTCAGCACTGAGTTAGAATCATCCCCATTCCTCACTGCATGATATAGCACTGAGTTAGAATCATTCCTATTCCTCACTGCATGGTGAGATAGCACAGAGTTAGAATCATCCCCATTCCTCACTGTATGGTGAGACAGCACTGGGTTAGAATCATCGCCATTCCTCACTGCATGATATAACACAGAGTTAGAATCATCGCCATTCCTCACTGTGTGGTGAGACAACATTGAGTTAGAATCATCCCCATTTCTCACTGCATGGTGAGACAGCACAGAGTTAGAATCATCCCTATTCCTCACTGCATGGTGAGATAGCACAGAGTTAGAATCATCCCCATTCCTCATTGCATGAGATAGCACTGAGTTAGAATCATTCCCATTCCTCACTGCATGGTAAGACAGCACTGGGTTAGAATCATCCCCATTCCTCACTGCATGGTAAGATAGCACTGGGTTAGAATCATCCCCATTCCTCACTGCATGATATAGCACTGAGTTAGAATCATTCCTATTCCTCACTGCATGGTGAGACAGCACAGAGTTAGAATCATCGCCATTCCTCACTGCATGATATAACACAGAGTTAGAATCATCCCCATTCCTCACTGTGTGGTGAGACAACATTGAGTTAGAATCATCCCCATTTCTCACTGCATGGTGAGACAGCACAGAGTTAGAATCATCCCTATTCCTCACTGCATGGTGAGATAGCACAGAGTTAGAATCATCCCCATTCCTCATTGCATGAGATAGCACGGAGTTAGAATCATCCCCATTCCTCACTGCATGGTAAGACAGCACTGGGTTAGAATCATCCCCATTCCTCACTGCATGGTGAGATAGCACAGAGTTAGAATCATCGCCATTCCTTACTGCATGAGATAGCACAGAGTTTGAATCATCCCCATTCCTCACTGCATGGTAAGACAGCACTGGGTTAGAATCATCCCCATTCCTCACTGCATGAGATAGCACTGAGTTAGAATCATCCCTATTCCTCATTGCATGAGATAGCACGGAGTTAGAATCATCCCCATTCCTCACTGCATGGTGAGATAGCACAGAGTTAGAATCATCCCCATTCCTCACTGCATGAGATAGCACTGAGTTAGAATCATCCCTATTCCTCAGGATATGGTGAGACAGTCTTGGATTATAAACTGGTAAGACAGTATGAGGTGAGACAGCACTGGGTGAGATTAGGTCTAATAGCTGGATCCATTTGAATATAACACTGTGTGGGCCTTAATGCTTGAATGCTCAAATGTTTAATGTTGACACAACATTTATACAAGGGAGAGTAGCATTTGAAATAATGAAATAACAAGAAAAAGTTATCAGGGCTCAGAGTATTTGAAAGTTAAAAGCCCACAAGAAAAACAGAAAGCCCATATGTTTTGTTTACCAAGCCACTTGTCATCTGTCCCTGCAACACAACCAGTGAATCAAAGTTCAAGAATTGAGTCCCAAACATCCAGTATTTAAAATTCATGCGAATCGTAATTTCAGTCTTTGTGGCATCCAGTGAAAAGCAAAGGATCAAAATGTTGAGGCGCATAATTTTTCAACCAAAAGGAAATTTGTGTAAATATGCCATGTTCGTAGCATTCGTCTTGACCAATCACAAAACATGTGGGACGCTTTGGAAATTCAAATGGCACAGGTTCTCCATCAGTCAATATGATGCGAAGGTAAAAAATACATATTGTGCTTTAGATTTTGGCTTTAATAATTGTTTTAAATATTCTCAAAAGTCGTGAGGGCCAGCTTCCAGCGAAAACTGATAGTCCAATGTGAAATTTACAAGCCCCTGGCTCACGGATCAACTACTAATTCGAACACTGAGAGAGGGACATACCATAATCCACTACAGTTTTTGATGAGCTGTATTAATTATCACCAGGATCACATGGCAAGTCACATGTCTGAGTAGAATCCTGAAAGCTGATAACTCAGAGAGCGGGGACCTTCCTGCTTCAGTCTACATGCTTAATCTACAGTACTGTTAATACATATGATAAATCGGTAAAAAAAAAATAATAGTGCACATCTAATTCCTTTGATAGCTTATGTGTGTCAAGTATCATGAAACTTTCATCAATTACTCTGGTGATAAACTGTGGTAAGTTCTTCCTCAGACAAACAGTGTTTTCTCTTAATCACATGTATGGTCACAATTAGATATCAACTTCCTCAGGCCAAAGAACAATTATTTTAATCCTGTTTTGTGGCCCTTAGAAAAAATTTGAAAGGGAATATCCCTAACATGAAGCGTCAGGGACTAGGGATGGGCCCCGTTAATAATTTAGCGGGACAATACCAATACTTTATAGACGATACCAATAATTGCACAATATTGATACCTGACAATAGGGCTACCATACTGCCCCATTGAAAACAACACACCTGAACTCCACGAACAAAATTGAAAGTGCAAAAAAATCCCTTATTGAACTCAATAAAGAACGTATACCATATTATCCCTAATAGTCCTGTCTGAAGCCTATCTGCAGACCAGGCCTTGGTGACTGAGGTAGTGGAGCTGCAGACTTACAATCCACAGGGGCTTGCTATCTCAGTAATTAATATACAAACAGTACTCACAACTTCACTTGCAATATGCATTCAAACATATCAAAGAAAACACAAACCCCTTGTAATGTTTGCCACAAACACTTGAATATTTCTCAATTTCACATGATGCTACACTGTAAACAACTCCTCATGTTTGCATCAATGTGTAAGATCTGACACCTGGGCTGTATTGTATCAACAGGTTCACAATTGCACCAATATTGGGTTCAAATGAACCAAATAATTGGTTAAAAATATTTTTGAGCCAAAAGTATTGTATCAAGCAGTTCCAGGTCTGTGAACCCGATTTCAGGTTCTGGTTCATTTGAACCCAAAATCAGGTTCATTTTGAACCAAAAATCTCCTGCACGTCAATTTTATATTGTTAATTTGGACGATTTTTGCATAATTTAACATTCAATTTTAAGTCCTATGAATTTTTTTTCATAAAACAAACAATATTTTGGCAGCTATGTTCTTATATTTACTCCAATCACTGAATTGCAAGTTTGTTTACATTACTCCGATATTTGACCTTTCTGAACTTACACTGGGGTTCTGATTGGATTTAATTTGCAACGTCATGAGGCCACAATGGACATTTTGTAACAATTTACCATCGTTCTTGGCACTCATGTGACGTCACATATTTTCATATTGTGATGCATTTGACAGGCAATAAAGCATTTTTGCAGCCATTGTTATAAAAATATTCAATGCAAAATTTAAGCAAGAAAAAAATTGCATACAAACAAGCTACAGACCTTGCTTGAAATCTAAGCACAAGCTTGTGATGTAAGTAAAATATTTTTTGTATACAGGTCTTAAATCTGTAAGAAATATATGTTACAATAAATTCTGTGTTATAACACACTGTATATAAGCGAACGGAGGCGTAGAGGCAGTCAGTGGCGGATCCAGGAGGGGTCTGTGGCTAGGGAGCTTTTGGGAACTGGAGCCCCTTACTTTATGGGACTGGAGCCCCTTACTTTATGGGACTGGAGCCACTTACTTTAGCACTTTTGAGCCCCCCCTCCCCACTTTTGGCTCCAGTCCCATAAAGTAAGGGGCTCCAGTCCCATAAAGTAAGGGGCTCCAGTCCCATAAAGTAAGGGGCTCCAGTCCCATAAAGTAAGGGGCTCCACTTTTTTAAAAATGCATCCCCATCATTGTCTGTAAAACCTATTAGGACAAGACCCTAACATATAGTACCCTGATGAAAGCGCACTCCTTTCTTGGCATCATTTTTATGTCGAGTGTTATTATAGAGGCACTGAAAGGTAAAATGACGTCATAAGTATATGGCAATATGTTTATGACGTCATGAAATGTATTGCCCTTTGAATAGTGCCAGAATGATGTCAAACAGTGCTACTATAATTTGAGCCTCAATTGAGGTCAAACAAAGTTCACACTTCTGGTGTCTTTACCCGTCACCTGCAGCTTATGGCTCAGACAGACCTCTGCTGGGAGTGCAACTTTTATGTCTTCTAGCAACTTATTTTATTATTCTATTATAATTTCAATCTGTCATGATGTTCATATGTGGCTAAGCTTTCAATACACCAAATTGTAGAATTGATGCTTAATACCTTTAAGGGAAGCATCAAGAGCGTAATCATCTGATCACTTGGACATGTCACATCTAAACAAGTATATTAATATTCTCAGGACTATATTCATAATATAACTTTCTCATAAAACCAGATCAAGTTGGAAGTCATATTGTACTTGGTCATGCATAAACAAGACCAAATAAGAACCCATACAGCCAAAGCATGACCATATTCTGCCCCTAGTGAGATCTGCATGACCAAATAATGATATGCACCTCCATGCATGACAAGATCTAATCACCTAATGGCAATGTGTGACCTTATTTTGTCACATTCATCCTTGACCTCACGGCTGCTTGGCTCAAACTGATAATCCTAACTTGAAAGCCACATGACAAACATGATTCAAATTGACACTCAACCATTGCTAAATTTCATGTGAACGACTAATTTCAATTTACTTGGATTGATATGCTAAAAATCAGCAAACACACAGGCACTGACAACGCAGCCCTCAAAAAAGCAAACAGACTGTCTCCCGAAAAATAGATGATTACTCATGCAAATGTGCTATTTCTGGCCTATTCTTGGGACAAATCTGCCCCATTTCAGGAATGTTCTCAGTTAATCTTGTCTCTTCTTCTCATGTGGCTACAATCCTGGCGGCTCCGATTGCAGAAAAAGGAGCTCGTCCTGATCACCAATTAGATGTGGAGTGAACATTTTGTACAAAATGAAACCTGACCAGGTGCATAGAAAGCACAGACCAGGTGCATAGGAAGCACTGACCAGGTGCATATTGAGTCTATAACCAGGTGCATAGTGGATACTGGCCAAGTGTAAGGGAGCACTGACCAGGCACATAGACTGACCAGAATCAGACTGACCAGGTGACTAGAGCACTGACCAGGTTCATAGTGAGCCTGTATCTAGGTGCATCAATATTGAGCACTGCCAGGTTCTTTGGCACTGACCAGGTGTATATAGTATTTCCCAGGTGCATAGAGAGCACTGTATGGGTGTGGGAGAGCATTGACCAGGTTTATATAGTGTGGGTGTGGGAGAGCATTGACCAGGTTTATATCATAGAGTAATATGCCCTAAGTTTATATGGAGCACTGACCATTATCAGTGTCAGTGTATCATGAAACCTTCCACGTGTTTATCACCAACACCATTTGATACTGTGTAGAATGATATATTCAATTACGATAAAATAAATGGAAACTTGATCATGCAAGTGAAAAACAAATTAAGAACATCACATGGACAAACAACACTTTTTGTCATATTTCCAATTTGTATCGCTCCAGTTGGAGCTTTGTAGGTATTATTACATACCAGTATTTAAATCTTACGTTAGTAAGAAAACCAGATTTAATATAGGTGAATGAATAAGTTAGATAATGGCCAGACCAAACACTTCCTGCTACAGTTTGGATCTGTCAATGATTAGCCATAATAGTCTAGAATACACTCAGGGAGGGAATCAACAAGTGGAACAAATCTCCAAAATAGACATAGATGAATTATGATTGGTCATGCTGAGCGCCTAATATATCAGACCCAAACTTTAGACTCTGAACTTGTTATGATTGTTTCAATTTTCACTTTATTCTAAAAAGGATCAAATTCATGTAAAAGCTGAACCTTGGTCAAAATGATATAGTCCATCAATCAATGATTCAGAGGAAATATGTTTATTTTTTTTGTAATAGACATATTGGTTTATACATTCAAAAGCAGATTGCACCATTTTTCTCTCACATTTGTTTTGCTACTAGTGCTAGATTGTCAAGGCTTCAAGTAAAAAGGCTCTAAGCAAATACAGTATTCATTATTCATTGTCCACATTCCTGTTATCAGTCACCTGTCTACCACCAGATGGCAATTGAGCAGTAGAAAGCAATTGGTCTTATGAAAATAGTCCTCCGGTTCATCAGCCAAGCTTGTACATTTTAAAATCAATATATATGTCCTAAAAATTCTAAGAAAATGTTTAACTTCAGAATTCACAAGTATGTCTCTCTAATTATAAATGGCTTAAAACTTTTGAGAAACTAAAAAGATGCAGGTTATCCTAATATCATTGACTTTCAAAACTACTGAGCAAGACCAAAATATGACAAAATTCACCCATTCTTCTTCAGATTCAAAGGTTGACTCAATAACTGAATTAAGAAATATCCGTAAAATAGTAGTTTTTGTGGCAGTATACTGATTGAATGTGGAAGCAGTTGAATATCAATGCAGCCACTCTCCGGTGCTCAGCTGCAACAGCTGTGAAGAGGTATGATACCTTATGTGGTCAATATCAAAGCAGAATGGATTGATTATAACTCAATGTGGTCAAGAGCCCTCTGGTGGGTGTGAGAGAGGCCTGGGAACTGGATGATGATGATTAAACACAGTGGGGTGCTCCTGTACTCTGCCCCAAATAGACTGTGATGGACAGTGCTTGTCCTTCCCTGGACACAGATTGGCCTCAAATGAGCTGCACACGTTTGCCGAGCAGATCAATGGAAATTCAATTGCACAATGCAAGCACGGACTTGGGGTGGGGGAGCTATGTTTGGGAGAGCCCTGCTACATCAACCTCAACCCGTCCAAGATGTTTAGTTGAATTTTACCACTGCACCAAATTTAAGCTTGATCATGTTTTCAGACCATAAAGCATAATCATTATCCAATGCAAATGTGCCAAAAAACATAAAAAAAACATATCCATGGTACATTTGTACATATACAAAAACATATCTATGGGACATGATTGCAAACCAATACATCTTCCTGACAAAGACAAGGAGTATTATATCTTTTTATGGTCATGTATCATTTTAATGGGCAAATCTGTGACAAGGACAATGTACATGTATGATCTGTAAGAGGCAAAGATACATAAAAAACTCCTGCGACCACTACAGAATGCCATGAAAATACAGAATTTTATCTCGTGCTGAAAGGTGCTACTTTATGTAAATGATCAGTTAGTTCCCTGGAAACTGAAAGTTCAACTCTTCTATCAATGAACATGTATATATTCCAAAATCTGATTCCAAATGATCAGAATTCTTTTCAGGCCACACTAAATCACTGTAAATTCTCGATCATTCATTTTTAAAATCTATATCACCCGTTAAGATTGTATTTTTTAGATGGAGAATTGTACTACACGATACGATCAACAAGTAATATCAATAAAAACTATATATTCCAAAATCTGATTCTAAATGATCAGAATTCTTTTCAGGCCATGCCAAATCAATGTAAATTCTCGATCATTCATTTTTTAAATCTATATCACCCGTTAAGATTGTATTTTTCAGATGGAGAATTGTACTATATGATACGATCAACAAGTAATGTCACTAAAAACTGTCGGGCTTAGATTCCAGGTCTAAAAATTATGTTATTTATATCAACCAACCTAATATTGGTTTCCAAGTCTTTTCTTTCCTATTGAAGCTGGTTTAATCATAGTTGTGATCAGTTCAAATAAAATGTAAAAATAGAATGCCCTCAATCACCAGTTGGAACTTAAGAGCTATTTGCTTATACAGAACAGTAACCAGATCAGGTCATACATATATGTAACCTTCATTTGGTTATAACTATTGTCCTATTCCTCCATCACATTCCTGTCTACTATTTATAACCATTAAACCATTTCCTCCTATGGCCTTGCTATTCTTGAAGTTGATGCTATGCCTAACTTGTCACTAAATGCTAAGTTTCTGAATATGACCAACACCTCAGTTTTGATTTGTTCTGTGCAACCCTTTGTGACGAGTTTGTGTCAACCTTGGCAGCTCTTATTATGAACTGTTTGTCTCTTATTAGCATCAGTATGAAGGCTATTACCACACACAGACTGCTACTTAGGGGAAATCCATACCGAGCCAGATCAGGTGTCACCAGCATATCTCATTAAAGACTCCTATATCAATATACATGCTATATCATGTCGCTGAACCCAGGAAGCGATCAAAATAAAATGGGTGTCAAACAGGTACAATAGGTGCCAATATGAGCTTAATTGAGAGATTCTGTCCTCTCGACTCAATATGTACAGTCAAGGATGGCTCCAGCCTCCATTTGGTCGTGAATGTCTAATCTCAGTTTTTCTTCGCTAATTCCTGACTGCTGTCTGTATCAACTTGGTCATGACCAGTTGTTGCTTATATTTGCTTGGTCATGCCTGGCAGTTGGCTATATTTGCTTGGTCATGCCTGGCAGTTGGCTATATTAAGATTTATATTTAGTTGGTCTTGGCTGTTACAGGTCTGTATCTTGGAGTGTAATGAATGCAGTTGTGAAGTTGTGGATATGACAATTCATAGCAGCCATTTTTGCAAAACAATGAAATATGTCTGCTTTGATGTGACATGTGTAAACAGTGTTACTGCCAACCAATTGAGCTTTTTTCTCAAATAACTTGGAAAGACTTTTGATGGAACATCTACCATTACAGTTAGCCATTTAAGTTGATACATACAAATGAGCGTTTCAAAAACTACATTGTCCATTATATTCTGATATGTGCATATCGAAGGTCATAGTTTAACAACATTCTGTTATTTTAGCACGAAGTCCCAGACTACTCCCAGACTAGTAGAAACACTGTTGGGCTAGTACAGCTTCCCCTGATGATAGCCCAACTATCTCGTATCAAATCTTGATTTTTCAAGTAGTAGTAAATATGTCCTTTTGTTATTTAAGAAGCACTTGAACTATGACATTGGGAACCATCACATTGTGAATGAGCACAGAGAAAGTGTAGAACAGTGCATAAACCTAAAATAATTTATACATGTATGTAATTAATAAAAAAAATATGATAAAAATGTTTCTTATTGCATTATTCTGACCAACTCTGTTCCTTGTCCATGTATTCTCCATAATTGTATGTGTTTTCTCCGTACCTTGTCAGGCCTTGACATACAGAGAAAAATGTTGGTTGCCCAGTTGGGCCACCAGAGCATGAGAAGTGGTGGCCTGAAGTTTCTAAGGATAATGAGATGCATGATACAATAATGAGCATTGTACATAAGGCTGTATTGTGACTAGTGTTTGAGTGGGGGTCACTTGTCCCAATCAAAATTTACAAGTCCATTCATCATAATATGAGACAAAATCTAACAAAGATTAGAATAGTTTGGGCCACTAAAAGACCAAAAATATGGTTGCCCAACTGGGCCACTACAACAGAGCATTCACTGACCCAAAC
Organism: Amphiduros pacificus; assembly: GCA_949316495.1. Lineage (NCBI taxonomy): Eukaryota > Metazoa > Annelida > Polychaeta > Phyllodocida > Hesionidae > Amphiduros > Amphiduros pacificus. The sequence continues at coordinate 45,758,406 of OX439001.1, forward strand.
TGAGGATCTGGTGGTTCTGGGCTACATTCATAAGCAATGTAGGCAGTGCGAACTGGCCATTCGCATCTCATCCGCACAAAATTTTCAACATGTTGAAAAAGTTGTGCGGACCAAAGCATCCATACGCATACTGCTCCGAACTATAAACACATGACTTTAGAAGAAGATTCTGAGAAAGCGTTTGAGTTACGTAGATATCTGAACTCATTCCGAACAAGGGCAGGGCTTGACATACGCACTGGCCCGGTGGCCCGGGGCCACCAGATCCTCTGTTCGGGCCAGTGAATGCCCTGTTGTAGTGGCCCAGTTGGGCAACCATATTTGTGGCCTTTTATTGGCCCAAACTATCTTGATTTTATTATTCTAATCCTTGATAGATATCATGTCATGATCAATAGACATTTGATTGGGACAAGTCACCCCCACTCAGACACTATACAGCCTTATGTACAATGCTCTTTATTGTATCACACATCCTATTGTCCTTGGAAACTTCGGGCCACCACTTCTCATGCTCTGGTGGCCCAACTGGGCAACCAACATTTTTCTCTTTATGTCAAGGCCTGAAGGGGCCCTTGATGATTGGCTAAACAGCTTACCTCAAGACCAGGCAACAGGCAAACACAGTCATTATAACCTCCCACATGATATAACATGAGACAGTCTAGTGACAGTCTTAAATAATAAATGATTTTGACATGATAAAACTCTGAATATAGAAGCATATGTTTCTGAATATAGAAGCATGATAAATAGTATAGCATACTATGGGCAAATATTCATATATTGTACAATAGATGAAACCAGACAAATGACTCATAAATGTGGCCCACCCTTGACACAGAGCATCTAAATCAACTACCTGAAAAAATGGCATACTAAAAAGGTGGTGACAGGCAATATTATATATTTTCCTAATTATTCTCTACTGTTTTTCAGTGTGGTCTAACGTGTGTCACATAGTCTGCGAGTACAATCATACAATATTATGATTACCATGGGATAGATTTGACAAGAAACCTCCAAATATTCTATGACTGACAGGAAAATGAACATCACGTTTTTTCAGTTAACAATGGACAGAATATTTCATCAATAAGTCTGATTGGTACCAGGGGAGTACATTTGTTCCAATAAACTCTTCATATTTAATTCATCAATGAATAGGAAAGTGACAAAGAATTGTGTTAGCTTAAATACTGGCAAACTTTTATTCAATTTTTTTGGTGAAATTATGAAAATGAGCAAGCATAGCTGATATTAGTGCTTGTTCACATTGCCATGTGGCTGTGGCAAGGCTTAGCAGGATCACTGCCGTGGCCCCATGTGGCTCTGGCAAGGCTCAGCAAGTCCACTGTCGTGACCCCATGTGGCTCTGGCAAGGCTCAGCGAGACCACTGCCATCACCCCATGTGCCTGTGGCAAGGCTCAGCAGGACCACTGTCATTACCCCATGTGGCTCTGGCAAGGCTCAGCGAGACCACTGTCATCACCCCATGTGGCTCTGGCAAGGCTCAGCGGGACCACTGCCATCACCCCATGTGGCTCTGGCAAGGCTCAGCAGGATCACTGCCGTGGCCCCATGTGGCTCTGGCAAGGCTCAGCAGGACCACTGTCGTGACCCCATGTGGCTGTGGCAAGGCTCAGCGGGACCACTGTCATCACCCCATGTGGCTGTGCCAAGGCTCAGCGGGACCACTGTCATCACCCCATGTGGCTCTGGCAAGGCTCAGCGGGACCACTGTCATCACCCCATGTGGCTCTGGCAAGGCTCAGCAAGACCACTGCCGTGGCCCCATGTGGCTCTGGCAAGGCTCAGCGGGACCACTGTCATCACCCCATGTGGCTCTGGCAAGGCTCAGCAAGACCACTGCCGTGGCCCCATGTGGCTCTGGCAAGGCTCAGCAGGACCACTGTCATCACCCCATGTGACTCTGGCAAGGCTCAGCAAGACCACTGCCGTGGCCCCATGTGGCTCTGGCAAGGCTCAGCAGGACCACTGTCATCACCCCATGTGACTCTGGCAAGGCTCAGCAAGACCACTGCCACCATCAAGCTTTTTTATGTTCAGCATGGCAACATGGCGATGTGCAAAATGGTAAAAATTATGTTACATGTTTCACTGTCATATTTATTATTCTGTGCAAGTGTCTGGAATAGATTGTTGACCATGCTGAACCAGTCACATATGTGGGCCCCTGGGATTTTGTCTGGCCCTGTCACTATGTAATATAGCCAATTAAAATGTCCATGTGGGGTAATGTTTCATATTCTTTATGCTACTTGTTGTTCTGTGCTCTGTATTTAAACACATTTTACAAAAAAGAAAATTGGCCTTAGGCAAGGTAACAGTTAATGTGTGAGTGAGGCCTTCCCATCAACTATGATTGCATATCAAAACTCTTTTCATATTCACTGCACAAGTTTACAAGTCACTTGTTGCCAGAACACATGTCTTTGATGCACCAAATACAGTTAGAAATCTGCCTCAGGCCAAGACTCTGTCTGCATGATGATGTACAATCTAAACTTCTCATGAAATATCAAGCTGTTGACTTTAAATCATCTTTATTACTACAGGCCATTCAAACTGGATATAAAATATTGAAAATAGTCTGAATAATAACAAATAAATTTATAAATATCAGAGTTTTAGAATATATGTTTTGTGTGGGGAAGCTGATATGCACCAGACTTAATCAAAACTTCTTACAAAATCTCCTTTATATTGCCTGAAAGTTTTTCAAACAAAAACATATTGATAGTTTGAAGAAAGAATCATATTTTATGACTACATGAATATCTGCATTATCTACACATTAATTTAGTGATACTGGTGGTCAGTATTGTTTTCTTTGTTACAAGGATGGATTAATTCAGTCACAAGTTGGTGCAAGGAGCCATCCATGTTATTCTGTGATCTATAAAGTAGAGGGGAATGAGATGGCACTCAGGTCAGTCTGATGGGTGTAATTTGCCATCAAAACAATGATTAAGAAGCACTCAACCACATGGTTTACTGGGCTTCTGCAGGAATCATTAATGCACTTTTCACAGGGTAAATTGCCTTGCTTACATGAAAAAAATTAATAATGCATCTGATCCTGTGTAAAATATCGAAATAAACAACTTTCAAATGGTCAAAAAATGTCTAACCAGTTGAAATATTTTTGGTCCGTCTTTGCAGAGATTGATTTTTATCTTGATTCTGTCAGACAGTCTCTTTATTCTGAGAAGATACAGTTCAAATTTTGAATAAATTGTCCCTCTTATTTTGTTTATTCCATTCTTTATTTGGACTGTTTTAATTCTATTTTGGTATTTAAAAATATTTCCTGTCATTCATTTATTTTTTTCCATCTGTGTTACATGTGAAGTGCTCTTTTCTTATCTTCAATCAACACTTGATTTGCTATAGGGGCTGGTGAGCTGTGGCTCCATCAGAATAATCCCAGTACAAGAAGGACTTGTATTGTGTGGAATAGATTTTGACAACTTTAGGATGACACTTGTTAATACAAACATAAATTCACAGGGATCTTGTTTGGGGGAAGACATTAGAAAATGGCTCATTAAAATCACAAATGTCTCATTCTGATCTGTGCATGATGTAATTTGTTATGTTCTTCAAGTAGTCCATGAAGCTAAGTCACATGAGCCTTTCCTTCCAGAAATATCTGTGTTGCAGCAATATCTGTGTTGCAGCAATATCTGTGGTGAATCGTGCTCTAAAGATTTAAGTGGTTTGCATCTTAGTCAGCCATCCCTATGAGTTTCAAGTACTTCTACTTTCTCAATCTTTTTTTTTCATATGTTACATGATACTGGAGAATGTTTAGTCTTTTTTGAGTGTATGAAGAAAATGATTTTAACAAATGACACTATCATGGAGTGTTCATCTAAAGTTTTTGACCATTTGAATTTGTGCATGCTCCATTTCATATGAATATATTTTCATAAAACATTTTTTCAAAAACAGTGCATGATGATGTCATTATTTTGAAAACAACATTGAACACTATATCATCATCATTCATTGCTGCGAGAAATTATCAGTTCACATTGTTGGGAGATGATTCACAAGTTTAAGTTGGTTCAGCTTAAACTTGGCATAAACCGTATATTAAGAGCAGAAATAAAAGGTCTGATTGATAATCAACAATTTACTAATGTCCTGAGTTATATTAGGGGAAGTTACATAATTGTGAGTACATAGAAACAACTTTAAATCAATTTTTGCTTGAAAATTTGTTCATTTACAAATATAAATATTTTTAAAAGATGAATGAAAATAGTTTTAACTTGCCCACCTGTTTGTAATGATTGTTTAATATTTGTTTTTTATTTAATTTTTGGTTTTGTTAATCTTAACTTTGTTTGTTTGTTGTAATTTTGTTTTGTTTCTTGTATTTTATATTGTTCCATTATCTTTTGGGAAGGGTTTGAATGTTTAAATATTTAATTCTATTTATTCACACTGGTTTGCTTGTTGATTCCCCCCCCCCCCCCCCTTTCTCCTTGTTACACGTGGAGCACCACTATTTCTTGATCCTATTACAATGAATGGAAACTTTAAATAGTGTATGAGTCGGTGTGATGAGTCGGTGTGATGAGTCAATTGCGACTATTATCTGAAGTGGTGATCCTGTTAAGTGCTGATACCACTTCACTGATGATAACATGTGACACGATGACACTTGCTTATAGCATTAAGATATATCACATGAAACTTGTTTAGTCTGAAGCATACTGCAGTTGTCGTTTGATGCTGGGAGTCTTGGCCTGGTCTGCTGAGTTCAGCTTCATCAGCTGTTCATTATCAGGTGGTGTTGCATCCCGTGGCATAATCAAATCATAGCTGTAAATGCTCAACTTCCCATCACACATGGCACTCTTGTCATCTGATTTATACAAGGTTTTCTCCCGAGTATTCACTTCAGTAAACACTGTCAACAGCTGGCAAATGCCAATGGGGCCATCACCAGTTCATATAAATTTGCTTGATAATTTATTTTGAACCTAATATCAATAGGGGCAAATGTAAACAATCTAGTATCTATTTTTAGGATTTCCTCCATTACTACATTTAAAAGGACACTGGTTTCCATGCAGAATGGCGGTTGTTTATGGTGTGATAATTTACAACCACTAAACACTGACTGCCTGCTGCAGGTCAAGTAAGTGGCGGGAGAGGAGATTTCATGAAATCGGCTGACGTGGTATCAGCAAATCACAGAGCAGATCGCTCCTAACAAAACACACGTGCAAAATGGACGCAGACTTTAATATGTCATGCTTGTAACGTTGTTAGTTAACATCACTGAAACATTTTTACCCTTAAGATTTCTTAAAATGTTCAAAATTCACATGATATGTTACAATAACATGGAGTAAATGAAATGTCAACAGACCTGTAACTTGTCAAGCCAGGTGAATTCCGGTTTGTGAACGAAGGGGTTATGCACGTCTGGCAAGAACAGCGATTTTTGTCTTGGTATCTTTAGCCGGGACATTTTTTCCGATTCTTCGTGTTGACTATCTCATGAGATCTGCATGACTATTTCAGTTTATAGTAATTCAACCAATATCCTTTCTTTTGTCCCGTGAACAAAGCCAACTGAAAGCTCGAGTGAAACACAGCTGCCTCCCCTTGATGGTTTCACACTACTCTATGCGCCTGCGCGTCAATCCTGGGACATCCAGACTCTCTTCGAGCAGTGGCTATTTTCCGTTTGGGATATACCGCAAATATGTCAAGAGCCCGTGAGATAAAGTCGTCTGCAAGGTGCCAGAGCATTGTGGGAAGACAATTCCGGATAAATGACAAATGTTATGGTTGTCAAGAGACATGCAACCATCGAAATTCATCAAAATTAGACACATAAAAACCAAAGGATCTTCATTTTTCAATGTCTGCAAGGAAAATCAGCATGCCAGGAAACGACAAACCAATTTCCAGGAAGGAATTCGTGGTCGGAGATTCTCAAACACGCTTCAGGCTGATAAGGAAAATAGGAAGTGGATCATTTGGGCATATTTACAGAGCTACCAACACCACCACAGGAGTGGAGGTATGAGTTTCTGAGGTTTAACACATTTGGTGCCATCACTCAATCATAAACAACAAAGGCTACTGTTGTACCTGTGACACTGACATGTATGGCAAAAATAATGATAGTAAATAATCAATAAATAAACAAAACAGATGTAAATTTTGTCTGTGCTTCTCTGAAACTGGTCGAATACCAAATGGTCTCGTCCCAGACCCAAAACATGAAAGTTTCAAGACAATCTGCACCCTTCACACAACTGCACCAGAGTCAAACCTCACCCAACACAGACCGTACCCAAACTGACCTGCAATTATCATTAATTATCATCCGCCGCCATGTATTTACATTTAGTAATGCTAAAACATTGTTAAATCATCTTTTATTTACAAGTAACCAAAACTTTGGTCCCCATTTCTTGCTTTCTGAAATTTTGTGAGCTGGAACGTTAACTTCAAAAGTAATGCTGAGCGGGATCCATTCCTGGCAAAAATAAACAAGATGAAAAGTTTTGTTTTATGTTTGATACACTTTTAGTAAGTTTTCTCAAGGTTTTGTCTTGGCTTTGATTATAGCTCACTTTTGCTTCACCTTTGTCATGCTATTTCCTCCCGCGACTATTTAATGTCTGATAGTTCATGCAGTTGTTGAGCAAAATCTCGCCAAATATTACATTTACAAAATAAACTAAAACAATTGTATTGTTGAAGCACAAGGAAGAGAAATAGAAACATTTTATTAAGATTTGGTATGATTATTTTGGAGGGTGCAGTTTTGCATTGTAATTTCGGGTGCGGTTTGAGGGTGCGGCGTGTCAGGGTGCGGAGTGTCCTGATACCATCATGAATAGGATCTGGTATGAGCATGGCTATGATAAGGTTGAATGTCTCCAAATTTGATTATGTGAGTGTAGATGATTTTACCAAAATATTCTAGGGCATAAAGGTGTGAATGAGCCTCACCAATCTGAAAAATGTGCCTTGATTCAAGCAGAAGTGGGCCATGTGCAGTGGCCCATACTGGCCTCTCTTCCTATTTCAGTATTTGTAGGACTGGGAAGGAGCCCACTAGACTCTGAAACTACTGAGTTTATTTCTTACTTATTCTTTGTAAGATGTATTATTTTCAGAGGATTTTCCATGAGGGTCCATTTTTTTTCAAATCTTTGAAATATATTTAACAAGTGTTGATTTTAAAAAATCAAGCTCACGTCAGTTTACAAAATCCCTTTTTTAAATCCAAGGCAAAATCCACGTAAATCTTCTTACTCTCCGTACCTACTCTCCTACACACTCACAAATCACTTCTAAAACAAAAGCGCTATCTGACAGTGTAAGCAGAAAATTTGAGCCAAAAACATGTCTGCCATGGACCGATAATAGGGATATGCTCCATAGACTTCCAGCTTAATCATGTCAGTACCTCGAACATTCAGCCCCAAAGGCAAAACAAACGCGAGCGAAAAATAGTATGGCAAACAGCCAATTATTTCACACACTGTCCACCAGAGGCATGTGAAAACTATTATAGGTTCACCACGTCGCCCTCTGGTGGAGTTTGATTATTTCATCCATGCATATATATAGACCTGGAACATCCAGTGGCTCATTATACTGAAATATAGCCAAAGTAGTTTGAGACAGTTGTTAGTAAGCAATGTGGGGTGAGTGAGCCAGCCGCAATATTAGGTACACTATTATCACCATTATTATTAAGTCAGCTTGTGCTGACTTTATGTACTTCCTCCGTTTCCACCTCATCCGCCGCTGCACATTCTTTTCTTCATTATTCTTTAAGCTTGGACATAAGGAAAAGATACTATATAGCAATATAATATGTAGGGCTGGGACATTTTTTGGGCTGAACATTTTGTGACCTTGGGTCAAGGTCATAGCCAGCACAGGAGCAACTTTGCTTGTGAATGCTCTATTTTCTGTTAAATTACAGCAATATCAATATAACTTGGTGGATGTGATCAACCTATGAGGGGCTTGTTTAAGTTTGATATTAGATGACCTTGGGCTATTTTCAAGGTCACAGGAGCCAATTTTCAAAATTGCTTATTTGTGATATTTTGCAAAACACTACAAATAGTATCTACTCTCACTACATTTATCTTGAACAATATCTTTGTTCATAATTTTTAGAACAAAATTGTAACTTGGTCACAATGACCTGCTTAAGGGCCATATAGGTCACAATTTCTGAATCTAATCCTTTACAAATCAGAGAAGATTAGATTTTGATATTATATAAATATGTAATTATATATGTATCCTGTACAAAATTGAAGAATAATTCATGTAACTAGATTACTTTGACTTCCTTATCACTGGGGGGATACTGGATTCGGTAACTGCAGTTACCGAATCAAAATGGCAGACCCTGCACCAGGTCAGAAATCTCAGCAGCTTGTTTAGAGGGGTATATTGCATACTGTGCCACTGTTCTGTGTTCCTTGTTAGAGATAGAAGCAATATAATAATATCTCATGCAACAGGTAGGCAGGACAATGGCTTAAATGTCTGATTTGGGCCATGTTGTTTTGTCTTGAGATTCGGTAACTATGATCAGTGTATGTCTAAAGATTCGGTAACTGGGGTATCATGATTTGGTAACTGCGCTATGGGTCCTCACTTCTCAGATACTTATTGAATACAATCATCATTGTTTATCACTGAGAGAGACTTGATCTTAGAATATGGGCTTACTCCAAGTCTGAGCATCCCATTTTCTTGGATTGTTATTTTACTTTAAACACATATTAAGCACTTTACTATCCCAAAATAATTTCAGGTTATGAGAGCGTATATAGGTATATCAATCAGCAGGTTCATGCATTCAGCATAATCGATATGCATTCAGCATAATCGATATGCATTCAGCATAATCGATATCCATTAAATTGTGGGGCAGAGAAGTATACAGCATATAACATATGGTTCACAAGTTTATTTTATTTCATTTGACACATATTTCAGTAGCTGAAAACATGGATGCCAAAGAAGCAAATTTAGTAAGTATTTAAGATAAATCTTGATAATTTAATCTATTATTTCCTGTACCACACCATTTCAATTAAGTTGTATTTGAATGATCACTTGTTGTATGTTGTCACAAGCTTTAATGCTTTGATATTACCAGAGCACCATGGAATCTTTGCATCAAGTAGATGGTATGTATACATGTGGATACTCCTAGGATAGCCCCAGCTGGAGCTGTATGGGATTGATCAACTTGAGACTACATCTACATCTACATCTATAAGTTTACTCGGCAAAACCAAATGGCATCCTACCAAGAGAGCACGGTTACACTAAGGGGTGCAGCTGGTACACACCAGTTGCTTGTTGCCAACCTTTATGCTCTGGTAAGGGAGTTCCTGAAGGATGCCGAGCTACCTGGTTCCAATGTAGTTAATTGAGGGGGAAGATTATTCCAGTCTGTCACTGTCCTTGGAAAATAGCTGTATTTATAAGGATCACAGCTTGCCGCAATTTCGATATAGTGATTTCCATGTAGGAGCTGATTTCATTTTGACATGTTCTGGAAGTTTCAAAGCTATTTCACCATGTATAGCCTTGTACAATAAAACTAGCCTATGTGTCCTTCATCTCCCTGCTAGTGAATCCCATTTTAGGTCTTCCAGGATTTTTGTTACAGTGCCTGTTTCTCTCTTCCAGTTGCCAGACACAAATCTAGCAGCTCATCTTTGAACTGATTCTATGTGGTCTATATCTTTTTTGAGGTAAGGGTCCCATACACTTGATGCATATTCTAAGTGAGGGCGCACAAGTGTATTGTAGGCAGCCTCTGATATTTCCTGGGCACATAGTGAAATTTCTTCTTACAAATCCCAGTACTTGATTTGCTTTGCAGACAATGTTGTTGATATTTTCATCCCATTTCATATTTGTTTGGAGCTCAACTCTCAGGTAGGGATGATGTTCAACATGTTGCAAGTTGTGACCATTTAATGTATATTTTCTTGTATCAAGAGCTTGGCTTTTTTCGTGCTGCTCAGGGTGTAGCATTTCTGAGCATTGAAGTCCATTTGCCACTCACTTGACTATTCCTCCAGCATATTTAGGTCTTCTTGCAGTTTTACTGCATCATCGTCATTTTCAACTATTCTATATAGGAGGCTCTCATCAGCAAAGAGCCTTATCTTCTCTCCAATGTCATTAATGTAGAGTAGAAATAGTAATGGTCCAAGTACTGTACCCTGAGGCACTGATGATTTAAAAAGGACAGGATCAGATTCATCACCGTCAATAACTACCATCTGTTCACGGTTTGTAAGCCAGTTTTTTTATCCATGAACCGACCTGCCCTGAGATTCCGTAATGCTCGAGCTTGTGATTCAGCCGTTCGTGGCAGACTGTGTCAAAGGCTTTACTAAAGTCGATAATGAGCATGTCAACATTTTGCCCATCATTTCTAGCCTTGAGTATATCCTGTAAGGTTGTGATTAACTGAGTTTCACACGAGTGGCCTGTCCTCAATCCATGCTGAAAATTTACCAGGATATTGTAAAGTTTGCAGTGATTCATCATGTGTCTGACAATTATATGCTCCAAAATCTTACAGGTGACAGATGTCAAAGAAACTGGCCTGTAGTTTGCGGCACAACTTTGATCTCCTTTTTTAAAGACTGCAACTATATTTACTGTGCGCCATGCTTTTGGGACTTCTCCTTTGTCGAGTGAGTCTTGGAATATTTTTTGGAGCGATTTCATGTGAACATTCTTTCAAGACTCTTGTGGGTATTTGATCCGGGCCATTGGCTTTTTTGGATCACCTTTGTCAGGAATATTTCCATGTTTTCAGTAGAAAAAACAGATTTGTACTGATGTGAAAGAACTGACGTAATAGGAATGTTTATTGATGGACTCCATAAGCTTATCTGTGAACTTATTGTTCAGAGTTTCAACTGGCAGATTTGAATCCTTAACTTCATCTTAAAGACATGCATATCTTGTTTTATTGCATTCATGTCTCCTTTTTATAAGCAAACCTTGTGTATTCAATTTCAGCATTGAAGCAGACTTTTGACAAGGAATATTAATTGTGTATTCAATTTCGGCATTGAAACAGACTTTTGACAAGGAATATTAATTGTGAATTATCTTGACTTGATAAAACTCCATCAGCAATGGACTGGATAACACACATGAAGTTCTCCTTTCTACCCTGCTGATCCATAAGATCAAGGACTTTCATTAATTTGTCAGTCATAAATTTGCAAACTTCAGACTCTTTCAAATAATCCCCTGCTTAGGAATATACCTTTTGTCCTTTTTCTTTTTCAGGTGTATTATAATCAACAGTTTGCTCAGAACTAATAACTTCTCTTGATCTTCAGAATATTTTTTGTACCATTTGTTTCAATATATGGTTCACAGTTCTGCCCATATTTATTGATTATGGCATTGATTGTTTGGCCAAAGTGAACAGATCTATATATTTTGGTTTAGTGGTTTCATCTAATTCTTCTTTCCGAATGCTAAAAGGCAAATTTTGGTGGCTGGATTTAGCATGGTGGAATATATTTAGTTCTATTTTACCAGTTTTTGTGCAATGGTAACACATAAAGGCTGAAAAAGTGAGCATGTCATATTATAGTTACAATTACAATGAACATTGCAACCACTGGATTGCAACACATTATACATACCTGCAGTCATTATACAGAGCATATTGTTCTGGTAACTTTACTATTATTGTTTGCTTATAAGTACACATTAACATTGATATTTTGTTGGCATACACATATGGCAGTAACCAAATCATTCAACAGTTACCGAATCATCCACATGGAGAAGACTACAGTTACCGAATCATGCATATACAGTTACCGAATCATGAGTGAAACTACATTCCCTCTTTTTCACATTACCTGTAAAGCTATGTGAATCATTTTGATCATACTGTATTTATATACTATACTGAAGCACTTGGTCATGGTAGCAGTTATCAATAACCCCAGGAAAGATGAAATACAAGCTGCTGAGATTTCTCACCTGGTGCAGAGTCTGCCATTTTGATTCGGTAACTGCAGTTACCGAATCCAGTATCCCCCCAGTGCTTATAACACAAAAGAGGTTGACATTTGTGTGTTGGATGCATGACCTTGTATTCATTGAATACTGTGCTGACTTCAGTTTTGTGCCACTCACAAACTATTTTGGTAATATCACCGTTTTCACTGTTTAAATAAAGCCCACGATTTAACTGGATTTAAAGTACCTAAAATGATTATTTATGAAGCAATTTGCAGACTTTTCCAGGAAATGTACACAAACATCACAAAATATTGACATCAGAAAATGTTTTAATGCCCCTGCAAAAAACAATTACCTTTTTGAACAAAATTGTGCATTTATCTAATGAATGTACACCTTTTTCACCAAAATTTCTCACTGTTTGAGTGGGCCAGCCATGCTGCCACCTGGTGTTTAAAACTCTTGACAGCAGTGAGAATTGGCTTATACGACAAGTTTGCCACATGTCTCCACAAATCAAAATCTTTCATACATCTGTGGAAATTTACATGGTGATGAAGTAAACTGAGACACATAAATTTGAGCGCAGTGATATTTGACAACAAAAAATGATAGAGATAGTAATATAAATCTACCAAGGTAGACCTATAATACTTATTACATGTTGTGACTAATGTTATGAAAATGGTAATTATTTATGTTCTTCAGGTGGCTGTGAAATTAGAACCTGTGAAAGCTCGACACCCTCAGCTGTTGTATGAGAGCAAGTTGTACAGAATATTACAAGGAGGGATAGGAATACCACATGTATTGTGGTATGGACAGGAGCAGGGCTACAATGTCATGGTCATGGACCTATTGGGACCAAGCCTTGAGGACCTTTTCAATTTTTGCAATAGGAAATTTGAATTGAAAACTGTTTTAATGTTAGCAGAACAAATGTCATGTCGTATCGAGTATGTACATCAAAAGAAGTTTATCCATAGAGATATCAAACCAGATAATTTCCTAATGGGGATAGGACGTCACTGTAACAAAGTCTTCCTTGTTGATTTTGGACTGGCAAAAAAGTACTATGACACCCGAACTGCTCGGCATATCCCATACAGGGAGGATAAAAACCTGACTGGCACTGCCCGTTATGCCAGCATAAATGCGCACGAGGGTAAGGAGCAAGGTCGCAGGGATGACATGGAGTCTCTGGGCTATGTGTTGATGTACTTTTTGCTAGGGTCGTTACCTTGGCAAGGACTCAAAGCAGCTAACAAAAAGCAGAAGTATGAAAAGATAAGCGAAAAGAAGAAATCAACCTCAGTTGATTCACTCTGTAAAAGTGTTCCTCCGGAATTTGCACTCTACTTGAACTACTGCCGAGGACTGAGGTTTGAAGAGACCCCAGATTATGATTACCTTCGCGGACTTTTTCGCCAGACATTCCAGATTCTCAAGTGCCAGTATGACTATGTGTTCGACTGGACACATTTCAGACCAAAAACCAGGGGCCAGTTGTCAAGGACTGCTCATGGATTTCACGGTGCTGTCCAGAAATGATGCAAGAAAGGTCTTAGGACTGGTAGTACTCAAATATCAGTTAAATATCATTGAAGAGAATAGTCAGTAGGATAGAAGAAACTGCCAGTTGTTGACAAAGAATTGTGATTTTTTTAAATATGATGATTGTTATAATGAAAATGTTAAAATAAGTATAATTAGTAAGGTTTATTTATAGATTATAGCCAGAAGGATAAAGATTGTCTTACATCATATGTTAATGCAAAACCTATTTTTAGAGAAGCCATGAGTCAGGACATGGCACGTGTTGGCTTATTGTGATAATTTGCAACATGAATATATCATGTCCATCGATGACATATTTCAAATCAATATTTTATTTATCTACCATAGATTTTCATTGCTTTCTTTTAAAGTTTAAAAGTTGCTAGATTGTAAAATGAACAAAGTGAATCCAAAGAGCAAGACTTAGAAAGATTATGAAATGATACAAAAGCCTCAACATCTGATATGTAATAGTGCCAAATGTAACATTCAGGCACCCATATGACCTTTCCATGTGAAGCAGGATAAAGTTCTGCCATCTATTTATCACATAAATCAAACATTTATGAGCTGATTTGATTTTAAACAGACAATATGAAGAGACTTGATTAGAAATCTGTCAAAACCTTTATGACTTTTTTGTTAAATGTTATAATATGTTAACAAGAAATTGTTAGGTTTATGAAGAATTTGTTTTAACAAATATTTATGATAATCACATGATAGTTGTTGATAGATATCAGATATAATTATTTTGATATAGATATATTATAAGAGATGGACTAAAGATTTACAAATGGAATAAATTATATTCCACTAATAATATGATATTCATGAGATAAAGCAATAATTGTTTAAATCTGTCACATTTAAGATTTAAACTATCAGATATCACAAGGTAGAAATCTCAGATTATTGATAAATGACAAGACAATACACCTGCATAACAATAAGACAATACACCTGTATAATGACAATACACCTGTATAATGGTAAGACAATACACCTGTATAATGGTAAGACAATACATCTGTATAAAGGTAGAATAATATATTTGCTTATAATAGTTTTACAGACTTAAACCGATTTCACAAATTGACGTTATTAATAATATTTCATAATATATTATCTCTTGAAACTATTGAAATAGCATACATAAAAAAATGAACTGAGAAATATAAATAACACATAGCACTTTGCATGTGGTCATGGATATGAGTCATATCTTTGATCTCTTTCCAACTAGCAGACTATTAATCTACAGTGAGTGTCAAGGTCTCAATGTTCTCTCTTTTGGATATCTATAGGATCGCCAAATTGGTCCTCTTTGTGAGCATGATTAATTTTCAACTCTTCTGCTGATGGAACAATGTTGTCTGTTGGTTGATAGCAGTTATATGGACAATGGTGTAGCCCTTAGCCTGAGGGCAGTGGTGTAGCTTGAAGGCAGTGGTGCAGCCTTTAGGTTGAGGGCAGTGGTGCAGCCCATAGGTTGAGGGCAGTGAAGTAGCCCATAGGTTGAGGGCAGTGAAGTAGCCCATAGATTGAGGGCAATGGTGCAGCCTGTCGGTTGAGGGCAGTGAGGTAGCCCGTAGGTTGAGGGCAGTGGTGCAGCCTGTAGCTTGAGGGCAGTGGTGCAGCCCATAGGTTAAGGGCAGTGATGCAGCCTGTAGCTTGAGGGCAGTGGTGTAGCCTGTATGTTGAGGGCAGTGGTGCAGCCCATAGATTGAGGGCAATGGTGCAGCCTGTAGGTTGAGGGCAGTGAAGTAGCCCATAGATTGAGGGCAATGGTGCAGCCTGTAGGTTGAGGGCAGTGAAGTAGCCTGTAGGTTGAGGGCAGTGGTGCAGCCTGTAGGTTGAGGGCAGTGGTGCAGCCTGTATGTTGAGGGCAGTGAAGTAGCCTGTAGGTTGAGGGCAGTGGTGCAGCCCGTAGGTTGAGGGCAGTGAAGTAGCCGGTAGGTTGAGGGCAATGGTGCAACCTGTAGGTTGATGGCAGTGAGGTAGCCCGTAGGTTGAGGGCAGTGGTGCAGCCTGTAGGTTGAGGGCAGTGAAGTAGCCTGTATGTTGAGGGCAGTGAAGTAGCCTGTAGGTTGAGGGCAGTGAAGTAGCCTGTATGTTCAGGGCAGTGAAGTAGCCTGTAGGTTGAGGGCAGTGAAGCAGCCGGTAGGTTGAGGGCAGTTAAGTAGCCCGTAGGTTGATGGTTAGGATGTATTCAATACACCCACCAAAAGAGTGAACTAAGAAGATCTTGATACAGACTGACATGTACATAAAGGTTATAAAAGGATTAAGTATTTTGGCTGATTCTGTGATTTACTCCTTTGTTTCTGTTGTAATCAGTCTCATCTATGTATTTACTTGGTCAAGCTTATGCACATGCATGCATATATCTGGTCAGCAATTTTGCAGTCACTCACGATGTAATAATTATTATTTTTTAAATGACAGAATCCTTTTTGTTTAATATATCTGGAGAAGTGTATTGTTGATTTGACATTTTTTTTAAATGGAACCTTAATGTTTAATTAGAAAATACTCAATGCTAGGTAATTATATATATATTTTTTAGAATGGGTTAGGTACCAAGGTGCCAAGATGTAATCAATCAGTTTGTCATTTTTGGATGGTCCACTGTGGCAAACATTTCCCGATAAATGTATATAAGGAGGAAAAAATGTGAATTTGTTATCAGTAATGTAAAAACTTTGTCATAAACAGAGCTAAATACTAGGTTGAAACATTCACATTTGTTAAAGGAAATGTGCACAGAACTTATATAGCCTTTCCAGCAAAGTGCAAATGATTCCCATAGTATTTATTTCAATAATGATTTCATGTAACCATGACAACCACATGTACAGGTACTACTTGTTAAGAACTGTTTTGTCTGTATATTATTGCATTATGTGTGAGAAATTGGTTGACTATCCTGTTTTGTGTAAGTCATGTTTTATAAAGAAAGACATGAATGTGAGCCATACCACAGGCTCGATGCATGTTTATATTCCAGACCATTATTTCCATGTACATGCACATTGATTTACAATGTGATTGTGGAGAGAGACAAGGTATTAAACAAGTTTGGGGACTGCTGCGAGTCTGACATTTCTCAATGGATAATTCACAATTCCAACCACACTGCCCATTCAACCTGTCTTTGTTGACTTCAAAAGTGATTATACTGCTACCTTCTGCCACAGAGACATGGCACATTGATTTTTAATGAAACTTCCACATTTGAGAAAACATAGACAGCCATTGATTTGTCATTCCTTCTGATGACATCATACACATTAACTCTGGCTGTGACTGTTGGAGGCAAGCACCAGGCCAGCACCAGGATCGGACCAATCACACGGCAGTATAATCTGTGCGGATTTCTGCTTTGTAAACAGGAAGTGACATCATGATGGAAAACTGTCAAAACTCTGCAAAACATTTCTCTTCAAAAACTGAGTGAATCTAAATGAAAAAAAAAGATATTACCAACTTACCAATAATGAGACATTAATTAGGAACTTAACTTAAACCTAGGCAACTTCAGATTGATGTCAAACATAAAGTTGAAGATGGGTTTCACAAAATTGAACTGGAAACTCCCAAAAGTTCTTCAATACCTTGTCTTTATACCACCACTCAAACCCTGGGAAGGAGAAAATGGCTGTTAGAGGGGGAAATTGGCATGCATTGGGCCTGTGGCTATAAAAACCAATTTATGTTCAAACCTGAGAAGAGATTTGATCCGTGGTGCTTTAACAGAACATAATGATATGGTTATTTTATCTGACAGGTACTACTATTTACACTTAATTCTTTACACCATTCAAATCCCCAAACAAGTTTAACTGATTTGTAGCAGCATTTTATACATTATTTTACATGAAAAAAAATGAAGAATCTTTTTGTCTAGAAATTTATAACCATGTTTTTTTTGTTCATTTTGTTTTGTTGCTCTTGACAAAAAAAGTACACTATAGAAATCAGTGCTGTAATGCACCTCCACCTGCGTGTTAAGTTCAGGTGTCAGCATGAGCAAACATAATCAGGATAGAATGAAATCATGCAAGGTCCATGCCTCGCCAACTCATGACATGTTTTTTGCAAGTGTGAGTCACTAGCTTCATGAAATTGCTCCTAATCTATAGCTAACAACAACAAAGCTGCGTTTCAGTTTTCAATTGATTGCCGATGTTTATCACAACATTTGACATTGTTGGCACATTTAAGTAACTGACAACAGACTTCAGATAAAATGAAAAGGATTTGAAAATGGAACTGCAGTTCTGTTGTCATATGCAGCTCTGTCAATGTCACCTGTACATTGACCTTAGAGTTAGTAGAGAAAAACAACAAAAAGAATCTCTAATTTCTCAAGTTATTATTTTTTAGAACCAAACTGTCACATTGATAAAACATTTTAAATGTTTTGAGATTATTCATATCACGGGTTTACAGGTTTAAGCATATCTGTCTAAAAGACTTAAACCTTTTATTGGGCAGTAGCATGCACAGAATTCGTAGTGTTAGAATTTCTCATCATGTTTAGTGATATTAGAGAAGGAAACCAACTTCTTCTACTGAAGCCACATTTTTGTCAGATTTCCTATTGTTCCGATAACCAACCACTTTGTCAAAGTCTTGTTTCATATCATGGTCTATAAAAGCTACAAAACGTTTAATAAAAATCAGTAGGAAATGATGCTAAAAGAAAAAACTTTTCTCAAAATGTGAACTATCTTGAGAAAGAAACTGAAAGGTCATGTTGGAAATTATGATTATAATTTATATGTATTAGCAGATTTAGGAATGCAGGTAGGAGGGTTATCTGGAAGGAATACCCTTATTTTTATTTTTGCATTTGGATTGAGCTTTGTATATCTCGGTGGATACCTTTATAAAAAAACGTATAAAAAACTGTACATCATGATAAATTCTAATATTTGTTTCTGTGGTAGTATGTCAACATTCCTTTCATCATAATTGTTTATGTTTTATATCATTATAGATATGTCCTATTTATATATTTCCTGTTTATATATAAATAGTTATTTTAGAGTATATTTATAATTAATATTGGTTATTTAATATTTATATAAACAGTTTATTTAATATTTTTATTATATTGCATTATTACATGTTGCATAGCTCTCATTAACTATATTAGATAGTAAAATTGATATATGAGAATTGATGTAGACCAAGAATAGTTCATCTCTATGAATATATGTAGTGTTGAATCAGGCAAATCACCAGCTTAAGATGTCACTGCTACAACTGTGAAATCAGTGGATACCAAACATATATTTGGTCATGCATGCAAGCTGCCATCTTCACTTGAATCTCAGCATAATGTTCCATCAACACATGCCAATTTTATTCATCATACACAGTTTAAAAAATTAATTATTTTTTTGTAATAGTTTAGTGGGTGTCTATGTACCTATTGATATTTATTTCCCATTGGAAGATGATACTTCCCTGGAATTGAAGTACCTGGAGTTCTCCAGAAAGTAAGAATATATGCAGAATTTAGAGTTCTACCCAAGGTGGGACATCTTGCAATCTCAGATTGCCTTTTAATCAATCTTGAATGAAACTCACACTGAAGTGAAGATAATGAGATGCATAACACCCATTTATGTCCATGGTTGACATGATGCAACTATTTCATTTTGACCTCTTATAACATGGGTTTGTGTCATGCTGAGTGTGTCAGACGATGCTGCTTGTCTCAGGGTTGCAGTATCACAAAGTTAACTTAGGTATTTAATTGCATTTTCACACAGTTCATGATAATCACTAAGCATAACCAGTCAAAATTGTTAACAATGTTATAAAAAAACATATTTTATAGTGTTTTTAAAATGAAATGTTATGAAGAATAAAATGCACTGAGAAAAAGTAAAATTTGTGTTTTTATATTTAAATGACATAGATATATTTGATATATTTGAATGTATGTAGAAATATTGATTTGTGGTAATTGAGATCCCAGTAAAGGTCTTGTTGACCGTAAAAATAAATTGGTTGGTACCTTTTACCTTGCTTGAAAGCTATTTTACAAATGCAGGACACTCTAACAAAGACCTTCATATTCTTCCCATAATGAGCCAGTCTTCCAAAATGTGAAGAAAATCCTTCACTAAATATTAATCAGCATTTCTCAAAGTTCTCAAAATTTCTGAATTAATGATCATCATTTCCTGGTGGCAGATATCTTATCAAGTATTACCAATCAGAAACAAGTTTTAAAAATATTACTAATTACAGCAAAAAAGTTGTAATTATAAGAATTAAAAGAGGTAAGAAATTAATCTCATTTGGCCTGTAAGTATGGAATAACATGAGGCTTATAAAATATTAGATTTGTTCACTTTTTATGGAAAAGTAAGATAAATAAATATAACATTACTTAAATCAATATTAACAAGCTTTTGAGAATTACAAATAATTAAAACATGATTTAACTGCTACCATGAAACTTTCATACCTTGGCCAGATCAGAGAAAATCATTGAATTGCGTTTATACATCATTTTTCATCTTATTCGTTAAAAATGAAAATTTATTTCTTCAACAATTTTTGGAAGGAGACATATCAAGATTCCTAGGATACAGTGTCCAGAGGATACAGTGTCCGCAGGATGCAGTGTCCCAAGGATGTAGTGTCCCCAGAATACAGTGTCCTCAGGGTGTAGTGTCCCCAGGATGCAGTGACCCCAGGATACAGTGTCCCCAGAAGGTAGTGTCCCCAGAAGGTAGTGTCCTCAGGATATAGTGTCCCCAGGATGCTGTGTCCACATGATACAGTGTCCCCAGGATGTAGTGTCTCGAGGATAAAGTGTCCCCAGGATATAGTGTCCTCAGGATGTAGTATCCCCCGGATGCAGTGTCCCCAGGATGCTGTGTCCACATGATACAGCGTCCCCAGGATGTTGTGTCTTGAGGATGCAGTGTCCCCAGGATGCAGTGTCCCCAGGATGCAGTGTCCCCGGGATGCAGTGTCCCCAGGATGCAGTGTCCCCAGGATGTAGTGTCCCCAGGATGCAGTGTCCCCAGGATGCAGTGTCCCCAGGATGTAGTGTCCCCAGGATACAGTGTCCCCAGGATACTATAACAAAACATACCGAGTCGGCTCTGGATGAGCGTATTCAGTGAGTTAGTGATGGCGGAAGGATACCCTTCGCCTTCGGCTCAGGGTGTCCTTCCGCCATCACCAACTCACTGAATACGCTCATCCAGCTTCCCCGACGAGGCATGTTTTGTTTTTATACCTCAGACAACTACTGTATTTTTTTTTAATGATACATGAAACAAGATATTTATCATTAAAAACGTTTTGTAAACAAAGCGCACCTCATTTGACCCCATCACGTGACCCGAAAATAGTGTGTACAGCCATAGACTGGCCAAGGAGGTAGTGTCTCAATGATAAAGTCCCCAGGATGTAGTGTCCCTGGGATTTAGTGTCCCCAGGATACAGTGTCGTTTCATTCAGAATATCTAATCATATCAGGCTTTTAACATTTCAGATTGACAATGATTCAATATGTGAGAGTAGCCTTAGCTTGATGTAATTTATGCAAATCTAATGTCCCAATTAATGAATATTCACAAGTTATTGTTTTATTCCCAAAAAAGAAACGTGACTTTATGGGTGTTGGTAATGAGTGTCCTCTGATGGCAGATTTTCTGAAGGAACTACTTTCTTTTTACACCAAAATAGAACATTTTCAAAAAAGTACAGGAAATTGCTCAACTGTCAAAAATAATTCCCTTTTCATTAAAACTTTCTGGTCATAAAATGACATATTTTATATTTATTTCTCTAGTAAAACTGTTGATTTATTTTTCGAAAATACAATGGAAATTTCTTTGATTTTTTGAAAGCTTCATAATTTTTTTACTCATAAAAGCATCTTTTATCATATCAAAATGTTAAAGAGAAAAAGTTCTGTAGATTGTGTGACCAAAATAAAGTGGATTTCCAAACAACTTTGTAAAAATGATCTTAACAATATTTACTGTGATCCTAGTGAAACATATTTTCTATTTTTCAAAGACATTAAGCATGTTAAGAGAAAGTACACACTTGACCTTTTCAAATTATTAAGGTTGTCACCTCTCGTCACATATCTGTTTACCAAACTTTTTATTTCCAAATTATACAAATGAAAATTAGAATATTTTCATTTGTATAATACAATTGAAAACAAATGAAAATTAGAATATTTTCATTTGTATAATTTGTGGTTTGAAACTAATGAAATAAACACAGCTAAAACAAGCCTACTCCTGTTGTGTAATCTGCAAAATTGATTTGCTTGTCTTCTTCATTTCTCACCAAAACTATCATCAAGGAAAATGAGGATAAAAATACTATTTTGAAAGAAATGTGCTTGTAATCATAACTTATATTTCAAATATTTTAGTGTTTAAATATTGATTGATGTCATTAATGCTTTTATTTGAACAGGGAATGTATTTTAAACTGTAAATGTACCAATTCCCATGAAGTACAGTATTTTGGTTATTTTCTCCCCAGCCACCAATACACTTATAGCATGAATCACATTTTCATACACTCTTTCCATAAATGTTTATACCCTAAATTTTGTGATTAAATATCCGTAACCATCACATTTTCTCAACATAAATATCTTAGTCATGAAGGTAGATGAGCATTCTGCTAAAATTCCAATCATCCATCAAACAGTTTGATTGGTTCCAATCGCGTTTACCCTGGGACATGGCTTTCAGAGGTCTTTTAGTCTGTTAGTTTTTGTTATGGACAGAGATATTTAAACATCATGTGTTAAATGTCTCTGGTTATGGACCACAACAGTGGTCAAATGAGTACAAACGAAGTACAAGGTACTTTCAGTATTTTTGTAGATTTCAGAGAGATTGCTTGACTGTATCACAGTGTCATAACCAAATATTATTCGAACATAGCCCAAAGCTCTGTGAACTCCGTCATTTCATGAAAGCTTTAAGCTCTTCAAGTTGAATATATTATGGCAGTAGAAATAATACATCGAATTATGGTTGAGATTTACACACCCGTGAAGTTGGCAGGATATTCTGTATTCTATATTGATTATTCTACAACATTCGTGAAGTTTGTAGGATATTATATATTATGATTTAAAAGAAAAATTCTATATTTGATATTCTATTGGTGAATATCCAACAAAATCAGGAAGTTTGTAGGATATTCTATATTTGATATTCTCCAGGAATCGTGAAATTTGTAGGATATTCTATACACTACATTGTCAAGAGAATACACTAAACATTAGAGATCTCTATTACATATTCAGCAAGCCAGTTCCTCAAAAGGAGGGTATGGATTAGTTTATTGATGTGTGACCATCCATAATTTGCATAATGTCAGCCACGCCCTTTTCTTCACCATGCCCTCATGAATAATGGGTATCACACAACATTTAGAAATGTGTTAATGATTTTCTTGCTATGCCCAAAAATAATGCCGGCTCTGATTTTTGTTTCTAAAGTGTATCTTACTAATAACTGACTCCATGAATTTTTTGGAGGCTTTCCTACCCAGCCCAGATAGGTAGAAAAAAATAAAAACCCATATTTTACCCTATTTTCGAATATACCGCTGATACCTTACATATCAAAAATAATCATGCAGGCTTCGATTTTTTCTGAAGTGTATATTACCAATAACTAATATTTGGCCCTATTTTCAGATAAACCGATACATGTGTGTTGGGGATCAGCAGTATATTTGAAAATAGGGCCAAATATGGGTTTTTATTTCTTCTACCTATCCGGGCTGGGTAGTTCGTGCAGTGTTCAGGCAGACAGATCTCTCTCATTGGTTCGGGTGGAAGGATCTCACTCATCCTTCGAACTCTTGAGATCCTTCCACCAGAAATAACTTGAGAGATCTGTCTCCCTGAACACTGAACTCACAATGTTCTTGCTTTAGTAAGATACATTTCAGAACAAAAACGGAGCTGGCACTAGGGGCTTGCTGAATGTGTAATAAAGATCTTTATTCTTTATTATATTTTCCTGAAGAATATTAAATATAGAATATCCTGCAAACTTCACGAATTTTGTAGGATATTCAATATTGAATACAGATTATCATACCAACTTCACGGACGTGGAATTTAGTTTCAAACCACAAGTAAATACGATCATTCTGGAGAAGCTCTTGTGGTCCCCTGAAGTGGTACTGTCCAGGATCAATACACATCCAATCCGAAACTCACAAACCTGTAGACACACTGTGCACTATGTAGCCACAATTTATTAAAAAATATCTCACATAATTAAATCTGGTGAAAATATTATGAGATATGTTTCATTAAGATATATCATATGTTAAGAATGAGATATGTTTCAGTAAGAAATAGGATATGTTTTTATTAAAATATGAGACCTGTTTCAATAAAGATATTCGTTATGTTTTGATTAAGATATTAGGTATGTCTAATTAAGGTATAAGATATATCTCGTCAAGACATGGATTTTAAAGTAAGTTGGCTACGAGCCAACTATGAGTATTTGTCTTATTTGGGCTTGTCTCATTAAGATATGCGATATTTTATGTTTTATAAGATATCCGAAATGTCTCATTAAGATATGGAATATATACTATTTATCCCAGACCAATTACATTATCTCCCTCATTGAAATCACCATACATAAAAATAGTCGGCAAATGTAGGCTCCAATAGTACTTTTAAAATATAGTTCAAGAATAAGATGAATTTGCTGAGCACTTAAACTAAAAAAAATGCCCTATTTCTTTAAACTCTTTCCTCAAATAATAATATTACGGCTATACAGCAACGCACAGAGATTGCCAACAATATATAATTTGCATAAAAGAGTATTTAATTATATCCATAGCAGTATATTTCGACTATCCATTTGCTGCAGGGTCAGATTTAATTAAAAATGACCTGTTGTCGAGGCTTACAGTACACACTGGTATGATTTGTATAGTTCATATATTATATTTATTTCTCTAGTAAAACTGTTGATTTATTTTTCGAAAATACAATGGAAATTTCTTTGATTTTTTGAAAGCTTCATAATTTTTTTACTCATAAAAGCATCTTTTATCATATCAAAATGTTAAAGAGAAAAAGTTCTGTAGATTGTGTGACCAAAATAAAGTGGATTTCCAAACAACTTTGTAAAAATGATCTTAACAATATTTACTGTGATCCTAGTGAAACATATTTTCTATTTTTCAAAGACATTAAGCATGTTAAGAGAAAGTACACACTTGACCTTTTCAAATTATTAAGGTTGTCACCTCTCGTCACATATCTGTTTACCAAACTTTTTATTTCCAAATTATACAAATGAAAATTAGAATATTTTCATTTGTATAATACAATTGAAAACAAATGAAAATTAGAATATTTTCATTTGTATAATTTGTGGTTTGAAACTAATGAAATAAACACAGCTAAAACAAGCCTACTCCTGTTGTGTAATCTGCAAAATTGATTTGCTTGTCTTCTTCATTTCTCACCAAAACTATCATCAAGGAAAATGAGGATAAAAATACTATTTTGAAAGAAATGTGCTTGTAATCATAACTTATATTTCAAATATTTTAGTGTTTAAATATTGATTGATGTCATTAATGCTTTTATTTGAACAGGGAATGTATTTTAAACTGTAAATGTACCAATTCCCATGAAGTACAGTATTTTGGTTATTTTCTCCCCAGCCACCAATACACTTATAGCATGAATCACATTTTCATACACTCTTTCCATAAATGTTTATACCCTAAATTTTGTGATTAAATATCCGTAACCATCACATTTTCTCAACATAAATATCTTAGTCATGAAGGTAGATGAGCATTCTGCTAAAATTCTAATCATCCATCAAACAGTTTGATTGGTTCCAATCGCGTTTACCCTGGGACATGGCTTTCAGAGGTCTTTTAGTCTGTTAGTTTTTGTTATGGACAGAGATATTTAAACATCATGTGTTAAATGTCTCTGGTTATGGACCACAACAGTGGTCAAATGAGTACAAACGAAGTACAAGGTACTTTCAGTATTTTTGTAGATTTCAGAGAGATTGCTTGACTGTATCACAGTGTCATAACCAAATATTATTCGAACATAGCCCAAAGCTCTGTGAACTCCGTCATTTCATGAAAGCTTTAAGCTCTTCAAGTTGAATATATTATGGCAGTAGAAATAATACATCGAATTATGGTTGAGATTTACACACCCGTGAAGTTGGCAGGATATTCTGTATTCTATATTGATTATTCTACAACATTCGTGAAGTTTGTAGGATATTATATATTATGATTTAAAAGAAAAATTCTATATTTGATATTCTATTGGTGAATATCCAACAAAATCAGGAAGTTTGTAGGATATTCTATATTTGATATTCTCCAGGAATCGTGAAATTTGTAGGATATTCTATACACTACATTGTCAAGAGAATACACTAAACATTAGAGATCTCTATTACATATTCAGCAAGCCAGTTCCTCAAAAGGAGGGTATGGATTAGTTTATTGATGTGTGACCATCCATAATTTGCATAATGTCAGCCACGCCCTTTTCTTCACCATGCCCTCATGAATAATGGGTATCACACAACATTTAGAAATGTGTTAATGATTTTCTTGCTATGCCCAAAAATAATGCCGGCTCTGATTTTTGTTTCTAAAGTGTATCTTACTAATAACTGACTCCATGAATTTTTTGGAGGCTTTCCTACCCAGCCCAGATAGGTAGAAAAAAATAAAAACCCATATTTTACCCTATTTTCGAATATACCGCTGATACCTTACATATCAAAAATAATCATGCAGGCTTCGATTTTTTCTGAAGTGTATATTACCAATAACTAATATTTGGCCCTATTTTCAGATAAACCGATACATGTGTGTTGGGGATCAGCAGTATATTTGAAAATAGGGCCAAATATGGGTTTTTATTTCTTCTACCTATCCGGGCTGGGTAGTTCGTGCAGTGTTCAGGCAGACAGATCTCTCTCATTGGTTCGGGTGGAAGGATCTCACTCATCCTTCGAACTCTTGAGATCCTTCCACCAGAAATAACTTGAGAGATCTGTCTCCCTGAACACTGAACTCACAATGTTCTTGCTTTAGTAAGATACATTTCAGAACAAAAACGGAGCTGGCACTAGGGGCTTGCTGAATGTGTAATAAAGATCTTTATTCTTTATTATATTTTCCTGAAGAATATTAAATATAGAATATCCTGCAAACTTCACGAATTTTGTAGGATATTCAATATTGAATACAGATTATCATACCAACTTCACGGACGTGGAATTTAGTTTCAAACCACAAGTAAATACGATCATTCTGGAGAAGCTCTTGTGGTCCCCTGAAGTGGTACTGTCCAGGATCAATACACATCCAATCCGAAACTCACAAACCTGTAGACACACTGTGCACTATGTAGCCACAATTTATTAAAAAATATCTCACATAATTAAATCTGGTGAAAATATTATGAGATATGTTTCATTAAGATATATCATATGTTAAGAATGAGATATGTTTCAGTAAGAAATAGGATATGTTTTTATTAAAATATGAGACCTGTTTCAATAAAGATATTCGTTATGTTTTGATTAAGATATTAGGTATGTCTAATTAAGGTATAAGATATATCTCGTCAAGACATGGATTTTAAAGTAAGTTGGCTACGAGCCAACTATGAGTATTTGTCTTATTTGGGCTTGTCTCATTAAGATATGCGATATTTTATGTTTTATAAGATATCCGAAATGTCTCATTAAGATATGGAATATATACTATTTATCCCAGACCAATTACATTATCTCCCTCATTGAAATCACCATACATAAAAATAGTCGGCAAATGTAGGCTCCAATAGTACTTTTAAAATATAGTTCAAGAATAAGATGAATTTGCTGAGCACTTAAACTAAAAAAAATGCCCTATTTCTTTAAACTCTTTCCTCAAATAATAATATTACGGCTATACAGCAACGCACAGAGATTGCCAACAATATATAATTTGCATAAAAGAGTATTTAATTATATCCATAGCAGTATATTTCGACTATCCATTTGCTGCAGGGTCAGATTTAATTAAAAATGACCTGTTGTCGAGGCTTACAGTGCACACTGGTATGATTTGTAAAGGTAGTTACGCCTCTACATAAGAAATGACCAACCTGTTTTCTTCCTCCAAGCAGGAGGTGAACAAATCAATACCCAAAATTCAATCCGATTACAATCGATCTCAATAGCGCAGAGTACGTCAAGAGTAAGATCTGCTATCAGAATTGGGTAATGGTCCCAAGGGCTGAAAATAGGCACACCAACAGTAACTTCAGCATCGAAAGAGAAAAATATTTTTGCATATCGTTTGATGCTGTTACAGGGCAAGCTCAAATAGTTTGCATATTGCTGTTTGGAGATTGTGAAAAACCCTGAACTAACAGTGGATTTGTAGATCATATGACAGAGTGGAAAGTGTGGAGAGTCCATCATATTCATGGAAAAAGAAACAAATTGGAAACACACCTGAGATTGATAACTTAAGCAATCTAAAATGCCATACACATGTAAGATGAATGTGCAGCCAAAAGGCGCAGCACTGGAAGGAGGAGGAGGGGCAAAGGTTGTATCCACTGTTATTATGAAGAATAAACTTGAAGATGGAGGTTTGCAGAAGAAACTGAATGCTTTGTCAAATGACAGGAAGCAGACGGCTGATTATTTTGCAAATGAGAAGCGACAACTTGAAATGAAAATATCAGATATGTTGTCAAAGGCTGAGGAGTCAAGATGGAAAATTCAGGATAGCTTGTATGTTATGGATAAGAAAAGACAATCATTTCAGGAAGATAGAGTGAAAAAAGAAAAGGATTTACAAAAGATGATTCAGAAGAAGAGGAATGTTGTGGTCATAAATAGAATGAACGTACACAAAGGGTTATTAGCCCCTAAAATAAAGGTAACCCGGCCATCTGTGAGCAATCTGGAGCAAGCAGAAGAAAAAGACACCAGCGAAAATCACACGATTAAACCAGCCCAGGATGCACTGGGTCTGCCAAAAACAGAGGAGGCCCTGCTTCCAGAGAGTGCAGGAAACCTGGATAAAACTAGATCCTCGTCCCCGGACGGCCTGCAAGAGGCGGATGATGGTGCGGCGGAGGACGGTGCGGCGGTTAAAGACAAGTTCCATGCCCGAGAAGGGATCGGCGGTGCAGATGACATCGACGCCGCGGCTTTGAGGAGACTGACATTGCACACGTACTCTGTCCCAGATATGCGCTTACTCACCAAGATTCCTGCCTCGGACACTCTGAGCAGAATATCAGAGGAAAGTACGTGGACCACTACGTCAAAGGGAAGCGACGTCACTCAAGTCATTGACATAGACAGACCATCTGCCCATATATGTAAACAAAATACTTATAAAAAGGAAAAAGACCATCTCGCCACTGAGGGCAATAATCACAACCAACTTCTCCGCTGCAATGCCCCGCGCAGCCCACCATTGAGTCCCGTCAGGGTGCATTCAGCAAGAATGGATCACAAAATTCCCAGCCATGTTTCACAGAAAAGCCTACCACAACCCCCGCTATCTCCCCATAGGTTAGCTGGTGGGTATTCTTCTAAACCCTCCAAAAATACACAAGGGGTTAACAGACTGAATAAGGAGTCTATACGTTCAGATATGCGGGCTGAGATCGTTCTGAAGAAGCCAAGCCAGGAAGAGTTAGACTTTCTCCGGCGGGCTCTTGGAGGTGACAGGCGCCCCGTTTCTCCGTCTAGCTTCCGGGAGCGATCCAAAACATTTTCAAGTTTCAAAGATTTCGCTAGCAACCGTTCTAAGACAAGGTCCAAGAAATGGAATTCGTTTCGACGCAATAGCTTATCTGCATTGAAGAGTGCCGAATCTGAAAAGTCTGTTAAAGAACATTTTTTCGATCTAGATGAAGACTTTAATCTGCTACCATCTCCCAGGCCGAGAAGCTCCACTTTCTCTGGCATGACAGAGCAGCAGAAATTAAGACTGCCTGAAATATAAGCAAACAAGGACATATAACGCATCAAAATTGCCTTGCATCAAAAGGTCACTATTTTGACATAATTAGGAAAGTTTCTGCCAATGTTATACCATTTTAAAGATAACCTTTTGTGTTTTAACAAATTTCTGTTGTTGATGAACTATTTCTGACAAAAGTTAATGTTCTCACTTGTTTCGGAATGATGAAAATAGTATAAAGTTTACAACACATTCATCTTAAACCACGATAAAAAGATAGCACATTCACACACATGTAATAAATTGTTCTTGGAGCAAAATTCTTTGTAACTTGAAAACAGGTTATGATTCTGTCACAAAAATATGAAAGATATTATTGAATGGAAACATCTGGAAAGTCTGAAAAAGAAACAATTTACATAATCTGTGTCAGTAAAATATATATTACAAATGTATTTTAAGATCCAATGATCATTTAGTGTATAATTGTCCTATATTGAATATGTCATATCATCGCGTACATGATAGGAATAATTGGTCTTATATATGATTTCCTATATTTTTATTTTTTATAATATTTATCGAGAAACTGTTCCAGAGGTTTCGAGTATGTATTTTAACATTTCATATTAGATTTTAGAATGATAAATTGTTTTTCATAAAATCTAACCTATTGTAACATCATATCTTACTACAAATCATTTCCAATGTAATTTAAAGGTCAATGCAAATATATTCTTTGTATAAATGTTGTTTATTGTAAATATAAAAGATTTTAATTGTTTCCTTAATTTGTTTAAATTTTGTACCAAAATAAGATGCATCCGCATTTTGTGTTTTATATTTGATGAAAATATGTAAGCGTCTTCCTTGATTAAAAATAGATTGTAAATATTAATTTTGTGTAAATAGTTAATTGTTTTCAACAAATTTTCTCAAGCTATTCCAAAACTTGTTATTATGATTTCCGCTATAGCCAGACTGAATAGAGTTGTACAGTTACAAGGTTAATACTCATTGAACAGTCATTGATCTGACAAACACGATCATTTTCCCAGATCTCAAGCTGTGCACGTGTGGCTTGTATCCAACTGCAGAATCGTGTCAAGGGCAAGGTTCAATGAACATAAATAAAAGTGCTTAAATAGAAAATATATTACAGAAACATAAATATTGTAATTCTGATTTGCAATGCTAATGTTACTTGTTAAACATGACTGTATGAATATATGTTGAGCAGGCAAGTCATGATTAGTAGGCAATTGTTTGGTAAACAGGCAAGTTACTATTGATACATGTCACCATTATATGTTGTATGGCAAGCCAATAAGTCTCAAATGCGTCTCATATGACATTAGTTTCAGGCAGAGGTTGCATGGCCTGTAATTATAACTCTTCATATCCAGATGTACAAGAACACAAGCATAAATCTGTGCACGAATGTTCTGTATATACCTGGTTATAGAAAGACATATGAACTTTATTCCTTATATTTTGTCGATTTGTGGTTATTTAATACAGGACTATTTTGACGTAGCCCACCAGGCTACAGGGCCCAACCACACGTGACCCAGAGCAAAGTTTGAATAGTAACAAAATAAAGTCCAGCACATTTTGATAAAGATCCTTTATTTAGAAAATATCACAGAACTTTTATTTGGAATATATGTGTATGTACATAAGCTAAACATGTGGTATTGCAATGTATATTCGTATTTAGACATTATGTAAGGACAAAATGTGAAATAAGACACAAGGCAATGTACATCAAATAGCATGCAATAGATATCCGATAAGACCATTCTTAAAGCACAAAATATAACAAAAAACTACTGGACCAATGATGTGACATACTGGATCATACGGTCTGCTTAACCAACTATATGATGATATGTACTCTCATATCGACAACCATATTCCTTTATCAACAAATTATCAATATCGAACTCTTCTAAACCTTATCATTGGCGTTATTTAAAATGCGACATTTAAAATCAAAATATTATATCAATCATCCTGTACTCAGGTTGCTTTTGAAAATATTCTCTTTATCAAATAATAATATTTTTTTAAGTTTACATTTAAACCACGTGCAAACACGGATAACTAGGGTTTGTCAAAAATATAAGCTACACTTATCGTGAGGTTCATAAACTCGGGCTTCACTGACCGGAAGGACGGGTTTGCATAGGTTAACAATATTCATTTACATAATACAACAATTCCCGACCTCGTTCAGAGATCAGAGATCAAAGATCAAAGCCTAATGTATGAGAAGATTTCGACCCAAGATCTGATCAAACTTCGATTAATATAATCACAACTTAGCACTGCATTAAACACAAAATATTTTAGCAGGATTCAGAACATGCAATGAGACTGCCTTTGTCCTGTAAAATCATTAAATCAGAATGAATTCAAATATCGCCTTAAGTGAGCATTATGTGAGATAATGCAGGTATTATAAACGATTAGTCTGTGAGCCTCTTATGTGGACCTATTCTCACGAGTCAGCAGGTGGCCGGCAGGTGTCAGATCTGTTTAATGACGGGGGAAGCTGGCTGGCACAATATTGGCTTCATCATTGGTAGGCTGTCAGTCTCCTCCCCAGTATCATCTGCTGAAGCTCCCATCTATTACCATAAGATTCCCATTGAGGTCCACTATCTATGTTTTTCATTTAATCCAACTGTTGGCAATTGTATCGCCAGATAAATGTATATCTCCAAATGCACATCACATTTATATCTACACTTTTAACAGAGGTCTAGATGTAGCTTAATGTCTCAGGTATACTTAAAATTATTATGATATAAATATATTGAGTACACTCCCACGTATTCGCTGTGTCTCCTTATTTAATTCCATATTTCTCCTGAAAGCATGGTGAGAGATGATCATGTGAAGGTCAGATGAGGTCAATCTGTTTTGAGCCCGGTTTTAAGATTGTCAGCCATCATGGCCGTCTCTTTGCTATCACACGGCGACATGGATATTTTTATGAACTACTTGCTGTGCTTGTTTATCAAAACCTCTTACTTTAAAAGGGTATAAAACAGTTTCAAACCCAAAACTACTTTTATAAAAAGCGGTTCAGTTAGTTAAACTGGTGGTTCCTGTCAAGTGATGACATTGTATGAGACCCATCCTATGATCAACTGGAGGTCTATATGTAGACTGGGACAGACGCATGGAATCACTCAGTATTAGTCTCGATAGTCAGGTTCACAAGAACATGGTCGGTCAAACCAGCTAATAGGGTCACAGGATTGATAGCTTTCACAGTCTGGAAAATAATAAAAAAAATATATAAAATCAATTATCTAGAGATGTGAAGATCGCATTGTTAAATAATGTTTTAGATGAGACACATGACAATATTGTTTGCATACTAAATCATGAAATGTAATTTTATAAATACATGAATTGCAGAATTGATTTTTGAGGTCTGGGCCACATACATTCAGTTTTGTTATTTGTAAACATTTTGCTTATGAATTTAATTTTAATTTTTTTGAATTTAAGTTTAACATATTTTCAACATATTTGAAAATGTAAAAGATTTTTATGTAGAATTTACGAATGTTATTTTTCAACTGAATGCACATAATCATGATATACGCAGTACAAAATTAATAATTCAATTATATTTCGAAAAAATAATACTTTTTGCAATAGCTCACATCTATGGAATTCATTACTTCCAAACATTAAGTTATGTATCACTGTTAATAGTTTTAAAAACATGTTAAAAGCAGGGAAAGATAAACAGAATTGTTTGTTTGTTTGTTTGGTGTTTTACATCACTTTCAACATTATTTCAGTCATTTCGTGATGAGACCTACTTGTAGCAGATAAAGTGCTGCCTCACTTGACATGGCAACCCAGCCGGTCACAGTTTTACAAGGACAACAGGTTAACCCTTAAGGCACGGGCCTCAGTTCATATGGGAAATTGTATCATGAGTTCAATCTCGGCACGGCTGGGGATCGAACACAAAAAGAATTCCAACATTTTGGTTTAACTGCATGCTTAGAAAACATGATGTGTGACACTAATGTAGAGCAGAAAATTTACCACTTACAACTGGAGTGTCCTTGCGATACATGAGATAATCGAGTCTTCTCCTTCCGCCGCTAGGGGCAGGCTTGGGCCAGCCATCCTCCGCTAGAGGGGGCATCATCCTGCAGGTGGCGGGACTCACTGTGCGCAGGTCAGCGTCCTGGATGTAATACCTCCTCCAGGCCGGATTCTCCAGAACTCTCCGCAGTCCCTCCGGCGTGGAAATTGCCTTATCCAAAAGTGGAGTTTGTCGCATCGCTGTTCCTATATGCGCACATCAAATATTTAACTAATTAGAAATCTAAGATTAAAGAAAAAATACCAGATAATGTTCTGCATGAAAGTCACATCAAATCACTTCACTTCATCACTGTAAACTGAGAGCAGCATAACTTATTAAGAGGCCTTCACCAGCTAGTGTAAGACTGAAGATTTCCAAAATATAGGAAGAATAATGATTGATTTATTGTAAAGTTGCCTGTCTAACTTCAATCCCTTATCTTTCAGTTTTAACGTTAACTCGAACTTCCCCCACAAGGCAAGCATGTTAAATAATGTGATTTTGCCCTCATGAGGTCAGACAATGAGAAAAAAATATGCCAAAATTCATTTCAGACACTTCAAGAAGTTGTCAGGGAAGCCCTAAGAGATATCCGGAACAGCCAAATGTCCCTGACCACTTTCCCGATGACCTTGTTGACCTGTACAGTATATGCTGGTTGGTCTCCTTGGTAAGAAAGCCAATGTTCCCTTGAGGAAGCGATGTCCCTGGACAGATGACCAAAACAAACATGAGAGATGCTATCAAAGAAACTGCAGCGAAACGCTTATAAGCAGAGATATTTAAACATGTTATAAATGTCTCTGTTATGAGACAAAACTTAATATCAATAGAAATTATACAATGCCTAGAGAAACAAACACAACTCACTATTATAGAAGGTGAAGTCTCTTACTCTTCAATAGTTGTTGAGGAATTATTTAGCACAACTGACATTGCACAACATATACCTACAGAAACCCCCTATGCCTGCTATGAACAACTCCCCTGTCCATGCAAATACGTTAAGTAACTTTTTCTTTGGGAAATGTTAATTATAGGGCGCCCTCTAACCTTCCCTACATATTCAAGCTAACGGAAAGAGCAGGAACGACCCGGACAGTATCTCACTAAAGGACTGGTACATTGCTCCTAACTTTAGCTCAAGTTAAACCCTCATTTCTTCATATCTGTAGCCACCATAAACTCTTAATCATATCTGTCAAAAGTCATGTACCCATCCTCAATATCTCAAACTGGAGCATTTCAAACAACCCATTTGTAAGTTTCAAGAATTGCAGTAGATGCGACATCTCGCGGCCAAATTCCCATATTTCTCCAGTAACAAGGACCGAGACACTAATAACATGTATATAGATTTTGCCTGCATAGTCTAAACAAGGACCGCTTTCAGAATGATAGGGAAATTGAACTCCGCATTGTGTATATAACAACACAGTCATGTTGTAGTGGAACGAGTCACATTTATCAAACTCATAAAGAAAAAAAGGTCAAGTGGATACTGAAACCAATACCATATCATCACCATATAGGCGAGATATAGCAGAGGCGCTGTGACATAATGAGAGATAATTTGCATGGCGTGCACATTGGAACTTCCTTTAATTTGACATTCGCCTTATTTCTAATCTGAAATGTGTTATTGCCCAGATCTGAGCAGGATTGATACAGATAGGTAACACACCTATGGTGAATGGATGGTCCTCTCCCGGCCTTTTCCTGCACACATCAACATATTTGGAAAATATTGGATGTCTCCATTCATGTTTGTCCACGGGGCACATGTTATCAAGGTTGAAATCTCCTCCTAGAACATCGAAGGCGACCTGGTCGTTTTCCCGCAAGGTGTCTCTGCGGAACGTGTCCGTCCACTCCTCAACTTGGTCCAGTTGCTTCTGGTGAATGGGGAGAGAACCTTCAATAGTCACCGCATCATTAAAAGTCATATGATATCTGTCTGTCATATTTATTTTTTATGGTTAAAACATATTGATAAATGTTTTCTGTTCGAACCTCACACAGTTTTTAAAACAAGCCATCCTGCCATTCGAACATCTAAAATGTTTATCTTGAATACATGTACAAAAATGATAACTTTATGAACAAAAACACTCATATCTCTTTGGCATTAATTTTACATGATGACAATAATTAAGCAAACTGTTCTCTATTATCAGGAAGTTAATTTTATAGACGAGATATAACAGTCTCTCTCTATAAATATATATAACTTAATTCAACATCACATTGATGCTGATTGATTTGGATTTGTAAAAATATACACAAACCTTGAAACACTTGCAGGTGAGTATTATTGAGATATCCAACCACTGTCTTGCCATTTTCCTGTCCAAGGAACACCTGCAACTCCATTTACAAACCGGTAATATGACAAAGATAGAAGTAAGTAATCTAGAGAGACCTAGATATATGTTTTTGTTGATGCATTGTTAATGACCATAGTGATATGGGTGTAAGCATTGTGTTCTTCATAGATATAGATATATCATACATCATAACCAAAATATCTCAAGCTTTATTTATTTGACGAGATTTCCCGATAAATACTTCTAAAATAGTGCCAAACCTAGCCATTTTATATACGTTATATCTAGTGCATGGCCATGGATGGAGAGGACTGATTGATCAAAATACAAGCTGAATATATATATATATATATACCTTAACTTGGAGGAGTCCCTTGCTGGCCAGTCTGCATTGCCTGCAGCTGTGAGTGTAGCGTTGAAATCTCACGTCAAGGATCGGGTACCTGCTCGCGCACATGAGGGCGCTGTTGTTGGCGAAGCCATTCTTAAACAGCCCATTTTCTCCAACGTCATAGATAATGAAGGGAAAGATGTGATGGAGACCCCGGGACAGAGCTCGGGCACATGGCGTGTCCCAGGTCTCCTGTAAAAACATGAAGTCCAGAAATGGAAAGCCTTCTTTTACTCCTACATCCATCCCATCGTAATATTGAATTTCACTTTCATGTGCGTGACCATTTTGGTTAACTCCTTTCCAAGTTCCATTTTGAGAATGTGTTATGCCATTTTTGTGTTTTAACTTAACTTTTCCATTTGTTTTATTGTTTAATTCACACTCAACCCCCAGCTGCTGATCTTTAATTCGCTTCCCAATCTCAACTGCTCTGAAATAAGTATCGCTTAAATTATTAAACCTTGAGATGAACTCTTGCAGTAGACAGACATTGGCCGTGCCAAAACTGTAGGTGGTTTTAACTCCAACACCAGAGGGCAGCACTGGGGACGAGCTACACACTGACATTCTGTATGGTCTCCTCTTGTCGCATATCAAACTCCAGGTAATAATTCCACACAGGCCCACAGGAAGAAGCAGAAGAGACACCATCAAGCAGAGCGGGAACAATATAAATATGGAGTATAAAATATAATATTTATTTTGCCATTCCTTTGTGGTGGGCAGGAAACAGGACAGAGCTATATCCGTCACGTGCTTCCAGGGGCGCATCATCTTGTGGGCCGCTATGTCTATCCAGTTATATATTACATTGGGGTATGGGTTGATGTCTCGAATGTTGGCTGTCATCTTGAATGTGATAGTAAATTGCAATTTATCTGAAAATAGACAAATACATTATTTGTATCTTGCTCACCGAAGTTTTTACCATTCACATTTTAAGCAAAACCGAATCGGCATATGTAGTGTTAGTCACTGAAGGTGGTTTCAAAATATTGAGATAAATTCTTTTGGAATGGTAACAGACTGACTTGATGGACTTGACCAAATTATATTGTGTTTATTTATTAGGATATATTGATATTGATTGTCCTGACGTGTAGCATTAGAATACTTCAAGTTTATATTGAAATGTAAATGCATCAGAGATATATCCATAAAAAACTCTTTGGTCAACTTTGTCTCCTTATAAACTTAAAGTGATGAGATTATCAAAAGTAACTATGTGGTACGTGTAAAACACAACTCATTACGTTTAAAACCTAAATGGAGCCATTGTCCTCTTAAAATAAGTATGCGTGTGTTTATGCCTAATAAGCTTAACATGATTATGCAGGCCATATTTATCTAAAAAGATAACTGCAGAAAAAGGAGACTCTGAAGTGATTTTCTTTATGCATACATTGAATTTGTAGATAGTCTTTGTGTGCTCCATATAGCACAATATGTCAGACCTACAGTATGCACGAGTTTTTGTGCAAGGTCATTAACTACTTCACAGTACATACTAGTATGTTTATACATTGCAAAATAAACGACGTTTACGCCGATAACACATTGTCACACCTTTTTAAATTGTGCAAGGTCATTAACTACTTCACAGTACATATGTTTATACATTGCAAAATAAACGACGTTTACGCCGATAACACATTGTCACATCTCTTTAAATTGTGTTCCAATGAAGGAATGAAGGTGACTGGAACATTCTAGTGCCATTTGTAATGTCTTAATCAAACAATAAATCAAAACAGTAAACTATTACAGCCAAATTAACCATTGAAAAACACTTTTTCATCCATAGTTTTATTTTCATTTTTATTTATTTATTTTTAAATAAAACGATATAATGTCCATGTTTATGGTTACTATAGTAAGAGGTTAAGCAGGGGATGGCAGGGTAAACACAGTGATTTACATACCTGTGTCAGGCTGATGTTTACCTGATGTTTGCCTAGCAAATATGTATAACTAGTTTCTCTTTTGGCACCGTGCCTAATTAAAACAAGAAGCAAATGTATTCGCCCATATGATATTTTCACACAATGTTATATAGATTAGAATATCCGTAAAATGTATACTTTTCCTGATCTTGGATGGGGAATATGTGAGAGATGTGGATACTGATGTTGACCCGATCATTAGATCCCCGGGAGGCTGCAGAGCTTGGCAAGCTCCAGGATCAAATATATAATAAGCAGAGACCTGCCCCGAGTCGACAAGTGGCAAGACTTCATCTTGCCGGAACTATTTTCACTATCTTGCACTTGATATAGGTGCGGTTAGGTTGGGATGCGCTGGCAGTGGCGTGATGGGAGACGGATCTAGATATGAGGGTACCACATGGAGGTCATTGACATTTACATTGCCCTGGGATGGGACAGGCCGCGGGTACAATCAGTAGACCATCAACAAGATTGTCCATCAAATAGATTGTTCACTAACCAGTCTGCCCATCATTTAGAGTGTCCACTGATCAGACTGTCCAGTTATCATTTTGTCCATCAATCAGTTTGTCCATCAATCAGTCTGTCCATCAATCAGTCTGTCCATCAATTACTGTCCATTTATCATTTTGTCCATCAATCAGAGTGTCCACCAATCAGAGTGTCCATCAATCAGACTGTCCATCAGTCGGACTGTCCATCAGTCAGACTGTCCATCATTCAGTCTGTC
The DNA here is from genome assembly GCA_949316495.1 of Amphiduros pacificus. Classification (NCBI taxonomy): domain Eukaryota; kingdom Metazoa; phylum Annelida; class Polychaeta; order Phyllodocida; family Hesionidae; genus Amphiduros; species Amphiduros pacificus. The sequence goes on from OX439001.1 coordinate 45,797,564, forward strand.
CATTAATCAGTATGTCCATCAATTAGACTGTCCATCAATTAGACTGTCCATAAGTCAGACTGTCCATAAGTCAGACTGTCCATCAGTCAGTCTGTCCATCAATCAGTCTGTCCATCAAATAGACTGCCCATCAGTCAAACTGTCCATTAGTAAGATTGTCCATGAATTAGACTGTCCATCAGCCAGACTGTCCATGAACTAGACTGTCAATCAATTAGTCTGTTCATAAGTCAGACTGTCCACCAGTCAGTCTGTCCATCAACCAGTCTGTCCATCAATTAGACCGTCCATCAGCCAAACTATCCATTAGTCAGATTGTCTATCAATTAGACTAGCATATGATTAAAATATATATGATTAAACAGTTTATGCCAAGCCTTTTCCATTGGAGAACACACCTAACTTTGTGGGTGAAACACTGCAGTAAGGAAGAATCGTCGAAGATCAAAAAGTTGAAATAATGAGAAGAGCAAATACATCTGCATCTATTGTGTTTAGGTAAAATGTTTGTAATAACTCAAGCCATGATGTGAAAGTGCCGAAACCAAGATGGCCGAAAGTTGGTCGAATATTGCATCAAAAATTCTTGAAGCCAGTTATAATCTGTGAAGGAGCTGAGATTCACCTGGTAAAAATATTCATGCTTGTCCAAGAGCTAAATTACATATGTCATAATAAAACATAAACAGACAGTCTACAAATGAGTAAAATGAAATAAAACTTTTCTCTTTTTGCAGTTTATAGATCTTGCAATTTAATAAGCATGATTTATTCCACATCTAAGTTGATGATATCAACTTAGATGAATTTGAGTCTCACTAATTATGATCTTTTGCAGATTAAGAAATAGCGAGGAACACAACTCTCTTTCCTTTAAAAAAGAATCAACCTTATGCATTATATTTAAATAACATCTAAAAAGAATCTCTGTTTGTTTGAGGTCAGGGCTGTGGCGCATTGGGTTAGAGTGCACGCTTATTATTAGCATTGGTTGGTCTAGGATGATTAATAGGTCGTGGGTTCAATACCCGGGCATGCCGAGTTTGCATTCGTGTCACAATTTCAAATGAGCTGAGACCTGTGCCTGAAGGGTTAACCCATCCTTGACTGGGTGGGTTATCATGTCAGGGATATCCGACATGGCAATTCAGTGAGAAAATGCCATATCTGCTACAAATAGCTCTCGCCATGAAATGACTGAAATAATATTAAAAATGAAGTTAAACCCATTTCCGAAGTGTGAAAAAGATGTAACAAACATTCTTGTTATTATTTGTGAAAATTACCCCAGAAGGGTAAATTGAGAAAAGAATAGTTGAGGTGCAGTTATCAAAGCTGAGAGCAATATATTTATTACTGCTCTCAGATCAAAGTAAGCAGCCATTGCTATATATGCATGTCAAGGTATGTGACCAGACTCATATGAAATATATGAGCATTTCTGACTTAAACACAAAACCGTACACTCAACCCCATCCATAAAGTAATTTGCAATCGTCGAAATTGATTTTTTAAAAGAGTTTGGTTTTTATCATTTTGACATTGTTAGGTAATCATCAACTCGACATGGAGCGCAGATATAAGTTATGCACGATAATGTCATAAAATCAGCTCATCCATATTGCATTGACTTAATTATCTATCCTAAATAATAAAAAACTAATATCGACCAGAAATTACCACGCATAGGTTAGAGTTTACCCTCCATAATAGGTCTCTTCAAAAGCCAAGAACGCTTATCTTATGGGATATATCCAAGACATGTCTGTGTTGATGACGGGTTATAAGGGGACACGACCTTGCGAGGGATCAGCATTTATCCATTGAACACATTCATCAGACCTGTGCATATTGAGCTTGTGAACGATACAGCCCCCACATTGAGGACACGTGCTCGTCTTTTGATGCCTTTTGCAGATTAATGCGAGAAGGCATTGCTCAGATCGATATACACGCTCATTATTATTTATTTTTATGTTTATATATATTATATATAGTTATATTTATTTTTATGTTTATATATATACATATATATATATATATAAATATATATATATATATATAAATATATATATATATATATATATATATATATATATATATATATATATATATATATATATATATATATATATATATATATATATATATATATAATGTGTTCAATGGATAAACATTGCTTAGTTTGAAGCCAAATATTATCTATTTTAAACATGTAACCTCACAGTTGCCTTTTCCAGCAGTCACACCATGATTTTATACCAGAAATACAGATTTTGGCTATAATTTATAATGATATATTGACCTCAAGTGACGATTCATGTTGCTATATGAATCACCATGGATACTGTCACCATGTGACTGGTGAACACAATTACCTCCCACGTGATCGGGGTCATGTGCTTGTCCTCAGTTGTGTCACGTCCTTTGTTTAACTGAGTGTATCACATCCATTGTCTATGTCCCCAATTTGTCATGATCATCTAACTATTGAGAGTGTTTTCGAGAAAGAACTAGTTATCAGTTCTTGTTATCAGCTCCATAAGATCTATAAAATTTTACATATCATAATATATGTTTCCATTCAATGTTTATTGTTATATCTGTTTAAGAATACATGTTTTTGTGACCTTTTGTTTAAATATGTCTATTTTTCTTTGTGTTTGAAATATGTTTACCATATATACATTCGTATATATGATAAATGCAACCCTTTTCTATACTTGTACTCTTGTTCTGAAATGTTTTAAGTAAAATACTGACCATTAATACTTACCCTTTCATACATACAAACAATCCAGTGAGGTACTCATCTGCAATTCTGCCAAAAAGCTTGTGTATTTCCTCCCAATTACAATATTCTATATAATTAAGATCAACGGATCAGTCCTGAGACCCGAGTACTGAAGTGCCACACGGTATAATTCAGTCACACAAACACACGGGAGTGATCATTATTACACTTCCAGGGGATATATAAAATCATGTAAAATAACTCATGATGACAAATTATTTCTGTAATGGAGTAATAACATCAAGCAAGTGTCATCATGTGTGTACCAGTTTATTGTTTGGCAAAGACATCATTTTGAAAGGCTGCCACCAAAACATATGAGAAATTTGGCCTGTCCCCTGGTGATAATAACTGGCGACGCTGGTCCCGGGCCCGGCCACATTGGAGTCTTGCCAATGTACTTGCCACAAAGAGCATCCATACTTTATAGGATGTTACAAGATACGTTTTTCTCATCCTCAAAACAATAGTTTCTTGGTGTATACAAATATATGGAGGAAAGGATGAATTGTACCCGGGGAATTGTATGTATTTAGCCTCACGATGAACATGGTGATTTTTACTCCTACATCACTGATTACATTCCTATCCTGAGACTGATAAACGTCTGTGTGTCTGTTTGTCTGCAGGGTTGTCTAAGTCAAATCCCTGTGACACAAAGTGCAATATATTTCCCTTGGATCTTATCATTGCAATATCAGAGGATCGCCGATGTTCACACTTCTAATAACTTCCTTGGATGAAGATTATTGGAGACGACATGCACCCTTAATGCCTATTTATATGACAGGTTTTATTCTATACTGAACACTTTATTTATCATTAATTAACTATATGGATCCAATAACAATACATTTTTCAGTGAGGCTTACCAATGTACTTGCAATAATTAATGACGACCATTCATACTTTATTAGATACAGTTTCTATGTATAATATAAATCAATTAATCCTTCTTCAATGAACGTCTTAAGTTGAAAAACGAAAAAGTGTTAGATGTGACATCACTAGTTCTGGCACTAACATCTCGCCACAAAATTAGGCCTAAGGGCATCAAGATATTCCCGGCTTTTAAATCGAGGTCCCAATACATCCTTGCATCGATACTAAGACTGCTGTGCACACATCCGGTTCCTTACCAATCCCCGCAGCTAAACCAATCTTCCCTAGTCCAGAACGTAGCATGATACAACTAGCTGTATATCTTCCCTAGCCCAGAACGTAGCATGATACAACCAGCTGTATATCTTCCCTAGTCCAGAACGTAGCATGATACAACTAGCTGTATATCTTCCCTAGTCCAGAATGTAGCATGATACAACTAGCTGCATATCTTCCCTAGTCCAGAATGTAGCATGATACAACCAGCTCTATATCTTCCCTAGTCCAGTATGTAGCATGATACAACTAGCTGCATATCTTCCCTAGTCCAGTATGTAGCATGATACAACCAGCTGTATATCTTCCCTAGTCCAGAATGTAGCATGATACAACTAGCTGTATATCTTCCCTAGTCCAGAACGTAGCATGATACAACCAGCTGCATATCTTCCCTAGTCCAGAACGTAGCATGATACAACTAGCTGTATATCTTCCCTAATCCAGAACGTAGCATGATACAACCAGCTGTATATCTTCCCTAGTCCAGAACGTAGCATGGTACAACCAGCTGCATATCTTCCCTAGTCCAGAACGTAGCATGATACAACTAGCTGTATATCTTCCCTAATCCAGAACGTAGCATGATACAACCAGCTCTATATCTTCCCTAGTCCAGAATGTAGCATGATACAACCAGCTCTATATCTTCCCTAGTCCAGAACGTAGCATGATACAACCAGCTCTATATCTTCCCTAGTCCAGAACGTAGCATGATACAACTAGCTGTATATCTTCCATAGTCCAGAACGTAGCATGATACAACCAGCTGTATATCTTCCCTAGTCCAGAATGTAGCATGATACAACTAGCTGTATATCTTCCCTAGTCCAGAATGTAGCATGATACAACCAGCTGTATATCTTCCCTAGTCCAGAATGTAGCATGATACAACCAGCTGTATATCTTCCCTAGTCCAGAACGTAGCATGATACAACTAGCTGTATATCTTCCCTAGTCCAGAATGTAGCATGATACTACCAGCTCTATATCTTCCCTAGTCCAGAACGTAGCATGATACAACCAGCTGCATATCTTCCCTAGTCCAGAACGTAGCATGATACAACCAGCTCTATATCTTCCCTAGTCCAGAATGTAGCATGATACAACCAGCTGTATATCTTCCCTAGTCCAGAATGTAGCATGATACAACCAGCTGTATATCTTCCCTAGTCCAGAATGTAGCATGATACAACCAGCTGTATATCTTCCCTAGTCCAGAACGTAGCATGATACAACCAGCTGTATATCTTCCCTAGTCCAGAATGTAGCATGATACAACCAGCTGTATATCTTCCCTAGTCCAGAACGTAGCATGATACAACCAGCTCTATATCTTCCCTAGTCCAGAACGTAGCATGATACTACCAGCTCTGTATCTTCCCTAGTCCAGAATGTAGCATGATACAACCAGCTGTATATCTTCCCTAGTCCAGAACGTAGCATGATACAACCAGCTGTATATCTTCCCTAGTCCAGAATGTAGCATGATACAACTAGCTGCATATCTTCCCTAGTCCAGAACGTAGCATGATACAACCAGCTCTATATCTTCCCTAGTCCAGAATGTAGCATGATACAACTAGCTGTATATCTTCCCTAGTCCAGAACGTAGCATGATACAACTAGCTGTATATCTTCCCTAGTCCAGAATGTAGCATGATACAACTAGCTGTATATCTTCCCTAGTCCAGAACGTAGCATGATACAACTAGCTCTATATCTTCCCTAGTCCAGAACGTAGCATGATACAACCAGCTCTATATCTTCCCTAGTCCAGAACGTAGCATGATACAACCAGCTCTATATCTTCCCTAGTCCAGAACGTAGCATGATACAACCAGCTCTATATCTTCCCTAGTCCAGAACGTAGCATGATACAACTAGCTCTATATCTTCCCTAGTCCAGAACGTAGCATGATACAACCAGCTCTATATCTTCCCTAGTCCAGAACGTAGCATGATACAACCAGCTCTATATCTTCCCTAGTCCAGAACGTAGCATGATACAACTAGCTCTATATCTTCCCTAGTCCAGAACGTAGCATGATACAACCAGCTCTATATCTTCCCTAGTCCAGAACGTAGCATGATACAACCAGCTCTATATCTTCCCTAGTCCAGAATGTAGCATGATACAACTAGCTGTATATCTTCCCTAGTCCAGAACGTAGCATGATACAACTAGCTGTATATCTTCCCTAGTCCAGAATGTAGCATGATACAACTAGCTGTATATCTTCCCTAGTCCAGAACGTAGCATGATACAACTAGCTCTATATCTTCCCTAGTCCAGAACGTAGCATGATACAACCAGCTCTATATCTTCCCTAGTCCAGAACGTAGCATGATACAACCAGCTGTATATCTTCCCTAGTCCAGAATGTAGCATGATACAACCAGCTGCATATCTTCCCTAATCCAGAACGTAGCACGATACAACTAGCTCTATATCTTCCCTAGTCCAGAACGTAGCATGATACAACCAGCTCTATATCTTCCCTAGTCCAGAACGTAGCATGATACAACCAGCTGTATATCTTCCCTAGTCCAGAACGTAGCATGATACTACCAGCTGCATATCTTCCCTAGTCCAGAACGTAGCATGATACTACCAGCTGCATATCTTCCCTAGCCCAGAACGTAGCATGATACTACCAGCTGCATATCTTCCCTAGTCCAGAACGTAGCATGATACTACCAGCTGCATATCTTCCCTAGCCCAGAACGTAGCATGATACTACCAGCTGCATATCTTCCCTAGTCCAGAACGTAGCATGATACTACCAGCTGCATATCTTCCCTAGTCCAGAACGTAGCATGATACAACCAGCTGCATATCTTCCCTAGCCCAGAACGTAGCATGATACAACCAGCTGTATATCTTCCCTAGCCCAGAACGTAGCATGATACAACCAGCTGTATATCTTCCCTAGTCCAGAACGTAGCATGATACTACCAGCTGCACATCTTCCCTAGTCCAGAACGTAGCATGATACTACCAGCTGCACATCTTCCCTAGTCCAGAACGTAGCATGATACAACCAGCTGTATATCTTCCCTAGTCCAGAACGTAGCATGATACATCCAGCTCTATATCTTCCCTAGTCCAGAACGTAGCATGATACTACCAGGTGCATATCTTCCCTAGTCCAGAACGTAGCATGATACTACCAGCTGTATATCTTCCCTAGTCCAGAACGTAGCATGATACAACCAGCTGTATATCTTCCCTAGCCCAGAACGTAGCATGATACAACCAGCTGTATATCTTCCCTAGCCCAGAACGTAGCATGATACAACCAGCTGTATATCTTCCCTAGTCCAGAACGTAGCATGATACTACCAGCTGCACATCTTCCCTAGTCCAGAACGTAGCATGATACAACCAGCTGCATATCTTCCCTAGTCCAGAACGTAGCATGATACAACCAGCTGTATATCTTCCCTAGTCCAGAACGTAGCATGATACTACCAGCTGCATATCTTCCCTAGTCCAGAACGTAGCATGATACTACCAGCTGCATATCTTCCCTAGTCCAGAACGTAGCATGATACTACCAGCTGCATATCTTCCCTAGTCCAGAACGTAGCATGATACAACCAGCTGTATATCTTCCCTAGTCCAGAACGTAGCATGATACTACCAGCTGCATATCTTCCCTAGTCCAGAACGTAGCATGATACTACCAGCTGCATATCTTCCCTAGCCCAGAACGTAGCATGATACTACCAGCTGCATATCTTCCCTAGTCCAGAACGTAGCATGATACTACCAGCTGCATATCTTCCCTAGTCCAGAACGTAGCATGATACTACCAGCTGCATATCTTCCCTAGTCCAGAACGTAGCATGATACTACCAGCTGCATATCTTCCCTAGCCCAGAACGTAGCATGATACTACCAGCTGCATATCTTCCCTAGTCCAGAACGTAGCATGATACAACCAGCTGTATATCTTCCCTAGTCCAGAACGTAGCATGATACTACCAGCTGCATATCTTCCCTAGTCCAGAACGTAGCATGATACTACCAGCTGCATATCTTCCCTAGCCCAGAACGTAGCATGATACTACCAGCTGCATATCTTCCCTAGTCCAGAACGTAGCATGATACTACCAGCTGCATATCTTCCCTAGCCCAGAACGTAGCATGATACTACCAGCTGCATATCTTCCCTAGTCCAGAACGTAGCATGATACTACCAGCTGTATATCTTCCCTAGTCCAGAACGTAGCATGATACAACCAGCTGCATATCTTCCCTAGCCCAGAACGTAGCATGATACTACCAGCTGCATATCTTCCCTAGCCCAGAACGTAGCATGATACTACCAGCTGCATATCTTCCCTAGCCCAGAACGTAGCATGATACTACCAGCTGCATATCTTCCCTAGTCCAGAACGTAGCATGATACTACCAGCTGTATATCTTCCCTAGCCCAGAACGTAGCATGATACTACCAGCTGCATATCTTCCCTAGCCCAGAACGTAGCATGATACAACCAGCTGTATATCTTCCCTAGCCCAGAACGTAGCATGATACAACCAGCTCTATATCTTCCCTAGTCCAGAACGTAGCATGATACTACCAGCTGTATATCTTCCCTAGTCCAGAATGTAGCATGATACAACCAGCTGCATATCTTCCCTAGCCCAGAACGTAGCATGATACTACCAGCTGCATATCTTCCCTAGCCCAGAACGTAGCATGATACTACCAGCTGTATATCTTCCCTAGTCCAGAACGTAGCATGATACTACCAGCTGTATATCTTCCCTAGTCCAGAATGTAGCATGATACAATTAGCTGCATATCTTCCCTAGTCCAGAATGTAGCATGATACAACCAGCTGTATATCTTCCCTAGCCCAGAACGTAGCATGATACAACCAGCTCTATATCTTCCCTAGTCCAGAACGTAGCATGATACTACCAGCTGCATATCTTCCCTAGTCCAGAACGTAGCATGATACTACCAGCTGCATATCTTCCCTAGCCCAGAACGTAGCATGATACAACCAGCTGTATATCTTCCCTAGCCCAGAACGTAGCATGATACTACCAGCTGTATATCTTCCCTAGTCCAGAACGTAGCATGATACAACCAGCTGCATATCTTCCCTAGTCCAGAACGTAGCATGATACTACCAGCTGCATATCTTCCCTAGCCCAGAACGTAGCATGATACTACCAGCTGCATATCTTCCCTAGCCCAGAACGTAGCATGATACTACCAGCTGCATATCTTCCCTAGTCCAGAACGTAGCATGATACTACCAGCTGTATATCTTCCCTAGCCCAGAACGTAGCATGATACTACCAGCTGCATATCTTCCCTAGCCCAGAACGTAGCATGATACTACCAGCTGCATATCTTCCCTAGCCCAGAACGTAGCATGATACTACCAGCTGCATATCTTCCCTAGTCCAGAACGTAGCATGATACTACCAGCTGTATATCTTCCCTAGCCCAGAACGTAGCATGATACTACCAGCTGCATATCTTCCCTAGCCCAGAACGTAGCATGATACAACCAGCTGTATATCTTCCCTAGCCCAGAACGTAGCATGATACAACCAGCTCTATATCTTCCCTAGTCCAGAACGTAGCATGATACTACCAGCTGTATATCTTCCCTAGTCCAGAATATAGCATAATACAACCAGCTGCATATCTTCCCTAGCCCAGAACGTAGCATGATACTACCAGCTGCATATCTTCCCTAGCCCAGAACGTAGCATGATACTACCAGCTCTATATCTTCCCTAGTCCAGAACGTAGCATGATACTACCAGCTGCATATCTTCCCTAGTCCAGAACGTAGCATGATACTACCAGCTGCATATCTTCCCTAGCCCAGAACGTAGCATGATACAACCAGCTGTATATCTTCCCTAGTCCAGAATGTAGCATGATACAACCAGCTCTATATCTTCACTAGTCCAGAATGTAGCATGATACAACTAGCTGCATATCTTCCCTAGTCCAGAACGTAGCATGATACAACCAGCTGTATATCTTCCCTAGTCCAGTATGTAGCATGATACAACCAGCTGTATATCTTCCATAGTCCAGAACGTAGCATGATTCAAATAGCTGTATATCTTCCCTAGCCCAGAACGTAGCATGATACAACCAGCTCTATATCTTCCCTAGTCCAGAATGTAGAATGATACAACCAGCTGTATATCTTCCATAGTCCAGAACGTAGCATGATACATCCAGCTCTATATCTTCCCTAGTCCAGAACGTAGCATGATACAACCAGCTGTATATCTTCCCTAGTCCAGAATGTAGCATGATACAACCAGCTGTATATCTTCCATAGTCCAGAACGTAGCATGATACAACTAGCTGTATATCTTCCCTAGCCCAGAACGTAGCATGATACAACCAGCTCTATATCTTCCCTAGTCCAGAATGTAGAATGATACAACCAGCTGTATATCTTCCCTAGTCCAGAATGTAGCATGATACATCCAGCTCTATATCTTCCCTAGTCCAGAACGTAGCATGATACAACCAGCTGTATATCTTCCCTAGTCCAGAATGTAGCATGATACAACCAGCTGTATATCTTCCATAGTCCAGAACGTAGCATGATACAACTAGCTGTATATCTTCCCTAGCCCAGAACGTAGCATGATACAACTAGCTGCATATCTTCCCTAGTCCAGAATGTAGAATGATACTACCAGCTCTATATCTTCCCTAGCCCAGAATGTAGCATGATACAACCAGCTGTATCTCTTCCATAGTCCAGAACGTAGCATGATACAACCAGCTCTATATCTTCCCTAGCCCAGAATGTAGCATGATACAACTAGCTGCATATCTTCCCTAGTCCAGAACGTAGCATGATACAACCAGCTGTATATCTTCCCTAGCCCAGAACGTAGCATGATACTACCAGCTCTATATCTTCCCTAGTCCAGAACGTAGCATGATACTACCAGCTGCATATCTTCCCTAGTCCAGAATGTAGCATGATACAATTAGCTGCATATCTTCCCTAGTCCAGAATGTAGCATGATACAATTAGCTGCATATCTTCCCTAGTCCAGAACGTAGCATGATACAACCAGCTCTATATCTTCCCTAGTCCAGAACGTAGCATGATACAACCAGCTGTATATCTCCCCTAGTCCAGAACGTAGCATGATACAACCAGCTGTATATCTCCCCTAGTCCAGAACGTAGCATGATACAACCAGCTCTATATCTTCCCTAGTCCAGAATGTAGCATGATACAACCAGCTGCACATCTTCCCTAGTCCAGAATGTAGCATGATACTACTAGCTGCACATCTTCTCTAGTCCAGAATGTAGCATGATACTACTAGCTGTATATCTTCCCTAGTCCAGAACGTAGCATGATACAACCAGCTGCATATCTTCCCTAGTCCAGAATGTAGCATGATACAACCAGCTCTATATCTTCCCTAGTCCAGAATGTAGCATGATACAACCAGCTGCATATCTTCCCTAGCCCCGAACGTAGCATGATACAACCAGCTCTATATCTTCCCTAGTCCAGAACGTAGCATGATACAACCAGCTGCATATCTTCCCTAGTCCAGAACGTAGCATGATACAACCAGCTGCATATCTTCCCTAGTCCAGAACGTAGCATGATACAACCAGCTGTATATCTTCCCTAGCCCAGAACGTAGCATGATACAACCAGCTCTATATCTTCCCTAGTCCAGAACGTAGCATGATACAACCAGCTGCATATCTTCCCTAGTCCAGAACGTAGCATGATACAACCAGCTGCATATCTTCCCTAGCCCAGAACGTAGCATGATACAACCAGCTCTATATCTTCCCTAGTCCAGAACGTAGCATGATACAACCAGCTGCATATCTTCCCTAGTCCAGAACGTAGCATGATACAACCAGCTGCATATCTTCCCTAGTCCAGAACGTAGCATGATACAACCAGCTGTATATCTTCCCTAGTCCAGAACGTAGCATGATACAACCAGCTGCATATCTTCCCTAGTCCAGAATGTAGCATGATACAACCAGCTGCATATCTTCCCTAGTCCAGAACGTAGCATGATACCTTCCCTAGTCCAGAACGTAGCATGATACAACTAGCTGCATATCTTCCCTAGTCCAGAACGTAGCATGATACCTTCCCTAGTCCAGAACGTAGCATGATACAACTAGCTGCATATCTTCCCTAGTCCAGAATGTAGCATGATACAACCAGCTGCATATCTTCCCTAGCCCAGAACGTAGCATGATACAACCAGCTGCATATCTTCCCTAGTCCAGAACGTAGCATGATACAACCAGCTGCATATCTTCCCTAGCCCAGAACGTAGCATGATACTACCAGCTGCATATCTTCCCTAGTCCAGAACGTAGCATGATACAACCAGCTGCATATCTTCCCTAGCCCAGAACGTAGCATGATACAACCAGCTGCATATCTTCCCTAGTCCAGAACGTAGCATGATACTACCAGCTGCATATCTTCCCTAGTCCAGAACGTAGCATGATACTACCAGCTGTATATCTTCCCTAGCCCAGAACGTAGCATGATACTACCAGCTGCATATCTTCCCTAGCCCAGAACGTAGCATGATACAACCAGCTGTATATCTTCCCTAGCCCAGAACGTAGCATGATACAACCAGCTCTATATCTTCCCTAGTCCAGAACGTAGCATGATACTACCAGCTGTATATCTTCCCTAGTCCAGAATATAGCATAATACAACCAGCTGCATATCTTCCCTAGCCCAGAACGTAGCATGATACTACCAGCTGCATATCTTCCCTAGCCCAGAACGTAGCATGATACTACCAGCTCTATATCTTCCCTAGTCCAGAACGTAGCATGATACTACCAGCTGCATATCTTCCCTAGTCCAGAACGTAGCATGATACTACCAGCTGCATATCTTCCCTAGTCCAGAACGTAGCATGATACTACCAGCTGCATATCTTCCCTAGCCCAGAACGTAGCATGATACAACCAGCTGTATATCTTCCCTAGCCCAGAACGTAGCATGATACTACCAGCTGTATATCTTCCCTAGTCCAGAACGTAGCATGATACAACCAGCTGCATATCTTCCCTAGTCCAGAACGTAGCATGATACTACCAGCTGCATATCTTCCCTAGCCCAGAACGTAGCATGATACTACCAGCTGCATATCTTCCCTAGCCCAGAACGTAGCATGATACTACCAGCTGCATATCTTCCCTAGTCCAGAACGTAGCATGATACTACCAGCTGTATATCTTCCCTAGCCCAGAACGTAGCATGATACTACCAGCTGCATATCTTCCCTAGCCCAGAACGTAGCATGATACTACCAGCTGCATATCTTCCCTAGCCCAGAACGTAGCATGATACTACCAGCTGCATATCTTCCCTAGTCCAGAACGTAGCATGATACTACCAGCTGTATATCTTCCCTAGCCCAGAACGTAGCATGATACTACCAGCTGCATATCTTCCCTAGCCCAGAACGTAGCATGATACAACCAGCTGTATATCTTCCCTAGCCCAGAACGTAGCATGATACAACCAGCTCTATATCTTCCCTAGTCCAGAACGTAGCATGATACTACCAGCTGTATATCTTCCCTAGTCCAGAATATAGCATAATACAACCAGCTGCATATCTTCCCTAGCCCAGAACGTAGCATGATACTACCAGCTGCATATCTTCCCTAGCCCAGAACGTAGCATGATACTACCAGCTCTATATCTTCCCTAGTCCAGAACGTAGCATGATACTACCAGCTGCATATCTTCCCTAGTCCAGAACGTAGCATGATACTACCAGCTGCATATCTTCCCTAGCCCAGAACGTAGCATGATACAACCAGCTGTATATCTTCCCTAGTCCAGAATGTAGCATGATACAACCAGCTCTATATCTTCACTAGTCCAGAATGTAGCATGATACAACTAGCTGCATATCTTCCCTAGTCCAGAACGTAGCATGATACAACCAGCTGTATATCTTCCCTAGTCCAGTATGTAGCATGATACAACCAGCTGTATATCTTCCATAGTCCAGAACGTAGCATGATTCAAATAGCTGTATATCTTCCCTAGCCCAGAACGTAGCATGATACAACCAGCTCTATATCTTCCCTAGTCCAGAATGTAGAATGATACAACCAGCTGTATATCTTCCATAGTCCAGAACGTAGCATGATACATCCAGCTCTATATCTTCCCTAGTCCAGAACGTAGCATGATACAACCAGCTGTATATCTTCCCTAGTCCAGAATGTAGCATGATACAACCAGCTGTATATCTTCCATAGTCCAGAACGTAGCATGATACAACTAGCTGTATATCTTCCCTAGCCCAGAACGTAGCATGATACAACCAGCTCTATATCTTCCCTAGTCCAGAATGTAGAATGATACAACCAGCTGTATATCTTCCCTAGTCCAGAATGTAGCATGATACATCCAGCTCTATATCTTCCCTAGTCCAGAACGTAGCATGATACAACCAGCTGTATATCTTCCCTAGTCCAGAATGTAGCATGATACAACCAGCTGTATATCTTCCATAGTCCAGAACGTAGCATGATACAACTAGCTGTATATCTTCCCTAGCCCAGAACGTAGCATGATACAACTAGCTGCATATCTTCCCTAGTCCAGAATGTAGAATGATACTACCAGCTCTATATCTTCCCTAGCCCAGAATGTAGCATGATACAACCAGCTGTATCTCTTCCATAGTCCAGAACGTAGCATGATACAACCAGCTCTATATCTTCCCTAGCCCAGAATGTAGCATGATACAACTAGCTGCATATCTTCCCTAGTCCAGAACGTAGCATGATACAACCAGCTGTATATCTTCCCTAGCCCAGAACGTAGCATGATACTACCAGCTCTATATCTTCCCTAGTCCAGAACGTAGCATGATACTACCAGCTGCATATCTTCCCTAGTCCAGAATGTAGCATGATACAATTAGCTGCATATCTTCCCTAGTCCAGAATGTAGCATGATACAATTAGCTGCATATCTTCCCTAGTCCAGAACGTAGCATGATACAACCAGCTCTATATCTTCCCTAGTCCAGAACGTAGCATGATACAACCAGCTGTATATCTCCCCTAGTCCAGAACGTAGCATGATACAACCAGCTGTATATCTCCCCTAGTCCAGAACGTAGCATGATACAACCAGCTCTATATCTTCCCTAGTCCAGAATGTAGCATGATACAACCAGCTGCACATCTTCCCTAGTCCAGAATGTAGCATGATACTACTAGCTGCACATCTTCTCTAGTCCAGAATGTAGCATGATACTACTAGCTGTATATCTTCCCTAGTCCAGAACGTAGCATGATACAACCAGCTGCATATCTTCCCTAGTCCAGAATGTAGCATGATACAACCAGCTCTATATCTTCCCTAGTCCAGAATGTAGCATGATACAACCAGCTGCATATCTTCCCTAGCCCCGAACGTAGCATGATACAACCAGCTCTATATCTTCCCTAGTCCAGAACGTAGCATGATACAACCAGCTGCATATCTTCCCTAGTCCAGAACGTAGCATGATACAACCAGCTGCATATCTTCCCTAGTCCAGAACGTAGCATGATACAACCAGCTGTATATCTTCCCTAGCCCAGAACGTAGCATGATACAACCAGCTCTATATCTTCCCTAGTCCAGAACGTAGCATGATACAACCAGCTGCATATCTTCCCTAGTCCAGAACGTAGCATGATACAACCAGCTGCATATCTTCCCTAGCCCAGAACGTAGCATGATACAACCAGCTCTATATCTTCCCTAGTCCAGAACGTAGCATGATACAACCAGCTGCATATCTTCCCTAGTCCAGAACGTAGCATGATACAACCAGCTGCATATCTTCCCTAGTCCAGAACGTAGCATGATACAACCAGCTGTATATCTTCCCTAGTCCAGAACGTAGCATGATACAACCAGCTGCATATCTTCCCTAGTCCAGAATGTAGCATGATACAACCAGCTGCATATCTTCCCTAGTCCAGAACGTAGCATGATACCTTCCCTAGTCCAGAACGTAGCATGATACAACTAGCTGCATATCTTCCCTAGTCCAGAACGTAGCATGATACCTTCCCTAGTCCAGAACGTAGCATGATACAACTAGCTGCATATCTTCCCTAGTCCAGAATGTAGCATGATACAACCAGCTGCATATCTTCCCTAGCCCAGAACGTAGCATGATACAACCAGCTGCATATCTTCCCTAGTCCAGAACGTAGCATGATACAACCAGCTGCATATCTTCCCTAGCCCAGAACGTAGCATGATACTACCAGCTGCATATCTTCCCTAGTCCAGAACGTAGCATGATACAACCAGCTGCATATCTTCCCTAGCCCAGAACGTAGCATGATACAACCAGCTGCATATCTTCCCTAGTCCAGAACGTAGCATGATACTACCAGCTGCATATCATCCCTAGTCCAGAATATAGCATGATACAACCAGCTGCATATCTTCCCTAGTCCAGAACGTAGCATGATACTACCAGCTGCATATCTTCCCTAGCCCAGAACGTAGCATGATACTACCAGCTGCATATCTTCCATAGTCCAGAACGTAGCATGATACTACCAGCTGCATATCTTCCCTAGTCCAGAATATAGCATAATACAACCAGCTGCATATCTTCCCTAGTCCAGAATGTAGCATAATACAACCAGCTGCATATCTTCCCTAGTCCAGAATGTAGCATAATACAACCAGCTCTATATCTTCCTTAGTCCAGAACGTAGCATGATACAACCAGCTGCATATCTTCCCTAGTCCAGAATATAGCATAATACAACCAGCTGCATATCTTCCCTAGTCCAGAATGTAGCATAATACAACCAGCTGCATATCTTCCCTAGTCCAGAATATAGCATAATACAACCAGCTGCATATCTTCCCTAGTCCAGAACGTAGCATGATGCTACCAGCTGCATATCTTCCCTAGTCCAGAACGTAGCATGATACAACTAGCTGTATATCTTCCCTAGTCCAGAACGTAGCATGATACAACCAGCTGCACATCTACCCTAGTCCAGAATGTAGCATGATACAACTAGCTGCATATCTTCCCTAGTCCAGAACGTAGCATGATACCTTCCCTAGTCCAGAACGTAGCATGATACAACCAGCTGCATATCTTCCCTAGTCCAGAATGTAGCATGATACAACCAGCTGTATATCTTCCCTAGTCCAGAACGTAGCATGATACAACCAGCTGCACATCTACCCTAGTCCAGAATGTAGCATGATACAACCAGCTGTATATCTTCCCTAGTCCAGAATGTAGCATGATACAACCAGCTGTATATCTTCCCTAGTCCAGAATGTAGCATAATACAACCAGCTGCATATCTTCCCTAGTCCAGAATATAGCATAATACAACCAGCTGCATATCTTCCCTAGTCCAGAACGTAGCATGATGCTACCAGCTGCATATCTTCCCTAGTCCAGAACGTAGCATGATACAACTAGCTGTATATCTTCCCTAGTCCAGAACGTAGCATGATACAACCAGCTGCACATCTACCCTAGTCCAGAATGTAGCATGATACAACTAGCTGCATATCTTCCCTAGTCCAGAACGTAGCATGATACCTTCCCTAGTCCAGAACGTAGCATGATACAACCAGCTGCATATCTTCCCTAGTCCAGAATGTAGCATGATACAACCAGCTGTATATCTTCCCTAGTCCAGAACGTAGCATGATACAACCAGCTGCACATCTACCCTAGTCCAGAATGTAGCATGATACAACCAGCTGCATATCTTCCCTAGTCCGGAATATAGCATAATACAACCAGCTGCATATCTTCCCTAGTCCAGAATGTAGCATAATACAACCAGCTGCATATCTTCCCTAGTCCAGAATATAGCATAATACAACCAGCTGCATATCTTCCCTAGTCCAGAACGTAGCATGATGCTACCAGCTGCATATCTTCCCTAGTCCAGAACGTAGCATGATACAACTAGCTGTATATCTTCCCTAGTCCAGAACGTAGCATGATACAACCAGCTGCACATCTACCCTAGTCCAGAATGTAGCATGATACAACTAGCTGCATATCTTCTCTAGTCCAGAACGTAGCATGATACCTTCCCTAGTCCAGAACGTAGCATGATACAACCAGCTGCACATTTACCCTAGTCCAGAATGTAGCATGATACAACTAGCTGCATATCTTCCCTAGTCCAGAACGTAGCATGATACCTTCCCTAGTCCAGAACGTAGCATGATACAACCAGCTGCATATCTTCCCTAGTCCAGAACGTAGCATGATACAACCAGCTGCATATCTTCCCTAGCCCAGAACGTAGCATGATACTACCAGCTGCATATCTTCCCTAGTCCAGAACGTAGCATGATACAACCAGCTGCATATCTTCCCTAGCCCAGAACGTAGCATGATACAACCAGCTGCATATCTTCCCTAGTCCAGAACGTAGCATGATACTACCAGCTGCATATCATCCCTAGTCCAGAATATAGCATGATACAACCAGCTGCATATCTTCCCTAGTCCAGAACGTAGCATGATACTACCAGCTGCATATCTTCCCTAGCCCAGAACGTAGCATGATACTACCAGCTGCATATCTTCCATAGTCCAGAACGTAGCATGATACTACCAGCTGCATATCTTCCCTAGTCCAGAATATAGCATAATACAACCAGCTGCATATCTTCCCTAGTCCAGAATGTAGCATAATACAACCAGCTGCATATCTTCCCTAGTCCAGAATGTAGCATAATACAACCAGCTCTATATCTTCCCTAGTCCAGAACGTAGCATGATACAACCAGCTGCATATCTTCCCTAGTCCAGAATATAGCATAATACAACCAGCTGCATATCTTCCCTAGTCCAGAATGTAGCATAATACAACCAGCTGCATATCTTCCCTAGTCCAGAATATAGCATAATACAACCAGCTGCATATCTTCCCTAGTCCAGAACGTAGCATGATGCTACCAGCTGCATATCTTCCCTAGTCCAGAACGTAGCATGATACAACTAGCTGTATATCTTCCCTAGTCCAGAACGTAGCATGATACAACCAGCTGCACATCTACCCTAGTCCAGAATGTAGCATGATACAACTAGCTGCATATCTTCCCTAGTCCAGAACGTAGCATGATACCTTCCCTAGTCCAGAACGTAGCATGATACAACCAGCTGCATATCTTCCCTAGTCCAGAATGTAGCATGATACAACCAGCTGTATATCTTCCCTAGTCCAGAACGTAGCATGATACAACCAGCTGCACATCTACCCTAGTCCAGAATGTAGCATGATACAACCAGCTGTATATCTTCCCTAGTCCAGAATGTAGCATGATACAACCAGCTGTATATCTTCCCTAGTCCAGAATGTAGCATAATACAACCAGCTGCATATCTTCCCTAGTCCAGAATATAGCATAATACAACCAGCTGCATATCTTCCCTAGTCCAGAACGTAGCATGATGCTACCAGCTGCATATCTTCCCTAGTCCAGAACGTAGCATGATACAACTAGCTGTATATCTTCCCTAGTCCAGAACGTAGCATGATACAACCAGCTGCACATCTACCCTAGTCCAGAATGTAGCATGATACAACTAGCTGCATATCTTCCCTAGTCCAGAACGTAGCATGATACCTTCCCTAGTCCAGAACGTAGCATGATACAACCAGCTGCATATCTTCCCTAGTCCAGAATGTAGCATGATACAACCAGCTGTATATCTTCCCTAGTCCAGAACGTAGCATGATACAACCAGCTGCACATCTACCCTAGTCCAGAATGTAGCATGATACAACCAGCTGCATATCTTCCCTAGTCCGGAATATAGCATAATACAACCAGCTGCATATCTTCCCTAGTCCAGAATGTAGCATAATACAACCAGCTGCATATCTTCCCTAGTCCAGAATATAGCATAATACAACCAGCTGCATATCTTCCCTAGTCCAGAACGTAGCATGATGCTACCAGCTGCATATCTTCCCTAGTCCAGAACGTAGCATGATACAACTAGCTGTATATCTTCCCTAGTCCAGAACGTAGCATGATACAACCAGCTGCACATCTACCCTAGTCCAGAATGTAGCATGATACAACTAGCTGCATATCTTCTCTAGTCCAGAACGTAGCATGATACCTTCCCTAGTCCAGAACGTAGCATGATACAACCAACTGCACATTTACCCTAGTCCAGAATGTAGCATGATACAACTAGCTGCATATCTTCCCTAGTCCAGAACGTAGCATGATACCTTCCCTAGTCCAGAACGTAGCATGATACAACCAGCTGCATATCTTCCCTAGTCCAGAACGTAGCATGATACAACCAGCTGCATATCTTCCCTAGCCCAGAACGTAGCATGATACTACCAGCTGCATATCTTCCCTAGTCCAGAACGTAGCATGATACAACCAGCTGCATATCTTCCCTAGCCCAGAACGTAGCATGATACAACCAGCTGCATATCTTCCCTAGTCCAGAACGTAGCATGATACTACCAGCTGCATATCATCCCTAGTCCAGAATATAGCATGATACAACCAGCTGCATATCTTCCCTAGTCCAGAACGTAGCATGATACTACCAGCTGCATATCTTCCCTAGCCCAGAACGTAGCATGATACAACCAGCTGTATATCTTCCCTAGTCCAGAACGTAGCATGATACATCCAGCTCTATATCTTCCCTAGTCCAGAACGTAGCATAATACAACCAGCTGCATATCTTCCCTAGTCCAGAATATAGCATAATACAACCAGCTGCATATCTTCCCTAGTCCAGAACGTAGCATGATGCTACCAGCTGCATATCTTCCCTAGTCCAGAACGTAGCATGATACAACTAGCTGTATATCTTCCCTAGTCCAGAACGTAGCATGATACAACCAGCTGCACATCTACCCTAGTCCAGAATGTAGCATGATACAACTAGCTGCATATCTTCCCTAGTCCAGAACGTAGCATGATACCTTCCCTAGTCCAGAACGTAGCATGATACAACCAGCTGCATATCTTCCCTAGTCCAGAATGTAGCATGATACAACCAGCTGTATATCTTCCCTAGTCCAGAACGTAGCATGATACAACCAGCTGCACATCTACCCTAGTCCAGAATGTAGCATGATACAACCAGCTGCATATCTTCCCTAGTCCGGAATATAGCATAATACAACCAGCTGCATATCTTCCCTAGTCCAGAATGTAGCATAATACAACCAGCTGCATATCTTCCCTAGTCCAGAATATAGCATAATACAACCAGCTGCATATCTTCCCTAGTCCAGAACGTAGCATGATGCTACCAGCTGCATATCTTCCCTAGTCCAGAACGTAGCATGATACAACTAGCTGTATATCTTCCCTAGTCCAGAACGTAGCATGATACAACCAGCTGCACATCTACCCTAGTCCAGAATGTAGCATGATACAACTAGCTGCATATCTTCTCTAGTCCAGAACGTAGCATGATACCTTCCCTAGTCCAGAACGTAGCATGATACAACCAACTGCACATTTACCCTAGTCCAGAATGTAGCATGATACAACTAGCTGCATATCTTCCCTAGTCCAGAACGTAGCATGATACCTTCCCTAGTCCAGAACGTAGCATGATACAACCAGCTGCATATCTTCCCTAGTCCAGAACGTAGCATGATACAACCAGCTGCATATCTTCCCTAGCCCAGAACGTAGCATGATACTACCAGCTGCATATCTTCCCTAGTCCAGAACGTAGCATGATACAACCAGCTGCATATCTTCCCTAGCCCAGAACGTAGCATGATACAACCAGCTGCATATCTTCCCTAGTCCAGAACGTAGCATGATACTACCAGCTGCATATCATCCCTAGTCCAGAATATAGCATGATACAACCAGCTGCATATCTTCCCTAGTCCAGAACGTAGCATGATACTACCAGCTGCATATCTTCCCTAGCCCAGAACGTAGCATGATACTACCAGCTGCATATCTTCCATAGTCCAGAACGTAGCATGATACTACCAGCTGCATATCTTCCCTAGTCCAGAATATAGCATAATACAACCAGCTGCATATCTTCCCTAGTCCAGAATGTAGCATAATACAACCAGCTGCATATCTTCCCTAGTCCAGAATGTAGCATAATACAACCAGCTCTATATCTTCCCTAGTCCAGAACGTAGCATGATACAACCAGCTGCATATCTTCCCTAGTCCAGAATATAGCATAATACAACCAGCTGCATATCTTCCCTAGTCCAGAATGTAGCATAATACAACCAGCTGCATATCTTCCCTAGTCCAGAATATAGCATAATACAACCAGCTGCATATCTTCCCTAGTCCAGAACGTAGCATGATGCTACCAGCTGCATATCTTCCCTAGTCCAGAACGTAGCATGATACAACTAGCTGTATATCTTCCCTAGTCCAGAACGTAGCATGATACAACCAGCTGCACATCTACCCTAGTCCAGAATGTAGCATGATACAACTAGCTGCATATCTTCCCTAGTCCAGAACGTAGCATGATACCTTCCCTAGTCCAGAACGTAGCATGATACAACCAGCTGCATATCTTCCCTAGTCCAGAATGTAGCATGATACAACCAGCTGTATATCTTCCCTAGTCCAGAACGTAGCATGATACAACCAGCTGCACATCTACCCTAGTCCAGAATGTAGCATGATACAACCAGCTGTATATCTTCCCTAGTCCAGAATGTAGCATGATACAACCAGCTGTATATCTTCCCTAGTCCAGAATGTAGCATAATACAACCAGCTGCATATCTTCCCTAGTCCAGAATATAGCATAATACAACCAGCTGCATATCTTCCCTAGTCCAGAACGTAGCATGATGCTACCAGCTGCATATCTTCCCTAGTCCAGAACGTAGCATGATACAACTAGCTGTATATCTTCCCTAGTCCAGAACGTAGCATGATACAACCAGCTGCACATCTACCCTAGTCCAGAATGTAGCATGATACAACTAGCTGCATATCTTCCCTAGTCCAGAACGTAGCATGATACCTTCCCTAGTCCAGAACGTAGCATGATACAACCAGCTGCATATCTTCCCTAGTCCAGAATGTAGCATGATACAACCAGCTGTATATCTTCCCTAGTCCAGAATGTAGCATGATACAACCAGCTGCACATCTACCCTAGTCCAGAATGTAGCATGATACAACCAGCTGCATATCTTCCCTAGTCCGGAATATAGCATAATACAACCAGCTGCATATCTTCCCTAGTCCAGAATGTAGCATAATACAACCAGCTGCATATCTTCCCTAGTCCAGAATATAGCATAATACAACCAGCTGCATATCTTCCCTAGTCCAGAACGTAGCATGATGCTACCAGCTGCATATCTTCCCTAGTCCAGAACGTAGCATGATACAACTAGCTGTATATCTTCCCTAGTCCAGAACGTAGCATGATACAACCAGCTGCACATCTACCCTAGTCCAGAATGTAGCATGATACAACTAGCTGCATATCTTCTCTAGTCCAGAACGTAGCATGATACCTTCCCTAGTCCAGAACGTAGCATGATACAACCAGCTGCACATTTACCCTAGTCCAGAATGTAGCATGATACAACTAGCTGCATATCTTCCCTAGTCCAGAACGTAGCATGATACCTTCCCTAGTCCAGAACGTAGCATGATACAACCAGCTGCATATCTTCCCTAGTCCAGAATGTAGCATGATACAACCAGCTGCATATCTTCCCTAGTCCAGAACGTAGCATGATACCTTCCCTAGTCCAGAACGTAGCATGATACAACCAGCTGCATATCTTCCCTAGTCCAGAATGTAGCATGATACAACCAGCTGCATATCTTCCCTAGTCCAGAATGTAGCATGATACAACCAGCTGTATATCTTCCCTAGTCCAGAATGTAGCATGATACAACCAGCTGCATATCTTCCCTAGTCCAGAATGTAGCATGATACAACCAGCTGCATATCTTCCCTAGTCCAGAACGTAGCATGATACTACCAGCTGCATATCTTCCCTAGTCCAGAATGTAGCATGATACAACCAGCTGTATATCTTCCCTAGTCCAGAATGTAGCATAATACAACCAGCTGCATATCTTCCCTAGTCCAGAATATAGCATAATACAACCAGCTGCATATCTTCCCTAGTCCTACCTGCACAGCATAATACACCAGAGTTTCCGGTCTTTCTCAGTATTGTTACAGCTTGTTATGGCAAAAATGCAACTTTTAAGAAAAAGGCATATTACTATTGTAAATTAATCATTCGGGATGACTTTACAATCAGTTTTTGGCACTTACAATAGCATTAGGTGTAAGATATAGAAATTAAGTTGGTCAAAAATAAAAAATTTATGGTTTTACCAAACAAAGTATTGAAGCACAATGGTGTGTTATATGGAGGTATTTACGGTTCATAGGTCTGCGAGATATCTCCCCAAAACCAACTTGTTAAGCTTTACAAGCTAGCCATTACTGATTAGAAGCTTAGTACTACCATCAAATTCCTTGCGGCCAAAAGGCCTAGACCTGCCAGCTATATCACATACAGTTAGTGGGCAGGGGTCTACCACGCAGGCTGGAGAAGGGGCGTGGTCCAGTCAGACATAGCTCATCTTGGTTTATGCTGATTACAAGCTTATCAATCATACATCAGACACTTACATGTGCACCAATTGGCCAACGCAACTATGTTTACAGGGTAAAAAAATTAAATTGCATTTTAACTCGCACATAAAACTTCATTGCTTTTAAAACAAACTTAGCTAATTATATAATATTATGGGCATATAGAAGGTAAAATGCCAACTCCATTCTTTCACAACTCATTTCACTTCTGCGTATCTGTGTTATATTTGTGTTAGATTTGAATAAAACCAGTTGTGTGCAAAACGTATACTTATTATATTTAAATAATCTAAACTAATATTCGTGAAATATGATAGAACCTGAACAAAATATTTGTAATCCAAGAGCAAGAACCAGGACTTATTGGAGCCTAGTTTATCAAAAGCTCTGCAAGTTTCCCTTGTTTGTAGCTTTATCTAAATGTGACATACCTTCTGTAGTGAGGGGAATAAATATTTTTCTCCATCAACTTTGAATCTTCTCTGAAATTACTGGTTGGGGTTCTTAGCTAATAGTGTAGGTGAGATGTATTTTCAGGGAACCAATTCTATCTATTTTCCATTAGGTTCAGAATTGTTTCCATCGTTTTATGACTTCGTGAAAAGAATCTTATGGCTATTACCGATTTGTCAAGGAGGCTGCTATTTTGAATGGCTTGACAAATATCAGCCAATGGGAATCAAGATAACAAATCCAATATGTAATGTGCATTTTAATTGACTAAAATTATCATCTATTCAAGTCTGTTTTAGGAAGGGATTTAATGATTATCTATTAGGTAATTTGCAGACATTTCAAAATAATTGTTCACAAACATTACCAAAAGGTCATAATCAGCACAGCTCCGAGGCCATTGGGCCATGTTTATTATACTTTTGTGGTGACCAATAAATATTCGACCAATTTTATGTTGTAAAATGCTGCAATCACAAAAATCGCTGATATATCCTTTTCATATAAAATAATCTTCACATTGGTTCATATAATTAGATATTGGGATACCCCTATATAACAAACATTCTTTTCCAAACACATTTTCAGATTTTCAGTCTTTCGTACCATTAATCTTATCAAACAATTTTCGTTGATTTGGTTCATACAATCAAATATTTACATACACTCATATGACAAACATTCTTTCTTTCTCAAAAGGCATTTTTAGTCTTTCGTCCATTTCGATGACAGATCAAGTTCTACATGCTTTTGACTTTTCAGATTTACTGTGGCTATCAATTTCTGGTAGAGAATCAATCGATCTATTTTTGTCTTTTACAATTGTGGAATATTCCAAAATTATCACAATGCTTTGAGCAATACATAATTCTCAAAGTGGGTTTTGTTGGTCCGAACCCATTGTTGGATAAAGAATGTATCACGTGGAAGGTTTGAGGATGTTGTTGTTCTCTAGCGTAAGGCACATGGCGATATGGTCAGTGAGGCCGGCTAGCAAAGTTACAGGGTTACAACTTGTGATGTTCTGAAACATAAATGGACAATTTTATCTGGTGATAGGGACATTTTGTCTCACACAAAGCAAAACATATATTCACAAAGTATGAAAATATAGTGTAATGTTGAAGATGGTTGTTCATTCTTGTACAAAAATGGTTGCTCATTCTTGTACAAAAGAGTTGCCTTTGCTCTCAAAATATGGGTTTGATCATTTATATAGATAATAGAGATTTTGGATCTCATTACACAACTTTTAATTTATGTCAGGAAAAAATATTATTTTATGCCTTTTCATTAATTAATATGCATTTATACGTCATGACCAGAGGCGGGACTCACCACGGGGACGTCTTCATGATGTAGCATTAAATCTATTCTCCTCCTTCCACCCCTCTCTGATGGAATCACCCTGCCTTCAGAGTCGCACGCTGCCATAGAGAAGGAGACACTTGGACTGATCTGATGCAGGTCGGCGTCCAGTATGTAGTACTGTCTCAGCAGGGGGTCCTCCAGAGCTTCCTTCAGGCCTTGGGGGGTCTGTACTCGCTTGTCATAGATGGGTCTCTGTCTCATCTCGGTGCCTATAGTAAATGTGTGATCCTCCCCTGGTGATTTCCGGCAGATGTCTCTGTACTGCTTGAATAATATGTGATACCAGTCTCCTCTGTCCACTGCAAAGCCAACGCAATATAATTTGTATAATGTTATCAACTTCCATTAAAAGTCCATGTTATAAAGATGTCCAGGGACACTTGGAACACAATATGCTTTTAGTCTGGCCAGGAAAATGTTAATGTTGTAGATGTACATAAATATTTTGGTCTTTCCATGCTAATTATGTTTGACAATTTTGCACACGCACAAACACCAATGCAGTTGTACCAAAATGGTCAAATATTAAAATCTTGATAAATGCTACCGTGGCCCTTTTTTGCCACATGATACATACCTGGTAACATAGCTAACATGACACATACCTGGTGACATAGCTAACATGACACATACCTGGTGACATAGCTGACATGATACATACCTGGTGACATAGCTGACATGATACATACCTGGTGACATAGCTAACATGACACATACCTGGTGACATAGCTAACATGACACATACCTGGTGACATAGCTGACATGACACATACCTGGTGACATAGCTGACATGACACATACCTGGTGACATAGCTAACATGACACATACCTGGTGACATATAGCTGACATGACACATACCAGGAGAAATGATACTCACCAGGTGACATGTTGCTTTGCTGACATGATACACACCAGCTGACATGTTGTCTTGCTGACATGATACACACCAGGTGACATGTTACCTTGCTGACGTGATACTCACCAGGTGACATGTTACCATGCTGACATGATACTCACCAGGTGACATGTTACCATGCTGACATGATACTCACCAGGTGACATGTTACCTTGCTGACGTGATACTCACCAGGTGACATGTTACCTTGCTGACATGATACACACCAGGTGACATGTTACCTTGCTAACGTGATACTCACCAGGTGACATGTTACCATGCTGACATGATACTCACCAGGTGACATGCTACCTTGCTGACATGATACACACCAGGTGACATGTTACCTTGCTGACGTGATACTCACCAGGTGACATGTTACCATGCTGACATGATACACACCAGGTGACATGTGTCCTTGCTGACGTGATACTCACCAGGCGACATGTTATCTTGCTGACATGATACACACCAGGTGACATGTTACCTTGCTGACGTGATACTCACCAGGTGACATGTTACCTTGCTGACATGTTACTCACCAGGTGACATGTTACCTTGCTGACATGATACACACCAGGTGACATGTTACCTTGCTGACGTGATACTCACCAGGTGACATGTTACCATGCTGACACGATACATACAAGGTGACATGCTACCTTGCTGACATGATACTCACCAGGTGACATGTTACCTTGCTGACATGATACACACCAGGTGACATGCTACCTTGCTGACATGATACACACCAGGTGACATGTTACCTTGCTGACATGATACTCACCAGGTGACATGCTACCTTGCTGACATGATACTCACCAGGTGACATGCTACCTTGCTGACATGATACACACCAGGTGACATGTTACCTTGCTGACATGATACACACCAGGTGACATGCTACCTTGCTGACATGATACACACCAGGTGACATGTTACCTTGCTGACATGATACACACCAGGTGACATGTTACCTTGCTGACATGTTACTCACCAGGTGACATGTTATCTTGCTGACATGATACTCACCAGGTGACATGTTACCTTGCTGACATGATACTCACCAGGTGACATGTTACCTTGCTGACATGTTACTCACCAGGTGACATGTTATCTTGCTGACATGATACTCACCAGGTGACATGTTACCTTGCTGACATGATACAAACCAGGTGACATGTTACCTTGCTGACATGTTACTCACCAGGTGACATGCTACCTTGCTGACATGATACTCACCAGGTGACATGTTACTATGCTGACATGATACACACCAGGTGACATGTTACCATGCTGACATGATACTCACCAGGTGACATGTTACCATGCTGACACGATACATACAAGGTGACATGTTACCTTGCTGACATGATACTCACCAGGCGACATGTGTCCTTGCTGACATGATACTCACCAGGTGACATGTTACCTTGCTGACATGATACACACCAGGTGACATGTTACCTTGCTGACGTGATACTCACCAGGTGACATGTTACCATGCTGACACGATACATACAAGGTGACATGTTACCTTGCTGACATGATACTCACCAGGCGACATGTGTCCTTGCTGACATGATACTCACCAGGTGACATGTTGCCTTGCTGACATGATACACACCAGGTGACATGTTACCTTGCTGACGTGATACTCACCAGGTGACATGCTACCTTGCTGACATGATACACACCAGGTGACATGTTACCTTGCTGACGTGATACTCACCAGGCGACATGTTACCTTGCTGACATGATACTCACCAGGCGACATGTTACCTTGCTGACATGATACTCACCAGGTGACATGTTACCATGCTGAGTGATACTCACCAGGTGACACGGTACCTTGCTGACATGATACACACCAGGTGACATGTTACCTTGCTGACGTGATACTCACCAGGCGACATGTTACCTTGCTGACATGATACTCACCAGGTGACATGTTACCTTGCTGACATGATACACACCAGGTGACATGTTACCTTGCTGACATGATACTAACCAGGTGACATGTTATCTTGCTGACATGATACACACCAGGTGACATGTTACCTTGCTGACATGATACTCACCAGGTGACATGTTATCTTGCTGACGTGATACACACCAGGTGACATGTTACCTTGCTGACGTGATACACACCAGGTGACATGTTATCTTGCTGACATGATACACACCAGGTGACATGTTACCTTGCTGACATGATACACACCAGGTGACATGTTACCTTGCTGACATGATACTAACCAGGTGACATGTTATCTTGCTGACATGATACACACCAGGTGACATGTTACCTTGCTGACATGATACTCACCAGGTGACATGTTATCTTGCTGACGTGATACACACCAGGTGACATGTTACCTTGCTGACATGATACACACCAGGTGACATGTTACCTTGCTGACGTGATACTCACCAGGCGACATGTTACCTTGCTGACATGATACACACCAGGTGACATGTTACCTTGCTGACATGATACACACTAGGTCACATGTTACCATGCTGACATGATACTCACCAGGTGACATGTTATCTTGCTGACATGATACACACCAGGTGACATGTTACCTTGCTGACATGATACTAACCAGGTGACATGTTATCTTGCTGACATGATACACACCAGGTGACATGTTACCTTGCTGACATGATACTCACCAGGTGACATGTTATCTTGCTGACGTGATACACACCAGGTGACATGTTACCTTGCTGACGTGATACACACCAGGTGACATGTTATCTTGCTGACATGATACACACCAGGTGACATGTTATCTGCATTGAAGTCTCCGGTGAGGACATCGAATGCCACTATATCGCCCTCCCGGAGTGTGTCCGCCTTGAAGGCTTCGGTCCACTTACAAATCTCATTCATCTGAGTCGTCCTCACATCTTTCTCACCTACCAATAAAACCAGCCTTCTGTCAACAGCTCATTTCCCTAACATTTCCAGAATTAGTGATGCAATATTGAAAGATTTAAGGTGGTGACCCATATTTCTCTCTCTATATATATTGAAAGAATATACTACTTGTGAATTATATTATTCTTTTATTTATATCATTTTTGTTTCGATTTTTAGTATGGATTTTTAATTTTGACATTAAAAGTCATGACTGTCCTCAGGACATCTTTAAGTGGGAGAAACTACCGTTGATTCAGGCCGAATTTGAAATTATTGAACATAATTTAATGGCTACCAATGCCTGTAACTGTTTATTTATGCAATGTTTAAGTTTGGTCCGATGATAAACATGTATGTCAAAAAGAGAGAATATAGCCAACAACATATTTAACAACTATCTTAATAAAATGTCAACATTTGATAACGATTTTTACAATAAGATTGAGATATTGGCGCATGTGATCGGCTGATGACTGACCTTGGTAAACCTGGAGATGGGTGGTGGCCGCATAACCTACAACTGCTCTCCCATCAGCCCTCTCGCCTAGAGAAACCTACAACCAACTAACACCATTAGTCCTCTTGTCTAGAGAAACCTACAACCAACTAAAACCATTAGCCCTCTTGCCTAGAGAAACCTACAACCAACTAAAAACATTAGCCCTCTCGCCTAGAGAAACCTACAACCAACTAACACCATTAGTCCTCTTGTCTAGAGAAACCTACAACCAACTAAAACCATTAGCCCTCTTGCCTAGAGAAACCTACAACCAACTAACACCATTAGCCCTCTTGCCTAGAGTAACCTACAACCAACTAACACCATTAGTCCTCTTGTCTAGAGTAACCTACAACCAACTAACACCATTAGTCCTCTTGTCTAGAGAAACCTACAACCAACTAAAACCATTAGTCCTCTTGTCTAGAGAAACCTACAACCAACTAACACCATTAGCCCTCTTGCCTAGAGAAACCTACAACCAACTAAAACCATTAGCCCTCTTGCCTAGAGAAACCTACAACCAACTAAAACCATTAGCCCTCTTGCCTAGAGAAACCTACAACCAACTAATACCATTAGCCCTCTTGCCTAGAGAAACCTACAACCTTGGAGTAATACTCCAAGCTACAACCAACTAACACCATTAGCCCTCTTGCCAAGAGAAACCTACAACCAACTAAAACCATTAGCCCTCTTGCCTAGAGAAACCTACAACCAACTAATACCATTAGCCCTCTTGCCTAGAGAAACCTACAACCAACTAACACCATTAGCCCTCTTGCCTAGAGTAACCTACAACCAACTAACACCATTAGCCCTCTTGCCTAGAGAAACCTACAACCAACTAAAACCATTAGCCTTCTTGCCTAGAGAAACCTACAACCAACTAACACCATTAGCCCTCTTGCCTAGAGTAACCTACAACCAACTAACACCATTAGCCCTCTTGCCTAGAGAAACCTACAACCAACTAACACCATTAGCCCTCTTGCCTAGAGAAACCTACAACCAACTAAAACCATTAGCCTTCTTGCCTAGAGAAACCTACAACCAACTAACACCATTAGCCCTCTTGCCTAGAGAAACCTACAACCAACTAAAACCATTAGCCCTCTTGCCTAGAGAAACCTACAACCAACTAACACCATTAGCCCTCTTGCCTAGAGTAACCTACAACCAACTAACACCATTAGCCCTCTTGCCTAGAGAAACCTACAACCAACTAACACCATTAGCCCTCTTGCCTAGAGAAACCTACAACCAACTAAAACCATTAGCCCTCTTGCCTAGAGAAACCTACAACCAACTAACACCATTAGCCCTCTTGCCTAGAGAAACCTACAACCAACTAAAACCATTAGTCGTCATGCATTTCATTAGATTATAAGAACAACCTTCAGAACAGATGTATTGAAGAAAACGTTGTTAGGTTGAAAACCAAATGACTTTTGGAAAGAAGTATGTGATATGAATAATCAAAGCATTCCCCTGCCTGGTAGCATTGTCTCTGGTAAAACGAAACAAGCCTTCATACAACACTTTGATGAATTATTACAATGTGATAATATGATTGATGTTGAATATTGACACTGTTCTCAGATGATATATCTGTGTCTGTGTACGATAACAAGGCAGGTGACTTTGATATTATAGGTAGATAGATAATGTATATTAGATTGTCTTGAACTTCCTTGTTACTCGAGTGGTGTACATTCCATGTAAGCTATATATCAACCCGCGTTATGCAGTATGGCTACACTCAGCACACTATGAGCATAGTTGGTGTAATGCTCTACTTGTACTTCCTTAGTGTCTTCGTTCTAACAGGGCTTACATATACCACAGGTAGGCAACGCCTTAACAATATGCCGAGCATAAGTGTGGTCCAGACAGGAGGAGTGAGATTACAGAGAGGATCAGCCTGAGTGACACAGTGTGGTCCAGACAGGAGGAGTGAGATTACAGAGAGGATCAGCCTGAGTGACACAGTGTGGTCCAGACAGGAGGAGTGGGACTACAGACAGGATCAGCCTGAGTGACACAGTGTGGTCCAGACAGGAGGAGAGAGATTACAGAGAGGATCAACCTGAGTGACACAGTGTGGTCCAGACACGAGGAGTGGGACTACAGACAGGATCAGCCTGAGTGACACAGTGTGGTCCAGACACGAGGAGTGGGACTACAGACAGGATCAGCCTGAGTGACACAGTGTGGTCCAGACACGAGGAGTGAGATTACAGAGAGGATCAGCCTGAGTGACACAGTGTGGTCCAGACAGGAGGAGTGAGATTACAGAGAGGATCAACCTGAGTGACACAGTGTGGTCCAGACAGGAGGAGTGGGACTACAGAGAGGATCAGCCTGATTGACACAGTGTGGTCCAGACAGGAGGAGTGAGATTACAGAGAGGATCAGCCTGAGTGACACAGTGTGGTCCAGACAGGAGGAGTGAGATTACAGAGAGGATCAGCCTGAGTGACACAGTGTGGTCCAGACAGGAGGAGTGGGACTACAGACAGGATCAGCCTGAGTGACACAGTGTGGTCCAGACAGGAGGAGTGAGATTACAGAGAGGATCAACCTGAGTGACACAGTGTGGTCCAGACAGGAGGAGTGAGATTGCAGAGAGGATCAACCTGAGTGACACAGTGTGGTCCAGACAGGAGGAGAGAGATTACAGAGAGGATCAGCCTGAGTGACACAGTGTGGTCCAGACAGGAGGAGTGAGATTACAGAGAGGATCAGCCTGAGTGACACAGTGTGGTCCAGACAGGAGGAGTGAGATTACAGAGAGGATCAGCCTGAGTGACACAGTGTGGTCCAGACAGGAGGAGTGGGACTACAGACAGGATCAGCCTGAGTGACACAGTGTGGTCCAGACAGGAGGAGTGAGATTACAGAGAGGATCAACCTGAGTGACACAGTGTGGTCCAGACAGGAGGAGTGAGATTGCAGAGAGGATCAACCTGAGTGACACAGTGTGGTCCAGACAGGAGGAGTGAGATTACAGAGAGGATCAGCCTGAGTGACACAGTGTGGTCCAGACAGGAGGAGTGAGATTACAGAGAGGATCAGCCTGAGTGACACAGTGTGGTCCAGACAGGAGGAGTGGGACTACAGACAGGATCAGCCTGAGTGACACAGTGTGGTCCAGACAGGAGGAGTGAGATTACAGAGAGGATCAACCTGAGTGACACAGTGTGGTCCAGACAGGAGGAGTGAGATTGCAGAGAGGATCAACCTGAGTGACACAGTGTGGTCCAGACAGGAGGAGAGAGATTACAGAGAGGATCAACCTGAGTGACACAGTGTGGTCCAGACAGGAGGAGTGGGACTACAGAGAGGATCAACCTCGAGTGACACAGTGTGGTCCAGACAGGAGGAGTGGGACTACAGACAGGATCAGCCTGAGTGACACAGTGTGGTCCGGACAGGAGGAGAGAGATTACAGAGAGGATCAGCCTGAGTGACACAGTGTGGTCCGGACAGGAGGAGTGAGATTACAGAGAGGATCAACCTGATCAACAGTGTGGTCCGGACAGGAGGAGTGAGATTACAGACAGGATCAGCCTGAGTGACACAGTGTGGTCCAGACAGGAGGAGTGGGACTACAGACAGGATCAGCCGGAGTGACACAGTGTGGTCCGGACAGGAGGAGAGAGATTACAGAGAGGATCAGCCTGAGTGACACAGTGTGGTCCAGACAGGAGGAGTGAGATTACAGAGAGGATCAGCCTGAGTGACACAGTGTGGTCCAGACAGGAGGAGAGAGATTACAGAGAGGATCAACCTGAGTGACACAGTGTGGTCCAGACACGAGGAGTGGGACTACAGACAGGATCAGCCTGAGTGACACAGTGTGGTCCAGACAGGAGGAGTGGGACTACAGAGAGGATCAACCTGAGTGACACAGTGTGGTCCAGACAGGAGGAGTGAGATTACAGAGAGGATCAACCTGAGTGACATAGTGTGGTCCAAACAGGAGGAGTGAGATTACAGACAGGATCAGCCTGAGTGACACAGTGTGGTCCGGACAGGAGGAGAGAGATTACAGAGAGGATCAGCCTGAGTGACACAGTGTGGTCCAGACAGGAGGAGTGAGATTACAGAGAGGATCAGCCTGAGTGACACAGTGTGGTCCAGACAGGAGGAGAGAGATTACAGAGAGGATCAACCTGAGTGACACAGTGTGGTCCAGACAGGAGGAGTGGGACTACAGAGAGGATCAACCTGAGTGACACAGTGTGGTCCAGACAGGAGGAGTGAGATTACAGAGAGGATCAACCTGAGTGACATAGTGTGGTCCAAACAGGAGGAGTGAGATTACAGACAGGATCAGCCTGAGTGACACAGTGTGGTCCGGACAGGAGGAGAGAGATTACAGAGAGGATCAGCCTGAGTGACACAGTGTGGTCCAGACAGGAGGAGTGAGATTACAGAGAGGATCAGCCTGAGTGACACAGTGTGGTCCAGACAGGAGGAGAGAGATTACAGAGAGGATCAACCTGAGTGACACAGTGTGGTCCAGACACGAGGAGTGGGACTACAGACAGGATCAGCCTGAGTGACACAGTGTGGTCCAGACACGAGGAGTGGGACTACAGACAGGATCAGCCTGAGTGACACAGTGTGGTCCAGACAGGAGGAGTGAGATTACAGAGAGGATCAACCTGAGTGACACAGTGTGGTCCAGACAGGAGGAGAGAGATTACAGAGAGGATCAACCTGAGTGACACAGTGTGGTCCAGACAGGAGGAGTGGGACTACAGAGAGGATCAGCCTGAGTGACACAGTGTGGTCCAGACAGGAGGAGTGGGACTACAGACAGGATCAGCCTGAGTGACACAGTGTGGTCCAGACAGGAGGAGAGAGATTACAGAGAGGATCAACCTGAGTGACACAGTGTGGTCCAGACACGAGGAGTGGGACTACAGACAGGATCAGCCTGAGTGACACAGTGTGGTCCAGACACGAGGAGTGAGATTACAGAGAGGATCAGCCTGAGTGACACAGTGTGGTCCAGACAGGAGGAGTGGGACTACAGAGAGGATCAACCTGAGTGACACAGTGTGGTCCAGACAGGAGGAGTGAGATTACAGAGAGGATCAACCTGAGTGACATAGTGTGGTCCATACAGGAGGAGTGAGATTACAGAGAGGATCAACCTGAGTGACACAGTGTGGTCCAGACAGGAGGAGTGAGATTACAGAGAGGATCAGCCTGAGTGACACAGTGTGGTCCAGACAGGAGGAGTGAGATTACAGAGAGGATCAACCTGAGTGACACAGTGTGGTCCAGACAGGAGGAGTGAGATTACAGAGAGGATCAGCCTGATTGACACAGTGTGGTCCAGACAGGAGGAGTGAGATTACAGAGAGGATCAGCCGAAGTGACACAGTGTGGTCCAGACAGGAGGAGAGAGATTACAGAGAGGATCAACCTGAGTGACACAGTGTGGTCCGGACACGAGGAGTGAGATTACAGAGAGGATCAACCTGAGTGACACAGTGTGGTCCAGACAGGAGGAGTGGGACTACAGACAGGATCAGCCTGAGTGACACAGTGTGGTCCAGACAGGAGGAGTGAGATTACAGACAGGATCAGCCTGAGTGACACAGTGTGGTCCAGACAGGAGGAGAGAGATTACAGAGAGGATCAACCTGAGTGACACAGTGTGGTCCAGACACGAGGAGTGAGATTACAGAGAGGATCAACCTGATCAACAGTGTGATCCGGACAGGAGGAGTGAGATTACAGAGAGGATCAACCTCGAGTGACACAGTGTGGTCCAGACAGGAGGAGTGGGACTACAGACAGGATCAGCCTGAGTGACACAGTGTGGTCCAGAAAGGAGGAGAGAGATTACAGAGAGGATCAACCTGAGTGACACAGTGTGGTCCAGACAGGAGGAGTGAGATTACAGAGAGGATCAACCTGAGTGACACAGTGTGGTCCAGACAGGAGGAGTGAGATTACAGAGAAGATCAACCTGAGTGACACAGTGTGGTCCGGACAGGAGGAGTGAGATTACAGAGAAGATCAACCTGAGTGACACAGTGTGGTCCAGACAGGAGGAGTGAGATTACAGAGAAGATCAACCTGAGTGACACAGTGTGGTCCAGACAGGAGGAGTGGGACTACAGACAGGATCAGCCTGAGTGACACAGTGTGGTCCAGACACGAGGAGTGAGATTACAGAGAGGATCAGCCTGAGTGACACAGTGTGGTCCAGACAGGAGGAGTGAGATTACAGAGAAGATCAACCTGAGTGACACAGTGTGGTCCAGACAGGAGGAGTGAGATTACAGAGAAGATCAACCTGAGTGACACAGTGTGGTCCAGACAGGAGGAGTGGGACTACAGACAGGATCAGCCTGAGTGACACAGTGTGGTCCAGACACGAGGAGAGAGATTACAGAGAAGATCAACCTGAGTGACACAGTGTGGTCCAGACAGGAGGAGTGGGACTACAGACAGGATCAGCCTGAGTGACACAGTGTGGTCCAGACACGAGGAGTGGGATTACAGAGAGGATCAACCTGAGTGACACAGTGTGGTCCAGACAGGATCAGCCTGAGTGACACAGTGTGGTCCAGACAGGAGGAGTGAGATTACAGAGAGGATCAGCCTGAGTGACACAGTGTGGTCCAGACAGGAGGAGTGAGATTACAGAGAGGATCAGCCTGAGTGACACAGTGTGGTCCAGACAGGAGGAGAGAGATTACAGAGAGGATCAGCCTGAGTGACACAGTGTGGTCCAGACAGGAGGAAAGAGATCACAGAGAGGATCAACCTGAGTGACACAGTGTGGTCCAGACACGAGGAGTGGGACTACAGACAGGATCAGCCTGAGTGACACAGTGTGGTCCAGACAGGAGGAGAGAGATTAAAGAGAGGATCAGCCGGAGTGACACAGTGTGGTCCAGACAGGAGGAAAGAGATCACAGAGAGGATCAACCTGAGTGACACAGTGTGGTCCAGACACGAGGAGTGGGACTACAGACAGGATCAGCCTGAGTGACACAGTGTGGTCCAGACAGGAGGAGTGAGATTACAGAGAAGATCAACCTGAGTGACACAGTGTGGTCCAGACAGGAGGAGTGGGACTACAGACAGGATCAGCCTGAGTGACACAGTGTGGTCCAGACACGAGGAGTGAGATTACAGAGAAGATCAACCTGAGTGACACAGTGTGGTCCAGACAGGAGGAGTGAGATTACAGAGAAGATCAACCTGAGTGACACAGTGTGGTCCAGACAGGAGGAGTGGGACTACAGACAGGATCAGCCTGAGTGACACAGTGTGGTCCAGACACGAGGAGTGAGATTACAGAGAGGATCAACCTGAGTGACACAGTGTGGTCCAGACAGGAGGAGAGAGATTACAGAGAAGATCAACCTGAGTGACACAGTGTGGTCCAGACACGAGGAGTGGGACTACAGACAGGATCAGCCTGAGTGACACAGTGTGGTCCAGACACGAGGAGTGAGATTACAGAGAGGATCAGCCTGAGTGACACAGTGTGGTCCGGACAGGAGGAGTGAGATTACAGAGAAGATCAACCTGAGTGACACAGTGTGATCCAGACAGGAGGAGTGGGACTACAGACAGGATCAGCCTGAGTGACACAGTGTGGTCCAGACAGGAGGAGTGAGATTACAGAGAGGATCAGCCTGAGTGACACAGTGTGGTCCAGACAGGAGGAGAGAGATTACAGAGAGGATCAACCTGAGTGACACAGTGTGGTCCAGACAGGAGGAGTGGGACTACAGACAGGATCAGCCTGAGTGACACAGTGTGGTCCAGACACGAGGAGTGGGACTACAGACAGGATCAGCCTGAGTGACACAGTGTGGTCCAGACACGAGGAGTGAGATTACAGAGAGGATCAACCTGAGTGACACAGTGTGGTCCGGACAGGAGGAGTGAGATTACAGAGAGGATCAACCTGAGTGACACGGTGTGGTCCAGACACGAGGAGTGAGATTACAGAGAGGATCAGCCTGAGTGACACAGTGTGGTCCAGACAGGAGGAGTGAGATTACAGAGAGGATCAACCTGAGTGACACAGTGTGGTCCAGACAGGAGGAGTGGGACTACAGACAGGATCAGCCTGAGTGACACAGTGTGGTCCAGACAGGAGGAGAGAGATTACAGAGAGGATCAGCCTGAGTGACACAGTGTGGTCCGGACAGGAGGAGTGAGATTACAGAGAGGATCAGCCTGAGTGACACAGTGTGGTCCAGACACGAGGAGTGAGATTACAGAGAGGATCAACCTGAGTGACACAGTGTGGTCCAGACAGGAGGAGAGAGATTACAGAGAGGATCAGCCTGAGTGACACAGTGTGGTCCAGACACGAGGAGTGAGATTACAGAGAGGATCAACCTGAGTGACACAGTGTGGTCCAGACAGGAGGAGTGAGATTACAGAGAGGATCAACCTGAGTGACACAGTGTGGTCCAGACACGAGGAGTGAGATTACAGAGAGGATCAACCTGAGTGACACAGTGTGGTCCAGACAGGAGGAGTGGGACTACAGACAGGATCAGCCTGAGTGACACAGTGTGGTCCAGACAGGAGGAGAGAGATTACAGAGAGGATCAGCCTGAGTGACACAGTGTGGTCCGGACAGGAGGAGTGAGATTACAGAGAGGATCAGCCTGAGTGACACAGTGTGGTCCAGACAGGAGGAGTGAGATTACAGAGAGGATCAACCTGAGTGACACAGTGTGGTCCAGACAGGAGGAGTGAGATTACAGAGAGGATCAACCTGAGTGACACAGTGTGGTCCGGACAGGAGGAGAGAGATTACAGAGAGGATCAACCTGAGTGACACAGTGTGGTCCAGACAGGAGGAGTGGGACTACAGACAGGATCAGCCTGAGTGACACAGTGTGGTCCAGACACGAGGAGTGAGATTACAGAGAGGATCAGCCTGAGTGACACAGTGTGGTCCAGACACGAGGAGTGAGATTACAGAGAGGATCAGCCTGAGTGACACAGTGTGGTCCAGACAGGAGGAGTGGGACTACAGACAGGATCAGCCTGAGTGACACAGTGTGGTCCAGACAGGAGGAGTGAGATTACAGAGAGGATACCGAGAAGGTGACACAGTGTCGAGGACAGAGGTTGGAGTATGCAGAGGATCAACCTTAGTGACATAGTTTGGTCCAGGCAACAGTACACACTTGCAGACATTCCCAAGTTTGCTGGGCCGTTCCCTGTGGCAGCCATAGTGACAAGCAGTGAGAGTGGGAACTGTGAAGACGAGGATGATGACTGGCCCAACTACCAGATGTTCTGCATCTGTGGCCACAGTTACTGTGTGGCCACCATCAACAGCAGCAGCGGCCAGTTTCATTTGCCATGCAGCTTCCCTATCAAAGTCTCAGTAAAGAAAAGAAATGGATCGTTCAGCCAGTTATTTAATCTGGATGATGTGGAGAGAAATTGCCCATTACCTGTCACAGCCAAATTTGATACTAATATTTCTGTTACCTTCAAGGATGTTAAAGTTAAAGGTGAATTTGAAATAAGAGAGATAGCCTATATGAGCGGTCTGCCTTGCACCAGCTATGTGACAGTGAACGGCTACACTACTGCCGAGAATGCGCTCATGATGTGCTCCTGTAAGGAGGACTTCACATTCAAAGTGGGGATAAGACTTAAATCTGGCAAAGAAGACGACTGGAGAAAAATGATGGCACACATAGTGACCAATCCTGGGCAGTTTCTTGTGGAATGTGTTTGGGGTAAAGATGTGTATTTTAAAGAGAGGGGGCCTTATGAGGGGCTCATCCTTCATGTGAACCCTGATGACATGACTAATGCTGTCTATGAAGCATTAGGATCAACGAAAAAGACTGAGCACTCGACACAGTTAATGTCTCCACCACCTTCTGAGGAGGCACCGCCCCCTCTACCACCCAGGAGAACAACTAAGAGATAACATTGTCTCAAAGATGCACATCTAAATCACAAATTACAGTTCAACCGGACAGCAAATAACTATATAAAATCTATTTCAATGCGAGTCTGTCCTGTGTATATTACAAACATTGTATCTAGGAAATATCTTCTTAATGTGCATAATGCACTGGAATATGGTAGGATTTTGGTAAGAGTCGTGGGACATTGAAGTAATACATCATAATTGCAAAGATTCATGAATCAATTAAGAGGATGGTCCTTTGCATTTGTAAGGATACATATAGTATTGTAACTGTTTGTTTGTTTGGGAGTTTGACATAATTTTCAACATTTCAGTTATTTCATGATGAGACCTACCTGGAGCCATATAGGTTTCCATAGTTACATTGGTGCATTACGCTGAATTCTAAGAACAGTTATTGTGCAGAAATTATTTGATGTGATTCAAACCAAAGCCAAACTGAATTGATCCTTAATGCCTAAATCCAATGCACCATACATCCTTATAATCCTGATGTAATACTCCAATGCACCATGCATCCTTATAAACATGATGTAAAACTATTAAATTCTTCATGCATCCCTATAGAGAGAAAGGAATATACTTCACCTTGACTTGCAGGAGTCCCTTGGAATTGATAACACAGTATTTACAGCTGTTGGAAAACTTGTTAAACCTGACCTCTAGAATAGGGTGCTTACTAGCTATCAGCAGTCCGCTGTTTGCACCATAGAAATTCTTCCATAAGCCATACTCAGCTGCATCATACACAATGTAGGGGAATATATTATGCAGATCCTTGACCAAAGGTTTCACCCAGGGTACTTCCCATGCTTCCTGTATGAGTAATATATCCAGGAGGGGGAACTCGCTCTTTACCTCAACATTCATACCATTAAAACTGGATTTACACAAGGACATGTCGTTGTTGATAATTTGG
This sequence comes from Amphiduros pacificus, assembly GCA_949316495.1. Classification (NCBI taxonomy): domain Eukaryota; kingdom Metazoa; phylum Annelida; class Polychaeta; order Phyllodocida; family Hesionidae; genus Amphiduros; species Amphiduros pacificus. The sequence goes on from OX439001.1 coordinate 45,839,218, forward strand.
TTGTCATGCTTTTTGTCCAGAGCAGCAGAGCGCCCTTTTGGAAGCCTGTTTTGAACAGATATCTTGTTGATTTGGGTAGCAAAAACTTGATTTTGGTTTGATACTATTCTTTCCCCTATGATTTTGGCTCTCTCTGGCCCGTTGGTAATGTTGTTGTATCTGGCCATACATTCTGAAATCAGACATAGGTTGGCCGACCCAAACGAGAATGAAGATTTCAGGCTTCGTGGCCGCGGACATTGTTTCAGTCTGGAGAATCTGAATGGCACTCTTCTCATGTCTTTGAGGGGGATCCACAGGAGCAGCCCCACTGCGCACGTAGGTAGTGTCAGAATGAGCAAGGCCAGATAGAGGGGCAGCCGAGCCAGGGACCGGAGCAGCCAGGCCAGAGGGCGGTCAAGCTCCTGAGTGGTGGGAACAAAGCACGAGAAAGCTGAATCAGTGGCATATTTCGTTGGCCGCATGAGTGTGAGACAGATTTTCTCCACTAGGTGGAGCACGGTGCTGGAGAAGGGATTGTCCTCCACCACTTCCATCATGGCGATGCTGCCAGCTGAGAACAGCTACTGAAACAAATAAGTTTCAATAACAAATAAGTCTTTCATCAAAAGTCCAAGATATGGAAAATGCTAACATGTGGGAATTTCAATGTATGGTGGCAATTGCACATAGGCACAACTCTAAATACTTTTGGTTTGTGAACTCTTCCGTGTTGGAGATTGTTAAAATTGCCCAAAGGAGTTTTTGATCACAGTTTCAAAAGTACATTTCCAATCAATATGTTTGATACATTTATTGATTTCAATTCTGAAAAAAATATTTCTTAGTCTGTGCACATGACTTAATTAGCATATTGATACCTCATTAGAATATGAGTTTTTCTTATTTAACAAAAACTCAAAATCTGAATTCATCATGGAGAAGAGCATAAAATTCTGGCTGGATTTCAAAATTCATTTGTGAAAATCGAAACATTATCTATTGCTTAAATGACACGGAGCTTTAATTCTATATAATATTAGGCCTTCCCTCTTTTTTCAAGCGCCTTTTACACACTTAATGATTGTTCGATTAAAATTTTTGAATATTTATCAAATCGTACTTTAATTTCTAAATTTATTCATTATGTAAAATTATGCAAATTATGTCATGCGACAACATTTTAAAAAATAGTTATGAATCTGGAAAATGTTCAGGTCTTTATCAGTGTATTGCACATGTTGATATAGCTCGAGAATCTCTAGCAGTGAATTTGCCTTTTGTTTATTTTGGGCCCGGCGGCCATTTCACACTAAAAACTGCCCCTAAGCTGCTCAAAAATGTTTAAAATGCAAATAAAATATAGCAGAAAATATCCTTAGGAAAGGGCTAGTTATTTAGGGAGTGGATGCCATGACTAATGTTGATAGGGCATGTATTTAAGAGATTATGATCAGAAGGATTAAGAAAGAGGAAGTGGGTCCTGAACGTTGACAACTCTGAGGTATTGAGGGTATTTGTGCATGTGTGTTGATTTTATCAAGGCTATTTCAGTAGTCCAAATTTGACCATGTAATAGCTTTTTTAGACATTACCACGTTCAATGGGCAATAACCCTCTGATTAATTCTTCCTTTCAAAATTGCAAATTGTCTGCAGTTATGAGCACTCACTTTGATATTAATTGATGATATTAAAATATGTCTAGATATACAGGATTTTTTTTATTTTCATATGTATTATTGTATCAGGACAATGATGTAAATTTGTAATTTAGAGTTTTTAAATACATTCTTTTGAGAAAAGTATGATAGTTTATTTCATCATATAATCTAATCACCAATTTAACCTTCATAAAATATTCTTATAGGACTATAAAAGCTTTTGGTATGTATGATTTTCTCAGACGTTAGCTCAGTGTAATAACCCCTGGTAATTATCTGTCAATCTGATATTTTTGCACATCAGCAATCTGTAATTTTTATGACATTACATATAAACTTGGGCCTGTTATCGTCATCAGTAGCCTAGGGCTTGTCAATTGAAACTAATGAAACAGAACAGTTTAGAACATTTTAAATTAAACGTTTACTTCATTATTTAATCAAATCAGTAATTACCTATTCTACAACACACAAAAGTCACTGTCACTGATAGTGAGCTTCAGCACTAATTGGCACAGATGTGAAAGTAAATACAAAGCATCATTATATGTCACCAATTAAGTGCAAATCAGGTTTTTACAGGATCTTGCATGGTTTGTAAACCCCCTTGTTTGCTTCATGATGAAGGTTATTGCACAATTTGTGGAAACAATGATTTTGATGTCACTAGTGTAGTAGGGATCTTAACAATGGACTGTACTCAATTTCTATTAATGTAAATGATCATACATATATCCGATTGGAAGGATTCCAACGTGTGTGTGTGTGGGCAGTTCTCAAAATTAACATATTTGTCCTGAGCTGGGTTATAAATATATAATGCATATGACTCAAAACTCGGGAATGCTAAAACTATTGATCATGACAGTCAATCTGTGGTGCCATGTTGTATGCTAAGTTGCACTTTAATGACGAGGTAAATACAGTATACATATTCAAAGAAGCAAGGAAACAAGATTAAATCAGTCCTACCTGTTTCCTGCCTGGGTATGTGAATTGAGTGACACTACAATACATACACACGTCTATGTGTGTCAAGGCCAGGTCAATAAAGGTTCAGGTTCAAAAGGCATTAACACAAGATACTGACGTGTGTTTGCCAATAGTCCTTGGATGGTCGTGTATGAGGCCTGTACTGAACATTGCAACTCACTATTTTGATTGAATGATTTGTATTGTTGTATTGATACTAAGAAATCACAAGAGATCTACATCAATGGACTTTAGAACAATATTTATCTATCACGTATCGTCGAATATTACCTCTGAATAGCATAGAACTGAGGCTATATATATATATATATATATATATATATATATATATATATATATATATATATATATATATATATATATATATATATATATATATATATATAAATCAGACACCTGATTACAATTTATAAACTGATGATGTTGGTCAGATTTGATGATATTTTTGCGAGTAAAGCAAATATTCATACCTAAGGGAATTCCAAATTTAAGATGGTATCAAATGTAGGGCAATGGGTGCAGAGGTAATAATTGAATTCTACCTCTGTAATGCAGAGTAATTGAAGCTAAGTGACTCTATCCACAGTCACTCTGATATGTGGACAGCTGGGAAGGCAGTATTTAGTTTTGCATATTGCAAGTGACAGAATCCGCAAACCTGAACATTTTCATATCATGATCAGCAAGTGTGCAAGATAAAATATTTCTCTGTGCCATGCCATTTATTTTATGTGGCATTTGATGGTAAGATACTTTTACTATTAAATAAAGTTGACACAGTTTTCTTTATCTTGACAAAGTTTGTCATATTTTGATGTTACTACGACAATTAACCAAATACTCTGCTCATTCTAAACCTGGGTCCTATTGCCCAATATTTCTTGTTGGTGAACATAATGGGTCCACATTTTTTGGCAGAGTAAGTTCCTCATCTTTCAGCATCTGTTTCTGCACCAGGTTCGTGATATTCTTAATAACGGCATTTGTGCAATATTATTCATAGCTTGTTGAACAAAATTATATTTATTTTATACGTTGATGTCTATAGAAGATAAATTTTCAATGATGCTTTTATATGAATTACAATAGCTTGATTGATCCCCCAAAAAGCAGTCACCAATGATTACTTCTAAAGGTCTGGATTGTATCAACAGGTTCCAAATTGGGGGCCTCAAAATCGATTCTTGATCAGATTCATGAAATTTGTGTTGACCTTGTTGATTGATACCTTGGTGTCCATTTTGGGATTCACCAATATAGACCAGTACCCTGTTGATACTATCCTGCCCTGGTGTATATATAGTATGCCTCATGCCACACTGACATAACATGACAAACATGCCATCACATTCTCAATTTTATTTTTAAAATGTTTGTGTTTTTTTCAATCAATAAATTTTATCTAGTTTTCAATGGAATTAATATGCATACATTCTGTATAGATATATCTCATAAAATAAATTGCTACTTTAATATAAGGTTGTGATGAGAACATGACAATTTTGGCTAAGCTGCACTTGCATGGCGAGGTAGAGTCACATACTGCCTCTGCCAAAATCGGAAATCCTGGATCTGCTATGGAGAGTAAGCTGCACTGAACGTGTTGATAAATAATCAGAGGAACACTTATCGCAGCGAAACAGTATGTGTTTGAGTTATGTTTTGACAGTGTAAATACACAGTAATACCTTGACAGTGTAAATACACAGTAATACCTTGACAGTGTAAATACACAGTAATACATTGACAGTGTAAATACACAGTAATACCTTGACAGTGTAAATACACAGTAATACCTTGACAGTGTAAATACACAGTAATACCTTGACAGTGTAAATACACAGTAATACCTTGGAGTATATATACTCCAAGATTATACACATTAGGCAATGTTTGGGTCTTAAAGAAGTACTTCTGAAATTTGACACTGATGTTTTCAAAATATGAACAAATATCGAAGGGATAAGGAGGGATCTCCATTCCCTGTGTTTTGATAAAGAGATCATGTCATGTATTATGTTCAAATAGTTATATAATGTCTACAAATAGACCATTTTCATTTCTGGATAATTTATGCATTGGTTACACAGCTTATTGACCATTTAAAGTTTTCGTGAAATCACGGAGGTCACAGGCAGTTTTATAATGATTTGGGGAATGTTTAAGTGATGTGGTCATGATTTTGTGACACGTTCAAACTCTCTCCCTTATATCAACCAAAATACACCTGCCAATATTATAGTATTTTGCCGATTTATTTGACTGGGTTCCATGTCACTTTCAATATTATATTATTTATTTCATGGTGAAACCTACTTGGAGCAGATATAGTGCTGTCTCACCGGGAATTGAACCTACGACCTTCAGATCACCACAAAGGAACTGGTGCTTATAAGTTTGCGTTTTGATCAATTGCGCCAAAAAACCTTTCTTTTTATATTATCAATTAAATATTATAGATAGTTAGGACTGACTTAAACAAAGACCTACGCATAAGTTAAAGCTTAAAAGCACATTTGGGGCGTTATAAAACATAGAAAAGTAGTCTACAAATATCTGAACAACATTATACCAATTTTGGTATAAGGACATTCCCCACCCGGACATTCCCCACCCACCATCATTCCCAACCCTCAGCCCCCATATACCATTTGATACACCCCATCCCACCACCATCACTTCCTTTGGGCCCCCTCCCTAAACCATGCAGCTAGTTGTTGTTTGTTGCTATTAATTGTCCCTGTGGACCTTTATTCAATTTAATTAAGTTAAATTGCAAAATGAAATATCAATTTTATTATAAGTTATAGGACACAAATAGATCAACTTAAGCTAAGTAGTTAAGATTTTTATATTTGTATCTATACCCCTGTCAAACTGATTGCATTTGAATGTGAATTTCTTCTTTAACCGTCTTACTTTCGGTATCAATTTCTTCAAGCTATTTCACCCAGAAATATTTTTCTTTTTGCCAAATGGACTATTCTATCATGTTAAGCAGGTCTTTTTACCCTATGTGTGTTATTTTCAAGTAGATGTGTGAAGCAGAAATTAGTTTTTCGACTTGATCAAAATGCAAGTAGCACCTGAGAGCAATATTGCTCTCAGGTAGAACTAAGGAATCTATATAAGTAGAGTTCTGAATGTTCACAATTATGAGGTGTAAGGGTAAACAGATACCTAGTGATTGCATCTAGGGAAATAGAATCATACACTAAGTGGGTGGGAAATGTCTGGGTGGGGAATGTCCGGGTGGGGAATGTCCTAGGTGGGGATTGTCCGGGTGGGGATTGTCCGGGTGGGGAATGTCCTAGAACCCCAATTTTTAATTCTCTGATAGCCTTTTTACATATTTTATGTATAAGCTTGGGTGCTGTCTGGAAGCGATATGCTGGCTAAGTCTGCTGTCTGGAACAGGTATGACAGATTGGGGTGCTGTCTGGAAGCGATATGCTGGCTAAGTCTGCTGTCTGGAACAGGTATGACAGATTGGCGTGCTGTCTGGAAGCGATATGCTGGCTAAGTCTGCTGTCTGGAACAGGTATGACAGATTGGGGTGCTGTCTGGAAGAGATATGCTGGCTAAGTCTGCTGTCTGGAACAGGTATGACAGATTGGGGTGCTGTCTGGAAGAGATATGCTGGCTAAGTCTGCTGTCTGGAACAGGTATGACAGATTGGGGTGCTGTCTGGAAGCGATATGCTGGCTAAGTCTGCTGTCTGGAACAGGTATGACAGATTGGGGTGCTGTCTGGAAGCGATATGCTGGCTAAGTCTGCTGTCTGGAACAGGTATGACAGATTGGGGTGCTGTCTGGAAGAGATATGCTGTCTAAGTCTGCTGTCTGGAACAGGTATGACAGATTGGGGTGCTGTCTGGAAGCGATATGCTGGCTAAGTCTGCTGTCTGGAACAGGTATGACAGATTGGGGTGCTGTCTGGAAGCGATATGCTGGCTAAGTCTGCTGTCTGGAACAGGTATGACAGATTGGGGTGCTGTCTGGAAGCGATATGCTGGCTAAGTCTGCTGTCTGGAACAGGTATGACAGATTGGGGTGCTGTCTGGAAGCGATATGCTGGCTAAGTCTGCTGTCTGGAACAGGTATGACAGATTGGGGTGCTGTCTGGAAGCGATATGCTGGCTAAGTCTGCTGTCTGGAACAGGTAGGACAGATTGGGGTGCTGTCTGGAAGCGATATGCTAGCTAAGTCTGCTGTCTGGAACAGGTATGACAGATTGGGGTGCTGTCTGGAAGCGATATGCTGGCTAAGTCTGCTGTCTGGAACAGGTATGACAGATTGGGGTGCTGTCTGGAAGCGATATGCTGGCTAAGTCTGCTGTCTGGAACAGGTATGACAGATTGGGGTGCTGTCTGGAAGCGATATGCTGGCTAAGTCTGCTGTCTGGAACAGGTATGACAGATTGGGGTGCTGTCTGGAAGCGATATGCTAGCTAAGTCTGCTGTCTGGAACAGGTATGACAGATTGGGGTGCTGTCTGGAAACAATTTGCTAGCTAGGTGTGCTGTCTTGGACCAACATGAAATCCTTTATTGAGAAATAATACTGGTGAAAACAAAATTACACTGATGGATAGAGAAGAAATATTTCTTTTATGTTATGGAAAATTGTGGGAGGAGCGTTGTCGAGTTATATTGAGATCGGTTTATGACAGGGATTTTTCAGATTTTAAGATCTCTCCAGCCCTCCCCCCCTACCCAAATTACTAAAGGATGTGAAAGCTCTAAATAACAACAAAAACAATTCCTTTTTATCTTTTTATTGAATAACAATGTAAATAAACATAAACCATGTTTCACTTGAAAAAGTGTACATAAATGCCTTCTTAATGATATACCACACAGTTAACTGAAACATGTGAATCTAAAATATGACTTATCTGCACACCCCAGTAGAATTGTTTGCAAAACAGAGCTACATTCTATCACCTGGTAGAATGGCTTTTTAAGTAGGAAGAATATGGCACAAGCATTGATGTACAGTATTTTAGACAATCCTTTTTTGTATTTTTTGGGACACAGTAAAAAGGATGACGAGGTAAAATATTCATAAAACTATACAGCATCACTTTATTCCATTTTAATACTGCTCAAATTGGATAGGTCTAGCTAAAAAAATGCACACATATAAAAGAGACAAACTTTGTAATCTGTTTAAAACTATGATCTTATTGGTAACAGCATTGAAAACAGCATGGGAGATAAAGAAGTTGAGTTGGACATGGTCGGGCATACCTTTGCATGTATAGCATTTATTTGTCATATTGGTAGCCAAGCTCTGAAAGCACTAAACACATGGTGGCTGTAAGATGGTCAAGAGGTCTCAAAATCTCTTAAGGCCTAAGTTTTTTTTCATGACTTTGTCACTTGTTCCTTGTTCTTGAAAGAAGTTTAACAAAAAGGCAGATGGAAATATTCCATACCATGTGTTATATATTTTATATGCATGTATCATAGGAGCATCTTACACTAGGAGAATTCCCTGAATATCATATCATATAGGTTTTTGGATTACCACCAAACGATTCAACATGATTCATTCAACAGAGAATGATCATTGCATATTGGATGAGTACAAGGCTTTCCCATCCTAAAAGTTCTCTGGAATTGATTGTGTAAAATGTTGGGTTTGACTGATTGCCCTCTCATCCACTCTGGCAAGATCTTCACTATTCCCTCTCGTTTAACTTGGAAACTAAACAAAGTATTGTGCGTAATGATATATAGCCTTGCTAACAGTGGTACACCTTACTAACAGTGGTACACCTTACTAACAGTGGTACACCTTACTAACAGTGGTACACCTTACTAACAGTGGTACACCTTACTAATAATGATACACCTTGAAAACTTCTAACAATCATACACCTGGCTAACAGTGGTACACCTTGCTAAAAGCGGTACACCTTGCTAACAAGGGTGCACTTTGCCAACAGTGGTACACTTTGCTAACAGTGGCGCACCTTGTTAACAGTGACATACCTTGCCAACATTAGTACACCTTATCAACAGTATTTGATACATTTTCTAAGTCAGCAAGGTATTTTAAAAAATCAAACCATGATCTAAAATATGCAGTATGGAGATTTACTCACAGAACATTTGAATAAATAGAAAAAAATATATATAGTACTATATATAATTTAATTTCATAAAATCTATCCCATCACCTTTAAGTTTACACTAAATAATATATACTTGCACAAGCAATGAACACCAAATACAACATCTATTTTCAACAGAAAACACCAGACATTAACTACTAAATATATGTTTGTATCACTATAGTGCACTTATCCCTGCATAAAAAAGTTTGGAATAAGATATCTACTATTTGCACAAGCAAATTCAAGTATATAACCATCACGTGACTTTATTTGGTCATTGGGTACCTATTGCAAGATATTCTGTCATGCATGACACAATAGTGTCATGTGATTCCATTTGTTCACATACTTTTTCTGCTTTCTACAAAATATCTGATCCCACATTTTAACATTGTTCGATCTCATGAAAACTTTGCAAAATTACTTCTTTGTTTTAAAGCTCAAATCTGTTCATCAAATAAATCACTCTTGTGGTCATGCAATATCAATGCAGACATTTGCATATATCACATGGTACAGGAACATAGTCCCCAGTACGTCTTAACATACGGAGCATTAAGGTGTTATATATTCAACTGATATGCCTTGTACTTTATATCTTCATTAGTTCATTTACAGATTAATGGAAAATTAAACATCTTTTCCCTAAAGCACACTTCCCTAAAGACATCAATAGAAGTTGATCTATGACATCCAAAGAGAAATCAATCTACACTTTAATAAATACAGATCTATCTAAATAAAAATTATTAGGAACAATAATCACGATTTCACTTAGTAATATACCATATTTACTCGAATATAAGATGACTTCCCCCCCCCCCCCCCAAAATTAATGTTATTTTGCTTGCTTGAAAATGCCAATTTCTGATTATAGGACGAGTCGGTTCATCCTAAAAAGTCAGGAAATCTTGAGACATCGGCACTGCTACCATTCAAGTTTGGCAGCCATTTTAAAAGTAAAACGTAAATACGTAGTGTCAGGTATCCATCATTGCACAATATTTCAATGAAAATTGATACTATGGTGGTGCTCCGATCATTTTTGTGCCAAAAATGAGAGCTTCTCCCCATCACTTCTGCCTTTCAAAATGGCAACCTTGTGTTGCGTATGCATATTTAAGCATTGTTAATCTCGCATTTTCTCTGATTTTTGCCTAATTTACACTTACTAAATGATTCTAATTTCTCGTCCTATATCCAAGTAAGTATGGTATGTGTGTAAAATTACAATGTATACAAATGACTTTGTAAAAGTAATGACGGTAGGTAAATACCAGATGAACATGTGTAAGTATTCTTGAAGCTTTCTTTCTATGGTTCAGCTAAATTGACATATATGGTAAGGTAAGGTATCAACTAATTAATGATTGCCTGGAAACCACTCATAGATTTATATGTATTCACTCAGCTGTTCAGTCATCATTATCTACAGGTATAAAATATCTGATCACAAAACCTCCCTGGTATTGATGGATCTAAACAAGCAGATACTTGGATATTTATATATTTTTCTTGCCTTTTATGTGGCATTAAGCAACAACACATGCATCTGCCATTAATACTATTTAAAAGGATTAAGCAAGTTAATAAAACATTATTCTAAACTTTAAAAACAAAATACATCAACCTTTGGACAAATGTCTCAGCTATATGATGCTCTTAAATATTTGAGTCCACTTAAAATCTTTTTATTTATTCCCCCATTATTGACCTTGTTAGCTGTATCTGATCATAATGATAATATACAGGGAGGGTTATAAAAATATCAGCTGTATGCACAAATGTAGTCAATAATAATTCAATAAATCTAGAATGTGGCCATCTTGTGTTAATCTTCCCTCACATGATGCATTAAACAATATGGTGGTAAATGACTTGAAATACATTGGTTTTTACTCTCACTGTTAATATAATGACATCAGATTTATACAATTATAAGGATTAAATCATTTGTATAATCCTATCAGAATCATTGTGTGAAGCTGTTAATATTAGATGTGAATTGTCACGTTTAACTTTAACTCTTTAAGTACGGGGTAATCAAAATGATTGGAAACAAATAAAATAATGACATTCTTATCATTCTCATGTGAATACAATAATATAAATACAATGCTGGACTGTAGGAGGAGCACCATCTTCAAGGACAGGTGAGGGGTTAAAACTTGCCACAATACAGGGCAGGTAAGGGGTTAATCCTTGTTATGATGCAGTGCAGCTGTAGGGTTAATCCTTGTCATGACTCAGGGCAGCTAAGGGGTTAATCCTTGCCATGACGCAGAGCGGCTTTGCTGCAGTTTGCCTGTAGAGAGATAGTGCATGCCAAGTGATCTGTCATGCCAGCCAGCTGAGTCACTACGTTACAGGCCTTTATCCTCTGCAATACATAGATAACATGAATATAAGGAAAAGTTTGAGATGGATAAAAAAGGCTCAGTTACATGTAACATATGCTAAAAAGCTGAATTCAACTTTCCTATGCCACCCATGATTTGATAATGGTATGTGATACCAATTTGACCAAGTTACAATAACAGGTACCAAACATTGTAACGCACATGAGTAATAACCAAATAAAACTATTTTATGGCTAGAGGTGACCATATTTATGCACAACCCCATTAAAGATTTGACTGTGTATAGGAAATGTAAGCATATTTAAAATGGTGGCATCTACTATCTATATATAATACTTATTTTAAACTGGTTTTGTAAGATACTGACCACTGGCGTCCCTACTCTGCAGAGAATGTAGTCAATGCGGCGACGCCCTCCGGCCGGGTCCAGGATCCAGTCCCCATGCTCATCCTTGTCTGGGAGGCGGTACGCAAAGTCCAGAGAAGCATGCTTGATATTGGCATCAATAAAGTAATACTGGCGGAGATAGGGGTCCTGTAGGACTGCCTTAGTGCCACCTGGTGTCTGGATGGGGCTCTCATGGAGGGTGGCATGGCACATCTCAGTACCTGTGGTATACACAAATACATCTATTGATCCTCTAACATTCACATCTTTTCTGTTTAAAATTATCCATTTTGAAATTAGAAGTAATTATAGCAATAGACAGAGGTTTAAAGCTGAAAGTAATTTGATTACTGTGTACAAAGAATATTAAATGAGGAGTAATTGGTTAAAATTGGGGATCTTCTACAGTGTTAACTTACAACTCACAAAACTCATGTCTAAACACTGTTGTACTCCAATGCATATTTATGTATCTTGACCAATTAAAAAAAACAGGCGCAAATTTGTTAACAAAAATTAAGAACAATTTTTTATGACATTGTTTGACATTGTCACAGTGTTATTAGGCTCTGAAGGTTATTCCACATTAAGAGAGTGTGGATGTATGAGAGTGACTTGCCGACAGTCCAGGGCTGATCCTCTCCGGGCATCACGCGGCAGACATCCACATAGGTCCGGAACAACTGGTGGTGCTGGTCCTCATGGTTCACTGAAGACATACAATTTGAATATAAACAGGGATGATCAGAATTTACAGGGTGGTCAAGATCTGGCATTCCTTTTAGGTAGGGGGTGTTCAGGATTTGGTGTTTTTATCAGCAGGGGCAGTTAGGATTTGGTGTTTCTTTTGAGCATGGGTGGTTAGGATTTGCAATTTCTCCTGTTTCTGACAATTACAAATAATTATCATCAATATTATCATGTTCTGTCCTCGACGTGCTTATAAAACAACGTTATATCTCAATAAATATTGACCTTGTAACACTGATTAGCCTGTACGTTTTCCCATTTCTTAATAAGCAAATGTTGGTATGAAACACGATCAAATCACTCCATTAACTAGTCAGACAAAGGCTTCACTATCAATAGTCAATATTACATGATCTATGAAAAAAATCTTATTATTGATGTTGTTGTCAGATAAGACAGATTAGAGAAACACAAACAAAAACATACATCAGTAGCATTAATTAATATTGCCAGCATGACAAGGCTTATCCTATAATTGGACTATAAAGCCATTTTAATGCACTTAATTGTGACTGCTGATTGAAATAAAATCAAATATTAAATTTTTGGCTTAAATTTTATATCTGCCATAATGATTCTTACTTGGAGACATATTGTCCGAGTTGAAATCTCCAGCCATCACATCAAAGGTGATGATATCCATGTCCTGTAAAGTGTCTGCCTTAAACTGCTCTGCCCACTGTAACACAGAGGTCATCTGCATAGCTGTGATGGGAGCACTGCCTGAAAACAATCACCGGTCAGCCCTGAATGACTCAACTAAAGACAGATCAGGTTTGCATTTAATCAATGGTCGATTGTTTATTAGACAATCCCTGAAACATATTTTTTAAACTTGTGTTCATTTGGGGCTAAGAATCAATCTATTTACACATTGATCAAATTATGGCTGCATTTCCCCAATATTACAACATAGGTGTCTCAACATATCTCTTCTTGTGTCCAGCCAGAATTGACCATCAAGATAATCATGATAATAACTCAGGTAATCCATGTATTTTGTATGTTACCTTGATAAGACTGGAGGTGGAGATTGAATACATATCCAACCTTACGGTGCCCACTGGCAGTAGTACCTAGGTCCACCTGAAAGCACACACAATTCTTCATAAGGGTTATGCCATAGTCAGCTCTTAACAAAAATATAATTTTAAGTACGGTAACTATTTTTTCACATAACTCGTGTACATTTGTCATGTACATGAGTTCATATAACAAATTCAGTGGCCTTGAAGGGTTTTTGGAGTCACTGGGCCAGTGTAGGCCAGTGGTTTTTAAATTCTACTGGCCCAGATTTATGTTATATTTTCTTATTTTTCACTGTTTTATGTTATTGGTCAGTTGCTGACAACAAAATGAGTTCAGGGCAGTCTAACTTTTCTGGCCACTAACTAAACACCTTACTTCCAATGCCTGTTTGAGTCATATACATGTGTGGTATTGACTTTACTGACCTTGGCTTGCAAGCATCCCATGGCGGTAAGTCGGCAGAAGTTGCCCCGGGTCTTGAAGCGATTGTATCGTATATTGAGAAAAGGAAACTTGCTTGCTATGACTAGGCCACTATTAAGAAAGTAGCAATTCTTTAATAATCCATATTCTCCCACATCATATATGATATATGGGTAGTGTTGGTGCAATAATGTGGCAACGTCTCTGGCCTGATGAAGATCCCATAGCTCTTGTATACAAAACACATCCACTGATGGAAACTCGGTTTTTATGTCATGGTCAATTGGCAAGTCTGTTCCTGGTTTAAACTTAAAATGACTAAATGAGGAATTGGGAGATTCATGTTCTGTGGATTGAAAGGATTCTGATAAGTCTACTCCCTCCAACATCTGCCACTTATTTGGCTTAGCAAGGTCCTTAATTTGTGCCTGAAACTGTTGATCTGATATATTCTTTGCAAGCAACTTTGCTCTCTTTCTTGGATCATTCATACAGTTAAATTTGCAGAAAAATTCATATCCCAAGCATACATTGGCAGTTGCAAAATTATAATTTGTCTTTTGTTTAACTGGCAAGCCAGCCTCTGAACTATAGGAAACTCTATAGGGTTTTCTGAAGGCACTAACGAACCACCACAGGCAGAATCCGACCACACCCAGCGGCAGAGTGACCAGGGTACAAACCAGCAGGAATGGAATCACCGGGATCCGCCGCAAAATACTCCAAAAATAGTTTGCTTTTTCCGAATATGAGAAAACAAGGTTGCAAAGTAATTTGTCTCCAACATAACTGAGAGGGTAGGTGGAGAAGATGGCGAGTTCATCGAGGAAGTTGAGGACGGCCCAGGGGTAAGGGTTCTGCTCCCTGACGACCACTCCTTCCTTCACCATCACACACATTCTGAAATAATAGCACATCACTAGTATTAAACATCTCATAGATAATTTATAAACTAATAATCACAATACACTCAAGTCAATTACAAAGATTATGATTGTTTCATACATTAGAAGATCGGATTCTTGAAAGCACGCCTTTGAATTTTCATTTTAAGGGAAACTCTGCTTTTCTTTTCATATTAAACACTAGAATAAAAATGCCACTAAATGAACTTAGATTTATATTTGCAAGTGAAATTTTACTATCTTAAAGACATTGCATTGGTGAGGATAATTTCAATTTTAAATTTGTGATGTAGTGATCGAAGGGGCCTGAGTTTGCTTAGTTTGCCACAGGCTGATTATCATGATTAGAAAATATATGTATATATTTCAGGCAGCAAAATGATGTCAGCATCACATTGATTTGAGTGAATTTCACTCCACTTCCTCACAGAAGAAATGCCAGTTCATGAAAAAGGTTTTACAGGATCAATCCAGTCATTAATTCTGGTTTTATTTTAAAAGAAATAGAAGAAAAAAGCATTTTGCAGTAATGGAGAAAGCATTGCACCATGCACCATAGTTGTATCTAAAATAATTTGTCATAACTCTGCATGAGGAGTGTACCATTTGTCACATACAGCACTGCCTAAATTTGATAGGTAGAAAAATGAATTTGATCAAAATTAGGTTTCTAAACCCAGCTCAGATTCGTCACAACAGATATATAGCACTGGCAGTTTAGAGGGTTCACATTGACACATTTTAGTGATTAGTTAATTTCTAAACTTGGCTCTGATTGGGCCATTCACATCACACCGAACAAACATCACTGCCAGTTCTGGTCACCATCTTAGATTCAAGATATAGTAAAAGTATCAAAATGTCCCATGATGCCCTATTGCCAGACTAATTGTCCTGTTACTTTGTCACATAATGGGGGCATTGTCTTGAATACCAATTTTACTTCCCAATCACTTAGTTTGAGTCTTTAAATAATATTCTGATTTCCCAATTTAAAAGACACTTTAAATTTTAATAAGCTAAATGAGAGACTGGATATTCCAGTGCTGGCATAAGAGAAACAATTCATTGTTTTCAATTGGATTTTTTTTTAATTGTTAAAAATTTAAAAACCAATCTGAACATCATAAAAAGGATAAAATTGATCTCCTGACAATACTTCATCCCACTTTCAAATAGATAAGAAGTTTGAGTTTGACAGAGAGAATGACAGAAAATTCCCCCTTCACTGCAAAGATCAGCACAGCTTATCAGTAATAATAAAATAAATGATTAACTAATTACATTGTTAATGATTTTTACAAATGTAGTAACATTTTGTTCTTCTCCAGGCTAAGAATCGTTATTTCAATGACTTTTGTACTGCTTAGACATTTTTAATTTTTGCTTCAAATGTGTTAGAACAACAATGTTTCTGGTTTATAACCATGGTTGGTAGGTTTTGTCAAAAACAAAAGGGTAGAAACAGCTGATGACCAGAATATTTCATGGGATCATATTAGATCTGTCATAATTATTGATTTTGTTGGACATTATAGATTTCTGAATTTTCATCAATTCACCATTTTTCATGTCAACAGTTTGAGTCAAAAACTTTAAAATATAAATCAGTGATAATTTTGAACCATTTGCACTTTAAAGCTTCACTGGCCACTTTTCATAGAAATCCTTTGGATATGTGCAAATATATATTTATTACTTCACAGTTATCTGTGTATATATAGATGCTATGTGACATTTGAGAGGATGAAGCTTGTATGGGATCCTGGTCATGATTTTGAGGGCCTCCACTTAACAGGCTAACCTGTCAATCATATCTGTATCCAAACTCCATTATTTATACCAATCATGTCTGAACCATCAGAATCCAACATTGAATGGTCATGAAGGCATTGCATCAAGAGAAGCATGACTGTGATGAGACCCCAGTTTGCTATCTAACAATCATCATCTGGGCTTGATAATTCTGTCAATAAAATGATTCCTATCCAGGTGTGAAAACTTGGTGTAATGGTAACACATAGTGATTATCATATAATCTGGTCATGCTTCTATTACTGTGGGATTACCTTGTTCATCAGAACTGATTTGAACAATTGAAATTAAGATGAAATTTTCATTTTCCATATAATTTTTGTTTAAAAATACTATAATATACAACATGCTGGGTTTAAATGAGAGCATTTCAGAAAATACTACTTTGATGTTTTGGATGTTTTATAGACCCGAATGCTCAGCTTAGCAGAAAAATGATGAATGAAAATGAGAAGTATTTTTGTCAGATGATCTCTCAAGCTGGTTCTGGTGGAAGGATCTGAAGAGTCTGAAGAAAATAGTTTGGCACAGGGGTGATCTGCAAAAGTAGTTTGGTAGAAGGGTGATCTGCAAAAGTAGTTCGGCAGAGGGGTGATCTGCAAAAGAATATCTCATATGTGCAGAACACTCTCTTGAAGCACCAAGTATGAGATAAATCTCATAAATCCTCAAATTAGTTCACGGTACTACCGGTATATATTCATTATTATCTGTAGACTTGAGAGACTCTGTTGCTATGTTTGAGTACCAGTAGACTTTGTGAAAAGGTACTTATAGGCACATTTCCATTTTGTACCTTCTTTCCAAGTTGGTAGAGCTATTTTAAAATCTATTCTCGCCTCTATTGGCAACCAGTGCAATTGTCCAATTATAACAATGGCAAGAGCCAAACTTTAGATGGCCTAGATAATCATTGATAAATGATTATCTATTTGCCCCATTGAAAACAACACATCGGAACTCCACAATCAAAATTGGAAGTGTACATAAAACTCTCTAAAATCCAATAAATGGAAACCTGCAATCCCACCCAGAGATAGAGTGTGACCATGTGCCCGTTTACAAGCCAGCTTGTGACGTTGTGTATGTTTGCGTCCATTTGAAACGGAGTCACCACTGTAATTGAATTATCAAATAAATTCATTATCTGGGGACAGTCCCTTTCATGAGACCTGCTGAAGGAAACCAATTTTTTAATGGGCCTTCTCGTAAATGAAAAGTAATTTAAGTGCAAGTCAAGCTCTGAAATAAGCAAGAATTTCACAACTTAATAACACGCTTGCGATGCTTGTTGCATTTGCCTTGATGGATATCGCCAAAGTGTAATCATTAAAAGTAGTCTTCAGATATACTTACTTATCACAAAATCAAGTGAATGAAAATAAAAAAAACCCGGACAAACAAAGATCTTGTTTACCGGTAGCCACTGTGATCTCGCCAATCATTGAAATAGTTCAAATATTCACGGGATCAGCTACACTAGCTTTTGTGGCGGGAAATTCTCGAATTGTGATTTGCGTGGAGATCATGTTTCTCTTTGAGAGCAAGAACGTGTGGCCCTCCTTGTGATATTGTTATCCATGTTGCTGGAATTTCTACATTTTACTTACTATTTAAAGGCTGATTTGTATTTTGGTCCATCAGTAATGGGTGGGATGGAGAAATCGACTGTTACACATGTTGCTAATGTATGTGACATCTGAGAAATTGCACACATGTACGCACTCCTGGGAACCTTCCTCCGATCTGTACAGCATGTACAGATAATGGCTTGTGCGCATGATACAGCCAAAACGCCGATTTGACATTTACCTTAGATATCGTACACATGCACTCCTGGGGACCTGTCCCCAGTTTGATCAGGTTATGGCAGTCAGTGATCGTTTTTGTTGCCATGGCGACCGTCCGTAAGTGCCGGGGACTTTTTATTTTTGGTGGCAGGGACTGATATGGTAAGTCCTGAGCGTAAATTCATATATATGTAGGTCTAATATGGAAATATTCATCGGAAATAAAGTGCATGTATTTGACGAATAGTTGATGTGTATTATATGTCATCACGTGGGATATGATCTTTGTTTAGGATAGCAACGTTATAACAAACAATTGTCAATCACTGCCCATTGATATCAATCAATGTCCTATATTCAACTTTTATCTTTTCAATCATATATATTTGCCATCATGATTGCTAGGTTGCATGGTGCACTAAAATGATATCTGACATCCATCATTGGCAGATATCTACAATACATCCACCCTTAACACATATCAACAATGCATCCATCCTTGACACATGTCTATAATAATAATATCAGATATCAGCTAGTCACTGAGGTAATCCTTTTGTGCCTACATTTAATAAATTTCTCATCACCTGATTTTTTTCTATTGCAAATTTGGCACATTTTCACATATTTTGATAATTTTTTATCACTTTGTTATGTACCATAATGATTAGAGTAACTTATTGGGGATTATTTTCTGAAATAACCCTTACATCCTATATGTATGAAACTTTAAAAGATTGCTTTGGATCAATTTAATGTCCATCAATTTTCATCTTTTGTACACCTACCACATTCAAGTTATCTTTCACCAAAATTGATGGACTTTATTTTGATTTCATTTCAGCACTTTAGTTTTTTTATAAATGTTTATAAATTAACTGCCAATAAGTTGTTGTTATAGATATCGTTTCAAAATAGCTAATCATTTCAAAATGTCCAAAGATTTCCTTTGTATATTGGTCCAAAATTAAAAATTGCTCTAATAGTGTTAATTTTGAACAGATTTTGATGAGAAAAGACTATATGACCTCGTTTTATAAAGATGCAGATGATTGAATATTGAAATTTATTGTGAAATCCACGGAAATAGTTTCATTTCCAAAGTCATTCAAAAGGTCACTTCAAGGCCACTGGTAATATTTTAATAATAACAAATAGCCTACAAAGGTCTACATTCAGTCATGTATCATGTCTGTCATTTCTACTGATGTTCAAGATCTTTAATGTTTTATCCGACAAAATACTTCAGTGTCATCCACAATTTAAAAAAAAAACCAATCACCATGAATTCATGTATCATGTCATGACAATCCATCATGACAATCCATCAGTCCTGCATATGTGCTATCTGAGTGCTATTATTTCAAAGGATTATTATTCAAGACGGTGAGGTGTTTTACTCATGAGAGAATATGACTGACTTTGGAGGTAGAACATTGGAGAAGGGAAAAAAGGCTTAGGAGTTTTAAGGGTATTTATGGGTGTTGGTAGTGAGTGCCCCCTAGTGGCAGAGGAGTAAACTACCAAAATACTGTACTTGATGGGAATTGGTACATTTATGGTGTAAAAAAACATTCCCTATTAAAATATAAGCATTAATGACATGAATAAATATTTAAACACCTCAATATTTGAACTATAAGGTATGATTACAAGTTTATTTTTTTCAAAATAGTAGTTTGTCCTAATTTTCCTTGATGATAGTTTTCATGAGAAATGAAGAAGACAAGCAAATAAGTTCTGCAGATTACACAACAAGAGTAGGCTTGTTTTTAGCTGTGTTTATTTCATTTCATTGGGAAGAAAATTCCCTGTGATCCTAGTGAAACAGATTTTCTCATTTTGATTTGTGTAATTTGGAAATAAAAAGAAAGTTTGGCAATCAGATATGTGAAGGGAGGTGAAAAAATTCATATTTTTGAAATGATCAAGTGTGTACTTTACCTCTATTTTTCTCTTAATGTATTTGAAAAATAGAAAATCTGTTTCACTAGGATCACAGTAAATATTGTTAAGATCACTTTTACAAAATTGTTTGGAAATCCACTTTATTATGGTCCCACAATCTGCAGAACTTTTTGCCTTTAACATTTTCACATGACAAAATAAATTTTGGAGCAGTGACATATTACTACGCCACTTTTTATGAGTTAAAAAGATATGGAGCTTTCAATATAATCAAAGAAATTCCATTGTGATTTTCAAATAATAAATCAATAATTTTATTACAAAAATGAAAACCATAAAATGTCATTTCATGACCTTAAAGTTTTAATGAAAAAGGAACTCTTTTTGACAGTTGAGCATTTTTCCCGTACTTTTTTGAAAACGTTCCATTTTGGCGTAAAAAGAAAGTAGTTCCCTTAGAAAATCTGCCACCAGAGGACACTCACTACCAACACCCATAAATACCCTTAGGAGTTTTAAGGGTATTTATGGGTGTTGGTAGTGAGTGCCCCCTAGTGGCAGAGGAGTAAACTACCAAAATACTGTACTTGATGGGAATTGGTACATTTATGGTGTAAAAAAACATTCCCTATTAAAATATAAGCATTAATGACATGAATCAATATTTAAACACCTCAATATTTGAACTATAAGGTATGATTACAAGTTTATTTTTTTCAAAATAGTAGTTTGTCCTAATTTTCCTTGATGATAGTTTTCATGAGAAATGAAGAAGACAAGCAAATAAGTTCTGCAGATTACACAACAAGAGTAGGCTTGTTTTTAGCTGTGTTTATTTCATTTCATTGGGAAGAAAATTCCCTGTGATCCTAGTGAAACAGATTTTCTCATTTTGATTTGTGTAATTTGGAAATAAAAAGAAAGTTTGGCAATCAGATATGTGAAGGGAGGTGAAAAAATTCATATTTTTGAAATGATCAAGTGTGTACTTTACCTCTATTTTTCTCTTAATGTATTTGAAAAATAGAAAATCTGTTTCACTAGGATCACAGTAAATATTGTTAAGATCACTTTTACAAAATTGTTTGGAAATCCACTTTATTATGGTCCCACAATCTGCAGAACTTTTTGCCTTTAACATTTTCACATGACAAAATAAATTTTGGAGCAGTGACATATTACTACGCCACTTTTTATGAGTTAAAAAGATATGGAGCTTTCAATATAATCAAAGAAATTCCATTGTGATTTTCAAATAATAAATCAATAATTTTATTACAAAAATGAAAACCATAAAATGTCATTTCATGACCTTAAAGTTTTAATGAAAAAGGAACTCTTTTTGACAGTTGAGCATTTTTCCCGTACTTTTTTGAAAACGTTCCATTTTGGCGTAAAAAGAAAGTAGTTCCCTTAGAAAATCTGCCACCAGAGGACACTCACTACCAACACCCATAAATACCCTTAGGAGTTTTAAGGGTATTTATGGGTGTTGGTAGTGAGTGCCCCCTAGTGGCAGAGGAGTAAACTACCAAAATACTGTACTTGATGGGAATTGGTACATTTATGGTGTAAAAAAACATTCCCTATTAAAATATAAGCATTAATGACATGAATCAATATTTAAACACCTCAATATTTGAACTATAAGGTATGATTACAAGTTTATTTCTTTCAAAATAGTAGTTTGTCCTAATTTTCCTTGATGATAGTTTTCATGAGAAATGAAGAAGACAAGCAAATAAGTTCTGCAGATTACACAACAAGAGTAGGCTTGTTTTTAGCTGTGTTTATTTCATTTCATTGGGAAGAAAATTCCCTGTGATCCTAGTGAAACAGATTTTCTCATTTTGATTTGTGTAATTTGGAAATAAAAAGAAAGTTTGGCAATCAGATATGTGAAGGGAGGTGAAAAAATTCATATTTTTGAAATGATCAAGTGTGTACTTTACCTCTATTTTTCTCTTAATGTATTTGAAAAATAGAAAATCTGTTTCACTAGGATCACAGTAAATATTGTTAAGATCACTTTTACAAAGTTGTTTGGAAATCCACTTTATTATGGTCCCACAATCTGCAGAACTTTTTGCCTTTAACATTTTCACATGACAAAATAAATTTTGGAGCAGTGACATATTACTACGCCACTTTTTATGAGTTAAAAAGATATGGAGCTTTCAATATAATCAAAGAAATTCCATTGTGATTTTCAAATAATAAATCAATAATTTTATTACAAAAATGAAAACCATAAAATGTCATTTCATGACTTAAAAGTTTTAATGAAAAAGGAACTCTTTTTGACAGTTGAGCATTTTTCCCGTACTTTTTTGAAAACGTTCCATTTTGGCGTAAAAAGAAAGTAGTTCCCTTAGAAAATCTGCCACCAGAGGACACTCACTACCAACACCCATAAATACCCTTAATAAGTTGAATAGTGTTGAGTCGCGAGAACATTTACAGATTAGCAGAAAAATCATTTGTGATTGTGGTACCTAAGTTATGATAGCACCAAATTAATATGCCTGAAAATCGATTGCAAAATTGGACCTGAACCGTACTGTTTTCAAAAGTGCTTTCAATTAGTGATACTACAGTGTCGATCATATTGCAAAAATCACTAAATGTTACGGTCGTGTGTTACCCATATGTGAACACTGTAGAACGATTTGAAAACACTGGAACTGGTAATTGTCATAACATCATAGATATTTGTGCACTATTATAGATTATCAATAATTCAAAAACTTCACAGTTATAGATATTTGTTCGATAATCAGATGGGTGAAAGCCTGGGAATTTAGCATAGATTAAAAGATATGGTAAATATGAAATATTAGCATCGTATCAGCATTGTGCCATATCGACATTAGAAACAGTGGGAATATTACGGACATTGGCTAAAATAAATAGCAAGAGGGGAAAAATGAATTTCCTTTGTAAAATGATCGCATTGGTTGTAGCCTTAGCATCAAATGAAGCTGAATCAATTCAAGACAAAAGCAAGGCTGGGGTGAACTATGGTGACGTTGATGCCTTCATAAGCCAGCATAACCACTGGAGAAGTATTGTATCACCCAACGCCACTGCCATGCTCTACATGGTGAGTACAATGTCATAGTGAGTACAATGTCATAGTGAGTACAATGTCATAGTGAGTACAATGTCAGTAGCATGCTCTACATGGTGAGTACAATGTCATAGTGAGTACAATGTCAGTAGCATGCTCTACATGGTGAGTACAATGTCATAGTGAGTACAATGTCATAGTGAGTACAATGTCATAGTGAGTACAATGTCAGTAGCATGCTCTACATGGTGAGTACAATGTCATAGTGAGTACAATGTCAGTAGCATGCTCTACATGGTGAGTACAATGTCATAGTGAGTACAATGTCATAGTGAGTACAATGTCAGTAGCATGCTCTACATGGTGAGTACAATGTCATAGTGAGTACAATGTCATAGTGAGTACAATGTCAGTAGCATGCTCTACATGGTGAGTACAATGTCATAGTGAGTAAATGTCATAGTGAGTACAATGTCAGTAGCATGCTCTACATGGTGAGCACAATGTCATAGTGAGTACAATGTCAGTAGCATATTCTACATGGTGAGTACAATGTCAGTAGCATGCTCTCCATGGTAAGTACAATGTCAGTAGCATGCTCTACATGGTGAGTACAATGTCATAGTGAGTAAATGTCATAGTGAGTACAATGTCAGTAGCATGCTCTACATGGTGAGCACAATGTCATAGTGAGTACAATGTCAGTAGCATGCTCTACACGGTGAGTACAATGTCAGTAGCATACTCTACATGGTGAGTACAATGTCATAGTGAGTACAATGTCAGTAACATGCTCTACATGGTGAGTACAATGTCAGTAGCATGCTCTACATGGTGAGTACAATGTCATAGTGAGTACAATGTCAGTAACATGCTCTACATAGTGAGTACAATGTCAGTAGCATACTTTACATGGTGAGTACAATGTCAGTAGCATACTACACATGGTGAGTACAATGTCAGAAGCATGCCCTCCGTGGTGAGTACAATGTCAGTAGCATGCTCTACATGGTGAGTACAATGTCAGTAGCATATTCTACATGGTGAGTACAATGTCAGTAGCATATTCTACATGGTGAGTACAATGTCAGTAGCATGCTCTCCATGGTGAGTACAATGTCAGTAGCATATTCTACATGGTGAGTACAATGTCAGTAGCATGTTCTACACGGTGAGTACAATGGCAGTAGCATATTCTACATGGTGAGTACAATGTCAGTAGCATATTCTACATGGTGAGTACAATGTCAGTAGCATACTCTACATGGTGAGTACAATGTCAGTAGCATGCTCTATATGGTGAGTACAATGTCAGTAGCATACTCTACATGGTGAGTACAATGTCAGTAGCATGCTCTACACGGTGAGTACAATGTCAGTAGCATATTCTACATGGTGAGTACAATGTCAGTAGCATGCTCTACACGGTGAGTACAATGTCAGTAGCATATTCTACATGGTGAGTACAATGTCAGTAGCATATTCTACATGGTGAGTACAATGTCAGTAGCATATTCTACATGGTGTGTACAATGTCAGTAGCATGCTCTCCATGGTGAGTACAATGTCTGTAGCATATTCTACATGGTGAGTACAATGTCAGTAGCATGCTCTCCATGGTGAGTACAATGTCAGTAGCATATTCTACATGGTGAGTACAATGTCAGTAGCATGCTCTACACGGTGAGTACAATGGCAGTAGCATATTCTACATGGTGAGTACAATGTCAGTAGCATATTCTACATGGTGAGTACAATGTCAGTAGCATATTCTACATGGTGAGTACAATGTCAGTAGCATGCTCTACATGGTGAGTACAATGTCATAGTGAGTACAATGTCAGTAGCATGCTCTACATGGTGAGTACAATGTCATAGTGAGTACAATGTCAGTAGCATGCTCTACATGGTGAGTACAATGTCAGTAGCATACTCTACATGGTGAGTACAATGTCAGTAGCATATTCTACATGGTGAGTACAATGTCAGTAGCATGCTCTACATGGTGAGTACAATGTCAGTAGCATACTCTACATGGTGAGTACAATGTCAGTAGCATACTCTACATGGTGGGTACAATGTCAGTAGCATGCTCTACATGGTGAGTACAATGTCATAGTGAGTACAATGTCAGTAACATGCTCTACATAGTGAGTACAATGTCAGTAGCATGCTCTACATGGTGAGTACAATGTCATAGTGAGTACAATGTCAGTAACATGCTCTACATAGTGAGTACAATGTCAGTAGCATACTTTACATGGTGAGTACAATGTCAGTAGCATGCTCTACATGGTGAGTACAATGTCAGTAGCATACTCTACATGGTGAGTACAATGTCAGTAGCATGCTCTACATGGTGAGTACAATGTCAGTAGCATACTCTACATGGTGAGTACAATGTCAGTAGCATATTCTACATGGTGAGTACAATGTCAGTAGCATGCTCTACATGGTGAGTACAATGTCAGTAGCATACTCTACACGGTGAGTACAATGTCAGTAGCATACTCTACATGGTGAGTACAATGTCATAGTGAGTACAATGTCAGTAACATGCTCTACATGGTGAGTACAATGTCAGTAGCATGCTCTACATGGTGAGTACAATGTCATAGTGAGTACAATGTCAGTAACATGCTCTACATAGTGAGTACAATGTCAGTAGCATACTTTACATGGTGAGTACAATGTCAGTAGCATGCTCTACATGGTGAGTACAATGTCAGTAGCATATTCTACATGGTGAGTACAATGTCAGTAGCATGCTCTCCATGGTGAGTACACTGTCAGTAGCAATTTCTACATGGTGAGTACAATGTCAGTAGCATACTCTACATGGTGAGTACAATGTCAGTAGCATATTCTACATGGTGAGTACAATGTCAGTAGCATGCTCTACATGGTGAGTACAATGTCATAGTGAGTACAATGTCAGTAACATGCTCTACATGGTGAGTACAATGTCAGTAGCATGCTCTACATGGTGAGTACAATGTCATAGTGAGTACAATGTCAGTAACATGCTCTACATAGTGAGTACAATGTCAGTAGCATGCTCTACATGGTGAGTACAATGTCATAGTGAGTACAATGTCAGTAGCATACTCTACATGGTGAGTACAATGTCAGTAGCATGCTCTACATGGTGAGTACAATGTCAGTAGCATATTCTACATGGTGAGTACAATGTCAGTAGCATGCTCTCCATGGTGAGTACACTGTCAGTAGCAATTTCTACATGGTGAGTACAATGTCAGTAGCATATTCTACATGGTGAGTACAATGTCAGTAGCATACTCTACATGGTGAGTACAATGTCATAGTGAGTACAATGTCAGTAACATGCTCTACATGGTGAGTACAATGTCAGTAGCATGCTCTACATGGTGAGTACAATGTCATAGTGAGTACAATGTCAGTAACATGCTCTACATAGTGAGTACAATGTCAGTAGCATACTTTACATGGTGAGTACAATGTCATAGTGAGTACAATGTCAGTAGCATGCTCTCCATGGTGAGTACACTGTCAGTAGCAATTTCTACATGGTGAGTACAATGTCAGTAGCATATTCTACATGGTGAGTACAATGTCAGTAGCATACTCTACATGGTGAGTACAATGTCATAGTGAGTACAATGTCAGTAACATGCTCTACATGGTGAGTACAATGTCAGTAGCATGCTCTACATGGTGAGTACAATGTCATAGTGAGTACAATGTCAGTAACATGCTCTACATGGTGAGTACAATGTCAGTAGCATACTTTACATGGTGAGTACAATGTCAGTAGCATGCTCTACATGGTGAGTACAATGTCAGTAGCATATTCTACATGGTGAGTACAATGTCAGTAGCATGCTCTCCATGGTGAGTACACTGTCAGTAGCAATTTCTACATGGTGAGTACAATGTCAGTAGCATATTCTACATGGTGAGTACAATGTCAGTAGCATACTCTACATGGTGAGTACAATGTCAGTAGCATACTCTACATGGTGAGTACAATGTCATAGTGAGTACAATGTCAGTAACATGCTCTACATGGTGAGTACAATGTCAGTAGCATGCTCTACATGGTGAGTACAATGTCATAGTGAGTACAATGTCAGTAACATGCTCTACATGGTGAGTACAATGTCAGTAGCATGCTCTACATGGTGAGTACAATGTCATAGTGAGTACAATGTCAGTAACATGCTCTACATAGTGAGTACAATGTCAGTAGCATACTTTACATGGTGAGTACAATGTCAGAAGCATGCCCTCCATGGTGAGTACAATGTCAGTAGCATACTCTACACGGTGAGTACAATGTCATAGTGAGTACAATGTCAGTAACATGCTCTACATGGTGAGTACAATGTCAGTAGCATGCTCTACATGGTGAGTACAATGTCATAGTGAGTACAATGTCAGTAACATGCTCTACATAGTGAGTACAATGTCAGTAGCATACTTTACATGGTGAGTACAATGTCAGTAGCATGCTCTACATGGTGAGTACAATGTCAGTAGCATATTCTACATGGTGAGTACAATGTCAGTAGCATGCTCTCCATGGTGAGTACACTGTCAGTAGCAATTTCTACATGGTGAGTACAATGTCAGTAGCATATTCTACATGGTGAGTACAATGTCAGTAGCATACTCTACATGGTGAGTACAATGTCAGTAGCATACTCTACATGGTGAGTACAATGTCAGTAGCATGCTCTACATGGTGAGTACAATGTCATAGTGAGTACAATGTCAGTAACATGCTCTACATGGTGAGTACAATGTCAGTAGCATGCTCTACATGGTGAGTACAATGTCATAGTGAGTACAATGTCAGTAACATGCTCTACATAGTGAGTACAATGTCAGTAGCATACTTTACATGGTGAGTACAATGTCAGTAGCATGCTCTACATGGTGAGTACAATGTCAGTAGCATATTCTACATGGTGAGTACAATGTCAGTAGCATGCTCTCCATGGTGAGTACACTGTCAGTAGCAATTTCTACATGGTGAGTACAATGTCAGTAGCATACTCTACATGGTGAGTACAATGTCAGTAGCATGCTCTACATGGTGAGTACAATGTCAGTAGCATGCTCTACATGGTGAGTACAATGCTAGGATGTGATTCTTACACCAGTGTAAACTATTGGTCGAACAATTAATTTGAGATATTCGAGTTTTACTCTGTTACACAATTTGAAATGAATGTATATTCTTTATTTAATATTGATAATGAAGATTTGTTATATATTGAGCTTGACTTGTAACTGAATATCTTATATAAAGTTGACATTTTTATTCCAAGAGTTGGGACAGTGATCTGGCAGGGTTAGCACAGAAGTTGGTAAACAAGTGTGAGTTCAAGCATGACACAAGTGGTGCTGGAAGTACGAACTTCAAGTCATATGGGCAGAATCTTTGGGCAGGAACAGGTCAGTTTACCATACATAACGTGCCTGCATTAGCTTAACACTGAATCAGGGGTGGGAGAGCTCTGAACCAATCTGTGCAGTAAATGTTAACCAATCTGGTCAAATCGGTCATTCTGGAAGCTCACAACTGATCTGGGTGCTAAATGACGTCATTCTGGGCACTCGCAACACATCTGGGCACCAAATCGCAGCCAATCTGAGCGGTAATTGACCGTTGTGGTATGGTGGACAATGGCTAGACTGAAAAAGTTGCGGTCTTTAATCTTTATATATCGACGATCATACACAAACGTCAAAGAAAATAACATGCTCATCAGTTACGTATAAGTATATGATCATATGAAATTGATTTTTAGGAGATTATTGCCACATTCAGGGGTGGGATGTGCCCAGTTTAAGAGTGCATAAAGAGGAGTAATTCCTGATTTGGGGGCACAAATATTTCCGTAAAAACGTTATAGATTTATCATAAAATTTACACTATTATTAACAAAACACTGTTATACACTGAACTGTAACGAAATTTGTTAAGTCTGGTGATGATTATCTTATGATTTTGATGCTCTTTATGAGATAAACAAGTCATTATATAATAGAACTGCACAGATTGGTTCAGAATTGGTTCAGAACAATGATATGACGTCATACCACCCAGATATGTTTCGATTACAGATTGGTTCAGAGCTCTCCCTCCCCTGTGAATATAAGCACCTTTTTGGATGTCACATTCACATTTTGACAATATGCTTTTTATAGACCTATAATTTTATGTAAGGATGTTTTCACAGACCAAGACCTATTTAAATTGTTTGGTTACCATGGTAACTGCATATAAACACCTTTAAGTCAGGGTACTCCTTTTTAAATATAGAACAAACATTTTGAGACACAAACATCCAATTTTGCAACAAAACTGTGATATTTGCATCTAAATGGAAAGATAGATATATAAGCATGTATTCATCATAGAATCCTGGTCTATATATTTTAATATTTGACCTTTACTTGATCCCTGACCTCATTTCCTCAGTGGTGTTCCCTGGTGGTCATTATCAAATAGAGTGAATAAAAAAAACAAAGTTTATGGAAGTTCTTTCTCCCAGAGCTAACAAGTCTCACTACTATAATGATACACAAAACAGTACCTGCATGAGAGGCACCTAATTTTATTAGCAAGCAAAGTGGTATGAATAAATAATATGTTATAAAGAGAGAATAGGTTTCGACAAATAATTAATGCATTGGTATATCCAATTTCAAATAACCATTTCATTGAAAAAAATTAAAACTCAATGTCATTTTAACATCATGGATAGTACTCTGCATGGCGAGGTAGAGTCATATACTACCTCTGCCGCAATAGGCATGACACTGTTTCAATTTATTCCGCAAGGTCGATTGCATAATCCACAGACAGGTGGGCAATTGGTGGGCTTTGCACATGTGCACTCACAATGCCCGCCCAATTGGCTTATACTCGCACACACATCAGGTGCACTCACTTTCTGCCCAAGCAAACATTTGTGAAGTTTATTCACTTTTCACAGTCCACCTTTCACAGTGTCACAAAATACATCCCAGTGACATTTTGAAAACAATATTGCACATGTATTTGCTGTTGTAGTCACTTTCTTACCAGAACAAGGACACTGATTGGCTGTGTTCTTACATGTGACAAATTGTTTTACTTGGTGCCCATTGGCTTCTAAAAGCTTGTTGTGGGCGTGACTTCTCAGTACTCACTGATTATGGTCAATTATTGCAGAGCTAGGTATAAATCCTGGCTCTGCTGTGGAGAGTAATCTGTCAAAAGTTGGCCTTTCATAGTATGTCAAGGTTGACCAAGTGCAATGAACAGATGAAATGAACAAGTGTCTGAGAAGGTCTGGAAGAGTCTAACTTGCTACACTCTAGAGGGTGATATCAACTTTTTTCAGGGGTGACAGGTTATAACTTATGATGAGCATGCACTGACATTGACAACCCCCCCCCAT
Organism: Amphiduros pacificus; assembly: GCA_949316495.1. Lineage (NCBI taxonomy): Eukaryota > Metazoa > Annelida > Polychaeta > Phyllodocida > Hesionidae > Amphiduros > Amphiduros pacificus. The sequence goes on from OX439001.1 coordinate 45,869,849, forward strand.
GAATGTCAAATATCTTCACTAACACCTCGATATCAGAAAATCATTCAATCTCATATATATTAAGTATACTTCATCTGCAGACGATTTCTGAAAGACGTACATTCGTTTATGATAAGAAAGAAGAAACCACAGCTTTAAGACGTGACTATATTTATGGATGTGACTATTTCTTAAGACGTGCTTCATCCGGTTGACGTATTTACTTCGTGTTTTTTACTTTGTGACAGGTGGTTACAATATCAAGGACTGCGTGGCAAAGTGGGATTCGGAGAAGGCAAACTACACTCTGAGCACCAACAAGTGTGACACGGGTGCGGTCTGCGGTCACTACACACAGGTCACAATTAACATCTCAATACCAAGTATCCCATAATCTTATCAATACTTCACTGCTTCCTTATAATATAATGATAATGAAGGGGATGATACATGGTATATGGTACAATAGATGGTATATTGTATGACATATGGTAATAGTCTTGTATATAGTAATGGTCTGACAAATGATATTATACATTACAGGTGGTGTGGGCGAAATCTCATAAAGTTGGATGTGGAATCAAATTCTGCAGCACAATCCCCGGCTTTGCTGCAAATGCTTATATGATAGCATGCAATTACGGACCAGCGTAAGACCCATTTATATGTGTTCATGAAAACTCTACCATAACCATGATAACTGCTCGAGTGTATTTGTGTGTCTTCCTAATGACTGCTCGGAACACGTTCTCTACTGTTGGAAATATTTCCCTTTCAGCATAATTTCATCCTAACAAATGTATTGATACTCTGAAACTCAAATATGGTATATATATATATATATATATATATATATATATATATATATATATATATATATATATATATATAGTAGTGTTATGTTTGATAAAATGGTGATATGTATATGACAGTGGCAACGTGGTCGGACAAGCGCCGTACGTGGAGGGTTCGGTCTGCAACTGTACGACACCACATCCGAATTGTCAAACTTCTCTGTGCAGTATGTATACTTACCATGACGATATAATTCCAGTACCTATATTTACCTTTTTTGATTGCATACCACAACAAAATGTATCTGTAAAACCTATTTGACTTCAACGTATATAGCCCTCTTTTGACAGTGCTATCTGTGTTTGAGATTTTCCTCGTAAATATCCCCACTTTATGGTCATGAACGCAAATTTAACAACGTTATATATGGATTAAAAATATTCTCATCCAAGGTTGTGATTTTAGCTGACTGAAGGGAGATTTGACATTGCATTGATGAAACGTTTTTGGCATTATCTAGGCTTTCCAAATTCTCTATGAATCTCGATCTAAATGTCAACTGTTCTTCTCATTTGCAATTGATTTGATAAAACTGAGAAAAAATGGCAGTAAGCCCCTAGCTCAAATGACAGCCGTGCAAGATATAGTTCCTAAATACGACTGGCATATAGTGTGCGTATATAGTGTGCGTATATAGAGGACGTGAATGTTAGGCATTTATTTGTGTAAATAAAAAATAATAATCATAAAACTGCTAATAACTTTGATGTTTACTGATTGATTTGATCAGGAATGAATCCCGTGTGTGGTGGCTCAAGCTGTGAGAATAATGCAACATTTAATGAGAAGACATGTCAATGTGAATGCACTCCGGGCTTTAGCGGAAAAACATGTGGTAAGTATCAGAACACTGGCCAATGTGAATGCACTCCAGGCTTTAGTGGAAAAACATGTGGTAAGTACCAGAACACTGGTCAATGTGAATGCACTCCGGGCTTTAGCGGAAAAACATGTGGTAAGTATCAGACACTGGCCAATATGAATGCAGTCTGAGCTATAGCGGAAAAACATGTGGTAAGTATCAAAACACTGGCCAATGTGAATGCACTCTGGGCTTTAGCGGAAAAACATGTGGTAAGTATCAGAACACTGGCCAATGTGAATGCAGTCTGAGCTGTAGCGGAAAAAAAAACATTTGGTAAGTATCAGAACACTGGCCAATGTGAATGCACTCCGGGCTATACCGAAAAAAACATGTGGTAAGTATCAGAACACTGGCCAATATGAATGCAGTCTGAGCTATAGCGGAAAAAAACATTTGGTAAGTATCAGAACACTGGCCAATGTGAATGCACTCCGGGCTATACCGGAAAAAACATGTGGTAAGTATCAGAACACTGGCCAATATGAATGCAGTCTGAGCTATAGCGGAAAAAAACATTTGGTAAGTATCAGAACACTGGCCAATATGAATGCAGTCTGGGCTATAGCGGAAAAAAACATGTGGTAAGTATCAGAACACTGGCCAATGTGAATGCAGTCTGAGCTATAGCGGAAAAAAACATGTGGTAAGTATCAGAACACTGGCCAATGTGAATGCACTCCGGGCTATACCGGAAAAAACATGTGGTAAGTATCAGAACACTGGCCAATATGAATGCAGTCTGAGCTATAGCGGAAAAAAACATTTGGTAAGTATCAGAACACTGGCCAATGTGAATGCACTCCGGGCTATACCGGAAAAAACATGTGGTAAGTATCAGAACACTGGCCAATATGAATGCAGTCTGAGCTATACCGAAAAAAACATTTGGTAAGTATCAGAACACTGGCCAATATGAATGCAGTCTGGGCTATAGCGGAAAAAAACATTTGGTAAGTATCAGAACACTGGCCAATGTGAATGCACTCCGGGCTCTACCGGAAAAAACATGTGGTAAGTATCAGAACACTGGCCAATATGAATGCAGTCTGAGCTATAGCGGAAAAAAACATTTGGTAAGTATCAGAACACTGGCCAATATGAATGCAGTCTGGGCTATAGCGGAAAAAAACATGTGGTAAGTATCAGAACACTGGCCAATGTGAATGCACTCCAGGTTATAGCGGAAAAAACATGTGGTAAGTATCAGAACACTGGCCAATGTGAATGCAGTCTGAGCTATAGCGGAAAAACATGTGGTAAGTATCAGAACACATGCCAATATGAATGCAGTTTGAGCTATAGCGGAAAAAAAACATGTGGTAAGTATCAGAATACTGGCCAATGTGAACGCACTCCAGGTTATAGCGGAAAAAACATGTGGTAAGTATCAGAACACTGGCCAATATGAATGCAGTCTGAGCTATAGCGGAAAAAAAACATGTGGTAAGTATCAGAACACATGCTAATGTGAATGTACGAAGACAATTTGCCAATGTGAATGCCCTGACGGCTACAATAGAAACATCTGTTAAAACACTGCTAATGTGATTGTTTTGATTGAAGCAGTGGATACACATGTTGTAGGTATTAAACCACCTCCCAACGTGAACGCCCTGATGTCTACACTAGTAGAACTAACTTCTGATTAATGTTTTATTTCTCACAGAGACCAGTGGAGCCACCTGGTGTACGTCCGCCTTTGGTTTGATCTTCACGTGTTTCGTCTTGTACATTGCTGTCAATAGCATAGAACAATCTCGCCATTAAGTTCGGAGGAAAAAAGTAGAATCTTGCGACATACCGAGCCCAGTTAGCCATTCCTGAAGATCATGACCTCATCACACGCACAATTTCATCATTACCTCACCTTCGGGGGAATACTGGAATGAATTGTTTATATCACGAAATTTTACACAAAGTGTGAAATACAGGTATTGAATTTATAAATGATATCAGTGATAAAAATAATCTAAAGTGTCTTATTTAGTTAATATATCGCCTATTTAACTTATTTTAATACAAGCAACTTCAGTATGTCTGCTAATGTTTAATGCAAGACGTGTTTGTATTTCAATTATTCTTTTTTCCACACACAAATGTTCACATTTATTCTGATTTGTTTAAATAAAGTTTTATTAAAGCGAAAAAGTTGTACATCTTTAGTTTCAATTTCTGACAATTAAATTCATGAAATGTAAGAGACGAGAACTACCAATAGCAAGCTGGATAATTATCACTTCCGCTAAGGGACGGACCAGTTAACATTCAGTCAACTCAAAAATACACCATCAGTGTAATTTGAAAGATTCACTTACCCATCCATATGTAAGATATGTTATCACAAATTAATGAAGTTGCTGTTAGAGAAAGATATTGTATTATCTTCATACTCATGTGTTTTCTGCTGTTATGAATTACTGCAGGAAATAGATGTATTGGGTGTAAATTAATGTAAATAAAGCACTTTATAACTTCTTGATAAATAATATGTAGATAAGCAAAGATATAAGGATGTACACATCTGTGGAAATAAATTGGTAATCCAGCAGTCCGGGAAAAATAGGGAGATGCGATTCGGATTGGAAAAAAAATGAGAGAGAATGGTCTCGCAAAGGAAAAAAGATTGGCAATGAATATAATGGTCCATCCCTTAACTGCATGAGATTTATAAATCCGGAGAGGTCGATTATGGTCATTGGTACCGGGTCAATGTGTGGCCACGGGCCGTGGTACAGTTGGTTACAGTTCATCTCTCTGTCTGCTTCGGTGTACCTCTCTCTGTCTACATGCTGCTCTGTCTACATACTGCTCTTCTATTTGTCTCTGTCTCTGTCTTCGTTTACATTTCATCTCTGTGTTGGTGTGTCTCTGCCTGCCTGTTATTTAAATAACTTTCTGTTTCTCTCGTCCTACCTGATTGTTTATGTCTATATGCCTGTTGTGTATGTATAATTGGGTTTGGTGTCATGGTAGGTCGGTAGGTGTTGTGTATCAAGGCATATTAAATGGGATAGGTTACATCAGTAATTTACATCAATCTTGGAATCACCAAGTCATGTTGGCTGACTAATGTTTCCGGGGAGGTGAGAATGGAGGTATGTTTATCATACATGGGTGAGCATAGTTGAATCTGATTAGACCTTCATTTTGACAAAAGAGTATACTTCTATGGAGACTCAAACTTCAGAAGTGTCTAAAAGCCTATGAAGTAACATGTCATGCACTGTAAATAGTTGTAACACGATGTGATGGGGCCATCTATTTAAACACAACAGAACAACCTGGAAACACATGAAATATATCTTTCAAAACCCTTCCAAAAGAAGTTCCAAATTCTGTTGCTAGAATTGTGAACATTTGTTGTGTCAAAAATGGATTGGATACATATAAATTATGGTCACTTTGAATATTGCTTTGTAGTGAAACAATTAACAATCGACGTAAAGAATTCGTCTAAGAAATAAATGGTTAACATTTTCGAAAAGGTTGGATATTTTTTTCATTTCCAATATTTTGTTGTATAATGATAGATTAATATAAGAATAAATATTGTTGTTGATTTCACATTATTGCAACGCTATCATTATTTACAGTACCCATAGCTGTAATATGACAGCAATATACTGTTACATTAGGTACAGTAAAATGCTGTAAAAATACAACTCCGCTTATTCTACAGTTACTCCTCACAGTGTGTTTAGTATAATATGTGTGTAACAAATTACTTAGATTCCTTAACAAGCACTTCTGGATTATTAAAACCTATTTTATTTTCTCATATCCATTCAAACTGGCACCTCTCTTGAAACTGTTTGATCTAAAAATATAAGCTCTTGACCAAACGCCCAAAGGTCCTTCTTAGATAAATACAATCTTCAAATACTTGAACAGGAGTTTTGGATTCGGTATGCATTAAGGGAAAACAAATTATATAAAATGAACTGAGGAGGTATAAGAAAGCGCTAGTATTTGTCTGGGGGTGTATTGGTCGATCCTGGCACCACGTGGGGATTATCGTAATCCAATAAGACTTGCACCTAATGTCACACAGGATCTAACTAATCCCACGATAAGGACGGGTTCATCTGCAGTATACCTGGCAAGTGTATTGAGGGGACCGTAACATCTGAAGAGCTGGGTGCTTTGGGCCCTCACACCACCCAACAATAACCAGCGCTGAGCTGGGGGTGGGCTAGAACATAAAAGGACCTCACTCCTCCAGGACTTTGAATAGGACTGGTCAAGAGGGGACTCATAATGAACGCATCCACACATATAATGTGTCTGCGTGGTTGTTTGTCAATGTAGGTGTTATTGTTAAAATCAACCTTGCACAATCCAGAATATACATACGGCAGGTACACAGGAAAACACATTTCTGCTTGATGATGGCTGTGCTCAGGAGGATGGGTTTTATAATGATGGGAATAACGTTGACACTAGTGGAGTGTGGTGCTACCATGGAGAAGTCATCATATAAGATGCTGGACATTAAGGCAATGCTGGCCGCTAGGGGGAGCAATGTGACCCGGGAGGGGCGGCGGGCCAGAAGGGCCGCGTCTCATCAGCTCACGGACATCGAGGTCCTTGTTAACGTGTATGTCCATAATGATATGAGAAAGAAGGAGAAAGCCGCCGCTAATATGAGGAAAATGGTGAGTTCATTCTTTCTCCCCAGGTTATGTTTTATTTCTTTGGTTTTTGGTTTGTGAAGCTGCCGACAGAACAACTGCATATATGCAAAAAAGATCTGTCTGGCAGAGGGTGACTGAAAATTTGTATTTATCCATGAAAATTTGTGTGATTGAGATCTTTGCGATCTTCAAAAAACAAATATATTCTTTTCAGAAAAAAGTGGTAAGAAAATATTCAATTTCAATGAGATTAACCGTATCTGTGTTGAGATCATTTATACTACCTGGAACTGTTAGGGAAAAATAATATCAAGCAATCAAGAACTGATCTTGATACGTTTCACTCAGCTTGTAATCTTGTTTTGTTATAAGCTCGCTAAGTGTACTAATTGGATGTTCAGAGAACAAAGTGACCTGCCTCACGCTGAGAGCAAAGGACCTCCCGCACAATGCCGCCCGCCCCCTACTCGCTATTTCTGTCATGTTGAGGACATCCTTCACAATAAAATCACACTGCCGAAGACCTATTGGGCGGATCGTGTGTGAATAATGTATAAAAGAGATGTGAATGCTTAATGATCTTACTACTAGATGAAACCAGGATTCTCAATGTATGGTGTAGTCGTGCAAGAACATCAGGCCTGTATAAGAATAAAAGAGGACCTTTCAGAAAAAAAGTGATAAAATGAATGACAAATCATTTACAAACCATCTTACAAAAAATGTAACAAATCATCTTATACATTTTGTTTGAGCATGTGTAAAATTGGACGTCAAATCAATAATATATATTTTCCTCACTGAAATATATCGCACCTTGAAATTCTAAATTGAAAAGGCCTCTTAAATCTCATCTGGACATTTGAAAGTAATGTTTAGCGATGATTCTGGCATTGTATTGCACCTAATTAAATGTGTTTATCATATCAGCAACATCTTCTGTTTGAACATTTTGCGAAGAGAACTGTGGCGAGATGCCTGGATATACATAACGTAACAAGAAGCTAATAATGAGAGTGCAATCTCAGGAACAGAGAAGGCAAAAATAATGTGATATAACAATATTATCCTGTGTACACACCAAGCCACTATCCAGCCACTTTCTCTAAGAATCTCTGGCAGATATCAACAGAAACGATAATTGTTCCATGTACCTTCTCATGTTGGATAATAATACGGGAAATGATTCAATATCTCCCTTCATATCACTGTCAGATATCTGACCTTTCCAAATCGTACTTATTGTCAAGAATTCTAGAATTGAATATGCTTGAGAATTTTAGATATGGATCCAATACAAGGGAGGCTATTTATTTTTATCATTTTTTATACTATTTCGAATGACTATGTTGTAGCTTTCAGGATGGTACATAGAAAAAAGATTCAACGGTTCAACAAAAATAAGGATCCCAGCCTGATGTAAGAAAATATTTTCAGAACGGTGGTTTTAAACTGAGAACCTTGTCTCTGATCAAAGTGAGCGATAGATAAAATGGTGTGTGTTTCAGGAGTGGGACGATGACCTGGCAGACACGGCTCAGGAATGGGCCAATCTGTGCCGCTTCTACCACGACCTGCCGGACTATGACCTTGACCTCGTGCCCTTTGACCGGCTAGGTCAGAACCTTTACCTGCGGGCGGGGCAGGGCACGGACGTCGCCTGGCCCGTAGAACGCTGGCATGACGAGAAGTTCTTCTATAACTATGACGAACACGAGTGCATGGAGGGAAAAGAGTGCGGCCATTACACGCAGGTAGGCTATCCGCATCACTCAGACACCTCAAACTCACTCGCCCTTGTTACCTTCTGTTACCAAACACTGAAGGGGAGATTTTTAATGTTTTAGATACATTTGATAAAAACCTGGATCCAAAAAGTCTGTTTTAGCTGTACTGACTCATACAGTAAGAGGGTACATTCTCTCCCATTCTGTGTGTCCGTCAAACTAGACATTCAATAGCAGACATGAAACAGATTATCACATGCATAGAGGCATCCAGCATCTTGTGCCTCATTCTGTCAATCTAAATATAGCCTTAGTTCAAGACTTCTGTGGAGTTGCAATGGGGTTGACGGAATCAGCCCGCCACATTGTGGCATAACATTATTTTTCTACCTTGAAAGTTTTCGACCTGCAAAGTTAAAGCCACGTTGATACGTTTTTATATAGCAGTTTGCAGCCATTTGTAGAAAGTGTTCCGAAATGTTATAAAAAAGCAATGGTCAGTACAGTTCTCAGGCTTTTTTTATCTACTTTTAATTGAAATTCAGAAGCTATTCCCACAACTATCCTTTTTAAGCTCCAAATGTGAAGGTTTATGCTGCTATAATTATTGTCCAATTTTTGCAGGTTATGTGGACAGTGGGGTGTGGCTATAATTACTATCCCAATTGTTGCAGGTACTGTCCCGATTGTATGGGCAGTGGGGTGTGGCTGTAATTATTGTCCTAATCATTGCAGATTATGTGGGCAGATTCGTACCTGGTGGGGTGTGGCTATAATTATTGTCCTGATTGTTTCAGGTAGTGTGGGCAGACTCGTACCTGGTGGGGTGTGGCTATAATTATTGTCCTGATTGTTTCAGGTTGTGTGGGCAGACTCGTACTTGGTGGGATGTGGCTATAATTATTGTCCTAATCATTGCAGATTATGTGGGCAGACTCGTACCTGGTGGGGTGTGGCTATAATTATTGTCCTGATTGTTTCAGGTTGTGTGGGCAGACTCGTACCTGGTGGGGTGTAGCTATAATTATTGTCCTGATTGTTTCAGGTTGTGTGGACAGACTCGTACCTGGTGGGGTGTGGCTATAGTTATTGTCCTGATTGTTTCAGGTTGTGTGGGCAGACTCGTACCTGGTGGGCTGTGGTGTTAAGTACTGTGCCCAACTAGAGGACAGCCCAGGATATGTGCTCTACTACCAATCCACAATTTTTGTCTGCCACTACGCGCCCACGTCAGTCATTTATAGTTATCAATATAGATTATTTGTGATATTTGAATAATATGCTTAAAAAATTAACTAATATATTTTTTTACATTTCTTTCAATGTAATAGAATTAGATCGTTAAATACAATATTCAAACCAATTAAAACATCTCAAAGAAAAAGTGATATACCGACAAATAACACTGTCTATCCAGAACTTGACATTTCCACATGATGCGAGTTCAAAGTTTTATATATAGCTTTGTATTGTTGAAGCGGGAACTGGGTGTGGATGAGGCCATTTATTAGAGGACCTTCGTGTTCCCAGTGTCCGTCAGGGGCGCCCTGGTGCACGGAAGGCAAGCTCTGCGTCAGTGAGTCCACACAAATCCAACCTTTTGCATTGAATAATCCATTTGCCTATTTCTCACTTTGGTTGGCTAGGAGTTACCAAATGTTTGATGACCGATGTTAAAATGCTTGGATTTCAGGTGCCTGTACTGATGATACACCCCAGTGTGGTAAGTAATTAATCCTTCTCACAACAACTCAGATTTCAGTAACTGCTGCGATTTTGTATTGACTAACACATTTGTGCTTTTTTAGAGTGTTTACTGGAATGCAAGAACTGTGGTGTCCTGGATCGAACTAGATGTACTTGTTCCTGCCCCGCTGGCTTCAGTGGGAGCGTCTGTGCCAGTAAGTAAATCACAGCTATGAAAGAAAAATATTCATCGCTTTATTGTTTCCAAGATATTTGTGTTTCTGCCGTATAATCAGTAAGATTTCCATGTAATGATGACTGTTGCAATCAGTATAGTTTCCTACGGAGGTTAATGTAACAATGAATTCTCCTTCTCTGTGAAGCCAAGGATGATCCAAGTGCTGTAGCTAATTGTTCACCCGGACTGACGCCAAATGTTATCCCCACAACAACAACGACGACGACAACAACATCACCAACAACATCACCAACAACAACGACAACAACAACATCACCAACAACAACAACAACATCACCAACAACAACATCACCAACTCAAACTACCTCAAATGGGAACACGACTGACTCTGAAGGAATGGTGATAAACTCCACATCTTCATCCACGATGCCAGGTGCAGTAAACACCCCCAGATCAGCACAACCCTGCAGCAATGTCACATGTCACAATGGTGGAACCCCTGACGTCACAGACTCATCATGTCACTGTTACTGTGTAGGAGACTGGCAAGGACCTACCTGTCAACGTAAGAAATATATATATATATATATAACCATTATATAAACTTTGAAACTAAATGCAAAATTAATGGAATCCCATTCAATCTGCAACGATAAACAGTGAACAGTGAATTATTCTCTATATTGATAGATGCACGATGAAGATGAATAAAGTACATATTTTCTTTTTAATTTACCAGACAGAAAAAGTGAGGCCGAATTTGGTGTTAAGCTTTACATAGATTCGGATCTATCTCAGGTACCAGTCAAAGATTACCTCTTTTTCAAAAATATTTAAAATTCAGTTAATTATAATATATACATTTTGTTGTTTATGATTCTCTATTCGTTATCAAGATCTCCATCATTATTAAATGTATATTCGGTATGTCTTTGCCTCGCATATAGTAGTAATGACCTGAGGTATAATTGCAGTGGACTACGATCTGGCAACATCTACAATCGGCCATTGTGGATATCATTAACACTCACTGTACTGGGAATATAATGTCCTGCTGTTCAGGAGCAACTATCAATAGGTATTGAGATAACAGGATGATATTTGTAATTAGAATATTTAAGCTTCATATTTATTAAACTGAGAATAAGATGGCACAGTAAAGTGCACGTCATTACTAGAAAATTTCTTTAATCATGTTAAACCGTTAAAGGGACAAAGTTCTGCAGATTGTGAGACCACGATAATAAGGATCTCCAAAAGACCCAAAAATACCCTGCAACTCGATAGAACAAATTTAAATTTCCTATTTAAGCTAAGTGCATTATTGTATATTATTCCAGCATTAATGACCCCAGTCTTCATTTTACCAATGCCTCATACCTGTATGTTGGCACTGGCTTCCCGGTCATGGAGATCGTGGACGGGGTGCCTCTCCTGTCTACTCTACTGCTCATGGAAGGGGCCCCGGAGAATTCACTTTGTAGCGCTGCTTCCGGCAGCAGAATGAGGCGTTCTCTCGGTGAGCATTATACTTCCGGTCACAGAATATCGTTATTTTTTTTTAAATCTCAGATGCACATTTGTTTACAAACTCACGAAATATTGAATGTCATAAAAGCAAGGTCATGTTATCTAACACATCCATGATTTTATTCTTATGTTATTCAGTTGACTACTCAGGGGACGCATTGTCACAGACAGCACTTCTGGAAGCTATGCAGCAGTTCTATAGCAACATATCTCAGACTTTATCTGATTGTTGTGGGGCAGGCTTAGAAGCCATAGAACTGGCCCAAGTAGAAGATTCTCAGCCTCCACCAGTGGGCGCCGCCAAGGTCAAGGACGCCCAGCCTAAGTTTATGTACGGACTTATTGCTGTGGCTGGCCTCGTCCTATTGGCCATTCCCCTTATTTACTTCGTCACTCGCAGGAGGAAGAGGTAGGTGGAACGATAACAACTCTCAGATAAAGATAGGTGTGTTCTAATCTGACTTTTTCTTAAACTTTCCCCAAATGTGTTCCATCTGTTTGTAATTAAACTGTCTCTCTACCAATATTCTTTGATTGGCCTATCTGTGTGAAAATGATACTGTATGCGATTAATAGAAGGTACACATTTGAGGGCAATAAGTGAATTCTTTGTATTCAGATAATTCTTCGTTGTATGAATTATTTTTACATCCCAATCATATTACGTTTCCCTCAAATTATCTTGCAGCTGTTTTTTTTCAGTATTTTGTATTAGTTTTCCGTATATACATAGCTTAAGCCTTATAGATTTCTTCAATGTATATGCGTATAGTCCTATTATTTGATCATCTCATCTCTATGTAGAGTTCTAAGAGTTGAATAATTTCATCTGAAGTGGTGAGTACAACAAATATTTTCTTCCTCAAAATATGATAAATAGATAAAATATTGAATGTTTATTAATATTAACAAAGAGATAAATATTATAAATATCAAAGCTTTCATGAAACCACAGAGGTCACAGGCAATTTTACAGAGGTTTGGGATATGCTTAAATGATATATGGCAAAGACATTGTGATACAAGCAAGCTATCTCACTAAACTCAGCCAAAATACTGACCATGGTTATTGTGTTTTGCTGAAAGTGCCAAGTACTGCCTATACTCTTTTGAACACCAGGTGGCCACATGTATACAATCATATGGTTTCTATTGTGGTTTGTCTGGGTGTTAGGCCTGTACCATTGGACAAACATTAATGGATAAACAGGACTCTGTAAGCAATCTAATCAGGAAGACCTTACTAACCAGGTGTTTGCACAATATCACTGGTCAGCTTAACAAAGTTTGCTGACAAAGTTTCCAATGGATGATTTGGATTTCAGCAGAAGACTCATTCACTTTCACATAGCACAGAAAATTCATTTAGGGGAAATTAATATGATGGGTAATAACTTTTGATCGCAAAGTTTGGTGTATAAACATTTATATCATGCAAGGAAAAGGTGCTTTAAAACCTCAATTTATGATTGCTTTAAGTAATTGCATTTTTCTTGCAAACAAACCTAAAAAGAAAATGGCAAAATTATGAGTAAAAATCAAATGATAATGAGATGCAATTCGTTGGAAACGATAACCGTATGGTTTTTATTACCACAGGATCGGAGATTCCAAGGAGAATATGAAGGATGAACATATGACAAGGGATGTCGAGGTCAGTGACGATGCCTTTGACACTGAGGATGAGAACAAACCGTCGCACCTTTATTTTGCCAATCTTAAACCTTTCTCTGCTAAAGGTAAGAAGAGGCCCTGTCATAAGTGTGCCCCGCGCCTGCTGACGGCCGCGCCTGCATTCAGTGCTCTACAGGTATGGCAGGCCGAGGAAGGCCCCCAACTCCACTCAGGGGCTGCTCAGGACAACCCCTCTGCTCAGGACAAGCCCTCTGCCCAGGACAACCCCTCTGCTCAGAACAACCCCCCTGCTCAGGACAAGCTATCTGTTCAGGACACATGGCTGCTAGACAACATTTTTACACTCACTTTTACATTCAAATACTGCATTCAATGTATAACGGAAGTTCTGAAAGTCACCGTCGACGATTTGAAGAGACTCCAAGATATAAAGAAATCAGAGGAAAATGGTGGAACTATTGAGCAACTGGATAATGAACTTGTAAATGTGATAGAAGGGGAGGGGATCAATATGACTGAGTTAAAGATGATAAAGGAAGAACCCAGACATGCTCACAGTGCCCTGCAAGATTTCCTCCACTTTGTCGATATCAACAGTCAGCTGAATGAGAGATATCAACGACCCAGCATTCAAACATATTACTTTCTACCTCAATATCCCAGTATACTTCCAAACCCAAACAAGGCATCGGATTCCGGGGAGTCAATACTAGAAGCTTATAACAGACTACAAGAGGAGTTGGGGCTTGAGGCATTAGAAGCGGATGAGGCTCTTCAGTGGCTGAGACATCATCGACCGAGACACGTGATTTATCCCCGGAAATCCGGTTACTGCCACGTGTGTGACAATGCCACAAACGTGATTGCTAGACTGAACAAAGACATCAAAGAGAAGAGGAAAGACGGAGCTAAGGTCAAAGAAGAAGAAAGAAAGAGGAAACTAGTGGAAGGCGAAGTTAAGGAACATAGGAAATTTTGTGAAGGAAGTAAAGAGATATATAATGCTTCTGTGGCGACCTGCAGGAATAACTATGAACGAATCCAGAGAGAGAGCGGTGACAATGACGGAGATGGAGACGACCGTAAAGAGGAGTTTGTCGCCGTCTTGTCTTTTGGCTACCAGACAATGCATCACATTCCACACTGGGGAACATTTAAGGAGCCTACAGGATCGCTGCAGAGGGAGAAATTGATGGTAGATGTGGCTTGTCTCACCAACCATGCCACAGGCCAGTCTTATCTATTTGTCTTTGATGAGAGGTTCACACCTAGGTGTAGTGACCACATGCTGAGTGTACTGGACGCTCACATTGAGGGGGAGCTACCACACTGGGTGAGGCACGTGCATATCTGGCTGGACGAGGCACATGCTGCCGTCAACAAAACAAGGTAATTACTTACAAGACAGAACTATCTTAAACTCAACATTGCTTAAATTATCTTTATTATAAGTGAGTGTAATGTAGGGTGATACCTTCATTGCCAGTTATGGTGTAAAGTAGAGTGATACCTTTATTGTAAGTGAGTGTAATGTAGAGTGATACCTTTATTGTAAGTGAGTGTAATGTAGAGTGATACCTTTATTGTAAGTGAGTGTAATGTAGAGTGATACCTTTATTATAAGTGAGTGTAATGTAGAGTGATACCTTTATTGTAAGTGAGTGTAATGTAGAGTGATACCTTTATTGTAAGTGAGTGTAATGTAGAGTGATACCTTTATTATAAGTGAGTGTAAAGTAGGCTGATACCTTTAATATCAGTTAATGTAAAGTAGGACGAAACCTTTGTTGCCAGTCATAATATGGGTGATATCTTTATTGCCAGTTATGGTGTAAAGTAAAGTTCTAATCCTGTGTACTGAATGTTGTGGATGTTGCAGGCACCTGGGAGGTTGGCTGAGTGAGAGGGTGAGGCACTCAGACGTGGAATCAGTCAGGGTGTCCTTTATACCAGTACATACTGACCACGCCAGCTTCATACCAACCCAGATCCTGACAGCCGCATTCAAGCAGTACATCAACACCGATGTCCTCTGCATTAAGGACCTGCAGGATTTGTATGGGAACTATGGAAGTGTGAACATTTTGTCCACAAATAACACCTCCCCACTGCTCACGTGGGGGCACCACCTGGATGTAAAATATGAAAAGATAATCGGTACGTTTGTTTTAGATGTTAAAGCTGAGATATGATTATATGATCTTAACGGAAATATGTGGAAATGGAATTTGCTGACACACTCTTTATGCTATTGTTTTGGGCAGGGCTCAGTAGGTATGATGATTTGAGAGCAAGTTCCTCCTCCGACTCCGTACAGTTGAGTGGCAGACAGACGTGTATACAAGGAGACTGGCAGCCTCTCAAATGCAAGGTACAATGTGTCTCCAGTAGTGAACATCATTCTGTCATTGATATGATCCATCTTCATTCTATAATGTTAAACGTCCAAGTAAAATAAACTGCAGTCATGTGACATGGCAGTTATTATTGACATGGCAGCTATTTATAAGCCAGGGGCCCACCACTACCAACTTCGTTAAAAATTGAGATAGAGATGTGAAACTTGGGCAGAGTATGTTATAGAAAGTTGTGAACAACATATCACTCAGTTAAAAAAAAAATTTCCAATATGCATTTTAAGTATTTTCTAGAAGGAAATATTTTAAAAAAATACCAGCCAGCTACACTTTGGGATTTTGGCTGTCAGCTGTTATTTTTTACCAGCTGGGAAAGTTACCAGCTCAGAATCTGTATGGAATTAACAGCTGTTAACTTTGTTTGTGGATGTTTGTCAATGCCAATTTTTTTTAATAGCTGGTAATGAGCGAATTTCTTTAATAAATAATTAAATGTTAAAACCTTATAATTACAGTAGAAATATCATTAGGCTTGAACAATCTTTGTCAAATAGTGTTCATACAATATAATTTATTTTTTATTTTGCAGTTGTCAATGGCGAAATTGCCAGTTGGTGTCAAAATCTCAATACTTTACCAGCCAGCCAATTAAATTCATCAGTCTGTCAGCTAGGCCATTTTGAAATGTCAAATGTATTTTTAGCCAGCTGATTCATACAAAAAAAAGTTCCCAGCTGGTAAACATACCAGCTGGAAATGAAATGCATTAGTTACAAGCTGCCAGCCAGAAAAGTGTGCATATTGGCTCTTTTTGCATATCATATTGTGGTGGGCCCCTGATAAGCACTTTAAAGTGGAATTACAAACATTTTAATTCGCGCTATCAGCATCATCGTTTTCACCATAACTTTACAATCAACAAACTAATAGACTGTTTTGCCAAAATGAATATTGTCAGCAATGTTTATGATTTTCATGGTATTTCAGTTGAGGCCTGGTAAAACAAGCGACCTTGATGCCAGGCCCGGTGCCATCGACCGGAAGCAGCCACGTGACCTCTCAGAAACCAAGATGGCCGATCTGGCGCGTATCTTTCCACAATGTGATGAACAATTCGACCTTGCTTAATGATGATCTGGACCAAACCATAATCTTGCGACGTCCTTATCTTATATTTTTTAAAGAAATACTTTTTATAGATTTAAAATATGGATTATTATAACGATTGAATATCTACAATGAATAATAAGTGAGGAAAATTATGTTTTTCATTTCAGCTATGTATTCATCTAAATACATGAATAAATTGTTGAATATTTGCAGAGTAATTTTATATTGTGCATATGAATGATTTGTTAGTCTTTCAGTGCTGGTTTGGTGGGCACGCTATGGTTCATCTGCATTATTAGTCACCATTCCCTCAGCTTTTCAGAGAACCTTCTATGACCTTTGCTCCTAATTATGTTCAGCTCTTGTTGGGCCCTGATAGTATGGGATAATTAGACATTGCAATGCATACATTTTGTCGACGTTTTTTTATGTGCTTACCCACTTAAGTGGCAAGGGACGTTTTCTGAGTTAGTTTGATTTAGGCCTGCAGCATTATTTATCGAATCATACTCATCACCTATGATAGCACAGTCTAGTGGTTGATAGATCGAGACCCATACATAGTTAGCACCTGACGTTTTCCATCCCTTATGAACCTTTTTATGCTGTGATGGTTCATACCTGACATGAGGAGGGGGTGGACACATTCTAGTAGCCAGTGAGATAAAACGCAAATTACATGGTGTTTCTGTCTCTTTCATTATTTTTCAATAATTTAAGTTGATGTTATAACATCGTACGCCTACAAGCCACCACAATCCTGTGTGCAGGCTTTATTAGCAATACACTATATCATCTTTAAGATGCAAAAAGTCAACATCTTATTTCTAAAACTGTCTTGCTGACTATTGCTTTGTATATGTCATTCATTTATGTCTATATATGGCTAATACAATATTACTTTGTTCATTTGAAAGTTCCCCCAAGCACCAGTATGCTCCAACACTGTCTAAGTCTGATGATAAGAGAGATGACACTGACAGTATGGATATCATAGATTCCAATCTCAACATTGCAACCCACAAAGATGCAGTAAGTATTTACATTAAACACACTTATTGTTATCACGCCAGCAGAACACAAGTCTGAAGACGCCCTATCCTATTTATGCAAAGAAAAAATACAACCTCCAGGAATATTTTTAGTGTAGCTGTGACCCACAGCAATGTATAGTATAAATATTACAAAAGTTGAAAAATATCACTGTATCACTGAACTCAGGTTTTTAAAATACAGTTTTTTTGTAAACTAGTGGTCCAAAAATATCATTCCTCGCTATCAGTTTAAAAAATAAAGTTCAAAAACAAAAATGTCTTTGTCCTTGGTTGGGAATAGGATGTGAGCTACGGTAAATAAAAAAAATCACAAAAACAGTTAATATGTCTATTTTTAGGAAATTACAGGAACGTCCAGCTATTTGTAACAGCGTTGGAAATATTAACCTCTGCAGCCTGCTGAAGACTCAATATATATTTGGTTGATGAAAAGATTCGTGTAAGTTGGACTCCACGTGGAAGAATATCGACGGACACGATTGCCTGAAGCTTATAATAATATCATGATGCTTGATGTGACAGACCATTGTGTCTGAATAACATTATAATACTTCACGTGACAGATCATTTGTCTGAATAACATTATAATACTTGATGTGACAGATCATTGTGTCTGAATAACATTATAATATTTGATGTGACAGTTTATGTTTCCTGTATAAACTGTATATTATTTCTTGATTAAATATTGATCCTGTCTACCCATGCCTGTTTTTACACTTTAGTGGTTTTAATAATAGTTCATGAAAAGATCTATATCGAAATATTGATATATCAGCTTTTTCACTTCTTCCAGTTGGTTGACCATTTGGACAAACCAAGAAGGACGAATTAGATTATAAGCTCATTCGTTTAGTAAAATATGAACTATCTCCTGACAGAAGTAGATGGTAAATCATCTGATCTGGATTAATAAGAACCCAAGATATTGAATTATATCCTAAAATTTCCCACATTAGAATTGTAAGGTGATAAATGGCACAGGTTTATCCATAAAGTATAATTTCATTAAGATATTACTTGAAAGCTTCTGATAGACATTCATATTAGAAATCATAAACCTCTCCACCATCAGAATCTGAACAATATGACACTTTTCCCCTTCAATATTTGATATAAGTTGACCCTGCCAGTGGCCCTCTGACCTACTTAAATGGTAGGTTTGACTCTGAGCCCAATACATTCTCCTTTATCAAATGATAGCAATCAATGACATTTGCATTGTGTGAGCACCTGTCGATGTCGTGCATATGGAGGTGGGTTGGCATGGCCACATCATGGAAGCTGATTATGTGAGTCCATTTCAAGTAAATCCAAGATTCAAGAGATTCAAGTTTTTTCATGACATAATATAATAGATTAATAGATATAAAACATTACATGCAGATATATTGCATGCAGATACATTGCATGCAAGTACATTGCATGCAGGTACATTGCATGCAGGTACATTGCATGCAGGTACATTGCATGTGGCTACATTACCTATTTCATTAACATTCCAGTATAAATTTCCTCCATACACTATCTCTTATCCTTGCAAACATGGTAGGATCCCTTGTAAGATAAGCGAGTGAGAACAATTTCCCCTCCATGTCGGAAGTATAGAGTTCTCGCTTTACAAATTAATTTCCAAACAGTGTTAACCACATCGTGATATTTCATCAATGTACTGTTTTGACATTTCGAAATGTATTAATTAATAAAGTTAATAAATACATTAATGAAGAGACTTATCTATTAACTATCAATTTAATATACGCGTAAAAATAAAACTTATGGGTAATTTTTAGATCGTGTCTAAACGAGAGTGCTGAACATCAGTAAAAATGACAGACATAGGCATACAACGTTCTTACTGTGTGAGACACATCCACAAATGATATATGGCTGAATGTGGACCTTTGTAGGCTATTTTAATCATATATTGCCAGTGACCTTGAAGTGACCTTTGAATGACTTTGAAAATGAAAATGAAACTCCTATTTCCATGGATTTTACAATAAATTTCAATATTCAATCCTCTGCATCTTTCAGAAACAAGCTCATGGAATCTTCATCAAAATCCATTCACAATCAACAATGTTAGAGCAAATTATAATTTTGGACCAATCTGCAAGGGAGATTAGAGGAAATTTTGATATGCTGAGCTATTTTGAAACAATAACTATATTAACACCACATTGGTGGTTAATTTATGAAAGTATATATTGTAATGCATAGAAAAACTTTAATGATGAAAATAAAATGAAAATAAAGTCCATCAATTTTGAGATTTATTAACAAGCTAAATATGGTTACAAATAGCTGTAATGTAGTAGGCATACGAAAGATGAAAATTGACGGACTTTAAGTTGTCCCAATACAATCTTTTCAAGTTTCATATATATAAAATATAAGTGTATTTTCAGAAATTTGCAATAGAAAAAAATCAGGTGGCAAGAAATGTATTAAATGTAGACACAAATGGATCACCTCATTGAAAAGCTTATTTCTTTCTGCAAATGTTCATATATTTAATAAATATATTCTTTAATAAAAGGAAGGTGCTAAACCTAGTGATTATTCCCATTGGATCTGACTTCCTACAAATCACTAAACAGGCATCTCATTAAGAGAGCCTGCTGCCAGCCAGAAGCCAGGTCCCAAGGGTCTGAATGCTCTCCTCTTATTTTGCCCATAACAAAGTGAGTGATGAGACCCTTGTCACATCTGCTTGCATCATTTTTGTTATGGTTTCCGATTGGGGTGTATCAGCATCTTTTGGGACGCATCAACAATAAACACCCTGATGGACAAAAAGCTGGTACACAAGGGTTAACAGGTGCGCCCAGTGTCCCTCAGGAGGTTACATTATGACCTGATCGTATGACCACTTCCCATAACTTCCACTCCAAACCTTCCTTCAAGACAGATTTTCCTTATACGTCTTTGGTAGAGTATTTTTTAAAATAACATTTAAACTTTTTATAAGATCATTAGGTCATTCTAATAACAATACCATTTAAAAACTTTGTGTGGAAAGAATCTGTGGTTTGGCACGAGACGGTAATGTGCATAAAGAGTGAATCAACTATTTAGGATCACAGTTTTTCTCTCTATGGCCCATGGCCAGCTCTTCGTCACTCATCATTGTGCTTTATACGCAACATTAAAAATGCAGATCTTACCTACACCTGAATATATGTATATAAATATATATATAATCCTATTCACCTATGAATGTGATTTAAGAAAGCGGTGATATCAAGCATGGCCCCATCTGTACCCCTATCTGCCCCTCTCCATTCCAGCATATCCCCTCTGTTCCCCTCTCCATTCCAGCATATCCCCTCTGCACCCCTCTCCATTCCAGCATACCCTCTCTGCACCCCTCTCCATTCCAGCATATCCCCTCTGCACCCCTCTCCATTCCAGCATATCCCCTCTGTACCCCTCTCCATTCCAGCATATCCCCTCTGCACCCCTCTCCATTCCAGCATACCCCCTCTGTACCCCTCTCCATTCCAACATTCCAGCATATCCCATTCCAACATTCCAGCATATCCCCTCTGTACCCCTCTCCAGTCCAGCATATTCCCTCTGTACCCCTCTCCAGTGCAGCATATACCCTCTGTACCCCTCTCCATTCCAGCATACCCCCTTTGTACCCCTCTCCATTCCAGCATATCCCCTCTGTACCCCTCTCCAGTCCAGCATATTCCTTCTGTACCCCTCTCCATTCCAGCATATCTCCTCTGTACCCCTCTCCAGTCCAGCATATTCCCTCTCTATTCCTATCCATTCCACCTCAGCAGCATCGTTTAGCAACTCCCCTTCTATTCATCTGTAACACCTCAGTGAAAATACCTTTTATTGTATTTGTCTGGTTGATCTCGACTTCCGCAGATTGGGTTAACCTGGATTCCCACCCTAATTTAATATTTCATGAAAATGTTGACCCTCTCAGTGGACTTTGCCAGCTCAGAGTTTGAAAAATATTTAAATATTGATGAGGGTTGTTGTGTTCCCTTCTAATTAAAACACCTGTGGGACCCACATCTTAATTAGTGAATCAATTGAATTATTAAAAACAAACAAAACTTCTAAAAATTCCGACAAACATTTAATTGTTTATAATAACTAAAATTCAAGTTTGGATATTCAAGTATCAATCCATTTTAACTTATTTGAATACATATACTTTTACAGTGCAAGAACATAATTCCTCGGGGAAAGTAGGCCCAAGTTTTTAATGAACGATGAATATTTGTATTTTCATTCCTGTTTTTCAAAGTGAAATGCGTATTAAGAGATGCCTCTGATGATGCTCTGAATGTTGCTTCCTTCATTTGTACGAATTACATAAAATATAGTTTTAAAAATATTATAAGAATGTTGATAAAAGGTAAGAATTACATAAAATATATTAGGTAAGAATGATGGTAAAAGTTAAGAAACGACCATTGAACAGAACTAGGTGAACAAAACTAGCTGCCGTGGGTCTTTCTATTTTGTGAAGGAAATTGGTTTGATGAAGAATTTAATTACCTTTAGAAGTTTTGATAATATGGATGAATTCTTAGTTAACATCTTGCAACACAGTTATATAGTAGAGATATTTGCTAACAAGAGCAATCTTTCTCACACTATTAATTAAGCACTTACGTATACGCCAATAAACTCATTAAAGTTGTGTTTTTACTATTCCAGGGTTTTAGAATGCATGAGTATGAGTACATGTGAATTTGGCTGCGAGTTTAGGCTGCATACTTAATGCAGAGAGCTGATGGTACCGATACATCCGGGGAGAGAAGCGGCTCGCTCAGCCTCAGTACCCCAGTGATGGAACACATAGTGCACACTGCTCAAACAGGCAACTCCAAGGGTCCACCACAGACACAGGTGAGTTCACAAATAGAATACACAGATAGGTTAGTAAGGTCACAAGTAAAGGTTAGTCAGGTCACAGAGATAGGTTAATAAGGTCGCAGAGAAAGGTTAGGTCACAGAGATAGGTCAGTCAGGTCACAGAGAAAGGTCAGTCAGGTCACAGAGAAAGGTCAGTCAGGTCACAGAGAAAGGTTAAGTCACAGAGATTGGTCAGTCAGGTCACAGAGAAAGGTTATTCAGGTTTGCTATTATATCGGTTTATAGAGAAAGAGAGATTAGTTCACAGAGGTTTAAATCATTTCACATAGATATGGTATTCAATTCGCAGAGATAAGTTAGGTCATAGTGATCAAGGAAACAATTTATAGAGATAGCTGGCAGAAATAGGTTTGGTCATAGTGATCAAGGAAACAATTTATAGAGATAGCTGGCAAAAATAGGTTTGGTCATAGTGATCAAGGAAACAATTTATAGAGATAGCTGGCAAAAATAGGTTTGGTCATAGTGATCAAGGAAACAATTTATAGAGATAGCTGGCAGAGATAGGTTTGGTCATAGTGATCAAGGAAACAATTTATAGAGATAGCTGGCAGAGATAGGTTAGGTCATAGTGATCAAGGAAACAATTTATAGAGATAGCTGGCAAAAATAGGTTTGGTCATAGTGATCAAGGAAACAATTTATAGAGATAGCTGGCAGAGATAGGTTTGGTCATAGTGATCAAGGAAACAATTTATAGAGATAGCTGGCAAAAATAGGTTAGGTCATAGTGATCAAGGAAACAATTTATAGAGATAGCTGGCAAAAATAGGTTTGGTCATAGTGATCAAGGAAACAATTTATAGAGATAGCTGGCAAAAATAGGTTTGGTCATAGTGATCAAGGAAACAATTTATAGAGATAGCTGGCAAAAATAGGTTTGGTCATAGTGATCAAGGAAACAATTTATAGAGATAGCTGGCAAAAATAGGTTTGGTCATAGTGATCAAGGAAACAATTTATAGAGATAGCTGGCAAAAATAGGTTTGGTCATAGTGATCAAGGAAACAATTTATAGAGATAGCTGGCAAAAATAGGTTTGGTCATAGTGATCAAGGAAACAATTTATAGAGATAGCTGGCAAAAATAGGTTTGGTCATAGTGATCAAGGAAACAATTTATAGAGATAGCTGGCAAAAATAGGTTTGGTCATAGTGATCAAGGAAACAATTTATAGAGATAGCTGGCAAAAATAGGTTTGGTCATAGTGATCAAGGAAACAATTTATAGAGATAGCTGGCAGAGATAGGTTTGGTCATAGTGATCAAGGAAACAATTTATAGAGATAGCTGGCAGAGATAGGTTAGGTCATAGTGATCAAGGAAACAATTTATAGAGATAGCTGGCAAAAATAGGTTTGGTCATAGTGATCAAGGAAACAATTTATAGAGATAGCTGGCAGAGATAGGTTTGGTCATAGTGATCAAGGAAACAATTTATAGAGATAGCTGGCAGAGATAGGTTTGGTCATAGTGATCAAGGAAACAATTTATAGAGATAGCTGGCAATGATAGGTTTGGTCATAGTGATCAAGGAAACAATTTATAGAGATAGCTGGCAAAAATAGGTTTGGTCATAGTGATCAAGGAAACAATTTATAGAGATAGCTGGCAAAAATAGGTTTGGTCATAGTGATCAAGGAAACAATTTATAGAGATAGCTGGCAAAAATAGGTTTGGTCATAGTGATCAAGGAAACAATTTATAGAGATAGCTGGCAAAAATAGGTTTGGTCATAGTGATCAAGGAAACAATTTATAGAGATAGCTGGCAAAAATAGGTTTGGTCATAGTGATCAAGGAAACAATTTATAGAGATAGCTGGCAAAAATAGGTTTGGTCATAGTGATCAAGGAAACAATTTATAGAGATAGCTGGCAGAGATAGGTTTGGTCATAGTGATCAAGGAAACAATTTATAGAGATAGCTGGCAGAGATAGGTTAGGTCATAGTGATCAAGGAAACAATTTATAGAGATAGCTGGCAAAAATAGGTTTGGTCATAGTGATCAAGGAAACAATTTATAGAGATAGCTGGCAGAGATAGGTTTGGTCATAGTGATCAAGGAAACAATTTATAGAGATAGCTGGCAAAAATAGGTTAGGTCATAGTGATCAAGGAAACAATTTATAGAGATAGCTGGCAGAGATAGGTTAGGTCATAGTGATCAAGGAAACAATTTATAGAGATAGCTGGCAAAAATAGGTTTGGTCATAGTGATCAAGGAAACAATTTATAGAGATAGCTGGCAGAGATAGGTTTGGTCATAGTGATCAAGGAAACAATTTATAGAGATAGCTGGCAAAAATAGGTTAGGTCATAGTGATCAAGGAAACAATTTATAGAGATAGCTGGCAGAAATAGGTTTGGTCATAGTGATCAAGGAAACAATTTATAGAGATAGCTGGCAGAGATAGGTTTGGTCATGGTGATCAAGGAAACAATTTATAGAGATAGCTGGCAGAAATAGATTTGGTCATGGTGATCAAGGAAACAATTTATAGAGAGCTGGCAGAGATAGGTTTGGTCATAGTGATCAATGAATCAATTTATAGAGATAGCTGGCAGAGATAGGTTTGGTCATAGTGATCAATGAAACAATTTATAGAGATAGCTTGTAGAAATAGGTTTGGTCATGGTGATCAAGGAAACAATTTATAGAGATAGCTGGCAAAAATAGGTTTGGTCATAGTGATCAAGGAAACAATTTATAGAGATAGCTGGCAGAAATAGGTTAGTCGATTCACTGAGATAAAGAAATCAATTGAAAGAGGGAGATAAATCAGTTAACGTCGATAAAGTTGTAAATTATAATTATAAAGATAAGGAGGCTAATTCACAGAGATAAGTCAGTCAGTTCATGATTGATAAATTTAACTTAGTTCAATTTGCTCAGTTGAGTTTTCTATGGGAATTCAGGTTACTGAGATTAAAATTCAGTCCACGGTGATTTGGTATTCAGATCAGTATATTCAGGTTCCTATGTGAATTTAGTTCACAGTGATGGGGAATTCCCATTGAGATGTGTCAACTTGCTCAGTTCTATTTTTAATTACACTAGCTTTTTGGGAAAAAACATCAAATGTTTAGAGGTATGTCTGGTTAGCTACTGGATCCCTCTGAGCAGTTATTAACAAATATAAGACGGTTTAGGATAGTACACATGAACAATACTGTTTAACAGTGCAGTTTGTCCTATTTTAGACTATGCAAGTGAAATATGGGGTTTCAAAAATTATACTCCGATTGATGCTCTCCAAAATAAAGTTATCCGGGGGTCACAGGTTTGCTATAAATGCTGCTTTTTCAGGGTATATGGGTTGGACATCATCAATTGTTAGACGCAAAGTTTATATTAACAGACTAATATTAACTTGGGATATAACATGTAAAGGTAACACCTGGCCCAAAGGAGTAAACTAATTTTTACATTATATAAATTCACCTAATGTATTTGACAGGTGAACCTCAATAATTGTCGGGTACTACTCCACCAAAAAGCTTGTGACAATTGGAAAGTAGAAACACAGAAGAAACCAAAACATGTGTTACATATAAAAGCATTTTTGAGATTGAACTGGATGTAATATGTTTTATGAGTAGGAAAAGCAGATCACACCTGGCACAATTCAGCAGGAATATTACCATTAGAAATGGAAGTAGGCAGATGGCAAAACTGACCACTGGAGCTAATAATCTGTAAATTATGTGATAACAACTGAAAGAAAAGATGAAAGTCATTTTCTGTTTAAATGCCTATTTTTCCAAAGTGAAAGAAACAATTTTACAACCAATGTACAGAGCACCACACATAGATCACTTTTGTAAATAGGTCTATCCTACAATTGCCACATCCCTTTCAGCGCATTGAAATGGTAACATATGGGACACTATATATTTCCATAATGCCTTGCATCTTTTTAAATCAGGGGCCTTAGATTTGGGCAGGAATAGCTATCATAATAAGGCTAGGGTGCGTTTTGGAACACCGAATACGGAATGAAAATATTTATATAATTAAGATATGTGAATCCTCGTACATGGATTAAAAATCTTCGTGTCCAAGGTTTTGAACTACACCCTCATTCCTTTATTTGTATTTTACAACACAACGAAGAAATGACATTGCACAGCTTAAACATTTCTTAACAATCTAAGCTTCTCAGATGTTGAATGGTTTGGCTGACCTCACAAGATTAGACTCATCTCCAAACGTCAAATAATCGTTATATAAATTACATAAATGTTACACATATGCTTGAATTAAACCAAATAATATGAGTTTTTTTGGTTTACATTTGAGTTTCATTTATATTTACCTGCCGAATGACAGTTAGTGCCTAATGTATGATACGTTAATTAATGATGGATGCTGTATGATGGTTTTTTATTTCATGGTATTCATGGCGATGCCTGACTTAATCAAGGCGATGGAGAGAAAAGAGTTATCGTGACGGGCACGCATGCAGCACTGAACATTCAAGGACACTCTCATCAATATATAATCCAGCCTAAATGAGAATTTCCTGTGCTACATAGAAGCAGGGTATGTCCAGAGAAAAGAACTGCTTCTATACATCAAAGGGAGGCTATTTACACACCAAGGAGAGCAGAACATAAAACTCTAAAACCATAGACAGAGGCAGACTTCTGAACTTCTGAACGAGGTATGATCTGCCCTGATATGCGCCCACCAAATCATGTGCATCAAAACCACAGTGTGTCCAATTGTTATACTTTAAATTTAGTGCACAAAACCAATAAGAGCAGTTAATTTAATTCAACAACTGCATTCATAGTGGAAACTCAGGAGTCGTCGATCAGAATTGCAAATCGCATCGTTTGTACAGAACGGTAGACATAATCAGCAATTATTGCACGGAACATAATTTTTTTTCAAAATGGATGTGAGAAAGTTGGGGAATATGTGCCATGTTCTGGTAAAATAGCCTGACAAGAGGAGCTTTCATATTCCGTCATATTATATGGTTTTGAGGTCGTGGCTAAGAATGTAATATGGAGAACGGCAATGAAGAATCGAAGTCCTATGAATCTGATTGGATAAATAGCCGAACCAAACAGCAGCTGGTAAGTGCCCCAGGCGGTCAGAATACCGATTATGGACTGGGTGTTACATTATGATATTATTTTCTACGATAAAAATTGAAATCATTTGAAGCAGAGACATTTAATACATGTTTATGTTTAAATATATCTGGTTGAAGTCATATTTGAAATGTTATGATAAAACTTAGTTGAAATCCTGGACACCTTCATTATGTTCTCTTTGTTGATTGTGATAATTGCAATATTAAAGGCATTCTTGGCACAAGTGAAAGCTCAGCAAGGAAATGCAGAACAGCGGAGAAAATTAGAAGAAAATGCGAGGAGGAAAAGAAGAGAAGATACAAAGAGAAAGAAGCGGATGTTGGAAATGGCGTTCGATGGCGACAATAATGGGATCGAGGACCTAATAGAGGAAGTGGGTATAACACACTATATAACTACCAAGAGATCCTGAAAATGTAAGACGTGTTTCCCCTCAACAGAAAGTTCTTGAGAGGCTTGATTGATGTACATGTCCAATGTTTGTGAAGAAAATTTTGTTGCGTTTTCAGAGCATTCACTCGTTTTGTCTGGAGGGCATAATCAGTTGTGAGTGTAGTAGCCCAATTATGAAAGCAACGAAACGAAGATAAATTGGTTATAAAATTGCCTCAAAATCTCTTCAGGACCAATCACGTAATGGCGTGGCATGCACAGTGCAATTGATATAGAACACACAACTTCTTCCTATTGAATTGTTTGTTATTGAAACAGATTGTGTGTGGTTATTTTATCGAGATAACTTAAGAATAGCTTTTTCACATTTCTAACAAATAAAACCCTCATATTTTCTGTTAGTCAAGAATGATCTATTTTGTAGGTAATAAAACGTGATGACCTTGAGGAGTTGTCACATGAGAATATTGGCGGCATATTGAGGAGGCGACACATTTATGAACTGGTGGAGTGTGAGGATATATATGGAAACAGACCACTCTCCGAAGCAGCGGGTAAGTTCATCAATTGACTGCACTATATAACGTAAGGCGTGGAGTGTGAGGAACGTAAGATGAGGCATGTAAACATAAATGCAATATATACCATCATAAACCGTTAATCTGGTATGGTACATCATGACTGTTAGTCTGGTATGGTACACAATGAACTGGAGGTTTGGTATGGTGTTAGTTTGTTTGTTTGGGGCTTTACATCACTTTCAACATTATTTCAGTCATTTCGTGAAGAGACCTACTTGTAACAGATAAAGTGCTGCCTCACTGAATTGTCATGTCGCAGGTCCTTGACATGACAATCCATCCGGTCACAGATTTACAAGGACAACGGGTTAACCCTTTAGGCATGGGCCTCAGCTCATGGGAGAAATTGTATCATGAGTTCAATCCCGGCACGGCTGGGGTTCGAACCCACGACCTTTTGGACCACCACAGAGGAACTGGTGCTAATTAGCTGGCGCTCTAACCAAATGCGCCACGGCCCGTGGCCTGGTATGGTGTTAGTCGGGTATGGTGTATCATGTAGTGTTAGTCAGGTATGATGTATCGTGTAGCGTTAGTTGGGTATGGTGTATAAGGTAGTGTTAGTCGGGTATGGTGCATCAGGTAGTGTTAGACAGGTATGGTGCATGATGTAGTGCTAGTCGGTATGATGCATCAGGTAGTGTTAGGTGGGTATGGTGTATCAGGTAGTGTTAGTCGGGTATGGTGCATGATGTAGTGCTAGTCGGTATGGTGCATCATGTAGTGTTAGTCTGGTATGATGCATCAGGTAGTGTTAGTCTGGTATGATGCATCAGGTAGTGTTAGTCTGGTATGATGCATCAGGTAGTGTTAGGCGGGTATGGTGTATCAGGTAGTGTTAGTCGGGTATGGTGTATCAGGTAGTGTTAGTCGGGTATGGTGCATCATGTAGTGTTAGTCTGGTATTGTGCATCTTAGTAGTCTTAGTCTATGAACTATGAAAATACTTGAAGCATAAGTTATTTGTATAATATTGCCTGTTAAAAGTTCAAAGTGGCATTTAGATAACTCAGAAATTTTACTCTACTTGAATACCTCTTAAGTACACAAGCGTTTCTGGCGTAGTGCCTGGTCATTATTTATAGTAATTCAGTGTGGGCGTATGTCAGACTTTCATATCGTTTTCCTGAGTGAAATGAAACTTGGCCTTAATGATAAATCTCCATCATGCAAGAGTCGTTTTAAGAGCATTGACTGGTTGTAAAAATGATCCCTAAGCGTCCCTGGTGATCCAAACCTTCATGGTTTTGTAGCCATATTTGGCATGCGTATTTGGCACAAAATGTGCAATTCTACCACCAACTACCCTGCATTGCAAACAAAGACAAACTGCGAAATGGAATCAATTTATACCATAAGGGAAGTCTCGGGATATTTAGGATCTCAACATTGTTCCCGGTGTATTCAAACTGGTTCAGTTTATTTCTTCCAACTTTTATTTCTTCCAATCTACAACTATTTTCTTCCATTTCTTGTTTCTTCCCACCTGCAACCATTTTTTTCCATTTCTTATTTCATCCAACTTTTATTTCGTCCTTCATTCATTAATTTCAACCTTTATATCTTTAATTTTTATTTCTTCCATCCTTCCAACCTGTATATCGTCTCTCTCTGATATCTTATAACGCTTATACCTCCCAATTTATACATGTATAACTGCAAGACTATTCTTACTTCATGGTTAATGTATTACACAGATATTTTGTTGATTTTGACTTTTTTTTATATTTTCACTATTAGGTGGAGGCCAAGCAGAGACTGTCAAACTATTACTGGACAAAGGAGCCTGCCCTAATTACCGTGGACACTTCAACAGAACTGCTCTGTATCGAGCTGCATTTGCTGGACACCTCAAAGTTATCAAAGTATTTAGCAATAAAGTTTATTCTTATTTCTTATTATCAGAATTAGGCTTTGCAATTTGTTAAAGTTATTGTTGTTAAAGTTGTAAAGTTGTTAAAATATTAAGTTATAACCTTGCATTTAATTTCAGGTTTTACTGGATCATGGTGCAGATCCCCGAATAGCAGCTGACGATGGACAGACACCATATCAGGTGAGAACATAATGTCATTGTGGACCATATCAGGTGAGAACATAATGTCATGATGGACCATATCAGGTGAGAACATAATGTCATGGTGGACCATATCAGGTGAGAACATAATGTCATGGTGGACCATATCAGGTGAGAACATAATGTCATGGTGGACCATATCAGGTGAGAACATAATGTCATGGTGGACCATATCAGGTGAGAACATAATGTCATGGTGGACCATATCAGGTGAGAACATAATGTCATGGTGGACCACATCAGGTGAGAACATAATGTCCTGATGGACCATATCACGTGAGAACATATTGTCATGATGGACCATATCAGGTGAGAACATAGTGTCATGATGGACCATATCAGGTGAGAACATAATGTTATGATGAACCATATCAGCTGAGAACATAATGTTATGAGGGACCATATCAGCTGAGAACATAATGTTATGAGGGACCATATCAGCTGAGAACATAATGTTATGAGGGACCATATCAGCTGAGAACATAATGTTATGAGGGACCATATCAGGTGAGAACATAATGTCATGATGGACCATATCAGCTGAGAACATAATGTTATGAGGGACCATATCAGCTGAGAACATAATGTTATGAGGGACCATATCAGCTGAGAACATAATGTTATGAGGGACCATATCAGCTGAGAACATAATGTCACATTGGGTAGAAGACACATTACCAGGTGTCATAATGCCAAAATAACACAACGATATTCACAGTGATCATTTCTGAACTTATTGCGATTGAAAATTACATTATACAAAGCTGCCACACGCTATTGTGTAATCAACATGTTTTACCACAGTAACATAATAATTTATTATATTCGGTGGCATTTTATTCGCACTGTTGCCTTCAGATCTGGCGGAAAGCATCTTAATTTGCAGTATATCGAGGCAGTTCCATCATTCCCTACCCTGCTTACCACTTACCACCAAACCTTGCTGCTTTTGTGCTCACAATTTCTCTCACTTTCACTGAATTGGTGTTTAGCGCAGTAATCCCTCTTGGGGATGTGCATGCGTGAGGAGACAAGCCAGAGAGACCTCCCCATGCATGTCAGCATACAATACCCTGCTTATGCCCCACAGGAAGGATTAACTTCAAAGATTGGGAGCAATATGATGATTGAAACATTTAAGAGCTCTCATATTCATTGCCGACTTGTGTAAAATAAGTTGAATTGTCTTGGCTTTTCGGGGATATATCAGAATGTACCTGGCCTGCATGCCAGTTAATCTTTCATGTCCGTGCCAAGAGACCATTTAATATTTTATATGCAGCCCTCTCGCACTAGAACAGATTTGGCTGATTGGGCAGAGAAAGAGCTCATTAAAGTTGCCTTTGTAAAACACTAACATCAGGAACTACCTCCCCCATCACCAGAACGAGGTTTTATGCTTCAGTATGCCATTAGGTGCTACCTCCCTCATCACCTGAACTATGCTTTATACTTCAGTATGTCATTAGGTCCTATCTGCTCTATGGCCAGAGCTAGACTTTATACCTCAGCTATGTACCACATGGCCAGGGCCAGACCATATACTTCAGCAATATACCCCATGGCCAGGGCTAGTCTTTATCCCTCAGCTACCTACCCCATGACCAGGGCTAGACTTTATACCTCAGCTATTAATACCCCATGGCCAGGGTTAGACTTTGTACCTCAGCTATTAATACCCCATGACCAGGGTTAGACTTTATACCTCAGGTATATACCCCATGGCCAGAGCTAGACTTTATACCTCAGCTATTAATACCCACTGGCCAGGGTTAGACTTTATGCCTCACAGTTGCGCCTAAAGCACAGGCCTCGTGTTAATGCCCGGATTATTTGTCAATGAAATTAATATTTCATTTCAAAAAGGTAATAAAAGGTGAAGTGCAGTGCAGATTCATGTCTGCTTGTCTGGCAAGCTCCTTTTGATTGACCTTTCTCTGTGCTTAATTATAAATTATCGAGGTGCAGCACAAAGGTATCGACATTTGGCATGCTCTGCATTAATACAGAAAAAAAAGATTCCCAAGCAATATGTGTGAACATTCTTGTGCTAATTCTATTGTATTCAGCACTCACTTCTAGATGGGAAACCTGAAAATAAAGATAGTTTACATAATGTTTGACCGATGCAATGTCAATTGTCACTAATGTTATTGCTATACAACTGAGGGGCATGCAGCCCACTCCAGAGGAAAGAAGAGCAGCCTTATTCCAGCAGCAAACTTCAGCCTTATGAACTTCCTATGTTTAAGCTTTAATCTCTTAATATAAAGAGCTTTTTATTAGTCAATAAAGTTATTTATTGATTTTGTAAATTAGATAATAGATCAAATCGAAAGCAAAACGAAGAACTATATTGATGACGATGTGTTCATTTGTGGCGATCCTCTTGTGCTTTTTACAGATATCTTCCAACGATGCAGTTACGAGTCTCCTGGATGAATGGGACATTGAGAAAACAGACAATATGTTATTCAAACTTGAAGATCAAAGATCGATTAGAATGAGAGATGACAGAATTCGAAGAGAGTATGAAATCAAATTGTACGTGCATTATGGTTACTCATTTTAGATCTACTATAGGTCAAAGGAAGACAATCGTTTTTAAGATGTAAATCTTAAAAATGTAAAGCCTAAAGTCAAATTAAGAACATTTTTCTGCATTGTTATTTTTAGAATGGAGGAGGAAGCCAGATTAGCTCAGCGAGAGAGTGACCTAAGAGCCAGGCAGGTTGGTAATCCCAGCTTATCCTATGTCGCATAGGCTGGGTACTGGTCGGTAATCCCAGCTTATCCTATGTCACATAGGCCCGGCAGTGGTTGGTAATCCCAGCTTATCCTATGTCGCATAGGCTGGGTACTGGTCGGTAATCCCAGCTTATCCTATGTCACATAGGCCTGGCAGTGGTTGGTAATCCCAGCTTATCCTATGTCACATAGGCTGGGTACTGGTCGGTAATCCCAGCTTATCCTATGTCACATAGGCTGGGTACTGGCCGGTAATCCCAGCTTATCCTATGTCACATAGGCTGGGTACTGGTCGGTAATCCCAGCTTATCCTATGTCACATAGATTGGGTACTGGTCGGTAATCCCAGCTTATCCTATGTCACATAGGCTGGGTACTGGTTGGTAAACCCAGCTTATCCTATGTCACATAATCCGGGTACTGGTTGGTAATCCAATGTCGCATAGACTAGGTACTGGTTGGTTGTCCCAGCTTATCTTATGTTACATAGGCCAGGTACTGGTTGGTAATCCAATGTCACATAGATTGGGTACTGGTTGGTTTTCCCAGCTTATCCTATGTCACATAGGCTGAGTACTGGTTGGTAATCCTATTTCACATAGACTGGGTACTGGTTGGTAATCCCAGCTTATCCTATGTTACATAAGCTGGGTGTTAGTTAGTAATTCTAGTTTATTCCATGTTACAGAAACCAAGAATGATTTTTAAAAATAAAGTTGTATTCTTTATGCTGTCTACTTCCTGTGAATTTTACTTTCCAGAATTATCTAGAGTTTCTTTAATATTTCTATGAGGTCTCGTATATGTTTATTTGTGTTCTTCCTTTATCTCATTGATTTATCCATTATAATGCTATTACACACTATGCGATTTTATGTTATTGATAGAAAGAGAACCAAGGGATACAGGGATTTGCCGGGATCCGATATGATGATGATTCCACTAATGAATGGCTTCAGGTAAATATCACAATATCTAATTCTTCAGATAAATATCACAATATCTATTTCTTTTATTCGTACATTGTGACATACTTTATACAGGTATTGTAACAAATAATGAAAGTATACAAAACTGTGTTTATGTTATTTCTTTCTGTTCATGAAAATAACTTATTTTATTTTAGGGCAAGAAAGAGGACAAAGGCGAAGAGCAAGGTGAGAAATCGTGAGAACTTATGAATTGATTGTGTGGAAACATAAAAAATGAAATTTGAGTCAGGGGAATATGGCATGGCGAGCATCAGGGGAATATGGCAAGGCAAGCGTCAGGGGAATATGGCAAGGCGAGCATCAGGGGAATATGGCAAGGCAAGCGTCAGGGGAATATGGCAAGGCGAGCATCAGGGGAATATGGCAAGGCGAGCATCAGGGGAATATGGCAAGGCAAACGTCAGGGGAATATGGCAAGGCAAGCGTCAGGGGAATATAGCAAGGCAAGTGTCAGGGGAATATAGCAAGGCAACTGTCAGGGGAATATGGCAAGGCGAGCATCAGGGGAATATGGTAAGGCGAGCATCAGGGGAATATAGCAAGGCGAGCATCAGGGGAAAATGGCAAGGCAAGCGTCAGGGGAATATGGCAAGGCAAGCGTCAGGGGAATATAGCAAGGCGAGCATCAGGGGAATATAGCAAGGCGAGCATCAGGGGAATATAGCAAGGCAAGCGTCAGGGGAATATAGCAAGGCAAGCGTCAGGGGAATATGGCAAGGCGAGCATCAGGGGAATATAGCAAGGCGAGCATCAGGGGAATATAGCAAGGCAAGCGTCAGGGGAATATAGCAAGGCGAGCATCAGGGGAAAATGGCAAGGCGAGCATCAGGGGAAAATGGCAAGGCAAGCGTCAGGGGAATATAGCAAGGCGAGCATCAGGGGAATATGGTAAGGCAAACATCAGGAGAATATAGCAATGCAAGCGTCAGGGGAGTATGGCAAGGCAAGCGTCAGGGGAATATAGCAAGGCGAGCATCAGGGGAATATAGCAAGGCGAGCATCAGGGGAATATAGCAAGGCGAGCATCAGGGGAAAATGGCAAGGCAAGCGTCAGGGGAATATAGCAGGGCGAGCATCAGGGGAATATGGCAAGGCGAGCATCAGGGGAATATAGCAAGGCAAGCGTCAGGGAAATATAGCAAGGCGAGCATCAGGGGAAAATGGCAAGGCAAGCGTCAGGGGAATATAGCAAGGCAAACGTCAGGGGAATATGGCAAGGCAAGCGTCAGGGGAATATGGCAAGGCAAACGTCAGGGGAATATGGCAAGGCGAGCATCAGGGGAATATGGCAAGGCAAACGTCAGGGGAATATAGCAAGGCGAGCATCAGGGGAATATGGCAAGGCAAGTGTCAGGGGAATATAGCAAGGCAAGCATCAGGGGAATATGGCAAGGCAAACATCAGGGGAATATGGC
Source organism: Amphiduros pacificus (assembly GCA_949316495.1). Lineage (NCBI taxonomy): Eukaryota > Metazoa > Annelida > Polychaeta > Phyllodocida > Hesionidae > Amphiduros > Amphiduros pacificus. The sequence goes on from OX439001.1 coordinate 45,905,705, forward strand.
AAGGCAAGCGTCAGGGGAATATAGCAAGGCGAGCATCAGGGGAAAATGGCAAGGCAAGCGTCAGGGGAATATGGCAAGGCAAGCGTCAGGGGAATATAGCAAGGCGAGCATCAGGGGAAAATGGCAAGGCAAGCGTCAGGGGAATATGGCAAGGCAAGTGTCAGGGGAATATAGCAAGGCAAGCATCAGGGGAATATGGCAAGGCGAGCATCAGGGGAATATAGCAAGGCAAACGTCAGGGGAATATGGCAAGGCAAGCATCAGGGGAATATGGCAAGGCAAACATCAGGGGAATATGGCAAGGCAAGCGTCAGGGGAATATAGCAAGGCGAGCATCAGGGGAAAATGGCAAGGCAAGCGTCAGGGGAATATGGCAAGGCAAGCGTCAGGGGAATATAGCAAGGCGAGCATCAGGGGAATATAGCAAGGCGAGCATCAGGGGAATATAGCAAGGCAAGCGTCAGGGGAATATAGCAAGGCGAGCATCAGGGGAAAATGGCAAGGCAAGCGTCAGGGGAATATAGCAAGGCGAGCATCAGGGGAATATGGCAAGGCAAGTGTCAGGGGAATATAGCAAGGCGAGCATCAGGGGAATATGGCAAGGCAAACGTCAGGGGAATATGGCAAGGCAAGCGTCAGGGGAATATGGCAAGGCAAGTGTCAGGGGAATATGGCAAGGCAAACATCAGGGGAATATGGTAAGGCAAACGTTAGGGGAATATGGCAAGGCGAGCATCAGGGGAATATGGCAAGGCGAGCATCAGGGGAATATAGCAAGGCGAGCATCAGGGGAATATGGCAAGGCAAACGTCAGGGGAATATGGTAAGGCAAGCGTCAGGGGAATATGGCAAGGCAAGCATCAGGGGAATATGACAAGACAAACGTCAGGGGAATATGGCAAAGCAAACGTCAGGGGAATATGGCAAGGCGAGCATGAGGGGAATAAAGCAAGGCGAGCATGAGGGGAATATGGCAAGGCAAACGTCAGGGGAATATGGCAAGGCGAGCATCAGGGGAATATGGCAAGGCAAGCGTCAGGGGAATATGGCAAGGCAAACGTCAGGGGAATATGGCAAGGCAAGCGTCAGGGGAATATGGCAAGGCGAGCATCAGGGGAATATAGCAAGGCAAACGTCAAGGGAATATGGCAAGGCAAGCGTCAGGGGAATATAGCAAGGCGAGCATCAGGGGAATATGGCAAGGCAAACGTCAAGGGAATATGGCAAGGCAAACGTCAGGGGAATATGGCAAGGCAAGCGTCAGGGGAATATGGCAAGGCGAGCATCAGGGGAATATGGCAAGGCAAGCGTCAGGGGAATATGGCAAGGCAAACGTCAGGGGAATATGGCAAGGCAAACGTCAAGGGAATATAACAAGGAAAGCGTCAGGGGAATATGGCAAAGCGAACGTCAGGGGAATATGGCAAGGCAACTGTCAGGGGAAATATGACGAGGCGGGCAAATTAGTCTTCAGGGAATATGGCATATTAAGTATTAAGGGAATGTGGTGATCTAAGACTGAAGCGTCAATTCAATTCCAAAGTTTTACTTTGACAGAGGTTGATGAAAGTGTTCTTCCCGGAGAAAAAGTGCACTACAGACAACTGGAAAACATTCTCATAAAGGATCCGGAGAGCAAAATAGAGGATTCTGGGAAGTGAGTCAACTAACAAATAATAAAATGAGTTCAGATTACCAGACTGAGGGATGACAATACCAAAAACATCAGCATGAGTTTGATAGAACTCATATGGTTTTCTTTTCTTTTCGAACAACTGGTCAATCCATTGGTATTTATTATTTTAGTGTTTGTTAATCCTACACTTATTCCAATGTACAATGCTATGGCCAATTTAGTATGTTTAAAATGTCATGTATGAAGAAATCAATTAAGTATATATTTTTAAACTCAATGGTTATATCGCATTATGGTTTAATCTAAAATCTAAAATGTTTCCTAATGTGTATGTTGTTCACAATATATGTAATCGTGATGACTTCAGATGGCCTCTTCTGATCGACCCGAGTCAGAGGGCCGGTACCTTCCTGCGATACAGAGACACGCTGTATATCAACGCCATGAGTCACGTGACCATGCAGGCAGAGCGGATCCGGATGTCGCTGGTGGGAGCCCTCAGGTCGGTCCTCCTACTGGTCAATATATTTCACGCAGAGAAATAGTGTATTAACTGATATATATCAATATAGTATTTTTTTGGATTTTAGAGAATGTGTTGTGCAATTCCGATTTTTTGTGTGCACTTTGTTGTTTTCAATAGCGCAAGATGACGACCGCAATCAGCGTATGAATAATATACAACTGAGGCATCTTGCAAGACGAATCGCCCCGATGTGGTGAACAAGATGACAAAGCGCCTGGGGTGAAATACACTGTGGGACTGTGGGACTGTGGGACTGTTTAATTACCTGTACAAACGTGTGATGTATTTGCAGATTTGGTAAAGGTGTGGTTTTGGACATGAGATCCAAGGACTTATTCAATTACTGCGCTGAAATGTTTGATGAGGTACAAGACGGATTTATGAAGTCAATCATGGATAAATCTATCATGACAGAGGAAAAGTAAGCTATAAATCATATCCAGTATAACAGTCAAATATCAATCAACAGTCCAATTTAAAACAATAGTCAAATATAAATCAATAGTCAAATCATTGCACATGTTAGCTGCTTTCCAAGAGGAAATCATCTGCCACATTCTAAAATATTGAGAGTAAATATTCCAAATGAGCTGTGAGCAACTATTAAACAGAGTATAGTGACAAAGTGTCAATTATTGACCTCAGTGACCTTAGTGACACAAGAGAGATCCGTTGATTAATTGGTTATCAACAACTTCGGTCCACACAGACATTCTTACTGGTAGTATACCTTTCTAGACAAGGTTAAGTATTATACAATAAAATCTCAGTCAAGCTATCCTAATTATAATGGCGAAGTTGTCGAATGTCTCAGTCTGTCGTTTTATTCCCTTTCAGATATTCTAAATTAATACGGGACTATGATGGAGATGACTACCAGCTGGGGAAGTTTAACCGGATGAGAGTTTCCAACTTCCGGTTCTATATCATCACTCAGACTTTAATACCGACCAGGGAGCTGCTAGAGAAAACCTACCCTATAAGAGTAGTGGTAGACCGTAATGATATCATGCCCTGATGTGAGCCAATATGCCCCGATATGACTTGATATGCATGATATGATGCCTTGATATGCCTTGATATATCCTGATACGCCCTGGGCCCTGACACACCTAGATATGATATTACCTGATGTGATGCCTTGATTTGACCTGATATGATATGACCTGATATTACCTGATATGCTGCCTAGATATGGCCTGATATGATATGACCTGATATTACCTGATATGATGCCTGGATATGACCTGATATGATATGACCTGATATGATGCCGAGATATGACCTAATATGAATTGGTATAATTTATGTCCTTATACACCCTGATATGACCTGATATGATCCCTAGATTTGTCTTATGTGCTAAGATGCCTTGATATAATGTATGACACGACCTGACACGATATAACCTGATATTACCTGATATGATGCCTAGATATGACCTGATATGATATGACCTGACACGATATAACCTGATATTACCTGATATGATGGCGAGATATGACCAGATATATCCTAATATGAATTGGTATGATTTATGTCCTTATACACCCTGATATGACCTGATATGATGCCTAGATTTGTCGTATGTGCTGAGATGCCTTGATATGATGTATGTCCTGGTGCACCCCAATATGTCCTTATATCTTATGTTATGTCAGGATATGCCCTGGTAAGATGCCTGGATCTGTCGTGATTTTAGAGGGCAAAAATGAATTATGATTGTGGTAGCCAAGCTGTGAGCACACTGAAACCAAAATGGCAGGAAGTAGATTCAAAACTGCTTCAATATATCTCTATAGGGCCTAACACGGAATGTAGTGAGCATGTGAGCAGTTACTCTGATCAATGACAAACTCAACCCTGTCTCTTGTTCCAATGGCATTAAGCAAATTACTAGCAATTCAGGTCTGTCCAATTCAGAAACAACTTTGATGGTAAACAAATTGCTTAGGAATCAGACAATCTGTTGAACTTATGGGAATCTCGTTGAATATCACACCAGGTATATGTAAAGGTAACAATGTCTGTTCATAGCGCTTGATAGTAACTGGCCGAGATTCAAACCTGGATTCCCCGGGTCTCAAGGGGGATATTCTCCAAATTGAGCTATTGTGGTGTTTTGATGTGCGGATGTTACCCCTTAGTATGGTACAGCAGCACAATATAGTATTGTATATAATCAAGCTAAGACAAAACATGTATCGCATTAGAAGCCATATATCGATGTGTATGTTCAATGATGTAAATAATCAATCATTTTTTATCAAAAAAATCAAATATATGTCAATGTTATGTCAAGATCAATATTATTATATGTGTCTTGTACAGAATAAAGTATTATAACATATTCCTGTTGTTGTGTTCCTTCATGCGGCAGCTAAGCCGCCAGGATCGCGTCGACCATCTTCTTCACTGCTACCATCTGCTCCCCATCTCGTGTCGCTGCAACGTAGCAAGGCATTATATATAGGAAAAAGACAGTTTTCCTTCCTTCATTCTTCAAATCAAGATTATGTTTGCCAATATTCAGAGCCTATTCAGTTCTGATACATCAACATTCCGGGCCTACAGTTCAGCGAACTTTGTTCTACCAATTTAAACAGTCCACAACTCATTTATGTATAAGGTGAATAGTTCAACAGGTTGTGATGACTAATGTTCGCTATGATTTCTATAATATAACAACTAGACCATGAATACAGGCAATATGCTGCAGCTCTACAATAAAACATGCAGTTCTACAACTATGTATGCAATACATACTAAATATCTTCAACTATATACTACAGTTCTACAATATGCTCCAGCTCATCAAGTATACATGCAATATGCTAGAGTTTTACAAAATAATATGCAATATCTACTGCTCTGCCACTATTCATAGAGATGTTTTATATTTGTTCACCGGTAAAAAAGTTAACAATGTTATTATTGTTTGTACAAACCATATCCTGTGGTGATGATACCGGTCTCGTCATACCCCCACCAGTCGAAGCAGCCATTAGGGTTGGTGAGCAGTGAGGACCTGACCTGTGGGAACAGCATCACGATCTGATTGGCCTCCGCCACTTCCAGGTACCCAGCATGCCTCACAAACTCATCTCCGATCTCCTGACTTAACCATATAAAACACCACGATATTACTCGTACTTAAAATGATATGATACTTATGTATACTTGTAATTATATGATATTTATATTACTTAAGGTTTAAGGTGATAAAATCCCATATTAACTGTAGTTTGTGCAAAAAATAAGAAAATAATACCCACTCTCCTTGTTGGCACCCATGGAATGACACGTGCAGTCGGCACTCTGAGTCAGAAAATTGAAATACAAATTAGTATATCAAATCTATTACTGCTTTGTTCAATATGAATACAGCTATATAAAAGGACTGACCTCCGCTAGGGGGAGTAGCAGTGGACCCTGGAGGAGAGGGGTTGTCACATCTGTGCAGGGGGAAGTGATGGACACAGTCTTCTGGGATCATGTCTGGCTGGTCCCTGGTATGAAGCCAGCAGCGTGTACCGAGGTAGGGGGTGGTCTTCATGTCGTAGTCCACGGCAGTACAGTCCTCCTGGCTGACACACAGGGCCTGGCACGAAGACAGGGAGTCCACCTCAGGGTGACCATCTCCTCCAGCCCCGGCTGTGTTCAGGACCTCGCCGAAACTATCCTCCTCACAGTCAACTAAAATATAACCACCCAGCTAACAGTACTTTTTTTAAATCATTATTTTTCTGCGTTCCGGATATATTGCTATCAGTGTCGATTAAGATATCTAAATAATCGTTATTGATGTGAAACAAAAGAAATCCAAATACCCCCCCCCCCCCATTTTGGAAACGTTGAAAAATACGTATTCATTATTATCTGTCTGAACACAGCTGAATGCTAGATATGCGAACCTCTTCTTGGCTGTGCCTCACATCCTGTGGGGATGTAGATGTATCCTTGATCATCAAAGTGCAGGCCTGAATGATAGGAACCCTGCTCAAATCTGCTCAGCCTCTATAAATATATGACCAACATGTGACCACAAGTGCAATGTTTAGTTTATTGTGATAAGGTGGATAGAGATAGGGATGAGATAGGTATGACTAATGGATGAGTACCAATATTGTTAATTCCTTCAGGATAGTAAGTGACTACAGCGATAGTAACTGGCCTCCCTACTGAGAGGCAGGCAGTATGTAACTACAGGGATAGTAACTGGTGCTTCCCTACCGAGAGGTAGGCAGTGTGTAACTACAGGGATAGTAACTGGTGCTTCCCTGATAAAAGGCAGGTGGTGTGTAACTACAGGGATAGTAACTGGTGCTTCCCTGATAAGAGGTAGGCAGTGTGTAACTACAGGGATAGTAACTGGTGCTTCCCTACTGAGAGGTAGGCAGTGTGTAACTACAGGGATAGTAACTGGTGCTTCCCTGATAAGAGACAGGCAGTGTGTAACTACAGGGATAGTAACTGGTGCTTCCCTATTGAGAGGCAGGCAGTGTGTAACTACAGGGATAGTAACTGGTGCATCCCTACCGAGGGGTAGGCAGTGTGTAACTACAGGGATAGTAACTGGTGCTTCCCTGATAAGAGACAGGCAGTGTGTAACTACAGGGATAGTAACTGGCTTCCCTACTGAGAGGCAGGCAGTGTGTAACCACAGGGATAGTAACTGGCTTCCCTACTGAGAGGCAGGCAGTGTGTAACTACAGGGATAGTAACTGGTGCATCCCTACCGAGGGGTAGGCAGTGTGTAACTACAGGGATAGCAACTGGTGCTTCCCTGATAAGAGACAGGCAGTGTGTAACTACAGGGATAGTAACTGGCTTCCCTACTGAGAGGCAGGCAGTGTGTAACCACAGGGATAGTAACTGGCTTCCCTACTGAGAGGTAGGCAGTGTGTAACTACAGGGATAGTAACTGGCTTCCCTACTGAGAGGTAGGCAGTGTGTAACCACAGGGATAGTAACTGGTGTTTCCCTACTGAGAGGTAGGCAGTGTGTAACTACACGGATATTAACCGGTGCTTCCCTGATAAAAGGCAGATGGTGTGTTACTACAGGGATAGTAACTGGTGCTTCCCTGATAAGAGGTAGGCAGTGTGTAACTACAGGGATAGTAACTGGTGCTTCCCTACTGAGAGGTAGGCAGTGTGTAACTACACGAATATTAACCGGTGATTCCCTGATAAAAGGCAGATGGTGTGTAACTACAGGGATAGTAACTGATGCTTCCCTATTGAGAGGCAGACAGTGTGTATATAGTAACTGGTGCTTCCTTGATAAGAGGCAGGCGGTGTGTAACTACAGGGATAGTAACTGGTGCTTCCCTACTGAGAGGCAGGCAGTGTGTAACTACAGGGATAGTAACTGGTGCTTCCCTACTGAGAGGTAGGCAGTGTGTAACTACACGAATATTAACCGGTGATTCCCTGATAAAAGGCAGATGGTGTGTAACTACAGGGATAGTAACTGATGCTTCCCTATTGAGAGGCAGACAGTGTGTATATAGTAACTGGTGCTTCCTTGATAAGAGGCAGGCGGTGTGTAACTACAGGGATAGTAACTGGTGCTTCCCTACTGAGAGGCAGGCAGTGTGTAACTACAGGGATAGTAACTGGTGCTTCCCTACTGAGAGGCAGGCAGTGTGTAACTACAGGGATAGTAACTGATGCTTCCCTATTGAGAGGCAGACAGTGTGTATATAGTAACTGGTGCTTCCTTGATAAGAGGCAGGCGGTGTGTAACTACAGGGATAGTAACTGGTGCTTCCCTACTGAGAGGCAGGCGGTGTGTAACTACAGGGATAGTAACTGGTGCTTCCCTACTGAGAGGCAGGCAGTGTGTAACTACAGGGATAGTAACTGGTGCTTCCCTATTGAGAGGCAGGCAGTGTGTAACTACAGGGATAGTAACTGGTGCATCCCTACCGAGGGGTAGGCAGTGTGTAACTACAGGGATAGTAACTGGTGCTTCCCTGATAAGAGACAGGCAGTGTGTAACTACAGGGATAGTAACTGGCTTCCCTACTGAGAGGCAGGCAGTGTGTAACCACAGGGATAGTAACTGGCTTCCCTACTGAGAGGCAGGCAGTGTGTAACTACAGGGATAGTAACTGGTGCATCCCTACCGAGGGGTAGGCAGTGTGTAACTACAGGGATAGCAACTGGTGCTTCCCTGATAAGAGACAGGCAGTGTGTAACTACAGGGATAGTAACTGGCTTCCCTACTGAGAGGCAGGCAGTGTGTAACCACAGGGATAGTAACTGGCTTCCCTACTGAGAGGTAAGCAGTGTGTAACTACAGGGATAGTAACTGGCTTCCCTACTGAGAGGTAGGCAGTGTGTAACCACAGGGATAGTAACTGGTGTTTCCCTACTGAGAGGTAGGCAGTGTGTAACTACACGGATATTAACCGGTGCTTCCCTGATAAAAGGCAGATGGTGTGTTACTACAGGGATAGTAACTGGTGCTTCCCTGATAAGAGGTAGGCAGTGTGTAACTACAGGGATAGTAACTGGTGCTTCCCTACTGAGAGGTAGGCAGTGTGTAACTACACGAATATTAACCGGTGATTCCCTGATAAAAGGCAGATGGTGTGTAACTACACGGATATTAACCGGTGCTTCCCTATTGAGAGGCAGACAGTGTGTATATAGTAACTGGTGCTTCCTTGATAAGAGGCAGGCGGTGTGTAACTACAGGGATAGTAACTGGTGCTTCCCTACTGAGAGGCAGGCAGTGTGTATATAGTAACTGGTGCTTCCTTGATAAGAGGCAGGCGGTGTGTAACTACAGGGATAGTAACTGGTGCTTCCCTACTGAGAGGCAGGCAGTGTGTATATAGTAACTGGTGCTTCCTTGATAAGAGGCAGGCAGTGTGTAACTACAGGGATAGTAACTGGTGCTTCCCTATTGAGAGGCAGGAGGTGTGTAACTACAGGGATAGTAACTGGTGCTTCCCTACTGAGAGGCAGGCAGTGTGTAACTACATAGTAACTGGTGCTTCCCTGATAAAAGGCAGGTGGTGTGCAACTACAGGGATAGTAACTGGTGCTTCTCTGATAAGAGGTAGGCAATGTGTAACTACAGGGATAGTAACTGGTGCTTCCCTATTGAGAGGTAGGCGGTGTGTAATTACAGGGATAGTAACTGGTGCTTCCCTATTGAGAGGCAGGCGGTGTGTAACTACAGAGATAGTAACTGGTACTTCCCCAAAATAGCATAAAGTGTCCTTGAACTATTTCCAGAATTGGACTATTCCCAAAATAAGTTCTGTTAATGGTGTTAGTTTGTTTGAGTGGGCAGATCTAAATCCAGACTCACGCCTTAATGCATCTCTCACATCATACTTAACCAATCATTTAAATGGTTAGGTTGGACCAACACCAAGCTTAAACAGACTTTATTAGACTGGGACAGTTCATAGAGAGGTGAACATTGGTCTTTTTTCTCTAATTCTATCAAAATATCACTACTCTGCATTATTCAATAAATATATGCTATTGGCACTTCTTTTTTCAAAATTATCTATTCCTACATTACTCACTCAGGAGTTATGTTACAATTTCACACATGAGCTTAGGCCCGTGCCTAAAGGGTTAACCCGTTGTCCTTGTAAATCTGTGACCGGGTGGGTTGTCATTTCAAGTACCTGTGACATGACAATTCAGTGAGGCAGCACTACATCTGGTCTCATCATGGAATGACTGAAATAATGTTGAAAGTGATGTAAAACCCCAAACCAACAAACTCACTCAGGCGGGTACCTCACTTTCAGACATTACTCACTCAGACAGGTATTACTCACTCAGGCGGATACCTCACTTCCTTGCATTATTCATTCAGGGGGATACCTCACTTCCTTGCATTATTCATTCAGGGGGATACCTCACTTCCTTGCATTATTCATTCAGGGGGATACCTCACTTCCGTGCATTATTCATTCAGGGGGATACCTCACTTTACATTACACACTCAGGTGGATACCTCACTTCCTTGCATTATTCATTCAGGGGATACCTCACTTCCTTGCATTATTCTTTCAGGGGGATACCTCACTTCCTTGCATTATTCATTCAGGGGGATACCTCACTTCCTTGCATTATTCATTCAGGGGGATACCTCACTTTACATTACACACTCAGGTGGATACCTCACTTCCTTGCATTATTCATTCAGGGGATACCTCACTTCCTTGCATTATTCTTTCAGGGGGATACCTCACTTCCTTGCATTATTCATTCAGGGGATACCTCACTTCCTTGCATTATTCTTTCAGGGGGATACCTCACTTCCTTGCATTATTCATTCAGGGGGATACCTCACTTCCTTGCATTATTCTTTCAGGGGGATACCTCACTTCCTTGCATTATTCTTTCAGGGGGATACCTCACTTCCTTGCATTATTCTTTCAGGGGGATACCTCACTTCCTTGCATTATTTATTCAGGGGGATACCTCACTTCCTTGCATTATTCATTCAGGGGGATACCTCACTTCCTTGCATTATTCATTCAGGGGGATACCTCACTTCCTTGCATTATTCATTCAGGGGGATACCTCACTTCCTTGCATTATTCATTCAGGGGGATACCTCACTTCCTTGCATTATTCTTTCAGGGGGATACCTCACTTCCTTGCATTATTCATTCAGGGGGATACCTCACTTCCTTGCATTATTCTTTCAGGGGGATACCTCACTTCCTTGCATTATTCATTCAGGCGGATACCTCACTTCCTTGCATTATTCATTCAGGGGGATACCTCACTTCCTTGCATTATTTATTCAGGGGGATACCTCACTTCCTTGCATTATTCATTCAGGGGGATACCTCACTTCCTTGCATTATTCTTTCAGGGGGATACCTCACTTCCTTGCATTATTCTTTCAGGGGGATACCTCACTTCCTTGCATTATTCTTTCAGGGGGATACCTCACTTCCTTGCATTATTCATTCAGGGGGATACCTCACTTCCTTGCATTATTCTTTCAGGGGGATACCTCACTTCCTTGCATTATTCATTCAGGGGGATACCTCACTTCCTTGCATTATTCTTTCAGGGGGATACCTCACTTCCTTGCATTATTCATTCAGGGGGATACCTCACTTCCTTGCATTTTTCATTCAGGGGGATACCTCACTTTACATTACACACTCAGGTGGATACCTCACTTCCTTGCATTATTCATTCAGGGGGATACCTCACTTCCTTGCATTATTCTTTCAGGGGGATACCTCACTTCCTTGCATTATTCATTCAGGGGGATACCTCACTTCCTTGCATTATTCTTTCAGGGGGATACCTCACTTCCTTGCATTATTCATTCAGGCGGATACCTCACTTCCTTGCATTATTCATTCAGGGGGATACCTCACTTCCTTGCATTATTCATTCAGGTGGATACCTCACTTTCAGACACTTTCAGGCATTATTCACTCAGACATTACTCACTCCAACATTACTATCTCAGACATTACTCACTCAGACGTGTGTCTCACTTCCATGCATTACTCACTCAGGCCGATAACTCACTTTCAGACATTACTCACTCAGACGAGTACCTCACTTTTAGGCATTATTCATTCAAAGAGGTAAGTATCCCTCACTTTTAGGCATGTACCATTCAGATGAGCAAAGCTTACAGTATCATCGTATGATGTGCCAAGGATGAGGTTGCCGCCATAAATATGATTCAACATTTCATAAGCTGCATTATAGTTGCACTTGTTGATGTAGGGCGAGACACTCAATCCACATGCAACTCCATAGTCAAGTGTTGGCTGACAGGATAAAAATACAAAAAAGTGTGTATTATCTGACAGGATAAAAATACAAAAAAGTGTGTATTATCTGATAGGATAAAATTACAAAAACGTGTGTATTATCTGACAGGATAAAATTACAAAAACGTGTGTATTATCTGACAGGAAAAATACAAAAAAGTTATACGTCAATATCTGTTTGAAACATGTATTATGCAATTTTACGTTGATTAGCTTTGTGAGATTCTCGGCGGGATGCCAACAGGTTTGCTGAGTGAACTTAAAGATGTACATGGAAAGTTAGACAAGCCTCGATTTATTTATTTTCCAATGGTAAATACAACTTGGTCTTACAAAGCCATGTCCCGCTTCCATGTCAAGGTTGCTTACGATGTCCGCATTGAAGTGCTCGTAGAATTGCACTGCTTTGTCAGAGGCGGCTTGTAAATAAAACAAACAATATATAACAAATATTCAATTCAATAAAAGCAATTAAAAACAAGATTTAAAAGCATTTCCCTTTCATAACGTTTTATTGACACACATTAATTCAGTGCCAGATGAGTTCAGTGCCAGATTATTTTCCTATCAATACTTAGCATTGCTATAATTTCATCAATAGAGAAGTCATTAGTTCCAAACCAGATGTAGATATTACTTACCATTGTTGACAGTGAAGTCATCAGTTCCGTGCCAGATGTAGATATTACTTACCATTGTTGACAGTGAAGTCATTAGTTCCGTGCCAGATGTAGATATTGCTTACCATTGTTGAAAGTGAAGTCATTAGTTCCGTGCCAGATGTAGATATTACTTACCATTGTTGACAGTGAAGTCATCAGTTCCGTGCCAGATGTAGATATTACTTACCATTGTTGACAGTGAAGTCATTAGTTCCGTGCCAAATGTAGATATTACTTACCATTGTTGACAGTGAAGTCATTAGTTCCGTGCCAGGTGTTGATAATACTTACCATTGTTGACAGTGAAGTCATTAGTTCCGTGCCAGATGTAGATATTACTTACCATTGTTGACAGTGAAGTCATTAGTCCCGTGCCAGATGTACACCTTGTCTCCCTCCATGTTGGACACATCATCTACGTCAGACCCAGACCAACCCAGCGCTTTCTCGATCAGACTATCGACGTTGATGTTGGACGCTAAGCTCATGCAGGTTGTTGTGGCAATTATGATATTGCCCTTGGCACAATAGTAGGGCACTATAACAACATTGTCAGTGTTACAGGTGACAATCCTATTTCAAAATGAATAACATATTATGTCCAATCTGTTTTTTATTTCTCCGAGATATTTCCTGAAATACAATTCTGCCATACAAAAATGTCTATTATGTTTTGCCTTTTCTCTACACATTCTAATGATTACACTTGATGTATATATCCATATCTTTATAGATAGATATATAAAGAATGAACACGTTTGAGTCAGTAAAGATAACTGTGCCCAAGATTTGTCTACTGCATCTTTATTTCCAAGATAAAACTAGGTGATGGACAAATGATTGTATGTGACATTGGAGAATTCACCTTACTACGCAGTGTATAGAAAAAAAATCAGCTTGGCTATCATGCTATTGAGGATGAATATACCATTTTTGATGTACATGCATTTAAGCTAAAAATTTAATTTTCGGTAAGCCGAAGCCTGGTATTTTATATAGAACTTACAAATGTCTGTAACTGAATAAGTTGATATTTTAAAACAAAGTTACTACGATAACTTGATAAAGACTTTATATCTATACGAAATGGACCAATATGACAAAAAATCGAGCTTTTCTAGATCCAACAATGGTTGCTATGAAATCATTAGTTGCCTTGGAAACGTACACCTCAGATATGTCGGACATCTTACAATATGCCAATCCTTAAGACAAACTATCCTCATTTTGTTTTCTTGTCCACACAAACGAAATTGTTATGTAGTAAAACGTTTTGTTCTGTTTTGATAAAAAGAAACTGAGAAATGAATTTGGATGTTAGATTATTGTTGAAGGTGACCATCACATCATCGCACTGCATTTGGTTTATTGCTTCATAAACTCCCTCAATGGGATCACATACTTTTCTGATTTTTTTTTTTTTTTGGGGGGGGGGATTTGGGCAGAAATATTAATAAACATAAGGCAAAGCTAACTTTTAAAAACTAACTGTATTCAAGGATTGGATGGTACAGAACAGAAATACCCATACTTCAAGGGCATGATAGTAAAATTAACTTTTGGTGCCTCAAAACTTTACTAAGCTGATAGGTGCACAAGATTATTGGTTAGCTGAGCAAAGTTTTTTGGCAAAGTGGCCAATGGATGATTTTGATTTAAGCAAAAGACTCATCTACTTTCAGATAATACAGAAATTTATGTGAGGGAAATATGATGGGTAGTAGCATTTGATCACAAAGTTTGTGATATAAACATTTATATTATGCACGGAAAAAGTGCTTAAAAATTTCATTTTATGACAACTTTAAAATCTTCTCATCCAAGGTTGTGATCTCAGCTTTTATCCCTCAGTTGTATCTCCTAGATTTTCTTAGCTATAGAATTTTACCTCCGGCCACCATGCCAACTCCCATCACAGACTCGGAGAAGGCCACGTGGAACTGCGTGGCAAAGGCTCCTCCCGCGGATATACCGGACACCGACACAGCATTGCCGTCCACGCTCTGCAGTCTGCCTGCAATGTACACACCTCTACTATATATCTTATGATGCAGTCTGCCTGCAATGTACACACCTCTACTCTATATCTTATACTGCAGTCTGCCTGCAATGTACACACCTCTACTCTATATCTTATACTGCAGTCTGCCTGCAATATACACACCTCTACTATATATCTTATGCTGCAGTCTGCCTGCAATGTACACACCTCTACTATATATCTTATACTGCAGTCTGCCTGCAATGTAAACACCTCTACTATATATCTTATACTGCAGTCTGCCTGCAATGTACACACCTCTACTCTATATCTTATACTGCAGTCTGCCTGCAATGTACACACCTCTACTCTATATCTTATACTGCAGTCTGCCTGCAATATACACACCTCTACTATATATCTTATACTGCAGTCTGCCTGCAATGTACACACCTCTATTATATATATTATACTGCAGTCTGCCTGCAATGTAAACACCTCTACTATATATTTTATATTGCAGTCTGCCTGCAATGTAAACACCTCTACTATATATCTTATACTGCAGTCTGCCTGCAATGTACACACCTCTACTATATATATTATACTGCAGTCTGCTTGCAATGTAAACATCTCTATTATATATATTATACTGGAGTCTGCCTGCAATGTACACATCTCTACTTTTAAGAAATACTTATTGTTTGAATAGAAATAATCTTTGTTTAATTGGTACTTAATTCCCTTTTAACATCATCCAGGTCTGCCATAAGAATGGCAAAGCATCAAGGAAATGTTAAACCTCAGATATGTTTATATCTATAATATTGAGAATTAAAGTTACGTAAGCTTTTGCATCACCTTTATATGAGTGTATTAAAATATTCCCTCCATAACAGGTTTCATCCTTAAATGTATATGAGATCAAATATAGAATTTATTGTGAATTATATTTAAAACATAGAATTAATACAATAGGTGAATACAAAAAAGGTTATAGATACACGCAAAAGGCGTGTACAAAAGGAATATAAAATCTTAACCAGAATGTGAATATTGGCCACTGGTTGTCGTATTCTCCTGCATGCATATCTCTGTTCATGTGTATTCATATTTAGCATTCCACAACAGAAGACCTTAGGAAATGAAATGTACTCACGTAAGCTGCTTTCACAGTGGACAAATGAGACAAAAGCAATTATAAACCCAAGCTGCAACATGATACACTTAAATACAGAACTATATTTGGACTGTTTTATACGATAATGGTAAGTGTTCAAACATTATCCCCATATCTCAAGGAGAGGCCACCTGTCATAAGATGCATTTTCTCATCATTATCAGAACTTTTGCACAAGTCACAAATTCACTTTAGTTTCAGAATGAAAATATGAAAATATATATAACCTATTTTCCACATTTTTTTTTCAATGTAAATGTATGTGATAACAATGCAGATTGCTGCGATCATGTTGTAAATAGCCTTAAAGATTGAGTCCAGGGTCCAGCGAATCACGAATGCTTGCATGAGAAAAGAGGGTTCCAAGTGAGACTGCAGATAAATAATTGATTATATCTACAACAGGAGGTCAGATATCAGCCATTTCCTTCTACACTTGTTTTCTGACAGATCATAGAAATAAAATTGGTCAACATTTTCAGATCACCAACATATCGATTAAAAAAATATAAAGTACTGCGTAAATTAGTGGGTTAGTATCTGATGCTCGGCACTGCAGGAATTGGTACAAACTGGAATACAATAAGAATGAAGTTAAGTTTATTTTTCCAAACCAAGAAAGTAGTGACACAAAAACCCTTTGACGAATTTAGAGTTTTGATTGACACAATGTTTGTGGTTCCAATTCCTCTGCTAGAAGCTTCAATCTGGGTTTATATTGGACAGATACACCAAGGTCATCTCAGGCAAGCTTATTGTTATCATTCCCTTGGGGAGTGGCCAAATCAGTGCCATCTCAGGCAAGCTTATTGTTATCATTCCCTTGGTGAGTGGCCAAATCAGTGCCATCTCAGGCAAGCTTATTGTTATCATTCCCTTGGTGAGTGGCCAAATCAGTGCCATCTCAGGCAAGCTTATTGTTATCATTCCCTTGGGGAGTGGCCAAATCAATGCCATCTCAGGCAAGCTTATTGTTATCATTCCCTTGGTGAGTGGCCAAATCAATGCCATCTCAGGCAAGCTTATTGTTATCATTCCCTTGGTGAGTGGCCAAATCAGTGCCATCTCAGGCAAGCTTATTGTTATCATTCCCTTGGTGAGTGGCCAAATCAGTGCCATCTCAGGCAAGCTTATTGTTATCATTCCCTTGGTGAGTGGCCAAATCAGTGCCATCTCAGGCAAGCTTATTGTTATCATTCCCTTGGGGAGTGGCCAAATCAATGCCATCTCAGGCAAGCTTATTGTTATCATTCCCTTGGTGAGTGGCCAAATCAATGCCATCTCAGGCAAGCTTATTGTTATCATTCCCTTGGTGAATGGCCAAATCAGTGCCATCTCAGGCAAGCTTATTGTTATCATTCCCTTGGTGAGTGGCCAAATCAGTGCCATCTCAGGCAAGCTTATTGTTATCATTCCCTTGGGGAGTGACCAAATCAGTGCCATCTCAGGCAAGCTTATTGTTATCATTCCCTTGGTGAGTGGCCAAATCAGTGCCATCTCAGGCAAGCTTATTGTTATCATTTCCTTGGTGAGTGGCCAAATCAGTGCCATCTCAGGCAAGCTTATTGTTATCATTCCCTTGGTGAGTGGCCAAATCAGTGCCATCTCAGGCAAGCTTATTGTTATCATTCCCTTGGTGAGTGGCCAAATCAGTGCCATCTCAGGCAAGCTTATTGTTATCATTTCCTTGGTGAGTGGCCAAATCAGTGCCATCTCAGGCAAGCTTATTGTTATCATTCCCTTGGTGAGTGGCCAAATCAGTGCCATCTCAGGCAAGCTTATTGTTATCATTCCCTTGGGGAGTGGCCAAATCAATGTCATCTCAGGCAAGCTTATTGTTAGTGGTGAGTGGCCAAACCAATGCCATCTTGGGCGAGCTAATTATTATCTTTCCCTTAATGAGTGGCTGTATCAATGCCATCTCAGGCAAGCTATTATCATACCTTTGGTGAGTGGCCAGGACAAAGGTTATCTTGGGCAAGCTTATTATTCTCATTCCCTTGATGCCTGACCATGTCAATGCCATCTCGGACAACCTTATTATTACCACTCTCTTCGTGTTCAACCAAATAATTTCAATTTTGGATATGTTTACAATATGTTAACAGAATTGTACAATTTCTACCAGCAATATACATACCAAACAACTGCAAAATATATTTGTTGGAAAATAGTATATTTATTTCAAACAAAAGGAATGTATATGATAAGACACATTGTTTTCCAATATTTGTCATTTACACTAGGATCCATTTAATCTTGACCAAGTTTAAGTTTTGATGACTATGATGTCATCACTCACAATCCCATACTCCAAATATGAAAGACAAAGGTTTAATTCAAGTGAGTCTTGATTTTCATTACATGATGTAGAAAACAGAATATATATTTTTGAAATTGTTTCTAAACTAAAACATGAAATCCATAAAAAGACACATGGAGTTGGACAATCTAAAGCAGCACTTAATAGCTTGATTCTCTTAACAATTTAACATAAAGACTGGTATACAAAACAAGTGTAGCCTTATTAATACCAAGATATTGATTAAGCCAAGTTAAGTTATGATGAGTTGCACATCTCTTGTGAGCCTTTTACTTATCAATAGTAGAGAGTATTCCGTTGGTCATTATAAACAAAATATTTGAGCAGTTAGTAATCACCAGGAAGTATATAAGGGGTACTGTAGGTAAAAAATAAGTTAAAAGTACTAAGAAAATGTTAAAATATCAAACTTTAAAATGACTTTTTTTAAATGGATAAATATCTTTATACTAACCTTCCAACATTTTGAATAGAACAGCCAAGTAAAGTAAAATATTTTGGAAAAAGGTTCTCTCTTTAAGATTACATATAATTAATATGAAATTATAATAAAGGGAAATATTTCAATTTGACTTGATGACTCTACTGGTGCAATAGCAGGTGCAATCCTTATATTTTGGCAAAAGATATCATACATATTCAGGTTCACAATCATAATAATTAAAAATGCAGTCACAGTGAGCTTCTAATTTCTGAGGTATCTCCTGATAAATACTTCTACCCCTAGCATTGTATTCAAATGAGTATCTTTTATGAATCATTGAGTTTAATATCTCAGATTCACTAATCTTTATTATATTCAGTTGAGTGTCTTCAATAAATCACTGAGTTTTATATCTCATACCAACTCTTCTTTATTATATGCGGTTAAGTATCTTCAATATATCACTGAGTTTATTATCTCAGATTCCCTAATCTTTACTATATTCAGTGGAATATCTTCAACAAATCACTGGGTTTAATATCTCAGATTCAGAGATAATTGTTCCTATATTCAGCGAGGTATATTCAATAAATCACTGAGTTTAATATCTTAGACCTACTTATCTTTATTAATATATTAATACTTGTTCTTCATGATTGAAAACTGATCCGATTCTCTTTCTCTGTTCTATCATTTAATTCAAGCACAGCAGATTATTATAAACAATATATTAAATTATTTTAATTTATTTTTCAAACACTCATCTCGGGCAACCTTATTATTACCACTCTCTTCATTTTCAACCAAATAATTTCAATTTTGGATATGTTTGCAATATGTTCACAGAATTGTACACATTCTACCAGCAATATACATACCTGATAACTGCAAAATATATTTGTTGGAAAATAGTATATCAATTTCCCACAGTGTAAGGCTGTATTTCCATGTGCAGTCCTGAAAGCAGGGTGTCATGCTGAGCGTCATCCATGTTTACATATATGCAGCAGTTTTGTGATGTTATCAGGATCAAACTTCTAATTTGCCGCCAAGATTAGACTTGCAACCTATGGAAAACCTATGCGTCACTCTATGTGCTAGATTTTCATTCGCTACCCAATGTGAAAGGCTATACGTCAATTTGCTTACGGACATCATTATGGACAGCAAAGCAATACGCATATATGGAAACACCTGCATTGTTCAGTATGGTGTGCGAAAAAAATTGACGCTCTGCATGACAGGCTGCATGACACATTGCACATATGGAAACAAGGCTTAAGCCAGCTATGCAGAGTTATAAGTGATCATGGAATGTATATTGGCAGGAATCTTGCTGCGTCCATTGAGTGGGCTGAGTTCTATGAGTACAAGACATTCTACTACCTCTATGTTCATTTGCTTCATCAACTGACATGCTGCTGCCATTGTGCCTGAAACACAAAATGTCATCTCTGTGAAATTCAAAACTAGGTCACAAATATAGTGCTCTCAATTAAAGGAGTAGTATCTTCAATACAATAATCATGATATCACATTGGAGACAAGAGAAACAACATTTTTCACTGAAGGGAGGTATTTTCATAGCACTCATAAATATTGATTTTATTCTGAGAATATTCAAGTATATACCTCCAGTGGCCAGGAGATCATCAACGATAATGGCTTTTTCGCCAGGTTTTGCGGCATCTTCCTGGGCCTCAAATACATCCTAAAATCATAACATAATAACACATACAATGGTGACTGTCATCATACATCGGATATTCCAGATATTCCACATGCTTCATGATCAAAAAGAATTATAGTCTTGTATAATGATTTAATATTAATCTGGGTGGAAAGGCTTAGTGGCACTGAAGGTGGTTGCCAGGCTCAATGTCACTGGTGATCTGAGCCCCATTCTCATCAAACCCTCTGATGGGTGTGGCACCTTATCTGGGTAACCTCAACAAATACTGGGACATTTCAATCCTGTTGCAGCTTGTTAACCAGACTTTTGGTCTTAATATAAATCTGCCAATCTTCTACAATTTATTTCATTCAACAGTAAAATCACAGTAAATATTGAATTTGCAAAAAAGAATGTCACTCTCTTTAATTTTGAGAGTCCACTTATAATAACCAAACAAAGTTGAAATGATATTCCCACATGGAGAACGGATTTCTGTCACAGGTGCATATATCTATATACAGATAAAAGAAAGACTTACACTTCCATATTCTAGATTGTATTTCACTTCTATGCAGGGGCCTGGTAGTTTTCCAGCTTTCCTGATTGGGGAGAATGAGCATCCAAGTCTTTGGGCAATCATGGGACCAAAGATGAATCCACGGGCTTCTAAGCCAATAACCACGTCAATGTTCTGGTTGAGGGACTGAATATGTTCAACCATCAGATTGATGCAATCTGCAAACTGGTCTGGGTGCTTCATCAAGGGGAAGATATCACTGCAATCAACACAATCAACTTCAAAATATAATCATGAATATACAATTATTCTTTCAACATAAGATATGTCCAGGTAATAAATCCTATTAGTACCATACACAGCCTACTTTTTATTTCCATGCCATCATTAGCCTTGGCAATAATGTACAGGCCCATCACAGGTTGACATACTTTTCAACTATACCCATACTATAGTCATCGTCAAAATAGACTTGAAATCCACTGTTTCCAGAAACACCACACACTGCCTATCATATTTAAATCATAACTCTTGTAGAACTTGTTCTGCTGTCAGCAATCATTGTCAAAAAAGGAATCATCCGTGTTACAAAAAAAAAGAAGGATGTTAACCCGCAACAGCATTGTACACTCCCTCTATTTACAATTTATTTGGACAGAGACAGTCCCATTTCACATAAACCAGTTCAGGGAAACAAATTGATCATTCCTATCCATCACCTAAATAGGCTAGTCCTACACTGCTACAGCACAGCCATAGGCATAGGTGTTAACTGGTGTTACAAGTAATAATTCATTCTGGTCAATCTGGATATCTACTCAAGTTATAAACATAGGCATCAGAGATGCATCAACCCTCAGCCCTGATAACTTACTGCACAACATTCGCTCCGCTCAATATTTGTGAACAAAACATCACTGCACCAAGGCAATTTGATGCAGGAGTAAAAAAAAACACAATAGTGCACATCTACTTCCTTTGATAGCTTATGTGTGTCAATTACCATTTACTCTAAAATAATTGAGATGATGGGCCTGTGACCTTGAAAAGCAGGTGAAGGTCACCGTCCATCAAACTCATCTTGGGTCTTCACCAGATGCTGATGTGTGTCAATTCTCATGAAGCTGCCATTATTTGTTCTTGAGTTATTACAATGATGTGGATTTGACATAATTGTCCCTGTGACCTTGAAAAGTAGGTGAAGGTCACCATTCATCAAACTCTTTTTGGGTCTTTACCAGATGCTTATGTGTGTCAGGTCTCATAAAGATGCCATTATTTGTTCTCGAGTTATTGCAATGATGGGGTTTTCACATAATTGTCCCTGTGACCTTGAAAAATAGGTCAAGGTCGCCGTCCATCAAACTTGTCCGAGGTTTTCACCAGATGCTTATGTGTGTCAAGTTTCATGAAGCTGCCACCATTTGTTCTAGAGTTATCGTGATGACAAGGATGATTTCACAGGATGATTTCACATAATTGTCCCCGTGACCTTGAAAAGTAGGTCATGTTTCATAGAAAAAATTCTGAGGTTTTCACCAGATGCTTATGTGTGTCAAATCTCATAAAGCTGCCATCATTCGTTCTTGAGTTATTGCGATTCTTGGGATTTCACATAATTGTCCTTGTGACCTTGAAAAATAAGTCAAGGTCGCCGTCCATCGAACTCGTCCGAGGTTTTCACCAGATGCTTATGTGTGTAAAGTTTCATGAAGCTGCCATCATTTGTTCTCGAGTTATCGCAATGACAAGGATGATTTCACATAATTGTCCCTGTGACCTTGAAAAGTAGGTGAAGGTCATGTTTCATAGAAAAAATTCTGAGGTCTTCACCAGATGCTTATGTGTCAAATCTCATAAAGCTGCCATCATTCGTTCTTGAGTTATTGCGATTCTTGGGATTTCACATAATTGTCCCTGTGACCTTGAAAAATAGGTCAAGGTCGCCATCCATCGAACTCATCCGAGGTTTTCACCAGATGCTTATGTGTGTCAAGTTTCATGAAGCTGCCTTCATTTGTTCTAGAGTTATCGCGATGACAAGGATCTTCGCTACAGACAGACATACATACAGACATACATACATACCCATGCCAAGAGTACTGCAATACCCTCAGCCTGATTACATCAGGGGCTGAGGGTAATGACAAGTAGTCTACTGAGTACTCCCCAGGATCTACTCACTGGAAAAGAATTCCCTTTTTGGGGAAATCTGGAAATGTTCTGAGACACTTTTTCACTTTTTCAAGCCTCTCTTCTGTCGTCATTTTGGAAATTGGAGTAAAGATGTTCGTGAGCTTTAATATTTCCAAATATACAAGTAAATGTACAAAGATAAATCTAATCTTTTCCACCAAACCGCACAGTCTCGTCCCCGAATCAAACCGCGAGTTCCACTCAAATCACATGATTGACGTTTGACTCCTTGGAAGAAGGCTTTCGTTCTAGAATATACATACTTTTCCTGAAACATGACGAGACTAAATGTATAGAAAGATAAGAATCTTTATGTTCGTTTGATGTTTTTCAAGCACAACCTTGTAGTCTTTTTGTTTGATATAAAATTCGCTTGAAATAAGAGATATGTCAGAGGTTACTCCCCCGAAGTCACATGATCACACAATATGGCCGCGCCCATGTGGGTGCAAGTCGAATGTCAACCTTTCCTCCTTTTTTTGATTTTAAGCTTTGAATTACTGGTCCATGGACAAGAAAGGTATGGCAGAATAACTATAAATTCACAACATATTTGAATAGACTAGAGAAATTCCCATTTCTGTGTTGATATATTTGCATATTACGCTACAAACTCAGTACTACAGAAGTACACGTAGCCTGTGCAGCTGTTGTCTCAACACCGGAACTATACCCAAAGACATCGTCAAAATCATGAGCTGTCTGTAAACCAAATGATTAGAATAGATGTGATCTCAGCCATGTGTCTAAATATAGTATTACTATATATATAAACTAAGGGCATGAAAGCTATTGCACCTCATTTCTGTCAATCTGATGTATCAAATTAGATTTAAAATAGTTAGGTACATCCTAAAATTTAAAGGATATTATCCATACAATGCTAGGATAGCAAAGCATTTTTAGAAACTATAACCCTTACCTTATTCTTCCTTGAAATATTTATTTCATGGGGTTGAAATTTGTGTTCCAAGAGAAATGAGAAAAGACCAGTGGTTGGGTGGTGGAACACCCTGTAAATAATATTATTCTCTAGGAAATTTACAAATTTTGCACCCCCTGGTGTTTATTTCATATTATTTGCAATGAACTACAAGGCATTGTCACACCCTACTGAGCACAGGATTAAAATAGTATTCTGTGGGACACTTTTCATTTCTATAATTCCCTCAACTGGATCACAGGCTTTTCTGTTTTTTTACAAGTGATCCTAGATTTGGGCAGAAATATTCATCAATGCAAGGTAGGAATAATTTTTGAAACTCTGAATCTAAGGATTAGATGGCACAGAACAGAAATATCAAAACTTCAAGGTCATGAAAGTAAAATTAATAACTTTATACATGGATTAAAAATGATCTCATCCAAGGTTGTGATTTCAGCTTTCACCCCTTTAGTTGTATATGACAGAAGGGAGAATTGACATTGCATTGATCACACAATTATGGCACTGTCTTAGCTTTTCAGATTCCCTGTGGTCAAAATAGACTTGAAATCTACTGTTTCCAGAAACATCACGCACTGCCCATCCATTTTAACACACGACTCTGTAAGAACTCGACTTCCGGCAACTAACAGCCAAACAATTATGTACCGTTTAAATCAACATAAGATGTTAGCCTGGTTTGAATTGAAAATATTTCTTTGTTTTTTCTTGATCTCAGCATCGTTTCGCCATTGTTTACGAGTTTGCGCAAAGACGTGAAAGTGGGTCAGGGAGTGACAGCAACAATCTGGAAACTCCACAACGTTGTGGTTCTTATGACGTCATATGAAATTTCTCCCTTGGTGTTTCCATGACGTCATCACTTGGACTCTTCTGAATGTCATTTCACGTTGTCATGTTTGAAATCGGATAAAAAACTGAAGAAAAAACATTACAGAATATACACGGATTTGTATTTTTAGACATTATGACTAGGAAAGACGATGACATGGGTCATAACTGCAACAGTCATTCGCCGGAGGTCGAGTTTATTTACTGGGGAAACGTCAATATGATAGGCAGTGTGTGGTGTTTCCAAAAACAGTGAATTTCAAGTCTATTTTGCCGATACTAAATTGATAAAATTTATAACCATGGTTATTCAATATGCTCAATGAAGTGCTGAGGTCAAAATTACATGTTCCAATCAGTCTGATGTCATTAAGCTGCTTTGGCGCCATGCACTGTGGCATGAAATGGAATTAAGCCGAAAGAAAATATAATATATTCCAATAAAAAAGACAACTTTGTTGAATTTATGATTTAATCCAACGTCAGGGTCATATCAAAGCAATTTAAGGTCTTATATCTTCCTGACTGACACTTTCTGAATCTGTTAAACTTGCCTTTACAGAGACGTGGAGGTGGAAGAGGACTTGTTGCTAGCCTATAGTTTGGGTCACCATGGTCCCCGTCACCGCCTTCACAGACACATCAGAGCAATCCAGCCTCCTAGTTATGGAAACTACACAGCTGAGTTATACCCTGCCCATGAATCTACAAAGGTCCAAACTCCCATTGTACAAAGCGTGAAGTTTGTGGAGAAAGTTGGCTCTTACTGGGAGTCAAGAAATGCTTATGGCAGCTATTATATAGTGAATAATCCACAGAGAACACTGTCAGTATTAGAACCATCACAGGCAGGAAGCTGTAAGAAAAAGACCAGAGCAAAGGTGGAAGACACAGCACAAACCAATAACTGTCTCCTCGCAACTAATGCAGGCTTCTTTAATACTACTGATGGTGCTTGTCTAGGTTGGTATACATTTTTGGAGAAGCATTATGGGCAATTTGAAAAGATCTTTCCAAAGATTCTATTGTCACTTTCATGAAGGAAAAAAACAATATTCCTTGGATCTCAATAAAAATCTGCCATGTTTATTTATTGGTAGCTTAATTGAAAATAGAAATTTATATTGATTTTAAACAGGTGACATTGTGTCAGACGGCCATCTTGTGCAACAGGTCAACAACTTGAATGCACATTTTGGCATTAAGAAAAGTGGAGCATTGTTTTTTGGCTATCTGCCAGAGACAGTAGATATCGAGGCTGAATTCGATCAGTTGATGACTGGAGTTGTGTGGCTGATACGTGACGGCAGGAATTATGTGGATATCAGCAGAAAGGTGGAGGCCTCGGACACTCAGGAGACTGGTCAGTCAATATACATACCTAACAATGAGAAGTAATGTTTTGTCTATCAGTTTTTTTAAGGTTTCAATAAGCAGCATTCAAATTTTAATGTTCTTTTGATAATTCATAGAATCTTTTCAATGAAGACAGGGAAACATTGAGATGAAAAAATATATTATGCCACCCTTCTCTATTTTTTAATAAAAATGTATTTATTCCTGGCATTATCAAGCAAAAAAAATGGCACAGGCAAGGCCTCTGACATTGGATGATAATTAACACAGAAAAGGATTTATTTAGCTTCTACATATATTTTTTTTTCTTCCAGAACTAATTTTTTGGCAAAGAATTGAAATTTAACCAATAATTCTTTGATGTTATTTCAGGTTCACTAGATTATTTTATAGATGTGCATTCAGCACGCTCAGCTGTAGGTTGTGACAAAGAAGGCCGTGTCATCATCGCCCATGTGGAAGGCAAAACTGGAGACAGAGGGTTAATCTTTTATGAACTAATGAAATAACTGGATTAATTAAATGTTATGACACAATTAAATGGGGATTGGACAAACTTATATGACTAGTGTTCATCAAATAAACAATTGAAACTGAATTCAGTATTTTATTATAAGATCAATAAATAAATATCCTGTATATATATATCATGTAATTAGATATTATCACTCCAATATTTTCCAGAAAGTCTTAAAATTTCCTTTATAGTTCATATTGTAGATAAAGATATCATTGTCTTTTATACAGGATGTTTTTTTTTTCTTTGATTACAGAGTGAGTCTCGTGGAGTTTGCAGACCTGTTATTAGCACGGGGTGTGGTGAATGCAATCAATCTCGATGGGGGAGGATCATCAACATCTGTAGTGAATGGCACACTCACCAACTATCCCAGTGATGTCTGGTAACATCAGAGAAGAATAATTTAAACAATTTGATAACAGATTTAAGGCCATTGTGTCAAATATTTTATTACTTTGATATGATGTTATTTGCAAAAAAGGGATTCACAAAACAGCTACATTAACTAATCTTAAATTTTCCGTATGTTTAAAGCACATCTAACAGCACCAACCCTGTACGCTACCAGTGTGCCCGGAAAGTATCAACAGCTTTGTGTGTCCATGAACCTCATTGTGATCCTATTGACTGTCATAACCATGGTGACTGCATCCTTGGCAACTGCCATTGCCATGCTAATTGGGCTGGACCCAAGTGTGACCAATTAGAGTGTGGACCAACCAACTGTAGTGGGCATGGGATCTGTACAGAAAGTGAGATTTTAAAAATAAAACATTAAAAAAAACTTGGTATAATTTAACATTATGGTATGCTTGGATTAATCTAGCATCATACTTTTTATAGTTCCAGACTCATTTGGTATGTAAAAATAAATGTAATTTTCAATTCATTCAAACTGTATTTTCACCATTCATTTGCATCTCATGGGAAAAGTTTAGGTTGAAATGAATATTGTGGCAAGATCTTTCAAGGCTTGAAAGGAGATAATGAATGCTACATGTAGTATCAGAGATTAATGAACAGAATTGTATCTCTCTGCAGCCAGATGTTTATGTTATGCTGGATGGCTGGGAGAGACCTGTGAGCTTGGATGCCCTCACGACAGATATGGTATAGACTGCAGCTCCACCTGTAGGTGTCACAATGAAGCTACTTGCTTGCCTATAGATGGCACCTGCCTATGTCCTCCTGGATACACGGGGCAACTCTGTGATCAGGGTTAGTATAAACTCTCTTAATTATATGCCCTTCAATGCAATGTATGTGTTTGCTGTATTTTGTTGTTGATACCTTTAAATTAAAATGCGACCCAGTCATGATTGGCATGGTTTGTTGTAGAATGTCCGTATGGGTACTATGGCATGGATTGTCGGTACATGTGTGACTGTAGGGATGACTGTACATGCCATCACATCACAGGACAGTGTGGAATGACATCAGGACACTCGTCTCTCTGGCAGGCTGCACAGTGTCTGGCTGATGAACTCATCAAGTCTCATCACTTAGTGCCTGATCAGCCACAGCAATATCGGTAAGTTCTTCATAGACCAGCCTGAAAAATATATTGCATAACAATTCCACAAGAATCAACTGTATTAGGCATGGGAAGAAATTCATGTCTACATGTGTTCCTTCAGCAACTTAAGTAATATTTTAAAATGTCATTGAACAGTCTAATACAATCAACTCATGATCAAAGTCGAGAAGATATTTCCCCTCATCAGAGATGAAATTAACTTATGATAAATCTTTATGAATAATATGTAAAAAGATTAATGTTGAAGAGTCAAATACAATCAGATAATGATCTGAGTCAAGTTAATTTTTCATATTTAAGTATACATAGTTTAATGAAAGATTTACTTGTAATTTTATGATTGTATTTCAGGTTGTGGCTGATCTCTATAATTTCCCTGACAATAATAGCTGCTGGCAGCCTCATTCTCAATATCTCATTAATATGCATCAGCTGGTCATGCTCCTGTGCAGCCAATCGAGCTTCATCTTACAAGCATGTACGGAAAACTTATCAGCCAAAAATTTTCATTGGATCAGACACAAGTAGTGAGGGGAGTGACTCTTACATGAAGGAGGACCATGAGATGATAAGTCTTCAAGAACTCTCAAAGAGTGTGACAGAACCCAATCTGGGATATAGGAGCAAACAATACCACCAGTCTTCCCAATATAAACCCTCCACCAGTTCATCATGATCATAATCTGCTGCCAATAGATGAACAATGTCAAAATATAGTCTGGCTGTCAGGGTCATGGTCAATTCTCAAGACTATGTTCCCCTGGGATTCGTGTTCTGAAATGTTATCAGAGTACAGAATATTATGCAAATCCACTATGCAAATTGGTACTATCAGGTTTCTATAAACAAAGAATAATTCAGTAGTTATACTCAAGGTCATTTCATTATGTTTCAGATATTTTTTCAGATGTTCTGGTATACATCCTTATCATGTGATTTTGTGCTCACATTATTTTTTATTAATTGATAACATAAAATCTTAGTTGGCAAAACGTTGGCACCATAAATTTGTCATATTGATGAAATATTTAGTTGATTTCAGTACTTGTTTCTGTGTATAATTTTTCAAATATATAAATATATAATTTGTAGGCACTACAAATTAATTAGATTATGATCTAGTATTATTTATGATGGGTCTATATTAATGTTTAGGTGATGATTGGATGATATTTGACAAGGATTTTATAAATATTTAAAAGGTTTGAGGCTTTGAAGATCCCAGCAATGACAGGTTTATAATTTATCGTTATTTTTTTTTTCTCTGTTGAAAATGGTAGGCCTGTTTGGACGGGGAAAGCTTATTTTTGGTGCAATTTTTTAAACTCGTTTTTTTTGTGGTAGCACTTACTAAGTTAGACTAGCTTAAATCTTTATGTATTCAAGTATTTCCATGAAATGGTACTGAATAGTATTGTACATGGTAATTTTTAATCCTTATGATCAAGATACTTATTATTTTATGTGTATTTATTTTAGTACTTTTTTGTTTTGTTTTTTTTTGTTAATTGATTATTTTATAATAATTTGAATGTTTCCTATCATTTTAAAGGTCATTTTTTATGTCATTATTATTTAGACATATAGTTTTCATATGTGTGGTAATGAGATGGGATTCAGGGCCTAATTCATGATTTTTTATAAAAAGTGAAGGAAATATTTTTTGGGAGGTTATGAAAACATTGAGGAAATAGGATTTTCATGGTTTTTTGATGGTTTGAGGAATTAATATTATATTACTGGTAGATCATCCATATAGCTTCCCCAAATGACCCTGTTATCAGTTAATTTGAAACTTCCATGTAATATTTTTGTCAATATTGAATAATTATCACTGTTATTGAGTAGTTATTACTGTTTTTCCTCTTAGCTGGTCAAGAATTTGTCTCTATTATTTATTCGGAAAAATACATCTATGTGATATTGACATTTTGACATGTGGTGATCGCCGTTTTTCACCATTGTCACTGTGGACATTTCTTGTAATTGTTTGTTAGCCACTCTCTGATTGGTCAAATTAATTGTCATTGTCTCCAACCATTGTCTCGGCTACTGCAATTGGTCCAAAAACAGCACTCATAGAATTATTATCTTTGCAAATTCCAATATTTCTAATTCCCTTTTGATGATCAAGGTTTCGGGGCTTGGTTTCTATTTGTTATTTTGCCAATTTCCAAAGTTGCTGCAGCATTTTCCCTGAAACTTTGTTTATTAGATAATTTTAGAAATTTGAACTGTTGACTTTTGACATTGCAATGACCTTAATGGTGAAGCATGCTGAAACCGAACTGACTCTATAACTGAGACTAGTGAAATACCTGCCAACCACACCTCACATAAAAAGGTTGTCTGCCTCACCTGCCAATTACCTGCTAGGTTGAGCACATACTGCTCCCATCCTCAAACCAGTAGCATCT
This sequence comes from Amphiduros pacificus, assembly GCA_949316495.1. Lineage (NCBI taxonomy): Eukaryota > Metazoa > Annelida > Polychaeta > Phyllodocida > Hesionidae > Amphiduros > Amphiduros pacificus. The sequence goes on from OX439001.1 coordinate 45,936,222, forward strand.
AACAATTCCCACATCTCTATGTACAGATTAACATGCAGCAATACATCAATTTTAATTATTGATTGTTTAGTTTTGTGAATTTGGGCAATTTTCATGATGAAGCAGCCTTTTAACGGTACAGTTGACTTTGAAATAATTGAGCTGAGCAGGATCCAGACATGCTTCATCATTAGGACTGTGTCAGGATTCACTGCTGCTTGGTTTGTTTCTGGTGGGAGAAACACTGTTGACATCAGTAAATGCTATATTTATAGCTATACACTATATTACATGCCAAATGGATGGTGAGAATGAATTGAGGTGCTTTTTTATAGATACATTAAATTAATGTCAAAACAATGAAGAGCATTTGCTCAACTAACTAATTTGTATTAGCCACCAGGTGTCACTCAAAATAATCAAAAGCACATGCATTTAGGTGCTATGACAAATATTGCAGAGGATCATATTCAGACTACATTTGTCATAAATGTAGTTAAGTGATCAATTTTAGTCACTCAACTACTTGTCAAAATATGCTTAAACTATAACTTTATACACTTGCAGAATTAGGAATTGAAATTTAATCAGGGAATCTGGCTTTAATCATGTCTGTCGTTATTGTGATTAAATTAAATGTATCAACTTAGAAAATTACAGAACCACTTCAAAAAGTGGCTCATTTGACAGTTATCACAATGGAACAAGCTCTATTTGTCTGTTTTATTTTTGCTCCCAAGAAATCTCAAAGGATGCTTGCAGATATTAATGAAATTGTCAGTGATGATTGGTGACATATTGTGTTTTAGGATATATATCTGTTATCATGTATTTGTGATGTATGTTAATATTAAAAAAAGAAAAATCCACGAACAATACCAAGATTTAGTCTTCAATTTATTTTAATAAGAGGTGAATAATCCACCATAATAAACACTCAATATCGAATTGGTGTTGATGCACTGCAGACAATGTTTTGTAAGACATTTGATTTGCAATAGAGTTTCTTTCACACTTTGAAGTTCTTATCTAGATGCTAGTTTTGTGTTAATATATGTTTTGACTAAAACACAATATGTGAAAATGTGAAATAGCTGATAGAAAAGATTGATGACATGAATGGAATAGTGTGTGTAATTGCTAATTTCATTTTATGCGACAAAATAAATAGGTTTGATGTTATAATTTTATTTGTGCAAGCCACCTGTTGAGATCATGGACATACAAGAGCTTATCTTTATTTTTCAGTTTCCTTTGCTGATGTAAACATGTCAAATAATGTGTATTATTTGCAACATTTTTTGCAGAAATATTAAAGGCTCTTTAGATTTGAAACTACAGCACTTAAATCCAGATTCATATGATATCTGTTCAAATTATTAAAGTTTAAATGACTTTTGAAGTACTCATATGTAACAATTTTCTATTTTCAATGTTTAGATCCTCAGGTGAAGTTCAAACAAGAAATATTCTCTTTAAAAGAGGACTGTATGTATCTTCCTTATTATGTTAATAAATATATGGGTTCACAATTTATATTATGTTGTAGCCCAGTTAAAATGTTAATAATTGATTAAGGGTTAAAATGTTTCACTTTTTTATGTCTTGTCCTTGAAAAACAGATTCTGATGTCATGATATCATATATTATCTTTTAGTACTAAATTTTGTAAGATTTTTTTTTCAATCGTGCATTTCCAACAAAATGGTAAAGGTAAGATTACCCAAGCAAGACATGTGGCAAAGGGAGCAATGAATCAAAAAATCATTTTGCAAATAGACCAATAAATTGTGAAAAGATAAAAAAAAAAACATCATAAAAAGGATTTAATTAGAGTTTCAGGACAAATGAAAATTACATATTATCATGATTATAAGTTGAATATATTTATAAACAGGTCAAATAAGCAGAACAACCCACTAGGATTCATATCACTGTTAAATCATGCTGCCCCTATAAATTAATTGACTAAATTAAAGAGGAGAAAAAAGCATCTGATGTGTGCAATGAGATGCGAAGGTTACACTTACAGCCAAAGAGAATAACACTGGAATAGGGTTAAATCAGGTAGTTTGCCATGTGTCTGGATCTAGCATCAGCTTTATCATAAAATTAAAGGGATTAAGCACCGATTTTGAAAAAAACATTTAAAATTCACATATTGTTAAAAATGTGTTTGTCTTTCATGTCTATAAACTTTTTGAAAGATGCATCCCCATCATTGTCTGAAAAATCAATTTGAACAAGACCCTATACCCAAAGACATCGGCAAAATAGACTTGAAATCCACTGTTTCTCAAAACACCACGCACTGCCCGTCATATTGAAGTTTCCCCAGTAAATAAACTCGACCTCCAGTGATTGACTGTTGCAGTTATGATCCATGTCACTATCGTTCCCAGTCATAATGTCTAAAAATACAAATCCGAGTGAATTCTGTAGTGTTTTTTCTTCAGTTTTTTACCTAATATCAAACATGACAACGTGAAATGTCATTTGGAAGAGTCCAAGTCATGACGTCATGGAAACACAAAGGGAGAAACATCATATGACGTCAGAATCACCACTGCATTGTGGAATTTCCAGATTGTTGTTGTCCTTTAAATAGTACCAGAATGATGTCAAACAGTGCTACCCTACCCTTTTTTGCCATAAGTGTTTACCCATCACAATCAGCTTATGGCTCAGACAGACCTCCACTGGGAGTGCAACTGCTATGTCTCATAGCAAGAGATCTTATTACTCTATTGTTATTTCAATCTGTCATAACGTTCATATGTGGCTAAGCTTTCAATACACCAAAATGTAGAATTGATGCTTAATACCTTTAATTGCCAATGGAATTTGTTGGGAAAGTCTTAAAGAATGACAGTATTCTGGCAAAATCTGATTTTACATGTCTGAAGTATTATTTACTCTGAATTTTGGTTTTGTTCATATCATGATATCAATTGTAACTTCCACAAATTGATCCAGACAGAATAACTACAACATTTTAAAGATTTTTAAAAGCATTTTAACCAAAACTATATAATCCTCAGAGAAAATGTTGTTGGCATATCTCGACTTTTTCCTGAAGGTACCCCAATCCAACCTAGGCCTTTAATAATTATATACAATATACTGTTTGACAGATTACAGTCCAGATGTAAAGTCGGTGGTCACGCACTCAAATGTATAAAGTCATACCTAAGGGATAGAAAACAATGTGTCAAAGTAGGTCTCAAACGATCAACCCTTAAGAGAATCAAGTATGGGGTACCCCAGGGGTCCGTTCTGGGACCCATTCTTTTCACAATATACATGTCCCCTATGGCAGACATCTTGAAAAAATACAATATGGACTATCATATTTACGCAGATGACACGCAAATCTACATCCCTATTGATCACACTTCCAAAAGAGATGGGGAATTGAGTAAAATTAAACTTGAAAAATGTGTTGATGAAGTCAGGGCCTTTCTAATATCAAACAAAATGAAGATAAATGATGGGAAGACTGAAATGCTACTGTGCACGGAAACCCGTGATATCAATGCATACCTACCCTCATCTGTCAGAGTCGGGGATTCAACCATATCACCTTCAACTAATGTGGTAGACCTAGGCATCACATTTGACTCAAGCATGAATCTGAAATCACAAGTCAGAAAAATGTGTAAAAAAGGCTATTACCACATAAGGAACCTATCTGCCATTAGGCATTGCCTTGATGAAAAGACCGCAGTTACTCTAACTCATGCCTTTGTGACCTCTACCTTGGACTATGGAAACGGATTACTAGCAGGCCTGCCAAATTCTGAAATTAGAAAACTGCAATATGTACAGAACGCTGCAGCACGGGTCGTATGTAAACTTAGAAAATTTGATCATATATCAGATAAATTGAAGAAACTACATTGGCTGCCGATTCATGCGAGAATAAAATTTAAAATACTTTTAATGACCTGGAAGGCCCTAAACGGCAAGGCACCCCCTTACCTGCGTGACCTCCTGCATGTAAAACAGGGTGAACGTAACCTTAGATCAAATGACGGTACCTATCTATGCGTACCAAAAATGCGCCTGAAGACGGTGGGTGATAGAGCTTTCTCCGCTATCGGCCCCTGACTTTGGAATGCATTACCAACTAATATTAGAATTAGTACCTCAGTCGACTCTTTTAAGAGTAGACTCAAAACTCATCTATTCAGAACTCATGTTCTGAACCTAGCGCTATGAACAGTTCCGACTGGTATCAGCGCGATATAAATTTTATTATTATTATTATTATTATTATTATCATGATGAAAATTGCATGTAGACTAATATGTCCACCCTCATGAGAGTTGAGCCAGTCCCTTCTAAATCTGTCCAATATTTGCAAATGTAACAATGGGCACTAACAGTGTCAATACTTTTTTTTTTTTCATGTTCAAATTATTGAAAACTAAGAGCAATATATTTTATTATTGTTCTCTGTTGAAAATTACTTCCAATAAATTAAAGTTTAATTCATTTGTTTTTCTGCCTGTGTGTGAATTTCACGTTTGCTGAATTAAGACATAAATTGAGTGTTAAAGATCCATGTTGATAAAAAAAAATGCAAAGTATAATAATATCTAGTTTTGTGCATGCAGGTATTCTTTTCTGGTCACTACGACTGAAAAATAGCATTTTTTACTTGACATTTTGACAAGGTAGAAAATAGAGAAAGTATAATTCTATTATTTCTATATGGGTAGACAACAAAAATTTGTTCTGTTGTTAACCAAACTCCACCAGAGGGCGATGTGGTGAACCTAATAGTTTGCGTGTGCCTCTGGTGGACAGTGTGGTTGTTAACGTCTATTGTTTGATTTGAAACAAGTGTTGATTTTAAAAAATCAAGCTCGCGTAAGTTTGCAAAATCCCAAGGCAAAAAACCAAACAAATCTTCTTACTCTACCACGCACTCACAAATCACTTCTCAAACAAAAGCGACATCTGACGGTGTAATCAGAATTAATGAGGCAAAACATGGCCGCCATGGACCGATAATCGGGGTAGGCTCCATTGACTTACGGCTTAATCATCTTGAAACCTCGAACATCTAGCCCTAAAGGCAAAACAAACGCGAGCGAAAAAAATCGCCCTCTGTCGGATTGATCTGCAATGAAATGTAAATACTGTACGGAATCATAGCAGATTGTAATGCTCCCGCACACGAATTAGGCGGTCTTATATTTCTTTCACTAAAACATATCACAGACATTGTCACTAATAGGTATCTAAACCTTTATGGTTATACCAATATATAGTTCGTGTAAGTATACTATATAACAAGATATGACTTCAGCAAAAAGGCCCAATCGCGGATCACATCTTGTGAATTTGTATGAGCGATAATATAACTTTGTAAGGGTAATGCAGGTTTTGTCAACTGAGACTGAGAGCTCTCAGGTTTCTGAAGCTTTCTCTCACTCTTGTAGCTATCTCACTCTTGCAGCTGTCTCTTAATTACTGTTGTGACAACTTTGTGCAGTTGTTTCTCATGTCTCACTGCAGCTATCTCTCATTTATGCAGCTATCTCTTGCTATTGTAGCGATCTCATACTTGGTGCTCCAAAAATATCATCAAATCCGAATTGACACACATCAGGTCATAACCTGTAAATGGGTGTCTGGCACATAAACTGACCAATCAGTACAACTGCCAGTACAAAACAAATCCATTTATATTCTTTCACCAATCAGTGGACAACCAGACTTTTATGAATACCGATGACTTGCTGTCGATTATGCATCTTTATAACTTTGGTGGCAAGTCTTGGCCGATTGCCGGTCTCCATGTTGTTTTTTTTTCCCCATTGAAAAGTACACACCGGAACTGTACAACTTTACCGGAACCAGATCTGTACAACTCCACTATATTTAATCATTGGTCGGGGAGACTGGCAGGATAGTCTTGAATCAAATTGCACCAAAATGGCATAATTAAACGAATTTTTTTATGGAACCTCCTTAAATTGTGTTTATTTTTTGTAATGTTTACATTGAAGGTCACCATGACCTGTTGCACTCATAAGATGCAGATTTAACAGGACTAAAGTTGTGATTCTATAACTATATTATTTTAAACAGGTTGTTTGCCAGAATGAAGAAAGCTCCATCTGAATATAGCTTTGACAGTATCCTATGGCAGTGAATCCTGTTAATCTACCCTTCTGAGTTTGAAAACTTTGTGTTGGACATGGCACAACAAACAAGAATTGCATTGGCAAAAAAAGTAAAGATATTGCTTTGTAATAAGATCCTCTCAATTTGAAAATGAAATAACTCTGATATTTCACACATAACTGTCTTAATATATTTCTTTCTGGCTTCAATCTCCATTGTAATGTTTTAATCCTTATAATGAATTTTGATAAAATGTTACTGGTTTAATTAAATGGTGAAATAATTCTTATATACACATTGTTCTTTTGCCACTCAGCCATTAAAATTGGGATAGTATATTAGTCTGTCTAAACACACTTGTGACCTAAGTTAGGCTAAGTAGTCAAATGTTCAGTTGGCAGCCAGCCATTATACCAACGAACTGGTTTATTGTAATTGGAAAAATTTTGATTGGATAGGTTGAAGATTTTACATATGAGAGAGAAAATAGGAGTGGTGGTAGTTCTGATTGACCAGTCAATGTCACCTCAAGAAGCTTCATTGTTTTCATTTATAAAAGGATGACATGTCTTAATAATTCTATTTATTTAAGGTTCTTGAGGCATATGGACTTGCAGAATCTTCACAAGAATGGAAACAGATTTTGCCAAAGCTAGCATGGAGTATCAAGTTCCAAAATGTTGATAAGAAAACAAAGTACAGTTTTTATTTTGATTTTTTACATGACATCATCTGTACAACAATGTTATTGATGCTTTTTGTATCATGATTTAGAAATAACATTTTACGGTATTATCTTTTTATAAATTGAATCATGCAATGCATTGTGCATAGTTGCCACGTGCACAGCTTGATCTGTCAATGATTAATATTTTATGTGCCTAGAGTTGTATATATTTGTCCTTTTGTTTAATACTCAAGGATACATAGTCTTGTCCATCATAGCAGCCATTCTAAACTTCAAACTTGACAATACATGAGTGATGTACATCTTTATCAATCCTAGAGGTCTCTATTCAGACTAAAAGCCATGAATACACAATTAATTAAATAAAATTATAACCTAAAAAATATGATTCAGTACATTTATATTTTTGTGTATTTTTCAGTTTGGAAAGGTCACAGCTCAGCCTGCCATATAAATATTTGCAAGCATGTGACCTCTTAGAAGGTGAAAAATGGACAGAACACAAAGATAATGTGACAAGGTGGTCAAAAAGGGTAATTAATTATTGAGTTCAGCCCATGGTTTTATATGTGTACTGACCATGGGAGCTTCCAATATGTCACATAAAGCGTTTTCTTTCTTTTTTTTTCTTTTTTTTTCAAGATATATTGAGACGAGAAAAGCTAATTTAAAAAATTGCAAACAAGAAAACCTCAGACAGGTTTTACTGGATTTTTGTAAAAGTTTGTTTTCACATAGTTTTGTAAGACTAGAAGCTAGTTTGCCAATTTTAAACTGTGCACTATAATATAAATGAGGCATGTGCTTTCAAAAATAGTACTTTTTATATCAGGGAGAAAATATATGTAATTTCATAGATACGATTAAGATTATGAAGATGGATAAACAATCTTTTTTTTTCAGATCAAACCAACTGATTTGATGAACCATGTGAAGGTTGGCAATAGTAACCTTGACTTCAATGTCAACACAAACTACATTAAACAAGTATGTTTCTTTATCTCTATGTACATAGACAAATATTAATTAAAAATATAATTCGTTTAAACTCAGACACTTTGGCCCTTTTAGAAAACTTTGTTTTGTAATTATGTGCATAAGTTTTTTGGAGTTTTTGGAATTTTCTGAAATTTGAATATATTTGTTGATATGACAGATGCAGATTACTCATTTATGTTGAATTAGGCATTTATTGATATAATTCATTATTTTGTATTCAAACACTGTTTAAAACATCAAGTTTATATTATTTTGCAGCATGTTTTGAAGGAAATAATTCAGCAGCAAAGCAGGTATGGTTTAGACAGTAATATACATCACATGAGGACTGACACTGATGGTCACATCATCCCACAACCACAGCAGGAGAACGTAGTGGTAGAGTTCAGGTTTGCTTAATATTTTTGATATATTACTGCAGGCCTTGACATAAAGAGAAAAATGTTGGTTGCCCAGTTGGGCCACCAGAGCATGAGAAATGGTGCCCCAAAGTTTCTTAGGATAATAGGATGTGTGATACAATAAAAAGCATTGTACAAAAGGCTGTATAGTGTCTGAGTGGGGGATACTTGTCCCAATCAAATGTCTATTGATCGTGATATGATATCTAGCAATGATTAGAATAATAAAATCAAGATAGTTTGGGCCACTAAAACACCAAATATGGTTGCCCAACTGGGCCACTACAACAGAGCATTCACTAGCCCGAACAGAGGATCTGGTGGCCCCGGGCCACCGGGCCAGTGTGTATGTCAAGCCCTGTTACTTCTCAAAAGCAAAAATACCAAGGTTATGGTATAACTATCATGTTTTATATTCATACTGGCTGAGAGATATTGGTAAATTTTACTTTTATGATGATATCTGGGATTATATCATACTTGGCGTTTCAAAAGGATATTCTGCACTTTGTCAAACTCCACCAGAGAGCGACATGGTGAACCTATCTATAATAGTTTTTGTGTGCCTCTGGTGGACAGTGTGGCACTATGTAGATATTATGGTCAGTAAAATCAGTAATCAAGCAATTTTAGCATATCATTGCCCCACTATATACAAGAAATATCCATATCATCAAGTAATGATAATCAATGTAACACAGATTTATAAAAAATATATGATGTTTTTGCTCTCCCCGTGAAGCAGAATCTTTCCCCACACCACATCTTAGATCATCCATTCTCTTTCAGTTCCCCCAACATTGCTAAACCTTTCCATGCAGGACATCTGAGATCTACCATCCTTGGCAACTTTGTTGCCAATGTTAATTCTGCACTTGGGCATAATGTAACAAAGATAAACTATCTTGGAGATTGGGGGACTCAGTTTGGTAAGTATTTACTTCAGGAGTGTGATATATAAGATAAACTACCTCAGAGATTGGGGGACTCAGTTTGGTAAGTATTTTACTTCAGGAGTGTGATATATAAGATAAACTACCTCAGAGATTGGGGGACTCAGTTTGGTGAGTATTTACTTCAGGAGTGTGATATATAAGATAAACTACCTCAGAGATTGGGCGATTCAGTTTGGTAAATATTTAATTAAGTAATGTGATATATAAAATAATCAACCTCAGAGATTGGAGGACTCAGTTTGGTGAGTATTTACTTCAGGAGTGCGATATATAAGATAAACTACCTCAGAGATTGGGGGACTCAGTTTGATAAGTATTTGCTAAGTATACTAAATACAAAATATATTACTAAATTTACAATTTAAATATAGTGAAAAAGGCTGATGAGGGAGAGGACCCATTGAAAAACTAATCCATCTCTATTCGGTAAAGTGTTTGTTGGGATTATTATCATTATTGCCTTTAGATAATCTGTGATTTTGTGTGGATAAGAATTTATCTTTCCAGTTCATGGTGCATGACAATATGTATTTTAAGATTTATTGTCCAGTAAAAAGTAAAAGAGAAAAAATGGCAAACAGTTTGTATTTGAGTATTTCTCAATAAAACAAAGGAAATTATATTTGAATATTGGTAGAAATATGTTCTTCAAGATAAGATAAAAACAATGGTGAATATTTAAAAAGTTTTATTATTTGAAATACATATGACAAGTACCTGTATGTGAACACAAGTGAGAAACATTGGAAGTTAGGCAGGATAATGGGTTGATTGCTTGCTAACATACCCGGTAAGATAATGATACATCTAAGCTGTGTTATTAACAGGCCTGGTCGGCGTAGGATTCCAGAAGTATGGATCTCATCAGGAAATGGAGGCCAACGCAATGAAACATTTATATGATGTAATTATATATCTTTTTGTCTCAGAAATTGTGATTTTTTTCCCCCCCCCGTAATTCAAGTTAAAATTATCTTAGCTTTAAATCAGGTTCATATTTTCTGTAGATGAAGAATTCAAGGCATCACTGTTCCCAGGTGACTAATTTTCACACCTTTATATTTCTGACTGCAGGTGTATGTACGGGTCAACCAGGAGGTAGCAGAGCAGACATTAAAGGGACATTTTTCAGATGAAGTTGCCTCAGCTGGAAGAGAATTCTTTCTCAAAATGGAACAAGGTTCAACTCATTTTCTCAATTAAACATTGCACTCACTATTTGTTCACTGCCCAGTAATTCTTGAGTATTTTAAAGATGGACTAGGTGTAATATACATGGCTAGAACATAATACTGATACTGCAGTGATAGTGGAAGTAGTGATGACTTGGGTCCTGCAGTGACAGTTGAAGTAGTGATGACTAGGGTCCTGCAGTGATCATTGAAGTAGTGATGACTAGGGTCCTGCAGTGATCGTTGAAGTAGTTATGACTTGGGTCCTGCAGTGACAGTTCAAGTAGTGATGACTAGGGTCCTGCAGTGATCATTGAAGTAGTGATGACTAGGGTCCTGCAGTGATCATTGAAGTAGTTATGACTTGGGTCCTGCAGTGATCATTGAAGTAGTTATGACTTGGGTCCTGTAGTGATAGTTGAATTAGTAACGACTATGGTCCTGTAGTGACAGTGGAAGCAGTGATGACTCAGGTCCAGGAGGTCATGTTTGATGTTGCTATTTGCAGGGGACCAGGAGGTGCTAAAGTTGTGGCAAAGCTGCAGGGATCAAAGCATTCATGCCTACACACAAGTCTATGAGGTAAGAGTTCCTTGAGCTTTCAAAAAATATTTCTGTGTCTAATGTCAATAATTGAAAACAAAAATTGCAGTATAACCTCAAGTATATTATAGAATTGCGTACACTTGACTTGACAGTCATTCTAAAATTCTGTGTTTTTCAGAGACTTGGCATTATTTTCAATCATTACCACGGAGAGTCCATGTATAGAAATAGTCAACAAAAAACAAAAGATGTTCTTGAAGAGTTGAGACAAAAGGGTCTGCTGCAATTTCACAAGTAAGCATGTCCTACAGTTCTCCATGTATATAGTTATCATGAACACACCATTCCCCACACTAATAGATCACACCCAACATTAGGTATCATTCACCATTTTCATTTAGAAAATGTGTAATCCGCTTTTACTTTCACCACAAAATTCTGCATTTGTTGAAGTATGTCATCTGATATTTTGATAAATAAGACAATGCCAGTTTTTGTGTCTTTATAAGTCATCTGTAGAAAAGTACCTTTGATACCTCTTTTTATTAATTCCAAATTAATGGTTTCAGAAATACAGGGGTAGGATATGTGGACCTTTCAAGTGAAAACAAAAATCTGCATGCAAATGTGCTGAAAAGTGATGGGACATCATTATATGTTACCAGGTAACGTATTATTTCCAACAGCAACATCATTATGTGCTACCAGGTGAGATCTTATTACAGGATGTCATTGTATGTTACCAGTTCAAGTCTGATATCAGTGACTGGACATCAATAGATAAATTACAAGGCTAATTGCTATAAGAATAAAGGGACCTCATACATTTGATAAATTAACATTAGGAATAGACTTAATGACATCAAAACTGCCCCCTAAACTCAAAATACTGCAAGGATGCAAATTAACAAGGAAAATTAAAGGTATTAAGCACCAATCCTGTTTTCTTGGTTTTGCAACAGTATATATACATATGAACACCATGACGTATTAAAGTCTGACATCGAGCACCAAGAAAAGTTACTACAAGACATAGAAGTTGCACTGTCTGTATAAGATTTTCTCAGCCTATGGCTGCACGTGACGGGTAAACACGGGTAGCGTGAACTTTATTTGACCTCAATTGAGGCTCAAAGTAGGGTAGCACTGTTTGACGTCATTTTGGTGCTATTCAAAAGACAATGCATTTCATGACGTCATAAGCATATTGCCATGCTGTTATGACGTCATTTTACCTTTCAGTGCCTCTATGATGACACTCCACATAAAAATGACGCCAAGAAAGGAGTGTGCTTTCATTAGGGGCCTATATATTAGGTTCATGTTCAAATAGGTTTTACAGACAATGATGGGGATGCATTTTTCAAAAAGTTTATAGACATGAAAGACAAATACATTTATCACCAATATGTGAATTTTAAACGTTTTTTTCAAAATCGGTGCTTAATCCCTTTAACAAGAGATTCAATTCTGTTTGGAGGGGGTCAACTTTCTTATTTGATCAAGTAAATATTATATAAAAGCTGCATCAGTATTGTCCGTTGATATGCAAAACAGGTTTTCAATTTTCTCAAGATTTCCCATGGCATCAGTAGAGATTAGAGATTACATCTTGGACTGCACTGTATGTTTTAAGTTTGCCATTTCTTACAAGATGCAAAAGAATTGGTTAAAAATAAAAACCAAATTATAAATACCCTGCCTGCTGAATTAAATTATGCTTTAACCAGAAACTATTGGTGTTCAATGTGGAGAAATCTGAACTATGCTGTGATTATTGCATAATTTGTGGTTATTGTTTTTAGATATGCATAATTTTTTTATTATTGTTACAGAGATATAGCAGCAGCAATTGACAGAGCTGAAAAATTCAAATTTGATAGAATGCATTACTTGGTATGTAATTTTATGTACTATTATATTATAACATAAGATAAATATGTTATTCATTCAACAAAAAAAGGGTTTCAACTTTTGAACAATTTTTGAAATATGATAATATTCAAATAATGAAAATTATTTGTAGGTTGAGAATGGCCAACACTTACACTTCCTTCAGTTTGTTGGTGTTTTAAAAAAAATGGGATATTCCTGGGCAAAGAGGTATTTGTATTTGATTAACATTCAACATATATCATTCTTTCTTTTTGCTTGGCACTGGTTACAGTAGCCTCATATCTGATGACACTGGTGTTTATTTCAGGGATGTGAGTGAGTTCCATGTGAAGTTTGGTCGTATAGATGGGATGAGTACCCGATCAGGACAGGTGGTGTTCCTGAGTGACGTCCTCGATGAGGCCAAGAGCAGAATGCTCTACAGCATGCTCACCTCTGCATGTCAGTAGATTTGCATTACCTTCATTCTCTATTAATAATAGTATTTATTATGACTAAGATGTGCAGTGTACATACGCCTTTGTATTGGGAAAGTAAGCCTGTGCTATCATAGTCTATCAATCAGGTCATATTGAACTGCACACAAAATGTAAACCTGGTCAGTTGCTAGGTTTATTATGCTTTTGCTTATGCTCATTTTACTTTGCATCATTCCATCTCGCATCATTCCATCTCGCATCATTTCATCTCGCATCATTTCAGCGAGTAAGAAGCTGGATGACATAGAGGGTACAGCAGATATCCTGGGGAGGAGTGCAGTGTTTATACAGGACCTCAAACAGAGACGCATGAAGAACTACCCCTTCAAATGGGACTATATCATGCGCTATAACAGTCAGTCTGGAGTCTTCCTGCAGTACACACATGCCAGGCTCTGCAGGCAAGTAATTACAACATATATCCACCATAATAGGTTTTGGCAAGAGGTCAGGAGCTTAGCTTAGAACAATAGATGTTTTGTCATATCAATCAACAAGGCTGTTGATGCTGTACTGCAAAGCTTGAAGCTCCCTCACCCAAGTATAGTGATGATAAAAAAGAATGGGGCATTTGTGCATTATACTTTCACAAATACTTCTGTGAAATGTTATCTAAGATGACTATTTCTAACATAAAAATTTACATAAAGTTCTGAAATGAAAAGTGATTTTGAAATGTTGCAGTTTGGAGCGTAACTGTGGCTTAGATGTGAACACAGAATGCTCCTTAGATTCACTGGATGATCCACAGTTCATAAGGATCATAGTTCATCTTGCACAGTAAGTAACCAGAATAGGATATGTGACCTATTTAGTCCATACTTTAAATTCAAATATGTTTTGATAATAACTATAAAAAAATATCAGCACCGATACCAAACAATGTCTGGTCATAGCACTTTTCATGGCCAAATTATATGTGGTACCCATTTAAAAGTCGAAAGTCACAAACTGTATGAAGTATCGTAAATGATAGTATGTAAGATGAGGTTTTCGTACCCAAACCTTCAGTTAATGTTTGGGGGGCCGCTTGGACGGTAATTTACGGCAAGAATAATATGATTACGCAACACAAGATCGCCATTTTGAAAAGCGGAATGTGACGGGGGAGGCTCTGTTTTTGGCGCGAAAATGATCGTAGCGTACATTGTATTTACGTTTTACTTCGTGGAGAAATTCTCGACCTGCAAAGCATATTTTGTGATAATATTGGGTAAATACCTTTATTTATCATGGACGGATAAATACGTCTTCATTATTTATCATTTAAAATGCAATTAAAATTGATCCGCTACGTCCGAGGTCTATTATTTCGAAACGCTTTGTTTTGACTTTGTTTCCACTGATTCCTATTATCAGCGTTCACAGTTTTGCATTTTGTCATTGTTTCCACTGCTTTGAGTGGTGTCTTCCCTGTTCACAGAAATGCTTTCACACGTTTACACGATTAATTGCGTTTTAAATGATAAATAAAGGTATTTACTAAATATTATCACAATTACGCTTCTCAGGTTGAGAATTTCTCCACGTCCTTGATCTTAGCATCAAAACAAAGCGTTTTCATTATTTATCATTTAAAACACAATTAAAATCGATCCGCTACGTCCGATGTCTATTATTTCGAGGACATCACATACATTGTATTACATTTTACTTTGTGGAAAAATTCACGACCTGCGAAGCATAATTTATGATAATATTGGGTAAATACCTTTATTTATCATTTAAAACGCAATTAAAATCGATCCGCTACGTCAGATATTTGTTATTTCGAAATTACGAACATCGTATTTACGTTTTACCGTAAATACTGGTGTATTAGACTGTTAAGATCTTGTTGCGTAAGTATATTTACATTTCACTTTTAAAATGGCCGTCAAATGGTTGATTGGTAACAGTGTAGATGTCTCGAGAGAAACTGACTCATCTTATATTTGGAAATTGTTTTTTTTTTCAAGCAAAATAACATCAATTTTGGGGGGTCGTCTTATACACGAGTCATCTTGCATACAAGTAAATACGGTATTTGTTGTATTTCAGATATGATGAAGCCATTCAAGGATCGTTTGTGGAGTTAGAACCATGCATTATCACGCATTATTTGCTTGGACTCTGTTCCTTGGTTAATGTTGCATTCCAAGATAAACCAGTGAAAGGCCAGTCCTCAGAAGTAGCTGAGGTAAGTCAAATATCATAGCCTGTAAAGTGAAAGGCCAACTAGTGTTGACAAGGTGTGTGGGTGTCATAATCTGGAAAGATTCATCAATGTTCAAGTTTAGTTGCAATACACTTGTGTGTAAGGGTCATACATGTAAATTTATATTTATTCATATCATACAGGTATCTTTATAATAATTGTTCTTGAAGTTTTGAATATGTTATCATTTCAGCCACGGTTGTTACTATTCCATGCAGCACGTATCGTATTAGCTAATGGATTGAAACTTCTTGGACTGCCACCACTTGATACAATGTGATATCTACCTTTAAAACATACTAATATTTTGTTACTTAAATAAATTATAAAAGACTTTATTGATAAAACAAAACATCGATCAAGGAATGCTACTTTATTAGGGAAATGATGAAATCGGCTCAATTGATGAGAATGTATGTAATGTAAATAAAATATTGAAGAGAAGAATTGGGTTTTTTTTTATTTTTACAACAAGAGCTTGGCACTGAATGACATCCCTCTCTTACCATATCATATTTATAATTATTATGGTCAAGGGACCATCTCAAAAATATGATAAAAAAAATTAAGCAGGTGTGACCTTTGCCAATAGATAATCATTAAAACAAAAATGGTATGATTGAGTAACAATAATGCAAGTGAGAGACAGCTGTATTAGTGAAAAAGACAGAATTGACTTAAATTGACAAATGTAAGCGATGACTGCATTTAAAGGTGAGAGACTGTTGCACAAGTAGAGCATACATAAAGAACTGATTAAACATTACACAGGTTAGAAACCGTGACGCAAGTGAGACAGACTTTAACCCCTAACGGACGGGAAGGACGGCAACGTCCACCACCGGTAACGGATGGGAAGGACGTTGCTGTCCGCATTGTTCTGGCTCAATGACGTCATTTTGTAACATTCTCTTGGGCTGCAACTTTGTTACAATGTAATCATGATAATGATGTCAGACAGCTTGGATCATGAACTTTTGACCCCAGCACCTCATTGAGCATACTGAGTAGCCATGGTTATAAATTTCCACTAGTCCAGAAAAAAATGGGTTAGTCCTACCAATCAACAAAATGTAGAGAGGCTAGTAGTCCTTTAGGGGTTAACATGGTTAAGAACTGACTGCACATAATAGGTAAATAGCACCTATATTCTACAAGTGGATTCTACAAGTGAGAGTGAACAACATAAGTTGAACATGTGAACCAACAAATATGTGACAGACAGGAATCTAGGTTACAGAATATCTTATCATTGCTGCACACCTATCAATAAATAGATGCTATATTTGAAAAATAAAGCTATTAAGATGAGAGACAGACAACACATTCTACCCGGATGCACTTGTTCCTTTAAAAATATGATATTCAATGTCTATGAGTATTGACATGTCACAAATATCGGCCTTCAGTATAAATTTATAGCCCAGCAAAGATAGGTCCTCATTTAAAAAAATATCTGGGTAATTGTTTTGTATTTTGGGGAGGAAATTTTCCCTGTTTTCTGAATGAAGGAAATTCCAAAGAGTATCATAGTCTACTCGTGTATGCGGATGTCAATTGCAAGCCTCCATTTATCATTACCCTGAGATCAGGGACAGTGCGATATTGTTCCTTAGCAACTGTTTCTATATATGACAATAAGTATTATCAAATCGCCACTGACGTCATATCTGATAAAACAATGGTTATTGTGACGACCAGTAACTATAGTGACAGCGTGACGTCACACCATAACTGACTTTCATTTTCATTTTTGGACTTTCATTTTGTTTTATTTTTGTTTGAGCTCTCCCGAAGAGCCTCTTATTTTTTTAAGTTTTACGTACGCATTAATCAAAATGCCCACGGCAAAGGAGGTGGCGGAGCAACTGAAGGGGGGCTGGAGCATGGAAGATCAGGTGGAAGAGCTGAGAGGCAAGTATCACCTGAAGAAGAAGGACTGCGACGCTTACCGGGAGAGCTCCGAGACGGAGATCAGGGAGATCGAGCGGGCGATCGGCAAACTCCGCCAGGAAAACCTCAACAAGCGCACCCTGGTGGCCCAGCACGAGAACGGCGACGAAAGGGTCATCAAAACCGTGTTCAGAAGCGACCACAAGGAAAGACTGTCCCTCCAGAGACTCACGGCCACGGTAATCACTTGTGGTTTTTACCCTTGCCTTTGATGGTCCGAGACAATGCCCTCTCTGAACGCACATAAAAAGGTCCAAGTGGGATGACAAACATGGGGACAAACGATCAGATGTTTTCTGCATGTTCTTATATTTTAAACATTTCTCCTGACTGTCTTATAATAAATTCCTGAAAATTTGAGGAAATAATAATGAGCTATTGTATCCGCAAACAAAATATCATAACCCTGGCATGACACAAGCTTGGTAGAATCTGAGCCGACTCTCCAAATCCTATCAAAGTATCATTATATAATCCCAGGGAGAGCTCACATCGTGCAGACCCAACATTTCCTGCTCTTAATTTTTCAGACCTCAAGGAAATGATTAATTATATTTTACAAACCTATTAGATATCTATATCTTCTCCAATATTTAGGTCATAGCATTATCTGCTAAAATAAAATATCCATAACCAAAAGAATAGATAATTGAATGATGATTGGATTTCAGAAGTGAACCACCGTCGAACAGGTCAGTCTTATGTTATCTTAAGATAATAATGTCTGGTAATGTATGGTAGATCGTCACGACTAATATTATGTGGTCATTGTGTACTTCTGTGAGTCACTTTAACCTGAGAGCAATATATTGGGGGTCACATTTTCCCTAAATTAGTATTGCCCTCAGCTCTAAAGGCTTCAGCCCCCTCCACGTATGGACCTCATAGCATGGGGATGTTAACAGCCAGTGAGTCACTTTGTCGTTGACTTTATGTTCCTTAACCATGGTAATATCTTGACAACAACTCAAAACTATATCATTACAATGACCAATAATATAAAGTTTTGCGCTTACTTTATCTCTCCGCCCATCCATTTGGGGCAAAATGTTCAAGTTCAACTATACTTCCAGAGAGCCTCTCAGGTGGGACATAGTATTTGAAAGTCAACAACAATGGCATGATTGCAGAAGAGTTTATGTGTATTGTCATTATAAAACACAACAGCACCACCATGCCTAATGAGTAAATTAAATTATCTTAAATGTTTTCCATTCGAACATATAAGTAATTTACATCATAAAAGGAGCTCTTCACATTTAATGAGGAAATGATCCCTTTTTTCAGATGGCCATTGAAGAAGTTGACCAGACTGTTTGTGAAGCAGCTAAATTCCTCAACAATCTGCGATATGAGAGGGAGGAGCGCGAGAGCAGGCTGAATGTTTGTAAACGGTTTTTGATAGAATATTAACACTTAACGTGTGCTCCTCAAAGAAAAAAATATGAAGGGTTTATGGGAATATGAATAAAAGAAAACAAGAGAATAGGAGGTGGAGATTTTATAAAATAACTGTTACCATAGAGCAATAATGGGTCACTTAAAACATTTCGAGTGTCAATTTTCATTTGTCTAGTAAATTGAATTACACACAAGGTTATGCTTTATAACTTATTAAAATAAAACAAAACCAATATATGATAATAAGTAAATAATATGTAGAATGTGGGTAATGCTTCTGTAGGAACTGAGACAGGAGGAGGAGCGATACACAAAGCATCTATCCATGAAGGGCGGGGAGCAGATAGAGACGGACGCCACCCTCACGCTGCTTGAGAACCAGCTCGACAAGGCGCGCATCAAGTACGACACCGCAAGAATTATAACGCGGAGGTGAGCGCGGCACAGGCTACCCATAAGCCGCTTCATAAACATTCAAAGTCTACACATAGGCTGTTTTGAAAACCTCTTGGTCACATTTAGACGCTTACAAAACTCCTTACTCCACAGAGACTGCTTACAGTATTGTTTCGTCTGCACATAGGCTTCTATCAAAACTCATTTTAGTCTAAGTTTATAGTGTTAATGGTATTTATATCCCGCGCGTTATGTTGTCGCACTTTATACAAGATAAACTATATGCTGAGTGAATTCTTCTTGAAATAGGTATCATGAGATTTTGGACACGTTGAAGGAGGATAGTTTAGCCATGCCAGCCAAGTTGGATTCCATGGAGGCCGCGCTCATCCATCAGGTGCACGAGCTGCACTCACTTAAGAAGACGTCCAAGTCTGCTCTGGAGGCCAGAGACACTACCAAGAAGGAACTCACCACCGTCGAACAGGTCAGCAATAAAGTTTCACATCTTAACCGTCCTCTTTTATTTTTATAGTTTTTTTAAGGTAAACTATGAAAAATGTTTTCATAAAGTCGACGAAGGTGATGATTTGCACCATACTTTTTCATTTGAAAATATTATATGATTGGGTAGTGACTTTTCAGGTTTCTGTGTTTTTGGTTTTTCAGCAAGCCTATGAAGCTCGCAAACAGCGTGAGATGGAGTTGTCCGCCACAAAGAAAGAAGTCGATATGAGGAAAAATGAGGCAGACAAGGTAGAAAGACGCCATGTCAGAGCCACCCTGATATCAGACAACCAGGACCTCAAGGCACAACAGGAACTACAGCAGAAACTGGAACGGCAACAGAAGATTCTCACCTACGAAGATGCCTACAGGTAGGAGCACAGGCCTATAGAAGGGGTACATACCTACAGGTAGGAGCACAGGCCTATAGAAGGGGTACATACCTACAGGTAGGAGTGCATGCCTATAGAAGGGGTACATACCTACAGGTAGGAGTGCATGCCTATAGAAGGGGTTCATACCTACAGGTAGGAGTACAATCCTATAGGAAGGGTACATACCTACAGGTAGGAGTGCATGCCTATAGAAGGGGTACATACCTACAGGTAGGAGTACATGCCTATAGGAAGGATACATACCTACAGGTAGGAGTGCATGCCTATAGAAGGGGTTCATACCTACAGGTAGGAGTACAATCCTATAGGAAGGGTACATACCTACAGGTAGGAGTGCATGCCTATAGAAGGGGTACATACCTACAGGTAGGAGTACATGCCTATAGGAAGGATACATACCTACAGGTAGGAGTGCATGCCTATAGAAGGGGTACTTGCCTACAGGTAGGAGTGCATGCCTATAGAAGGGGTACATACCTACAGGTAGGAGTACATGCCTATAGAAGGGGTACATACCTACAGGTAGGAGTACAATCCTATAGGAAGGGTACATACCTACAGGTAGGAGTGCATGCCTATAGAAGGGGTACATGCCTACAGGTATGAGTACGTGCCTGTAGAAGGGGTACATACCTACAGGTAGGAGTACGTGCCTGTAGAAGGGATACATACCTACAGGTAGGAGTAGATGCCTATAGGAAGGGGTTCATACCTACATGTAGGAGTACAGGCCTATAGGAAGGGGTACATACCTATATGGAGTTCATGCCTACAGGTAGTAGATCATGGCTACAGGTAGGTATATAATGCCCTAGCCTCGCTAATACAATTCTCCAATTTATGTCTAGACATGTCTACGTGATGACTACTAGTATGATCCAAATGAATGTAGATCTGGGTATCATCAGAATAAATATGATAGCTGAGCCCATGTTTTATCAGAATATCAGCAAGAGGAGACGTGTATACTGTGAAGAGGGTGGGTCCTAGGACGGATCCTTGAGGAACCACATACCTGATGGGTTTAGAGGATAAAGCCAAATACTCAGCAAATTATTCACTTGGGCATGGCTCCAGATCTCTGTTTCCGCTCACATTTCTAACACTAAAAGTTATACCACATGAACCCAAGGTAAATATGATACAAGGAAGGTATAGGACCATTCCCCAGGCCTGGGATCAGATGTGGGATAATACTGTATAAAAGTGTGTATGTAGCCTAATAATACATTGGCTTTGGATTTTTTCAGGCGGATCAAGGAGACGACCCACGTGACTGACATGGAGGATGTGGTACACCGGGTTATCCACCAGGATAGCAAGCAATCTCACCTCAAGAAGCAGGTCGGGGAACTGGAGAGCACCAGGCAGAGGCTCAAATCAGAACTCTCCACACTCCTGCAACAGTTCCACGACATGAAATACAGCGGAGAACAGAAAGAGTCACACTCCCAGCGCCTGCTCGCCGGGGTGAAAGAAGACCTGGACAAAGAACAGATCCACAACCAAAAGATCTGTGAACGTGTAGACACAAACAACAAGCTCCTCTTAGATCTGACTGCAGGGATTACAGCAATTCTAAACAAACTGGATGAAGTGAAACTGCGCCCACCTGAGCACAACTACACCCGTGGCAATGTGTATGAGGAGTTAGATATTGCCAGCAAGAAGCTTGACCACCTTCTGAAGGAACTCAATATCATGCCAGACACAAGCGTGGAGGACAAAATGAAGCTGGAATGCCCAGGTTTTCAAGATTTCTTAGAATCTCAGTTGCCTGCAGATAACATCCGAATCAGACTAAATAAACAAGATTCGAGGCTATCAACTTTGTCTGAGTTTGCCTTCGATGGCC
Organism: Amphiduros pacificus; assembly: GCA_949316495.1. Lineage (NCBI taxonomy): Eukaryota > Metazoa > Annelida > Polychaeta > Phyllodocida > Hesionidae > Amphiduros > Amphiduros pacificus. The sequence goes on from OX439001.1 coordinate 45,958,180, forward strand.
AAGAACAAGAACAGTTTCTCAATCGATCTGATATCAAACGGAATGGCACCAAACTGATTGAATCAAAAACCAAGGGTAACAAAAAGAAGAAATCTAAAAAGTGAGAAGATTCTGAATGAGCGTCATATTTCAAACTCTAACCGCACAATTACATATTACTGAACCGGAAAACAATGTATTATGGATTGCAAATAATTCATGTCGCTAAAATTAGTACTTAAGATGATATCACAAATTGATTACAAGGGCGTATTTTTTTGTTGTATTAATTTGTCAATATCATAATATATATAAACTAGAATATGTTCCTGTAAAAAAATATAATCATGTATTTCATTCTCAAAATAATTCTCTTTTTTTTTCTATTTTCAAAAATAACCTATTATTTTAAACGTAAATTTAAATGTAATTCACAAATGAAATTGGTCAAAATGGGAGAGGCGAATAACATCAGGGAAGATCGGGTTTTCAAATCACTGTAAACATTGAGATCGGAATAAATTTGTTCAGCATTCTCTCTGAACTCCAGATAAGATATCCTTGTTTGTCAATCGATCATATGAAAGCGAGCCATCACTTGTTATTTCCAAGAGTGACATCTGCCACATTTTCAACCTGCACTAAAGGGTTCATTTATTTATTCCCTGACAGGCTGCTAAGTAAGGCCTCTCCAAATCGGGTAGTTTCTCCTCTAAATTTAAATTATAAAAGTCACTCGTGAAAATTATTTGCCTTTTGTGTCTCTTTCATTTTTATCCTCGGTCATTTCTAATGACCTTGGGTTTCATTATAGCGCTCAGCGTCTGTCCGTATGTCTGTTACATTCTATGACGAAATTCCAACACTCAATTGCTTTTATAAAAGTAAATAGCCGTTTAACATTTTTTAAATTATTCTTTTGGGAATTGGTTGAGTTTGAGGATGGATGAACTTGGTCAAACGTCAATGCCATCCATGTCAATTCCTTCTGAACTCTATAATTTCTGAAAATTTAATCATTTCTTATTAAGTATACATGTCTCTCGATAGACAGGATCAGATGAATTCGGCGATGGACGACGTTGGCCAATTTTCCAGGTTTGCTACAGTTCTTTTTTTATTTATTTATTTTATTTTATTTTTTTCTCATTTTTACATATGCCTTAAAATACCAAACTAGACGGTGTGTGTATAATACCTACTAATAAAAACATGTCGTGCCAAAGCAAAGGACAGTAAACAGGAGAGTTAAAAATACAATATACAAAAACAAACAAATAAAGAAAGAAATTTACCCTCGCTTGAGAGATTTGAAAGAACTTATTGTATTTCTTCGTGATTTATGACACTTCTTAAGAGTTATATTATTTTGGATATAAAGTGACATGTTTCTATATACACTAACGTTTGTACTAAGTATACTACGGAGTGCACTACTCGAAAGAGCGTATTTATATTTTTAAATCTGAAGAAATAATTATTTTGAATAATCGCTTTTTAACCAGAGAAATAATTTTATGAGTGAAATAAAATAAACTTATGATTTTTCATATGATCCTAAATTCGTCGATGAGTGTTTTCAATGTTCACCGTATGCAAACATTAAAAGGAATACTGTCAACATAAACCTCTTTGCTTTACTCATCGTTATTTTTGACTTTGTCCCCAGAATGCCACATCCCCAAAAAAGATATTTGTCAAACTCAAGCTGATAATTTTATTGCTATGAAAGTTCAAGATACCTATGATCTAGTTATTAATCCAGCTGTTAAAAGTACATGTGTCAAGCTTATACAGCTGTATGTATTCAGTTTCCAGGTGACCGCTTTGTGATAATTGCGGCATGACCAATGCCCCTTCCTTCATGCTCCCCGATTACAGCTTTTCTCCCACTTGAAATTGTATGCTGAAGTGAATTTCTCAACTGCGGTAAAAGCCCCTAAATCTAATCCTACAAATATGATAGTAAACTAATTATTTCTTGAGCAATTTAAAATAAAATAATTCGAATAAATAATTTTTTGGGTGTCAAGGAAAATTGAGATAATTTTTGTCAATGATTTATCCATTAATACCATAGAAATGAATGGCGGGAAAAGTAGCGATACCCACAGCGAAAGCTGATGAATTCTGCTGTATGTTCGCCATGTTTTTTGTTCAATTCATCTCTCAAATGACATTGAACAATTGAAAATATTTTTGTATTTTCTGACCCAAATCATGGATTGGGGCAGATGTGGGCCGTGTGCATTGGCCTGTACCGGTCTCTATTTCTACACCGAGGATAGAGACAGAACCCAGTCTTAATAGATGAGAATGTCCTGAGTGTAAGTATCTCATCAGCCGACTTAAGGCTATATATCTCAGGAAGTTCAGTAAGAAAAGGAGGCGAGCCACCATGAGTACCGAAGATAAAACAGTAAAACCAGCGGAGGATGACACTCATCTGGACACTGGTCAGGTTAAAATGGCACCTTACACCCAGGACATGCCATCTGGCATTACGATGTTTACAATCTATTTTGTGACTGGCATCACTCATGGCTGCATGTTCATCTACCTGGGCATTACGCCTTTCCTCTTCAAGCAGTATGGCACTGACCCTGTGACCTTCAGTTACATCATGAGCATCTGTGCCTTCCTCACCCTGCTGTCCAGCCCGGTCCTGGGCCGCGTCGCGGATGTGTTCGGTTCCCGCACCGTGCTCATCCTCAGCATGCTCTCTGCATCAGCAGCTCACTTCACCATGGGAACCGCTTCCAGTGTCCCCATGCTTCTTGTCTCTAAGGGATTCTCTCTCCTGATGAACATCATGTCAGCCGCCCAGATGACAATAACAGACATCACCCCAGAGGCCGACAGGAGCAGGTATCTGGGTAAGATCATGATCCCGATGAGTGCAGGCATGATTGTAGGACCCACACTAGGTGGCACTCTATCAAAGTATCTAGGACCCCAAGGTACTCTGATGCTGACATGTCTTGCACCTCTACTTTGTATTATCCCCGTCCTGACTTTCATCCCACATACCCAGAAGAGCGTATCCAGAGATGCCGCAGGGCCCAAAGCCAAGAAGGGGGCCACTGACTGGTCCCGCCTCAGTGAGTTCTTCCATGGAGACATTCCATACCTGCTCATCATGAGGATCCTGTCTTCTCTGCCATATATGATTTTCTTGATGAACTTCCCATTGGCTGGCATCAACTTCTTCAAACTGACCCCCCAGGGTAACGGCATGGTTGTATCTTGCCTGGGCATGTTCAACATGTTCAACAACTGGTTCACCCTGGGATTCATCTCCAAGCGATTCCACCAGGAACAGCTGATCCGATGGACTCCAGTTGTCTCTGTCGCTACCTACTTTGTCCTGAGTCAGGTGACTGAGGTGTGGCAGTTGTTTTTTACCCTCTTCCCCATCAACCTTAGCTTTGCCACCATGGAAAACCAGATCATGACCAGACTCACCAAGAGTGTGGACAAGAAGGACACTGGCACAATGGTAGGAATGGCCACTGCTTTGTTCTACCTGTCCCGCACAATATCGCCCACAGTGGGTGGCATCCTCATGAATACATACGGCTGGAGTGCTATTGGGCAGCTGGGATTTGTTGTTAGTATCTTAATGGCATCTCTCTCAGTTGTGAAACACAGATAAACATTTTAAAGAATCAGCTGAAGAATGGAGGAACCCCTTACTATTCACGCATACAGTCGACATGTGACTTATTGATTTTCATCATGGCTGACTAAATATCTTTGATATCATTGTTTTGGAATAAAGATATGCTCATGAGAAACACTCTTTATTGGAATGAGTGATGTTTGCAAGTATGTATTAATAAAATGTCATAATACTTAGGATGAGAGTTCATATTTGCATTTGCATTTCCAGGCAAAATGTTGAGTGGGCAATCTTGCTATATTGTTAAATTGAAATGATATAAGACCTGTCAGACACAAGCCTAAACTATTGTGTTGCACTTTTTTATTGGTTTTCTTTATTGTTTACCATTTTGGAGACTTTATCTCTGTGTGCTTTTTTATGGCAGTTATGACACTGATATGTAAAATATCAATCTTAACTCTTTCATGGTATAACATCCATTGTGTGTTGCAAAATAAAAGATTCTATGGAGTTGAAATTTTGAAGTTAAATCTAATTACATATAGACTATGCAGTCCATTATATAATAGGACTATCAAGGACATCTCGTTGCAATGGGTTTGTGCAGCGGGCGAATAATGTCACTATTATGGAGGGTTTGCTCTGATTGGTTGACATAAATATAGAACAGGGAAACCCTAAACAACAACTGCAAGTTCCAGTGACGTGTGACCGGAATTCCGGGCAAAGGCATACGGGCACCTGCGAGCTGGTTTACTGTCCATATATATGGACATGTTATTACTGTCTAAATTACATACATATATAAAAAAAGCATGAACGTGATCAGAGAGGAAGGGTGACGAGATTTGAAAAAAAAAAAAAAGTTGCTGTGTGAGGTATGGGCTGCAATAAAATTCGCCACTGATAAGAGCGTGTCATCTCGCTGTTGCGTCACCACGTAGCCTGCCCTCTGGTGTAAGTGACGCTGAACTAATCTCCACTTCACTTTTGTTTTGCAAGTTTATGTGAAGGGTTGCGCCTTTAGCATATTATGAATGGCACAATTATCACTTATTTGTTGTCATAATTACATTAAAAATGAAAATTAACTCCCAATATGCCTATATTTCTGTATTAGAGCTTTGTTTTCAACCATCGCTAAATTGACCTATTTATTGACCTACTTATTGAGGCCCTGCTAGGTTTTGTACAAAAGTGGTCTATATGGGTGAAATGCAGATATTTTTAGCCACCACAATTGAGAGATAGCTGCACAAGTGAGAGATAGCAAGTGATAGACTGTTACAACAGCAAGAGATAGCTGCATAAATAAGAGATAGCTGCATAAATAAGAGATAGCTGCATAAATAAGAGATAGCTGCATAAATAAGAGATAGCTGCATAAATAAGAGATAGCTGCACAAATAAAGGATAACTGCATAAATAAGAGATAGTTGCATAAATAAGAGATAGCTGCATACTGCATAAATAAGAGATAGCTGCATAACTGAGAGATAGCTGCGTAACTGAGAGATAGCTGCACAAATAAGAGATAGCTGCATAAATAAGAGATAGCTGCATAAATAAGAGATAACTGCATAAATAAGATATAGCTGTATAAATAAGAGATAGCTGCATGAATAAGAGATATCTGCATAATTGAGAGATAGCTGCATTGAGACATGACAAAGTGAGAGATAGTTACAACTAGTGAGAAATAGTTACAATAGTTGCAATATTGAGCGATAGCTGCAATAGTGAGACAGTTACAACAGGGAGAGATAGCTGCATAAATGAGAGACAGCTACATATATAAATTATTTTATTCATTCACATTTCACATTAGAATGGAATAGAGTATTGTTTACATTAAATACAGGTTAAAAATTATTCACATTAGTTTTCACAGACTTCATTTAAAATGTCTTCCATATTTGAAACATTAAAACCAGCTATCATCTTGCTACCACAAATACATTCTCTCATTTCCATTATAAGAGAAAGCGCTATGTGATCATGATCCGTACACTCATCGATGTATGCATGCTTGAGCATCCCATGCCCACTTGTCATCACTTCACTGACCTCTGCCTTCAGTCTCTTAGCAATCACTCTCACATTCCTGCCAATCACACTTTTCGCTGTTCCAGCACATAGGCTCGCCATAAATGCTGTTATGCTATTATCACTCTTGATCATAGTTCGGATCATCTTGAGAGAGCGTCTATAGATTTGATCCATGGCGCTACATGTGCCTAGTAGATGTGGGAGGTACCTTGTGTGTGTCCTGTACGGCAGCCTCAGTAGTCTTCTCACACACCGATTCCAGGTTCTCTGAAAACTCTCCACTTCTCTGTCCGTGAGGTCCCAGGCCTGGGCACCATAGAAGTGAGCACACTGAGAGTTAAAGACACTTGCCAACACCAGGTCACTACTCCTCGCCAATGTGGCTAACACTGTGTTCACTCGGCCTATCAGATCACCCTTCTTCTCACGTATCTCCTTCCATCAGCGAGAATGAGTGACATAGCGTATGTAACGGGTTTATAGCAGTGGGAGGAGCGGACGTCCAGAAAGCACCCTGCAGAGCACTTTCAGTGACATTTAATATTGGCCGTGTTCAACTTCACTAACTTCCTCATACTGTTGAGAAAAATCAAATACATGATTTTTTTTTAGAAATACATCAGCTAATAAATGTTATAACCCAATTGACTCTACATTCAATATATTTTTTATTATATCTTTTTTTTAATAATTTCTATTCATGACTAGTTTTCTCATATTTTTCAGGGAATATCTCTTCTTTTTTAGGTATTATTATGATAAGAGCAACTTATTGCTGATTATTTTCTGAAATTAGATTACATATATAAAAAAAGCATGAACGTGATCAGAGAGGAAGGGTGACGAGATTTGAAAAAAAAAAAAAAGTTGCTGTGTGAGGTATGGGCTGCAATAAAATTCGCCACTGATAAGAGCGTGTCATCTCGCTGTTGCGTCACCACGTAGCCTGCCCTCTGGTGTAAGTGACGCTGAACTAATCTCCACTTCACTTTTGTTTTGCAAGTTTATGTGAAGGGTTGCGCCTTTAGCATATTATGAATGGCACAATTATCACTTATTTGTTGTCATAATTACATTAAAAATGAAAATTAACTCCCAATATGCCTATATTTCTGTATTAGAGCTTTGTTTTCAACCATCGCTAAATTGACCTATTTATTGACCTACTTATTGAGGCCCTGCTAGGTTTTGTACATAAGTGGTCTATATGGGTGAAATGCAGATATTTTTAGCCACCACAATTGAGAGATAGCTGCACAAGTGAGAGATAGCAAGTGATAGACTGTTACAACAGCAAGAGATAGCTGCATAAATAAGAGATAGCTGCATAAATAAGAGATAGCTGCATAAATAAGAGATAGCTGCATAAATAAGAGATAGCTGCATAAATAAGAGATAGCTGCACAAATAAAGGATAACTGCATAAATAAGAGATAGTTGCATAAATAAGAGATAGCTGCATACTGCATAAATAAGAGATAGCTGCATAACTGAGAGATAGCTGCGTAACTGAGAGATAGCTGCACAAATAAGAGATAGCTGCATAAATAAGAGATAGCTGCATAAATAAGAGATAACTGCATAAATAAGATATAGCTGTATAAATAAGAGATAGCTGCATGAATAAGAGATATCTGCATAATTGAGAGATAGCTGCATTGAGACATGACAAAGTGAGAGATAGTTACAACTAGTGAGAAATAGTTACAATAGTTGCAATATTGAGCGATAGCTGCAATAGTGAGACAGTTACAACAGGGAGAGATAGCTGCATAAATGAGAGACAGCTACATATATAAATTATTTTATTCATTCACATTTCACATTAGAATGGAATAGAGTATTGTTTACATTAAATACAGGTTAAAAATTATTCACATTAGTTTTCACAGACTTCATTTAAAATGTCTTCCATATTTGAAACATTAAAACCAGCTATCATCTTGCTACCACAAATACATTCTCTCATTTCCATTATAAGAGAAAGCGCTATGTGATCATGATCCGTACACTCATCGATGTATGCATGCTTGAGCATCCCATGCCCACTTGTCATCACTTCACTGACCTCTGCCTTCAGTCTCTTAGCAATCACTCTCACATTCCTGCCAATCACACTTTTCGCTGTTCCAGCACATAGGCTCGCCATAAATGCTGTTATGCTATTATCACTCTTGATCATAGTTCGGATCATCTTGAGAGAGCGTCTATAGATTTGATCCATGGCGCTACATGTGCCTAGTAGATGTGGGAGGTACCTTGTGTGTGTCCTGTACGGCAGCCTCAGTAGTCTTCTCACACACCGATTCCAGGTTCTCTGAAAACTCTCCACTTCTCTGTCCGTGAGGTCCCAGGCCTGGGCACCATAGAAGTGAGCACACTGAGAGTTAAAGACACTTGCCAACACCAGGTCACTACTCCTCGCCAATGTGGCTAACACTGTGTTCACTCGGCCTATCAGATCACCCTTCTTCTCACGTATCTCCTTCCATCAGCGAGAATGAGTGACATAGCGTATGTAACGGGTTTATAGCAGTGGGAGGAGCGGACGTCCAGAAAGCACCCTGCAGAGCACTTTCAGTGACATTTAATATTGGCCGTGTTCAACTTCACTAACTTCCTCATACTGTTGAGAAAAATCAAATACATGATTTTTTTTTAGAAATACATCAGCTAATAAATGTTATAACCCAATTGACTCTACATTCAATATATTTTTTATTATATCTTTTTTTTAATAATTTCTATTCATGACTAGTTTTCTCATATTTTTCAGGGAATATCTCTTCTTTTTTAGGTATTATTATGATAAGAGCAACTTATTGCTGATTATTTTCTGAAATTAGATTACATATATAAAAAAAGCATGAACGTGATCAGAGAGGAAGGGTGACGAGATTTGAAAAAAAAAAAAAAGTTGCTGTGTGAGGTATGGGCTGCAATAAAATTCGCCACTGATAAGAGCGTGTCATCTCGCTGTTGCGTCACCACGTAGCCTGCCCTCTGGTGTAAGTGACGCTGAACTAATCTCCACTTCACTTTTGTTTTGCAAGTTTATGTGAAGGGTTGCGCCTTTAGCATATTATGAATGGCACAATTATCACTTATTTGTTGTCATAATTACATTAAAAATGAAAATTAACTCCCAATATGCCTATATTTCTGTATTAGAGCTTTGTTTTCAACCATCGCTAAATTGACCTATTTATTGACCTACTTATTGAGGCCCTGCTAGGTTTTGTACAAAAGTGGTCTATATGGGTGAAATGCAGATATTTTTAGCCACCACAATTGAGAGATAGCTGCACAAGTGAGAGATAGCAAGTGATAGACTGTTACAACAGCAAGAGATAGCTGCATAAATAAGAGATAGCTGCATAAATAAGAGATAGCTGCATAAATAAGAGATAGCTGCATAAATAAGAGATAGCTGCATAAATAAGAGATAGCTGCACAAATAAAGGATAACTGCATAAATAAGAGATAGTTGCATAAATAAGAGATAGCTGCATACTGCATAAATAAGAGATAGCTGCATAACTGAGAGATAGCTGCGTAACTGAGAGATAGCTGCACAAATAAGAGATAGCTGCATAAATAAGAGATAGCTGCATAAATAAGAGATAACTGCATAAATAAGATATAGCTGTATAAATAAGAGATAGCTGCATGAATAAGAGATATCTGCATAATTGAGAGATAGCTGCATTGAGACATGACAAAGTGAGAGATAGTTACAACTAGTGAGAAATAGTTACAATAGTTGCAATATTGAGCGATAGCTGCAATAGTGAGACAGTTACAACAGGGAGAGATAGCTGCATAAATGAGAGACAGCTACATATATAAATTATTTTATTCATTCACATTTCACATTAGAATGGAATAGAGTATTGTTTACATTAAATACAGGTTAAAAATTATTCACATTAGTTTTCACAGACTTCATTTAAAATGTCTTCCATATTTGAAACATTAAAACCAGCTATCATCTTGCTACCACAAATACATTCTCTCATTTCCATTATAAGAGAAAGCGCTATGTGATCATGATCCGTACACTCATCGATGTATGCATGCTTGAGCATCCCATGCCCACTTGTCATCACTTCACTGACCTCTGCCTTCAGTCTCTTAGCAATCACTCTCACATTCCTGCCAATCACACTTTTCGCTGTTCCAGCACATAGGCTCGCCATAAATGCTGTTATGCTATTATCACTCTTGATCATAGTTCGGATCATCTTGAGAGAGCGTCTATAGATTTGATCCATGGCGCTACATGTGCCTAGTAGATGTGGGAGGTACCTTGTGTGTGTCCTGTACGGCAGCCTCAGTAGTCTTCTCACACACCGATTCCAGGTTCTCTGAAAACTCTCCACTTCTCTGTCCGTGAGGTCCCAGGCCTGGGCACCATAGAAGTGAGCACACTGAGAGTTAAAGACACTTGCCAACACCAGGTCACTACTCCTCGCCAATGTGGCTAACACTGTGTTCACTCGGCCTATCAGATCACCCTTCTTCTCACGTATCTCCTTCCATCAGCGAGAATGAGTGACATAGCGTATGTAACGGGTTTATAGCAGTGGGAGGAGCGGACGTCCAGAAAGCACCCTGCAGAGCACTTTCAGTGACATTTAATATTGGCCGTGTTCAACTTCACTAACTTCCTCATACTGTTGAGAAAAATCAAATACATGATTTTTTTTTAGAAATACATCAGCTAATAAATGTTATAACCCAATTGACTCTACATTCAATATATTTTTTATTATATCTTTTTTTTAATAATTTCTATTCATGACTAGTTTTCTCATATTTTTCAGGGAATATCTCTTCTTTTTTAGGTATTATTATGATAAGAGCAACTTATTGCTGATTATTTTCTGAAATTAGATTAATATTCAATTTATCTAATACCTCAAAAATAACTGTGAGGTCAAATTAAAGTCCGTCAAATTGTCACTTTTGTAACCCTACCGATTTAAGCTATTTTTAATCATTTTATCTTCATAATAAATCTTGAAATTGACGGACTTTTTTTTCAATTTCTTTTTAGTATTAATGTGTTTTTCTGTGCAGTATTCTATATATTTTCATAAACTAACCCCCAATAAGCTGGCATTTTTATATTATTTCAAAAAACTTTGTATTATAGTATTTTCCTCTGTTTTCCCTTATGGATTGACCACAAAACTATAAATTGCTCTCAAATTATTAATTATGAACATATTTTGATGAATAAGGACTCTATGAGCTCGTATTTGAAAGATGTAGATGATAGGATAATAAAACATGTAGATAATTTCATGGAAATAGGCTTTTTATTTTCAAGGTCATTGAAAGGTCACTTCAAGGTCACTGGCAATATTTGATCAAAATAGCCTAAGAAGGTTGACATTCGATCACATATCACTTGTAGATGTATTCTGGGTAGTAAAAAAGTTATATCCCTATGTCTGCTATTTCTAGTGATGTTCTCCGACAACGTAGATTCTAAGTGATTGCCAAGGTGCTCTGTGCTGTCCACCCATGCCAGCGCACTTCCGTTCAGCTCGACCAGTAGTTTCACCGTTACTGCCCGTCGACTGAAAAGCATACACTTGGTCTTGACTGGGTTATACCCGACACTGTACTCCTCCCCAAAACCTTCACAAGAGGCGACCATTGTTCTCAGACCAGATACACTGGGTACAAGTAGGGTAAGGTCATCTGCGTAATCTAGAGCACCGTAGTAGTGCCTACCCACCCAGCAACCAACTCCACCAGCCTCAAACCTGTTGAGCAGCTCATCCATGTACACACAAAACATGAGAGGTGAAATAATTCCCCCCTGACGGATGCCGTTGCATGTCTCAAACACAGTTGAATGATGCCCTCTCCAAACAGTCCTCATTACCTGTCTCTGGTATAGGTCAAGCATAGACCGCAATGCCAATCCTGGAACCCCTCTATCGATCAGCAGCTGGAAAAGCTTGTCATGCCTCACACGATCAAACGCTTTGGTGGCATCGATGAAGCAGGCATACACTTCGGACTTGTTGTCAAGGTAGTAGTTGACCACTTCTTTCAGCATCAGCGTACACATAGTGGTGCTATGGTCCTTCTTAAAGGCATACTGCATCTCACTGGTGCTCAGCAGCTTCTGATACCTCATGATCATGATGACGTCTATGAGCTTGGCAATGGACGAGCACAGAGTGATGCCCCGGTAATTTGTACTAGTACACAGGCTCTCATTCTTACTTTTTGGGATCGAGGAAATGGTTCCTATCAGAACATCCTTCGGCTGGTAACCATGAGTTATTATGGCTGTCACCAGCTTCGAGAGTTGCTCCCTCATACCTGCTCCACTCATGATCAGATGGTTGGAGATGAGGCCTCTATCACCATCAGACTTGTTGGCCTTCAGATAGTCTACAGCATCATTGATGTTCTCCTCTGAGACTACCCTATCCTCCTCCTCATACTGCACACACTGCTGTCGTACATGTATGTTCACTCTCTCCATACCTTCAGCACTCGAGGGCACAGAGTTATACAGCTGTCTGTATTTGGAGGCAAAGTTCTCCGCAATGACTGCGGAATCTGATTGGCCATCCACAGTATCCGGCAGCCTGTCCCTTGGGTGCATCTTCCTCACTTCCTTAAAGAAATCTCTCGACCTGCTTTCAGCCACTGCCACTACCATCTTCTCATCTCTCAGCTGGGCCTCTCTCCTCTTGTTTCTTCTATTGGCATACATAAATTGTCTTTTAGCATCTCTCATACAATCATATATCATTCCTACCGAGGGCTTGCCACAGCCAACCCATACATTATGCCACCATAAACACTCATCTTTGTATGGTTTCACATCCTCACTCCACCCAGGCCGGTTCCTCGACTGCTTCTTGACAAGTGGGAACACAGCATCTGCACTGAGGCAACAGTCTATAAGCTCTGAACACCAACTGTCTATCTGATCTCTATGTGCACCACTCTCACACATGACATCATTACAACATGCCACATCATAGTCTTTAAGCTCAGAGATCAACTTCTGCTGCCTTTGCTGGTACTGCTTGGTGTGGATCTCAGTCACTCTGTGCCAGCAGATGGCGGGCTCGGTGAGATGACTGCAAAGTGAGAAATAGTTACAGCAGTGAGAGATAGTTACAGCAGTGAGAGATAGCTGCACAAATGAGAGAGTTACATAAGTGAGATTCCTGCACATGCAAGAGACAGCTGCATCAGTGAGATAGCTGTACAAGGGAGAGACAGCTGCATAAGTGAGAGATAATTGCAACAGTGAGAGACAGCTATAGCAGTGAGAGACAGCTGCATAAGTGAGAGATAGCCACAACAGAGAGAGACAGCATCCTTTCCCAGCCGAAGGCACTTGTAATAATAATAATAATAATAATAATAATAATAATAATAATAATAATAATAATGATAATAATAATAATGATAATGATAATGATAATGATAATGATAATAATAATAATAATAATAATAATAATAATAATAATAATAATAATAATAATAATAATAATAATAATAATAATAATAATAATAATTATAATTATAATTTTAATTATAATTATAATTATAATTACAATTATAATTACAATTATAATAAAATTTGGACAAGAAAATTTATTTTAAATTTGATGGGAAAATTCATATTAACTTGGCTTATCTTGGGAGTCTTGAGTCCTGTTCACAATTATTTGCCTTTAAAGTAATCTCAGTCTTCCAAGAAGGGAAACAGTTTTCTTGGCAGGGTTAGGCTGGTGTAAATTGAAGGCACCAAACTCAATACATAGTTCAGCAACAATGCATTTGTTTTTATTTTATTTTATCTTATTTTATATTTTTTTTGACAAACGTAATGAGACATTTTAGTTTTTTAAGAGGCAAATTATTAGTTGTTTACACATTTTTAAATGATTTACTTGTAACATGTTTCATATTTTGTGATCAAAATTAATTACAAATAAATAAATATCTAATTATTTTTACAAAGGTCGGAATTGATAAATATGTTATAATGTCTTGCAAATCAAATCATCACGTCTTATATTGGAACAGAAACTCGTGTCTTGAAAATCATCTCTTAACCACGTCATAAACTGGACCAAAGGTTTATGTTTTAACCACGTCATAAATGAGTAATAATATCCTGAGAGCAATAATAAATTGTTATTATATTGCTCTCAGTAATATCACAACAAAAATAAGTTCTTGAATATCATACATAATGCCATCATTATTCAAATGTTCTTCTCGGAACGGGACATTTTTGTCACCATTTAAAGTAAGCCTGTTCGAAAATTCGCGTTATCTGTACCTATTGCCTCGAAACGTATGCGCGCGGAAAGTACCCACCGCGTAAAAAAGAAGTGAAACAAAACCGGTCAGTAACAAACTTGTTATTTATTCTTATATCAGCCAAGCGAATGATATAATTGCACAATATCAAGATTCAGACAGTTTTAGGATTTCATTTACTCCTAAGAGGAAGCGAACATATTCACAAAGTAAACAAACTCAGAGAGATAAAGGGTCAAGCTTGGTGAAATTGTATCACTATCCATGATCAGTCCAACTCAAGACGAGAAATTGAATCAACTACGCCAGAGCCAAGCAGAGAGGCATTTTAAACACATCTATAAGTTTACTCGGCAAAACCAAACGGCATCCCACCGAGAGTGCAATATTGCACTAGTGGTGTAGCTGGTCCACACCAAGGACACCAACCTTTAAACTCTGGCAGGGGAGTTCCTGAATGAGTTTCGGTTTCCAATGTATGTACATCGAAGCAGTTTCCGACAGGCAGTAGTTTCCGAAAAGGGCATCTCCACAGGTCTTAAATTGTTGGAAATATAGTTCTGTGCCAAACTACCGGTACTTGTTGGCACAAGTGATAGCATTAGTTTACTCATGAAATTCCTCAATGACTTGATTTGTTTTCTTCAATTTTAATTTGTCAGTATTATTATAATAATGTAATTAATCAAAATATCTAATTTATTTTTTCATCAAGGTGTACTCAGACTGTCTGAAACTACTTCTCACACATAATTTACACCACCTGAAAACATCACTGTTGAAAAGCCTCCTGCCTCTGTTAGTTTTATATGAATATTTACATTTTCTTATGATTTGACATAAAAAAAAAGTTACTGTTCAAATATTCCGTGTTATATTTTGAAGGATGACAGCTATGTTTTTTGTGGTGCCCACATTAGTAAGGCCTACTAACGCTGCTTACGGGTGCCATAGATGTTGTAGTTTGCACTTCCAAGATTTTGGCCCTTTTCTCTCTCTCCTTTGACTGAGTTGCAGCCCTCTCACTCAAGAAAAGGACCCTCACAGCTTAAACAAGAAAAAGTGGTGATCCACATGAAACACGGATGAGAAAAAAAAATAACAAACTAACCAAAACTGTCAACAAACAGAACAAAAATTAAAATATTACAACCAAAAAAACAAAAATTAGAAAAAAAAACACAAAATGAAATATTATCTTGATTCATCTTTTAAAATTATTTAATTTGGTATATGAACGATTTTTTTAGGACAACTTTATGCAAAGATGTGCCTTTTCAGGCTCGATTACATAAGTTGCCCTAATATCGCTCAGGCGCTAACCGCAAATCATCGATTAAACTTTTGCATTGTCATCTGACTTCTAATTGTCCGATTTACACCAAATTTGAACTAAAATTACTGATAATTCCTTGTTCTAGCGATTGGGAAGCATTTCCATGCAATTTAAAGGGATAATTTTGTACAGCGATGGGCGATGACAAAGTTGTCATTTCAGCAGGATGCCTATTGGCTTTGCCGAACCGGTAATCTTGAAGATGCATATTTTGTCATCACACACTTCGTTATCTTTGTTTGCAAGTTATAGGAACGCATATTATCGATCGGCATTTCATGCTCTATCGATTGGATAAGATTTCCAAGCAATGTGAATTGATAATTTCGCACATCGATGGGTAGATGGGCGATGACAATATTGCCGTCTTCAAATTTTTCAGGCGCTAACTGCAAATCATCTATCAGACTTTTGCATGTTATCTGACTTCTAATTGTCCGATTTACACCAAATTTTAAACTAAACTTACTGATAATTCCTACTTCTATTGATTGGGAAGCATTTCCAAGCAATTTATAAAGATTATTTTATGAAACGATGGGCGAAAACGATGACATAGTTTTGAATGTTCTGCTTTGTTTGCATCACGGACTTCTTTTCTTTTGTATTCAAACGCCGAATACAAGACTGGTCCCCTAGCGCATGTCAAGAATGGAGGGCGGCACCAGTCTAATCTATTGCATGCACACGACAAACACTCCACAGTGGCGTCAGTTGTTTTAACAATTATGACCACAGAAAAAACCGAATTACAACCCACAGGAAATGACTACCCATTTCCCATGATCGTACCGATCACAGAATAACACAGATAGTAACCATCCGTGTTACAAAAAGGTCCTTAGGGGATGGTAACAGTCAACTGTCTCCTATTTTCCCAAAAATTGTTCAGCAAACAATTTATCATGATAGAGTGCAATTGCTGCATGCTTTCTTATCTGTATTTAACCAGAATAGAAGTGTGGAAGTACATGCTTTGATTGAAAATAATAAACAAGGACTACAACTCCATTTATAAATATTAATTTTTACAGATTATTTTACCATATTCAAAATAATTTGATCATCACTACAATCATGCAAGAAACCAAAGTTCCAATAATCAAATTTTGTCCAAGTAAATGACTAAATTGCAACATCTGCAACTCTGCTCCAGGTGGTACTGCTTAATTAAAATTAACTGAGAACTTTTTCATTTGCAGTTTAACATAGATCCTTCTGTTTCTCTCATTTCATTAATTTGAATGGGTTACATGGTGGTCATCATGATTGAGATTTATGGTGATTCAACAAGATTTTGCCACATATCAGTTAACTCTTTATCAAATGTGGTGTATTTATATGTTTTAGTGTTGTTGAGTACATGTAGAAGTGGTAGCCATGGCTGACGGTAAAGGAGATGACGGGAGCAGTGCAGAGAAACCTGTGGATACGCCAACTTCCACAACCACCACCACCAGTGTTCCAGCAGTCACAGACACAGAAAGAGAAATTGCTCATCAGGCGACAGAGGAATTTGACAAAGGCAACTACGATGTGTGCATCAAATTGCTGCACAAGTTGAATGACACTCGAAGTCAGGATCCTCGTGTTGGCCACAATTTGGCTGTGATAGAATACTATAAGTCTAAATTCACACGTACAAAAGAGTTCAAAGCAGCCATGACACAAGTTGCCACAAAGGTAAGAATGTCTTCAATTTCTCATATCATAATATTTTTCTGTCAATAGCTCAAATAATCTGACAAAATTTGACAAACTGAAATATCCCTTAGTCATTGGTTCTACAATTTGGTGAAATGAAAACTTTGCCACATATGAACATCATGACAAATTGAAATTATGATAGAGTAAAAGATAAGCTGCTATAAGGCATAAAAGTTGCACTCCCAGGAGAGATCTGTCTTAGCCATAAGCTGCACATGATGGGTAAACACGGGTAGCGTGAACTTTGTTTAAACTCAATTGAGGCTCAAAGTGGAGTAGCACTGTTTGACGTCATTTTGGCACTATCCAAAGGACAATACATTTCATGACGTCATAGCATATTACCATACTCTTATGACGTAATTTTAACTTTCAGTGCCTCTATGATCACACTCCACATAAAAATGACGCCAAGAAAGAAGTGTGCTTTCAAAAGGGGGATATAAATTAGGTTCCTGTTCAAATAGGTTTTACAAACATTTACTGGAGTGCATCAACCAAAACAATATTTAGATATGAAAGGCAAATATTTTTAGCATTAATTTATGATACTTATACATATTTTTCAAAATTACTGCTTAAAAGTCATATGACAAGAATTTTTTTAAGTGGGAAATCTTTAGATTTCATACCTCTGAGAAACATCTGACAATTTTTTCTGCAGTCTGATGTTTAGTTTAGCTATAATCTAAGATCTTTGAACCCCCAGGGTAATTAACCTACTCCCTTGACCTAGAACTGGGTCAGCAGGCTGCCTACGTCATTGCGCCCCGCATGCATCTCCAGCACACATATTCCTCCTATGTCTATACATGTATAACAGATGATGTCCTTTCTTCTACACAAATAACATCCATTGAAAATATGATTAATGGCAAAACTTAAGGCTGTAAAATAGAGACCTGCATTTACATCAGCTTCCCATCCCACAATCCCTACTTTAATTGAAGAAAATAAGCAAACATGACTTAATTGGGTATAGTGTCTGAAATATGGCCTGCTCTACTCTTATCAGTTTCAAGACACTTATTATCTAGCCCTAAACATTATGGAATGAAGTTTAAGGGTTTTCAAACTGTAAATGGAACATTGAGATGACACTTTTAAAATATCTATGAATTATTTTTAGTTGATATTTCCATATTTTTTTACTTTTACACTGAAAATTTATTTATTTATTTGTTAACCAACGACCAGTCACAATATCAATTGGTTGAATATTATTCATATTCAGTAATGTTGAGCTAAACTTTGTATGACATAACTGAAAAAAAATGTCTTGAAAGCATTCGACACATTTTTAGATCTGTTTCATTGCTGGAAATTATTTGGACTTCTAAATTTTGAGGTCTGGTTATATATTATTTATGCATTGCAGTTGTATTTCAATGGCCATTTGAAATGTTTAGTTTGGTATTTTTTTAATGTCTGTCATTGCATGTCAGTGGGTACCCAACTAAATCATATATCAATATTGATATACAAACAGACAAAGGAATTTTGAATAAAAATAGAAATTCTGTAAAAATGATACTAAACTTTGAGATTTCAACATTTCTTTCTCAAGAAGGAAATGACTTTGACCATAACATTATGATAAAGAATAGTTCAGTCAGTCCCTTGAGGGATCTGAATAATCTCAATAGGCAGATGTAAGTTTGCCAAACTCAACTGGGTGGCTGTCTGTATTCCTGTCTTCCCCATCACCACAGGCAGAATCCAAGTGTCTATGATGTGAAACATGATCTGACCTACTATCCACATGTGCTAATTAGGCCACCAGTGGTTCAAAGATGTTATCAACACTCTTGTTATTACTTATAAATTACAATCCCTCAAGACTTTCACTGGCTAGGAGTGGTTTGTTTTGAACATGAAGGGCGAACATGCGTCACTTCCGGCAAAATCTCAGCAGCCCTGATTTGACCCACATAAAAAGGGGCGTGTCCAGCAAATCACTTTGATCCACTATAATTCTGTACTCCATTTATAAAAATGTGTAAAACATGTTGAAATGCAATGTCCATGTATTGTAATATATTATGGCACAATATAAACATTTTCACAATTTTCTTGTCATGTGACTTTTAATCTCTTTAATTTACAATTAATGGTTGGTTAATTCAGTTAGTTGCAAACGTTCTTATTTTAAGTTATTTTTTGTCATCATATATCAATGTTATATTGAATACAGACTGAAATCACCTGCCTTCATTAATCCCACATTTCTGCTTGTTTTCAATCTGACAAAAGCCATGCCAATTAAAAACTGTCCTAGAAAATGGTGAAAGTGCAAAAACCAACACTTGCAAATTGACCATGTTGCATTTAGTTGTCTTGTGCAGATGGGCAGAGGAAAGCATTTTTCTCAAGAATGATTTTGTAGACCCATGTGAGCCTTGAGAACACTGCTGGGCTGGATGATGTATAAATGATGATGATTTTGTAGACCCATGTGAGCCTTGAGAACACTGCTGGGCTGGATGATGTATAAATGATAATGATTTTGTAGACGCATGTGAACCTTGAGAACACTGCTGGGCTGGATGATGTATAAATGATGATGATTTTGTAGACGCATGTGAACCTTGAGAACACTGCTGGGCTGGATGATGTATAAATGATGATGATTTTGTAGACCCATGTGAACCTTGAGAACACTGCTGGGCTGGATGATGTATAAATGATGATGATTTTGTAGACCCATGTGAACCTTGAGAACACTGCTGGGCTGGATGATGTATAAATGATAATGATTTTGTAGACGCATGTGAACCTTGAGAACACTACTGGGCTGGATGATGTATAAATGATGATGATTTTGTAGACGCATGTGAACCTTGAGAACACTGCTGGGCTGGATGATGTATAAATGATGATGATTTTGTAGACGCATGTGAACCTTGAGAACACTGCTGGGCTGGATGATGTATAAATGATAATGATTTTGTAGACCCATGTGAACCTTGAGAACACTGCTGGGCTGGATGATGTATAAATGATAATGATTTTGTAGACCCATGTGAACCTTGAGAACACTGCTGGGCTGGATGATGTATAAATGATAATGATTTTGTAGACTCATGTGAACCTTGAGAACACTGCTGGGCTGGATGATGTGGACCAGTGTGTGATCTACTACAACCAGGCCATGATGCTCTACTACACACGCCAGTATGGCATGGCACTCACCATTATGGACAAACTCTTCCAGTTCATTGAACCAATGGGTAAATCTCAAGCCTGGCTTCTCATACTCATTGTTTTTTTCCCAAGATCAGTTGAACTTCATGAATGACATAAATCTCTGGAAAATATATCTTGAATAATAATTTTTTTTCTGAGATTGAGTAAATGAGTAAATTATCAAATTATGTTAACAATTCCAAAATAATATTTTTATGATTTCTTCAAAAACACATTTTCTATTTACTTGAGAAAAGTAATTACCAGTGCCATAATAATTGTTTTCTGTTTGAGTGTCAAAATATTGAGAAAAAAACATCCCCATAGTCATCTGTGAAGAATAGATTTCACAGAACACTTTTGAAATTTTGAAATGAATGTTTAAAACATGTTAGAATGTTTAAAATATGTTAAAAAATATCTTTGCCACTCAAAGAATATATTCCTTTATATATCTGATTCGTACAGACTGAGCAAGTAAATATGTTGCATTACATTTGTAGTTGAAGATGCCATAGCATTGTTATTCAAATCAAAATTATTTTATTTAAGTCAATTAAGTTTAATAAAAAGTCATATTATATACAAAAGGCATATTATATAGAAACTCACCAAATATCTGTTTAACTCACTTTAGGACAGCTCTTAGCTCCAAAACATAGTCTTGAAGTGTGTATATAATTCAGATTTTTATATTTCTGTTTGTTTCAGAGGAAAGCTTGTCCAGGAGGGTGGCATTTCTTCTGGTAGAACTCAACTTGTGTACCTTTCAGGTAATGCCAAGATCATTTAATGCTATATCAAGATTGATCAATCTTTGTCACCATCCCAAAACCAAACAATCCTAAACCTCATTCTTATCAATCCACAA
This sequence comes from Amphiduros pacificus, assembly GCA_949316495.1. Classification (NCBI taxonomy): domain Eukaryota; kingdom Metazoa; phylum Annelida; class Polychaeta; order Phyllodocida; family Hesionidae; genus Amphiduros; species Amphiduros pacificus. Next base: position 45,979,249 of record OX439001.1, read on the forward strand.
TCTGTCTCATGACCCCCAAACATTCACACCACACCCTATCTTTAAATATTCAAATCATGTGCATATACTGCTAACTTATTCAAATTTCCCATTAAAACAATCCAAATTGCAATCCAAAATACTTACTTCAGGTAAATTTTTATAATATATACTGTTATAATTTCAGGAATGCTCTTCTCTATTTTATCATCCTTTTTAGACTTGTAAAAGAATTAAAATTTTCTTTTATTTACAGCCAGAACAAGCCATGGGTATGCTATCCTTCATAGAGAAGACACTATTGGGTAACGGGAAGTCATCCACGCCCTCTGGTGACAAAGATGTGAAGGAGAAGGAGGAGAAGAGGCAAGATAAGGAGAGCAGCAGTGAGAGCAATGCTTCTGATGTGTGGAGGCCCAAGATCAGCCAGGTACAGTCACAGCTAGATACTTACTTCACCTTCACCAACAGGTAGAAGCAACAAGCAACCACAACACCATATAGTGCTGAATCCTTATTCATTGGGCTTCTGCTATACTGGTTTTGAATTCAGCTGTTATTCAAGAGAGTGTGGTTGGAAATTCATGGACCAAACTTATCATCATGAAATTTTTTAAACTTTTTTTTAGTACAAAGCCAGATGTCACATCATGTTGAAGTCCATGAAATCGTGTAAGAGGGAAGTCAAAGGTCTTATGAACACAGTTGGACTGGTTAGTTCTCACTACTTTTAATTATAATGTTGCTTTCAAGATAGATGGGTTAAAACAGTTTTACAAATACATTTATTATTTTTCAGACAACGCCAATTGTTTATTTGAAAAGCCAGTTTGAATATTTACGAGGGAACTTTCGTAAAGCAATCAAAGTTTTAAACTCGGCATCAGGTGGTGCGTCAACAGAACCTCCCACAGTGGGGCTTGGGACTATATATAATAACAACCTTGGTGTGATACACTTCTACATGAGAAAACACCATCTGGGGGCATTCTACTTCCGTAAGGCATTCCAGGAAAATGAACGAATTTGCAAAGAGTTGGCTCAAGCTGAAAAAAGTGAGTTTATTGATAGCAATTTAGGTAGGATAAAATATGGGAAACAAGGAAACAATTGTTGTATAATTTAAAATCTTTAATACACATTTGAAAAATGTAACAAAATTATATTATTCTTAAAAATCTTGCAGGCAAAACTGGCAGAGCAGTTGACACACTTGGCGTGAGTCGTCATTATGAGTTAATGTTCAACATGGGAGTGCAGTTATTGCACTGTTCGCAACCTCAGATAGCATTTGACTATCTCATAGAGACTATACAAATGTACAGAGTGAACCCAAGGCTGTGGCTTCGGCTGGCAGAATGCTGCATCATGGCTCACAAACTGGTAACTATCACATCATCCAAAACCTAGCTCTCATCATGGTGTGTTATGCTGCACTGCTCATAGGACACCATTTATATTAACTCCTATTCTCTTCATGTGATAAATACTTGTATTCCATAAATGGAATCGAGTCCCTTTGGCTCATTTTGGGAGAGACAAATCTTTTGTGCATTAATATAAAATATCACTTTCTAATTGTAAACGACAGTTTATGTGTGGTATTAATGTGAATGTTCATGGTCACAGAATAATGATGAAGACCGCAAGTTGGAGAATAGGCTAAAGGTTGTGGAAGGTTCTGTGGGGTCCGGTGTACATCGCAAACTTCTGCTAGGATCAGGATTACAAACAGACAGAACCACGTGAGTTATTTGATACTTTTTGTCAATTTTTTTAAAAGATATTATATATTAATCATATAATTTGATATAATTTATCTAGGAACATCTTGATATAATAAAATGCTACATAGACTAATAATAGAACTTATTATAAAACATAGAAGTTGTAATATCTGCAGATATATATTTATATATTTATGATCAGATTCTTTTCTGATTGATGTAAACTTGCCCTTTCTTGATAAAATGTTATATTTTGTGAAAAAAAATATAAAAAGTCTAATGAAAAGCACAATTAATTACTAATTTGCAATTTATAGTTTCTTTTCCAAATTGGTGTATAATTCCTTGAATACATTTTACACAGCACCAGCCTAAGATACAGCTAAAGCAAAACCTACATGCTCTGAGCATTACATTAGCAGGAGGATTATTGGAGGTTATCACTGATGAAGCTTCCAATTAATGTTAAGTGCTTATGTAGTGAGACAGAAATTAGAGATATGAAGTTAAAACAATAATCCAATGTCTTGACAGAACTCCATCTGCAGCTATCCCTGTATGTTCGTTGGAGTTTGCATCTCTGTGTTTGAAGAATGCTCTGTTATTACTGCCTGGCGACCCACTGGAGGCTCCCCCGTCCACCTCCGAGGATGGACAGGATTCAAGGTACAGTGATGTCCTGCCTCACTGCCATTGATCATTTAAAGACTGTATATCATAAAGATGATGAGAATGACTTCCCACTGGTTATCATGTGCTTTATAGTATAAACTTTATAGAGAAGGATTTAATGCACCTGTTCAACTTTTTTTTCAGGCCCAATTTTGAAAATGTGATAGTGCCAGCGCCACCTGGGAATCCCATGAAGGGGCACGAGGTTACTAGTGTTAGGTATGTAGCTAGTTAACTCAAATATTATGTATATTCATTGAGGTATTTTTAAATCTATTGAACGCTTTTTATCAAGGAACATAAGAAGTGGTTTTTTTTCTTTTTAGATGTTCAGTATTGGCGGCTTCCTCTTATGTGTCATTATGTTTGAATAATCACCTGACAGCTTTACATTGTGCGGAGAAACTCCTCAAACAGCCCAGATTATCACCTGCCCTCAAGTAAGTATACTTCATATCAGACCTGTCAAACGCCTCCCCAAAATATCACCTGCCCTCAAGTAAGTATACTTCATATCAGACCGGCCAAACGCCTCCCCAAAATATCACCTGCCCTCAAGTAAGTATACTTCATATCAGACCTGTCAAACACTACGCCAGAATATCACCTGCTCTCAAGTAAGTATACTTCATATCAGATTTGTCAAACACTACGCCAGAATATCACCTGTCCTCAAGTAAGTATACTTCATATCAGATTTGTCAAACACTACGCCAGAATATCACCTGCCCTCAAGTAAGTATACTTCATATCAGACCTGTCAAACACTACGCCAGAATATCACCTGCCCTCAAGTAAGTATACTTCATATCAGACCTGTCAAACACTACGCCAGAATATCACCTGCTCTCAAGTAAGTATACTTCATATCAGACCGGTCAAACACTACGCCAGAATATCACCTGCCCTCAAGTAAGTATACTTCATATCAGACCTGTCAAACACTACGCCAGAATATCACCTGCTCTCAAGTAAGTATACTTCATATCAGATTTGTCAAACACTACGCCAGAATATCACCTGCTCTCAAGTAAGTATACTTCATATCAGACCTGTCAAACACTACGCCAGAATATCACCTGCCCTCATGTAAGTATACCTCATATCAGATCTGTCAAACGCCTCCCCAGAATATCACCTGCCCTCAAGTCAGTATACTTCATATCAGATCTGTCAAACGCCTCCCCAGAATATCACCTGCCCTCAAGTCAGTATACTTCATATCAGATCTGTCAAACACTACGCCAGAATATCACCTGTCCTCAAGTAAGTATGCCTCATATCAGACCTGTCAAACTCCTTCCTAGAATATCAACCAACTTCAAGTTAAAATAATTTATATTATGTCTGTCTCATCCTTCCTCAAGTAAAAATAATTCTTCTTCGACTTGTCACACACCATAAAAGAATTTTGCCTGCTCTAAAGTAAAAATAGTGCATATCAGACCTGTCAAACACCCCCAAAATATCACTTGCACTCAAGTAGGTATCAATCATATCAATCCTCTTATCAAACACCATTACACAATATCATCCTAAAACCTTGTAAATGCAATAAGGTGACAACACATAATGATAGCTTAAACCATTCTTAAACCATAGAAGTGCCTTGTTAATGTCTTGAAATGGTGATGTTGTTGGTGACCTTAACCTACATTCAAGGTAATGGGACCCCCATTTCTGAAGATCTTTTGAGAGTGATAATTTGACAACAAATAAAGAAATGATTAATGAGCTTAAATCATGGATGTATCTGATCAATGTCTAAATATTATATGCTTGTTATTGACCTTGACTTTTATTAAAAGGTTGTGTAACCAGATCTCTGAGAATAATGGAACACAATAAATTGACAACCAATTCAGACTGGTTTAATATAGGACAATATATCCTGACCATAGCCCAGGGCTAAAGAATATCAAGCACAAGTGTGAATTGTTTGACCTGAGCTTATTGTGAGAGTAATATTATACCAAATATAGCATATATTTTGAACATGACATTATTTGACATTTTAGGTACGTGGGACACATGTATATGGCTGAGGCCATGGTACAGTTGGATCGCATTGCTGATGCAGTGTCACATCTAAACCCAGAAAATGTCACTGATATTAGCTTGTTATCACCGGAAACTAAACAAGAGCTAGGTAATACAATATTTATTTAATTTTATCATCTATTGCCATCATTATAAAATTATAATAAAATGCGCTTTTTGTTTTATTGTCAATAATCAGATGAAAATGTTGCTTTTTTTGTAGAAAAAAATGAAAAGAATGGCGAACGGGACCCCCAAGAGACCACAGATGCCAAAGGTGAGGGGATCTTTACTCTCCCTCATGTCACCCTCAGGCAGGGAGCTGATATTTGAATCTACCCTCTTTGCCCTCTTGGGATTTATGAAATAAGAAATCCTCCTTTTCATTTGAGTCACTTATTGCCAATAAAAGACATATATCTAACTTAAGCTTAGAATGTAAATGAAAATCTTCTTCAGTTTTTTTCCAGTTAATGATTTTAGAGGCTTTCAAATATACAAAGTGGAATGTAGGGAATTACATAAATCTAATGAGTATGATGGCCTTTTTATAATATGAGAAATTTGTGATGTATTGTGACAGGTGCATTATACCCTTGGTCACCAAGAGATGTGCCTCGAGCCAAGGCCTTAATGCAGTATAACCTGGCGACAGCACACGCCATCAGAGGAGAATATGAGAAAGCTCTCATGCACCTACAGCTGGTATGTATAGTCATAAGTCCGACAGAGTGTTAGCCATCATAAAATTAAAGCCAGTTTGAAGTTATTTTTGTCACCAAATTCAAAATAACTCTTTTATCATAGACCTTGGAGTCTATCGCATTTCACACATAACAAACATCATGAGCTTATGTGATTTCATAGTGGAAAATAGCATGCTACCTTTTATCAAGTCTTTTTGTGAGTGGATAAGAAACATTGGTTTTACAAGCACATTATTTTTTTTTCAATAAATATCTCTTGTTTTCATTTTCAGTGCACAGCAAATATTGGCATGCCATTGCCAGCCCAGGTCTACTTCCTCAAAATCTATCTGGAACTCATGGAAGGTAATATTTTAAATATATCAGCACAGTCTACAACTAAATTATAATAACAGGATTTTTATCTCCATTATTTCTCTATTATAGAAATTTAATTCCTTACCTTAAACTTGTTATGGTCTAAGAGTAAAATGTTGGTGGTTCTATTTTAGGGAGAAGAAAAGTAGCACAGAGCATCATTCAAGACCATTTTGGACAAGTGACCCCGAACAGAGTATAAGTTATATTGAAATTGTGATTGACAGTCTTGTTTATTATATATTATTGAGTCTGTTTACAGCTATCAACTGTCATGACTGTCTAATTTACATTTCTCCAGTAAAAAATTGGTTCTTATGAAATTTTATTTTATATTTTGATTTTTCAATTCAAGCGAAATGTTACAAATGGATTTTTGTTTGTGAATTAAAACATGGTGCATGTATTATGCAAACATATTACACTGAAATAAATATTAGTATATCTATCATCGTTGAGTTGTGAATATTAAAAAGGTGTTTAATTGAGCATTATTGCCTACAGAGTTTCCTGTATATAATTTTGGGATATTTTTTTATTGTTCATTGAGGGACAGAATGAGGATATTATGGCGTTTTAATTGTTGCACTCTTGTAAACTCTTGCACTCTTGTAAACCTGTCCAGATGTTTTTGAAGTCTGATCAGCACAGATTCCCCTTGGTCCCAGCGATTGGTCCATCTTGTCAGTGAGAAATACTTGTCCAGAAACTAGACATCTTGTGGACCTTTCTCATGTGCATTTCTTTCTCACAAGATTTGCAATGCAAATGGTGTTAGTTGTATTGGTTCCCATGGCAACATTTGTGGGTAATGGATGATAAAATCACAGGCATTCTAATGCTTGATACAATTGCAGGCATTCTAATGATGTCATATATAATCACAATTTGGGTCATGGACTATGTTGCAGTTGGTTAATGCACAATTATATTGGCACCAGTTCCTTTATGATGCTATATTGGCACCAGTTCCTTTATGATGCTATATTGGCACCAGTTCCTTTATGATGCTATATTGGCACCAGTTCCTTTATGATGCAGGCATCTACATCCATAAGATTACTTGGCAAAACCAATTGATTTCCCAACCCAGTGGGCAAGATTACACTGGGCACTAGGGATGCAGGTGGACCATTCCAACTGATGACACCAGTTTCTGCACAACAGGAATGCTGTTGTTCCTGAAAGATGCCGAGCTTCCAGTTTTTAATGTATTTAAATCGGGGTGGAAAACTATTTCAGTCAGTCCTTGGGAAAGTAGCCGTATTGATAAGGATCACAGCTTGTGACCAGTGGACTTGGCGGGTACTATTGCCATATGAAGGGCTTGGGTAAGTTTGATACTGAGTGACAGGGCTATTTTCAAGGTCACAGGAGACAATTGTAAAACACTATAAATAGCACCTTTTACAATATGATTGTTCATAATTTTGTTAATTTATTAAACCAAGTCACAGAGACCAACTTAAAAGCCATATGGATAACAACTTCTTAAATATTGGGAATCTGATTCTTTACACATCAGAGAAGATTAAATTTTGGTATCATAAAAATATTAGTAAATATCCATAGTAATTTGTTAAGATGCACTATTAGTGACTTTGGATCAAGGTGAAAGTCATGACCAGCACAGGAGTTACCATATACATCATTGGAGCTGTAACAGCTGTTACTATCGAGGCGCATATTCATCTGAGAGTTCTTTCACTTTTTGGCAGCATATATCAGAGACATTTAATACATTTTTAAATATCTCTGCATATATAGACTATATCATGACCACCCAATACACCAACTGGCCTTGTGACAGCTAGCAACCAAAAATGACATATCGAGAAGCTGGATGGTTTACCTACGTAACCTGGGGCACCAATATGTACAATAATACCCTCCACCAAAAGTAACCTGGATAAAACATGAGAGAAACTTTGTGCTGGGATATTGGGAGGACAGACTGCTCCATGGATCATTGACCAAATCCACACTAAAGAACTTAATCAGGAATGACATCATTGGTGGACTGACCTATCCCCCAATGGACTGCATGCAAAAGGAAGACCTTCCAGGTATCAGCAGCAACCACTCGAGCCAGATAAAGGGCAGATGTCCACTCAACAAAAAACTGCAAAAGTCGTATAGAACTAGTCCAATTTAAAATGCCCTCTGTGAGAGCTGGAAGAAGATGAAACTGATTTCCTCACCAGATGCTCCGAGTTTCAGGATGTCAGAAAGGCCATAATCTCTGACTTGGTGGGACTGTATAACTCTCTGCCTCATTTGTTTATGCTCAACTGTGCTACACCCCAATATATGTCAAAGGCTGTATCATTAAGAGACAGAACCATCACTGTCCACCAACTTGCCACCTTGATACGATATGTCACAAGCTGCATATTGTCAGATACATTGAGTAGTACTTAAACAGTTTACCTCTAACCAGACCAGAATAGAGAGGCAGAACGTCCATGAGATGTACCAATTCCAGTTGCCCTCCTCACTTCCCACTGTCTTATATCAGCCTCCACCCAGCATTCCCAGCCCTCCTCACTACCCACTGTCTTATCTCAGCCTCCACCCAGCATTACCAGCCCTCCTCTCTACCCACTGTCTTATCTCAGCCTCCACCCAGCATTCCCAGCCCTCCTCACTTCCCATTGTCTTATCTCAGCCTCCACCCAGCATTACCAGCCCTCCTCACTTCCCACTGTCTTATCTCAGCCTCCACCCAGCATTGGGGCCCCCATAGGGGGGGTATGAAAAACCCAATAATCCCCATTTTTTTACCTAAAAATCCAAAAATCCTTATCTTTTGTAGCCAAAAATCCTTAAATATTTTTCCCCTCAAATCTAAAAATCCAAAAGTATAAAACAAAAAATCCTAAAATATGTTTACATTTAGTACAAATTTATTTGGCAATGAATTACATAACATGCATGATATAACATGATATTTAGTGTTTCACACAGGTCATGCCACATTACAAAATGTACTTGCAGAGTCCACTTGAGCCCACAGAGTTTGAAATTAACAGTAATCTCACTGTTATAGTGATACGGAGACACCCAATCCTTTTGAACATATTCAAAATTAGTAAAAAAAAGTAATCTGTGTCTTTCCTTTTTTTTAAACTCTTTTAGGCCTAGTGGCCCTTGTGTCACTAGTAAATAACAACTGAGATAATTCCTCACTAATTAACTCTTGCTGCTCATTGGGTGTCTCCGTATCACCCTGATCCTTTATCAGGTCCAAAAGATTGATCAAAACCTCCTCATTCAGAACAATTATATCATCCTTTGGAACATATTCATAGTTAGTACCATCTAAAACAGTGATGACATTTTCTCTATCTATGACACATTGTTTTTGATTTGAGAACTCTGTGGGCTCAAGTGGGCTCTGCAAGTAGATTTCCCCTTTACATTTTCCCACTCAAGCATATCTTAATTGTTTGAATTAATAATCCTTTATTACTGAAAAATCCTAAAATCCAATTATCTTATTAAAAATCCATTAATCCTAAACACTTTCCTCAAAATCCAAAAATCCCAGATATTTCACCCCAAAAATCCAATAATCCCTCTTTTTTAGGCCAAAAATCCAATAATCCTAAAACCCTATGGGGCCCCCAGCATTGCCAGCCCTCCTCACTACCCACTGTCTTATCTCAGCCTCCAACCAGCATTGCCAGCCCTCCTCACTTCCCACTGTCTTATCTCAGCCTCCACCCAGCATTGCCAGCCCTCCTCACTACCCACTGTCTTATCTCAGCCTCCAACCAGCATTGCAAGCCCTCCTCACTTCCCACTGTCATATCTCAGCCTCCACCCAGCATTGCCAGCCCTCCTCACTTCCCACTGTCTTATCTCAGCCTCCACCCAGCATTGCCAGCCCTCCTCACTTCCCACTGTCTTATCTCAGCCTCCACCCAGCATTGCCAGCCCTCCTCACCTCCCACTCTCTTATCTCAGCCTCCACCCAGCATTGCCAGCCCTCCTCACTTCCCACTCTCTTATCTCAGCCTCCACCCAGCATTGCCAGCCCTCCTCACTACCCACTGTCTTATCTCAGCCTCCACCCAGCATTGCCAGCCCTCCCAATTACCCACTGTCTTATCTCAGCTTCCACCCAGCATTGCCAGCCCTCCTCACTACCCACTGTCTTATCTCAGCCTCCACCCAGCATTACCAGCCCTCCTCACTACCCACTGTCTTATCTCAGCCTCCACCCAGCATTGCCAGCCCTCCTCACTACCCACTGTCTTATCTCAGCCTCCAACCAGCATTGCCAGCCCTCCTCACTTCCCACTGTCTTATCTCAGCCTCCAACCAGCATTGCCAGCTCTCCTCACTTCCCACTGTCTTATCTCAGCCTCCAACCAGCATTGCCAGCCCTCCTCTCTACCCACTGTCTTATCTCAGCCTCCAACCAGCATTGCCAGCCCTCCTCTCTACCCACTGTCTTATCTCAGCCTCCACCCAGCATTGCCAGCCCTCCTCACTACCCACTGTCTTATCTCAGCCTCCACCCAGCATTGCCAGCCCTCCTCACTACCCACTGTCTTATCTCAGCCTCCAACCAGCATTGCCAGCTCTCCTCACTTCCCACTGTCTTATCTCAGCCTCCACCCAGCATTGCCAGCCCTCCTCACTTCCCACTGTATTATCTCAGCCTCCACCCAGCATTGCCAGCCCTCCTCACTTCCCACTGTCTTATCTCAGCCTCCACCCAGCGTTGCCAGCCCTCCTCTCTACCCACTGTCTTATCTCAGCCTCCAACCAGCATTGCCAGCCCTCCTCACTTCCCACTGTCTTATCTCAGCTTCCACCCAGCATTGCCAGCCCTCCCCACTACCCACTGTCTTATCTCAGCCTCCACCCAGCATTGCCAGCTCTCCTCACTTCCCACTGTCTTATCTCAGCCTCCAACCAGCATTGCCAGCCCTCCTCTCTACCCACTGTCTTATCTCAGCCTCCAACCAGCATTGCCAGCCCTCCTCACTACCCACTGTCTTATCTCAGCCTCCACCCAGCATTGCCAGCCCTCCTCACTTCCCACTCTCTTCTCTCAGCCTCCACCCAGCATTGCCAGCCCTCCTCCCTTCCCACTGTCTTATCTCAGCCTCCACCCAGCATTCCCAGCCCTCCTCACTTCCCACTGTCTTATCTCAGCCTCCACCCAGCATTACCAGCCCTCCTCACTACCCACTGTCTTATCTCAGCCTCCAACCAGCATTGCCAGCTCTCCTCACTTCCCACTGTCTTATCTCAGCCTCCAACCAGCATTGCCAGCCCTCCTCTCTGCCCACTGTCTTATCTCAGCCTCCAACCAGCATTGCCAGCCCTCCTCACTACCCACTGTCTTATCTCAGCTTTCACCCAGCATTGCCAGCCCTCCTCACTTCGGACTGTCTTATCTCAGCCTCCACCCAGCATTGCCAGCTCTCCTCACTACCCACTGTCTTATCTCAGCCTCCAACCAGCATTGCCAGCTCTCCTCACTTCCCACTGTCTTATCTCAGCCTCCACCCAGCATTGCCAGCCCTCCTCACTACCCACTGTCTTATCTCAGCCTCCAACCAGCATTGACAGCTCTCCTCACTTCCCACTGTCTTATCTCAGCCTCCACCCAGCATTGCCAGCCCTCCTCACTTCCCACCGTCTTCTCTCAGCCTCCACCCAGCATTGCCAGCCCTCCTCACTACCCACTGTCTTATCTCAGCCTCCACCCAGCATTGCCAGCCCTCCTCACTTCCCACTGTCTTATCTCAGCCTCCACCCAGCATTGCCAGCCCTCCTCACTTCCCACTGTCTTATCTCAGCCTCCACCCAGCATTGCCAGCCCTCCTCACTTCCCACTGTCTTATCTCAGCCTCCACCCAGCATTCCCAGCCCTCCTCACTTCGCACTGTCTTATATCAGCCTCCACCCAGCATTGCCAGCTCTCCTCACTACCCACTGTCTTATCTCAGCCTCCACCCAGCATTGCCAGCCCTCCTCACTTCCCACTGTCTTATCTCAGCCTCCAACCAGCATTGCCAGCCCTCCTCTCTACCCACTGTCTTATCTCAGCCTCCAACCAGCATTGCCAGCTCTCCTCACTTCCCACTGTCTTATCTCAGCCTCCACCCAGCATTGCCAGCCCTCCTCACTTCCCACTGTATTATCTCAGCCTCCACCCAGCATTGCCAGCCCTCCTCACTTCCCACTGTCTTATCTCAGCCTCTACCCAGCATTCCCAGCCCTCCTCACTTCCCACCGTCTTATCTCAGCCTCCACCCAGCATTGCCAGCTCTCCTCACTTCCCACTGTCTTATCTCAGCCTCTACCCAGCATTCCCAGCCCTCCTCACTTCCCACCGTCTTATCTCAGCCTCCACCCAGCATTGCCAGCCCTCCTCACTTCCCACTCTCTTCTCTCAGCCTCCACCCAGCATTGCCAGCCCTCCTCACTTCCCACTGTCTTATCTCAGCCTCTACCCAGCATTCCCAGCCCTCCTCACTTCCCACCGTCTTATCTCAGCCTCCACCCAGCATTGCCAGCCCTCCTCACTTCCCACTGTCTTATCTCAGCCTCTACCCAGCATTCCCAGCCCTCCTCACTTCCCACCGTCTTATCTCAGCCTCCACCCAGCATTCCCAGCCCTCCTCACTTCCCACTGTCTTATCTCAGCCTCTACCCAGCATTCCCAGCCCTCCTCACTTCCCACTGTCTTATCTCAGCTTCCACCCAGCATTGCCAGCTCTCCTCACTTCCCACTGTCTTATCTCAGCCTCTACCCAGCATTCCCAGCCCTCCTCACTTCCCACCGTCTTATCTCAGCCTCCACCCAGCATTGCCAGCCCTCCTCACTTCCCACTCTCTTCTCTCAGCCTCCACCCAGCATTGCCAGCCCTCCTCACTTCCCACTGTCTTATCTCAGCCTCTACCCAGCATTCCCAGCCCTCCTCACTTCCCACCGTCTTATCTCAGCCTCCACCCAGCATTGCCAGCCCTCCTCACTTCCCACTGTCTTATCTCAGCCTCTACCCAGCATTCCCAGCCCTCCTCACTTCCCACCGTCTTATCTCAGCCTCCACCCAGCATTCCCAGCCCTCCTCACTTCCCACCGTCTTATCTCAGCCTCCACCCAGCATCGCCAGCCCTCCTCACTTCCCACTCTCTTCTCTCAGCCTCCACCCAGCATTGCCAGCCCTCCTCACTTCCCACTGTCTTATCTCAGCCTCTACCCAGCATTCCCAGCCCTCCTCACTTCCCACCGTCTTATCTCAGCCTCCACCCAGCATTGCCAGCCCTCCTCACTTCCCACTGTCTTATCTCAGCCTCTACCCAGCATTCCCAGCCCTCCTCACTTCCCACCGTCTTATCTCAGCCTCCACCCAGCATTCCCAGCCCTCCTCACTTCCCACCGTCTTATCTCAGCCTCCACCCAGCATTGCCAGCCCTCCTCACTTCCCACTCTCTTCTCTCAGCCTCCACCCAGCATTGCCAGCCCTCCTCACTTCCCACTGTCTTATCTCAGCCTCTACCCAGCATTCCCAGCCCTCCTCACTTCCCACCGTCTTATCTCAGCCTCCACCCAGCATTGCCAGCTCTCCTCACTTCCCACTGTCTTATCTCAGCCTCTACCCAGCATTGCCAGCCCTCCTCACTTCCCACCGTCTTATCTCAGCCTCCACCCAGCATTGCCAGCCCTCCTCACTTCCCACTCTCTTCTCTCAGCCTCCACCCAGCATTGCCAGCCCTCCTCACTTCCCACTGTCTTATCTCAGCCTCTACCCAGCATTCCCAGCCCTCCTCACTTCCCACCGTCTTATCTCAGCCTCCACCCAGCATTCCCAGCCCTCCTCACTTCCCACCGTCTTATCTCAGCCTCCACCCAGCATTGCCAGCCCTCCTCACTTCCCACTCTCTTCTCTCAGCCTCCACCCAGCATTGCCAGCCCTCCTCACTTCCCACTGTCTTATCTCAGCCTCTACCCAGCATTCCCAGCCCTCCTCACTTCCCACTGTCTTATCTCAGCCTCCACCCAGCATTGCCAGCCCTCCTCACTACCCACTGTCTTATCTCAGCCTCTACCCAGCATTACCAGCCCTCCTCACTACTCACTTTCTTATCTCAGCCTTTAACAGAAGACTCTCATTTCAAATGGCACAAACATTTACATGGAGGTAATATGATGGGTAATAATATTTAATATAATCACAAAGTTTAGGGTAAGAACATGCATCAGCCAGAATGAGTGACATAGCGCATGTAACGGGTTTATAGCAATGGGAGGAGCGGACGTCTAGAAAGCACCCTGCAGAGCACTTTCAGTAGCATTCAATATTGGCCGATTTCTATTTCCATTCACCAAATCAACCACACAGAATGCCATTTTTTCAAAATTTATCAAAATGTTATACCCCAATTGACTCTACATTCAATATATTTTTTATTATATTTTTTTTAATCATTTCTATTCATGACTAATTTTCTCATATTTTTCAGGGAATATTTCTTCTTTTTTAGGTATTATTATGATAAGAGCAACTTATTGCTGATTATTTCCTGAAATTAGATTAATATTCAATTTATCTAATACCTCAAAAATAAATGTGAGGTCAAATTAAAGTCCGTCAATTTGTCACTTTTGTAACCCTACCGATTTAAGCTATTTTTAATCATTTTAGCTTCATAATAAATCTTGAAATTGACGGACTTTTTTTTCAATTTCTTTTTAGTATTAATGTGTTTTTCTGTGCAGTATTCTATATATTTTCATAAACTAACCCCCAATAAGCTGGCATTTTTATATTATTTAAATAAAACTTATAGATTGACCACAAAAATATAAATTGCTCTCAAATTGTTAATTATGAACACATTTTGATGAATAAGGACTCTACGAGCTCGTATTTGAAAGATGTAGATGATAGGATAATAAAACATGTAGATAATTTCGTTGAAATAGGCTTTCTATTTTCAAGGTCATTGAAAGGTCACTTCAAGGTCACTGGAAATATTTGATCAAAATAGCCTAAGAAGGTTGACATTCGATCACATATCATTTGTAGATGTATTCTGAGTAGTAAAAAAGTTATATCCCTATGTCTGCCATTTCTAGTGATGGTATGTTACATCAGGAAGATGTGCTTGAAAATCTGACTTCATGTAAGCTTTAAATATTTTATGACTGCATTATTTTGCACTGGCACAAATAAATGAACGAATATATAAATTGAGTGGGAGGCGAATTCTTGAATACTTATTTTTGTATTTATTCTTTTTATGTAATTGAATTATAAATCTTATTCTTATTTTATATTGAAATTCTTCAACTATTTTGCTCATAAACATGATCCTTTGCTTCACTGTGTCGCTGGTATGGTGGTAGTTTAGCGCACTGAGCGCCAAGGCGACATCTGGTGTCAGCATCCCCACTGCCGTTTTACGTGTCATGAGAAGAAACACGCCGCTGTGGACCGCCACTCTCTCCAGATCTGGTTTCAAAGCTTTGCGCGGGTAGACAGAAGGTCTTGATGGAGGAGTTACTGAATATTTGTATGGTAGTGTTACTTGCTCTCACATAAGATTAGTCCTAACTTGGTGGTTGATGATCCTTGGTCGATCAATATCTCTCATTTCGTCTGCGAAAGTGATATGAGCTTCACACCTCCAACGGTCAATCGCAAGATAAAGTAGAAACGCCGACCGACAGCCCCTCTTAGCCCAGTATCTTCATGAGAGAGGTCCTCGCCAGCTAACCTCTCTGTCAGACGCAGGGACATTCTTCATGAGAGGTCCTCTCTGGCTGACCAAGTCCGACTCAGGGGCAACGGATTCATACCTGTGTCTTCATGAGAGGTCCTCGCTGGCTGATCTATGTCCGACCCAGGGGCAACGGATTCATCCCTGTGTCTTCATGAGAGGTCCTCGCTGGCTGATCTATGTCCGACCCAGGGGCAACGGATTCATACCTGTGTCTTCATGAGAGGTCCTCGCTGGCTGATCTATGTCCGACCCAGGGGCAATGGATTCATACCCGTGTCTTCGTGAAAGGTCCTTGCTGGCTGATTTCTGTCCGACCCAGGGACTTTGGCTTCACACCCGTGTCTATATGAGGTCCTCGCTGTCCGACCTCTCAGCCAGATAGACCCTGGGACATGAGATTCATTTGACTGGTAACATCCCCTAGGGGACCTTTTTTATGCAGTGACGGTCCATACAGGGACTGGTATAGCGTTCTGAATTGTACCATTTTTGCACATTTTTGAAGAGATTCATATCCGTGTCCTCTTTAGTGGACAACCTCGTCCTGCTGTTGTCCTGAGATGTCTTCTCCAAATGGCCTTCCAGGTATTATACGAATGATTGTTTTGGTGAATAATAATTTAAAAAACCTGAGAGCAATAATAAATAGTTATATTGCTCTCAGACAAAACATACGACTACGACTTCATATTCAAGGTCATATATATTTTTATCAGAAATTTTAATTTGATCAAACATATACTATTAAACAAGGCGCGTGGATTTTACCATGGTCGTGTCTACGTAACTGTTATGCTGAGGTCAAATGCGGTTTAATGCAAATTACAGCAATCAAATTTACTGTGTTATCTTTGTTGTAACACATTGTGCTAGTGAAAAAAATGTACGAAATCCTCCCACAATTTATTATAATCTGAAAGAATTTTCCCTTTTCCCAGTGAGCACTGTCCCTTTGATCGGCAATTCTTCCGCCCTTTCTTCACACCGACAGGGAATTTATAGATGCGAAGTATTTTGTGCACAGTTTCAATAGATGGTCATTTGAGCGGGTCTCTGGTTGCAATTAAGGTCGCGAAGGTCACTGCGTGTCCAGCGTGGGAAATAACCGGGCCCATCAAGCCACCACAGTGTGTACTTAATGCGGTCAAACATGATGCGTGCGCATTCCACTATCGACTTACGTTCTCGGCAGAGCCAAACAAACTGCACATGTGCAGATAAAAATTACATAACAGGCTTTACATTGCGTAAGATTACGCAACATGACAGCGTCACTTTGAGCGTCCTGCCCGACCTTGGACCTCAGCCAATCCTCACACTGCACACGGATGCGAGGACCAAGCTTCCCGCTTCAACGAAAACTCAACTAAAATCAGGCGTTTTCCTGCATTAACAGAGCAGAATCTACCAAAAACATAGTAGGAATACTCCGAGAGCTGTATCACAGTTAGCCATTAAGGAGAGGAGAAGTTTGATTGGCGGGTATAATTGATTGACAGCTGGCTCGGAAATAGGTCACTCCGCCCCAACATGGCGGCCTAGAAGAGGACGTAGAAGCACGCTGGCAATTACGTGCTAAAACCAAGCTCCTAACGAGGAATTTAGACACTATCTGGAACTGAACACCATGATACAACTATGTAGCCGATATGGCGAGTAAATTGGATACTGTTTGGACTAAACATCGTGGAATACAGAGGCGCAGTTGTGTGTGAATGTTGGATAAGGTTTGCAGCAGTGAGTGAGCCAAGGTGAGGTTTGCCTGTGTATATCGTGGTGCATGTGTGTGGCTGCAGTGGGTCTGTGCCACCACCGCCTCTACCTCATGCATGTTCACGGCCATGGCCTCCTACTCGGATCAGTTCGCCGACCAGTTGTCCTGTCCGCTGTGTCACAAGCGGCTAGACGACCCCAAAGTTCTACCATGCCTGCATACTTTCTGTCGGCGATGCGTGGACGAGTTCGGGCGGCGGATCACTGGCCAACTGAGATGCCCTACGTGTCAGCAGGACATGTTAGGGCCCGGTTCTCTGCTGCCCCTGGCACCGCTAGGGCCACCAGATGCCGCCTCCGTCGACTGTCTACCTCCAAACTTCTTCATCAACAACATTCTGGACGTGGTGGTGTCTCACGACGAGGACTACGATAATGGAGAGTTGGACAGGCAGGGCTCTCCCCGTTTATGCTCTTCCTGTGATGAAGGAAGTCAGGCTACCTCTTCTTGCAAAGACTGCAACGAGTACCTTTGTGATAACTGTGTCCGTGCTCATCAGCGTGTTAGACTTACCAAAGATCACTTCATCCTACGTATTGCCTTAGACACTCCACCAAAATCGAAACCTCAGCCCAGCCCTTCTCCCATTCAGCCTGTTTCTGACAGACCACCAAGCTTCTGTGAAATACATGACCATGAGGTAACAAGGCTATATTGTGACACATGCAGCACAGCTATCTGCAGGGAATGTACAATGTCTGAGCATCTTGGACATTCATTCATATACCTTCAAGATGCTGTGGAAACTGCTAAGACTGTCACATTCAAACTTTTGTCAGATGCCAAAGCAGGAATCAAAGCCATTGAGGAGTCCATCCAGATGACCATGGGTATGGCAGAGCGTGTGGAAGCACGGGCCCAGGCTGTGGTCACAGAAGTACGAGCCACCAGTCGGCGCCACATGAGTGCCCTTGAGGAAAGAGAACGTGAACTCCTCCGAAGGCTAGATAAAATTAGACAGGTGAAAGGCAAATCTTTACATTTCCAAATAGATGAACTTAAACATGGACTAACCAAACTGACCTCCACTGTAGAACAAGTAGAAAATACTCTAGAAACGGGTACAGATGTTGATGTGCTAAAAACCAAAGAGAAAATTGTCCAAGATATGCAAAATATGAGACACTTGAAAGGCTTTCTGAATCCTCATGAGGATGATAATATAGTGTTTACTCCACCAGATAGCGCTCTACATACAGCTATAAGTCAGATGGGTTTCATAAGCAGCAGTGCCTATGCTCCACTGTGTGTCGCCACTGGTGATGGACTCAAAAGGGCCTTAAAAGGTCGCATTGCCATGTTCACTGTCCACACTAAGGATCATCATAATGACCCAAGAATGGTAGGAGGGGACCCTGTAGAGGTGATTGTCACAAGCTCTGAAGGAGCTCTCTATAGAGCTGAGATTGTGGATCGCCAGAATGGTACCTATACTGTAAGCTACAGACCTCAGATTGAAGGCCAGCACATCATCTCCATCACAATCCGAGGTAAGCATGTGCGAGACAGTCCACTGTCTGTGCAGGTGAGGTCAGGCCGCAATTATGCCACCATTGGCACCTCTCTGGTCGAGATTGGAGGAGAAGGAGAGACTGAGGGAAGGCTTTGTCGCCCTTGGGGTGTATGCACAGACAAAGATGGATATATCATTGTGGCTGATAGATCTAATAACAGGATTCAAGTCTTTGCCCCGGACGGTCAGTTCCATCACAAGTTTGGTTCCCCAGGATCTCGGAATGGTCAGTTTGACCGTCCAGCAGGTGTGGCTTGTGATATTCAGGGGCACATTGTAGTTGCTGACAAGGATAATCATCGCATTCAAATTTTCACATTTGATGGCAACTTCTATTTGAAGTTTGGAGAAAAGGGCAGCAAAAATGGACAGTTCAACTATCCATGGGATGTAGCCTGTAACTCAGAAGGTCATCTTCTGGTATCAGACACGCGTAATCATCGTGTTCAGTTATTCTCTTCTGATGGACAGTTCCTGAACAAGTATGGATTTGAGGGTGCACTGTGGAAGCATTTTGATTCACCAAGAGGTGTGTGTTTCAACAATGAAGGTCACATGGTTGTGACCGACTTCAACAATCATCGTCTGCTGGTCATCCACCCAGACTTCCAGTCAGCACGCTTCCTCGGCACTGAGGGATCTGGCAATGGGCAGTTCTTGAGACCACAAGGCGTTACAGTAGACCCAGAAGGCAACATCATTGTTGCAGATTCCCGCAATCACAGGATCCAGGTTTTCCAACCCAATGGCAACTTCCTGTGCAAATTTGGAATCCCTGGAGCAGGAAAAGGCCAACTTGATCGACCGTCTGGGATTTGCGTTTCATCGGATGGTCTCTTGATTGTGGTTGACTTCGGCAACAACAGGATTCAAGTCTTTTAACAGAATAGACACTGACCTGACCTGTAGAGTTTGAGGCATTTCCTGGGCTTTTGGTGGCACCAAGTTTCTAGTGTTTTGTTTTCATCTCTAGGGTCAGAAGACCAATCCTGAGTCAGATATCTGCAAGTCTACATCAGCAGTACACAGTTGCCATGGCAACCTCTCCCATCATCCAAGCCAGCCTCTTATAAGTAGTACTGGGTATGTAATATTGTACGAAACAAGCCTAAACAGTCTTGATAAGCAGATCCTAGGCGATGAATTGAAAAAGTATATAATATTTGATTGTAAAGAAAAAGAAAATTGTTGGGGAAAAATGTTTCTTGAGGATATGGGTCAAATGCACATTTCCCTAGATCTAGCCAAATGCAGTGTTTAATGGTTATCTAGTAGTAAGTTGTAGTGTTATGAATAATTTGAGAGAATAGAAAATCTGAAATATGGAAAGTCTTGTTGTGTAGGAAATCTCAGGGACTCGGCTTTAACAGTTAAGTTTTGATGATATGGTATCATTCTTATTGAAATCGTCAAATTGATGAGGGAAATCAAAGCACTTCTCACAACTGCAGTGTGTTAAAACACCTGTAGTTCTGAATTTTTAAACAAGTATATATGTTTTAAACATGGTAGTAAAATGGAGCCTGAAAATAAGACGTTAAAGTGTAGAGATAATTTGTTGCCCAGCATCCAGTCTTGATTCATAGCTTACATAGTGGACTGCTGAGCAATCAGATAAAAAGGGTCTCAAAGATCCCAAAGTTATACACAACATCGCAATATCACATATATTTAATCCAAGGCCTGCTATTCTTTATTATTATAATATAAAATTAATATATAACCGTGCATACCTCATGCCAAAAGCACAAGCCAGATTTAAATAGATAACTATTGCTAGAGTTCATGTTTCTAGTGCTTGATCACATTACAACATTTGTATATTTCATATATACTATGTGTGTGCCAGAAACCAGATAGACTATATGCCAATGCTGTACTTTCTTAATTGATATGTTCCAATGTTACCTCTTTTGTATTAATGTTACTTTGCTTTCTGTAGTTAGATCTGCAATCAAAATATTTATTGCTGATTGTCTATATGCTTTAACTTGCCTTGAATTGCTTTTATGAATACCCAAAGGAACCCCAAGAACACATAATGGAGCATAGAATATAGGAAGTGATAACACTGGTTCCAGTATATATATGTGTGAATATATAGATAGTTACCAGTGCCAAAGAATCATTGTTATTTTCCCGGTATTTACCTGTTATCACAGTCTTAAATATATGAACAGTTTGTTTTATATCTGTAAGTATCAATCAAAACCGGTTAAGGTCAAATTTTAGATGTAAAGTAGGGTCAGTAGGTACAGTGTCCCTATTTGAAGGTAGGCAATATAAAACCACAAATTTCTATTTTATCCATGATAAAACCTCTGCATGTTTAGCTTTAATATTGAGTTTATTCTGGTTACTACCTCAGACAGAACATCCATGTAGGCATATATTTCATTTATCTCCTATGAGAGTTTGTTTTTCGTCACTGTATTTATGGATTTATAATCTTCATCATAGAAATTGTTAATTATTTTGAAAATGTTGTGCGGCCCCGACATGGACTGTGGTATATCGGTACAAATAGCTTTATCATCCCTATCTGCATAGGGGAAACACTGCAAATGCTGCAAACTTGTTTATTTCAAGGCCTTGGCCAGTGGTCACTCGGCCTGGTCAGTTATTACATAAGGGCGCGGGAAACTGGGTCAGCTGCTATGTTCTGGAAAGTACTGGGGGCGGCTCTTTGTGAAAGGGGTTCCGCATGCGCGCGCGATCATGCATTGCACTGCAGCTCAAACGATGCTCGATCCAGATTTTCACTTTCTTAGCTTTAAACAAATACTCTTAATTGTTATATGGATCGACCATTAAACTTGCACTGTTTTCTAACCAAAAACATTCAATGGCTTTGTACATTAAGATATATAATAACCATTACGTTCTTGATTTCGCGGTGACAAACTTGCTTCATTTAATCATGAATGCTGAATCGTTTTCACTCACTGCCAAAATATATTGTATTCGATCGTCATGCACAGCCCTTGCTTTGTATAATAATATGATATGCCAACGATTTATATTGACTCTGTATCTTTGGAATTAATAAGTTTAAAGAGAACAAAATGATCTACCTCGGTTTCCGTGACAATCTCAGAAAGAAAGACGTTATGCAAGTCCTAAACTAACCAACATATTTAGAAATAGCATGAAAACAGACGATTAATAAGAGAAAGCTAAAACAGTTCTTGGTGAGTTGGTGTTAATAATGTATATTAATATTGTTCACATATAAATATAGGGCACCTCGCTTTCGCACTGGCATGGGGACTCCAGACGTGGAGCTTAGCACAACACCTCTTATTCATGTTCCCGCCATCATGGTTTTATTAATCCTCGTTCAGGGTACAAACGTCTTCGAAAGACGGTAAAAATCTTCACGTTCAAATATTTAACACGGCGGTATCAGAACGCCTATTTCACATTGAATTTTGTTAAATGATATATATATATATTAAAAATGAAATATTTTAAATGTCATAAAATGTGTATTGTCACGTTGCTAGAGGTTTTATCAATTTTGAGGGCCTCATGACGCCGTGACGTAAATTTGTCCATCTCAGGTTAAGCGTATTCTGTGCGCCACGCTCATCTGACGTAACGTAGTTTGTCGCTCTCTCTGAATCGCCACAGATTTGCTGTAATGGATGGGACAGAAGCAGCGAATCTAAACATGAACAAAACGTTTAAAAAATGATGTTGGCGAAGTAATTGTGAATTTTTATCTGATGTTCAACGATATCGTGGTTATATTGAAGTGAAACGTTGGGTGTGAGCGAGGCATGTCTGTCTTTGCCTTGCATTTGCTTTTTTTTCAAACACGACTTAAAAATAATAAGAAATGTGTGTGCGGGATGCACGGGAGAGTGCGAGGATGGGGGGTGGGGGGGGATGATTCCACTCCCTGACCCTGACCGAGCCCAGACTGCCCAACCCCCCGCCTCCCCCACCTCCTCAAACACCAAACCCGCTGGCAGCACGGAGTCTGCATTGACGCTATGTGCTATTTCTAGGCTAAGGGTAACATGAGTACACATTTTACGTTTGCCTTTTTTTCTTCTTTTTTTTTTTATCAAATCAGGACTTATAATTTAAATTTTTATACTAGAATTGTTAAGGGAGTAGAAATGGAATGGAATTTTCACACTTGAGAATTTGGTAGTTATCGTGCTCTTGTATAACAGCTATGCAACTGTTTCTGCAGAGGTTCGGGTACGACACACGTCTTTGGACAGTACGATCAGCTTGGCTAGTGATTTAAAATATCGAAACGAATGCGATGACAGAAAAATATAAATGAGATAAATCTGTGATTTGAACTGATTGGGACTTCCTGTGAGATTTGGCAAAACGCCTGGACGTATAAAATAATTTATTAACATGAATGGGAGAGAACAAGCGGAACTTTTGGGTTGAAGATTGACGCGATAAAGTCGGGAGTCGAGATTAGCTGACCTGTACATGATATATATCGGTCAGCTTGTACTCGTTGGCCTCTGCCACCATATCCCCCCCCCCCCCCGACTTTCCCTTCCTCCCGAACATTCCGTTCCCCGCTCTGCCAATCTGTGGTTGAACTGACCACAACTGCCCGCCCTCGCATTGACTCGCTCCGGCCAGGCGTAAAAATGCCCATCTGGCCATGTGTGATCTGTTGACAGCACCTGATTTGAGCAGCGACTGACCACCATGACGTCACGCCCAGCGTCTCCCGACATGCACAGCGATAGACGTAGGTTGGCGCCACACACGAAATGCTACGGGAAGTTCCAAAAACTCAAACCCGATATATAGAGAGACAAGCTTTAAAGAATGCTATGCTTTGACAAGAATTTATCAAATCACACAATTTTATCGCCTTATCACATATTAAATATCCGAGCAACTCATTTCCCAAATAATGTTGGCCACTATAAGATGAATAATTCTGTATTTACAAAAATGAGTCTACAATCAAAGATTGCATGTTTGAATTGTGTTGTAAAATTTTGGGTAAAACTAACTAGATAGAATTAAATTGTAGCTGTGTGTGTAGTTTTGTGGTTTGTTGATTGTAAATGATGAACATGAAAGCTAAGCTTTTAGAATTTGTGGGTGATACTCTTCAGTATTGAGTCATTGACTAATGTACATGGTTACTGTTATAATTATATAATGTTGCCCGTATATACTACCTCGTGCAAATCTATTCTATAAATAGAACACTGTCTATAAATAGAAACGATATTCTTTTAATAGAATTCAAATATGAATAATTACTATTAATAGAATATATGATTTATTTATAGAACCAGTGTTCTTTACATAGAAGATGTTACTGTTGATATTGTGTTATTCTCTTAGCACATTTTAGTGTTGTGTACAGATATGATACTGTTTTTAAGATAGGTTTAAAATACCAAAACAAAAATAATCCCTCGGCGCAGGTACCTTTTGGGTTGCTGCATGTAGTTGATTGTGGTTGATTAATGTATATTATAACAGTGTTCTGGAGCTTATAGCCAGGCACATAGTGCCACTTAGATGCTTCTAATTATATAATTGTCAAAGTATACTTTCAAATGTATACTCAAAATAATCTTATAAACCGGTACATACGGGTACAGAGGCCTTGCATAGTGTATGCGTCAAGATTAAGCAAAATATTGGTAAAACCAAGAGTTTTTTGTGGTTTATTGTATTACATCAGTTGTGGTTGTAAACTACAAAAACTGTCATTACTCTCACAATCTATCTTATTGTATTAAGTATTATACCGCCCCTTGTTTACATTGTTTGACATAGTTGTGTGCTTTCATTATAGGTCAGGTAATTCCTGTGAAAAGCTGATGGGAAAACCTGGCCATGAGTTTTATCTTGAAGCAGATTCTAGGGTATTGACAGATGCTGCAACAAATATCTTTGCCAATTGGTTTCATTGTAGATGTTCAGTTCGAGTTTTACACTTGCTGTTCATAGTTTCAAAAAGCCAAGATGGCAATCAACGTTTTGGGTTTAGTATAAGGATAAAGCTGGTCGGCTTTTGTACTAGTAATTGTTGCATAATCATGAATCATGTTCTCAGGACATTCAATGCATCCACAGGCTGTCTCAAAATGTGAATGCTAAAAAAGCATGTTCATTGCTTTTTGTGACAACCTGTCGTGAATCTAGTTAAGAAATGTAATAGCTTTATTATACAGGAACTTAATGGCTGGTAAAACTGCTAAATCTATTTTGAGATACAACATAGTTATTTGGTTTAGATAGGTAAAATACCAAGTTGTGTGCACAAGCGTTATCTTGGTCAAAGACCATTAAAATTGTTTCTTACAGTGCCCCACTCTGAGTGGTTGACACGTTTTTATACCATATCCGTAAAAACGTCATCATAAAACTAAATAGGTTTTTGGTCAAACCAAGTCAAAACCCAGTGGCCAAGCTTGAGTACTATATCTTTTATAATGATAGATAATGTATTGTAGATAGCAGCAAGTATAGCTTTGCCAACTTAATGACTGTACATAACGTTACACACATGTTGTCTTGGCTCAGTCATTTGTAATATTGTTTTAAAAAATCACATAACAGGTTTGTTGTCAACCAAGCTACTGTAAGTAGTCCCACAAACAAATGACGTCATCATTTGCATGGATTGATCTGGAACCCAATTTTCTAGACACCCTATAGAGTTAATGAAATGTGTGATGATATCCGTGTACTGATGTGAAATACAAATATGCTAGTCTGAGGTGTGAGACTTGAAAATGATGTACCGGATGCTCATCACCAACAATTTAAAATATTTCAGCTATTTAAATATTCATGTTATTGTAACAAGCTGCCTCAACTTGCACAGTGTTCAAGCTGTCATATTTATGGTTCACCAAATTGATTGTATAATTCCAATTTCAAGAAAAAAAACTTTAAAAAGAGCCAAAGATTAGATTTCAAATTATTCAGGCTCTGAGAGTTGAATAATTAGATATTGAAATGTCATTTTTCCATGTATTTTGTTACTGGTATGATTCAATCTAGTCTAACCTCAGGTACTTACATATTTGTTTTTATTAAATACAAAATTGCCAAGTTGATTCAAATCTCTCAGAACGGTGAAATATTTTGGGTAAATTTGATGTAGACAAAATAACAAAATAATTCTTTGGCAGCTTTTCTTCACATATTATAGTAAGGAATGTCGATTATTGAAGGTTCTGAACCTGATATCGTTCAAAGTAGACATTGACACTAGGTGGCGTGCACGATGTTAAAATTATATCATCGATCAAATCGTTGATGTATTTATGTATACATAAACGTAGTGACACAGATTCATGAGATGGATTATTTTGGAGGCACTGCGTGCTAATTTTACTGGCTGTAGAAAGTAGAAAGTTAAAAAAAAAATACTAAATTGTGAAACATAATTTTATTAAAATTAAATTATCATATTGTTGAGCAGCAAATTATACATGATTTATTGGTGAGCCATAAATAGGACAAAATATCATCTTTATATGTAGTATGTCTCATGTGAGGCATGTCATTTTATCAATGAATTATTTTCATCTACCTCTTTGTACCAGAGTAATATGTAAAATCTACCTCTAATACAACAGTTATTTTACCAGAAATGTTTTATTTCAATTTCAGCAGCTCACCCATGTTGGGCTTTTAATATAGTTTAATCACTCAAACTACATTCAGCATGATTAAAAAATGCTTTAAGTTTCTGGTCATATTCAGATATACCTCCCTTGTAAGTGGAATGCTGAAAGTGTCATTTGTAATACTCAGTGATATATAGAACATGCGAAGCCGAGACAACACATGGCTGGAGAGTAAATTAATAGTTTATCTCCGTAGCCTGACACGAGTTCCAATACGAGCAAGGTACCAAACTCTTCCAGTGAGTATTTTTAGCTGAATATACAATTTAGTATATTTTGTGATAAAATATGCCAAGTGTACATTAATCCTTGAAAAAAAAGCTATGGTCTTTTTGGGTATTCAATATCCAGTGCTTGTGATTGACTTTGCAGTGTGTATTATTATCGGGAATAAGGTGATTTAATCACTGCTTCCTCTCGTAGCTCGCCCAGACCTGTGCAATCAGCAGCCCCTTTGTAATTCAACGAATAAAATGTCAAACTAACTTGTTATAGTCTTATCTTATTTTAATTCTCTACACTTCTTTGATTCTGAGTAGAAACATTATCTGGTAATCCTGGTCGCATCAGTCGAGTGGGAAAGGAGGCAAAGACCGCAGTCAAATGACCTGCATAAATATAAAGCGCTATTTGGCAATTAAAAAACTAAAGTCGTTCTTTCATAATCTTAACGTCACCAGCAACCAATCTGGTAAATAATACCAAAAAAGGCCCAAGGAAATCTAAATTCTGTGCTTATAATGGTGGGACCCGCTGGCACTTCGCTCCTTGTCCACATTCGCAAATATGACATTGGACAAATCTGAAAAGGGCCCCTCCACCGTAGATTCCAGAACTTCTGATTACTTCTGGCATCCAAGGAAACTCTATAGTCGAGTTGAGATCAGTAAGCGTCTGTGCTTAATGCATTTTTATGTAACACCAACATCTCATAAAAGCTAGCGTCTAAGACATGGGTACCTTCTCGCCGATGTCAGTGAAGACCGACGCATGCGCATCCTGGTCGGTAGAAAATAGAGATCTTAATACACAATTATCTTCATAAAATGACAGACAATATTTTCTTCAACATCTCAAAAAATCGAAAAAGAAAATCTTAAGAAATGTTGCAAATTATTATATCTGATCTAAAAGTCATTCCGGATCTCATGTAAAAGTCGTTCTCATGGAGGTCCATCTTCCAGGTCTTCTGACTTCACCAGAGTTGCTTAGCAGTGGGAGTGCATTGTTCTACTGAAGACACACACATTCTAGTCACGTGTCGCTTATATATTGTTAAAGTGAATTACCCAAATTCGAGGCTGCGTGTTTTGTAAACGGCGGTGGAGAATATGAAGCATGGTGTGTAAAGATAAAATAGACATGCTGGGAAAATGCTGAAAAAATATAAACACGAGGCGTGTGGTGCGGAAACTGCGACACATTTCCCTTTACAATATTTGAACTTCATGATATAAACTTTTTTTATCATTATGCTTGACTGTTTCCATCCTTAATGAATGAACATTTTCATACTGAAATGTGTTTTTAATTTACTCCCGTGATTAAATCTCTCTAACCCCGAGAAGCCGGTTTTGTCGACAAATCAAATAATAATGGAATTTTGTTTACACGTATTAAGCTCATCACTAACGAGCAATAAGGAAGACGATTTACAGATTTAAAAATACTTTATTGGGGCGGCTATTGGATTCATTGTAACCCTACTCTGCATGATGATCTAGTCATGGTATCTAACAGGCTCTGCTGAGCCGAGTACTGTAACGGGCATCTGAAGAAAAAAAATCACCTGAATTACAGGGTTCCCGAGTCCCTCTGGTGGCGGGTGAGTGTCATTAACATTATTACGTGTGGAAACCGACGAAAATAGCAAACTGAGTGTGTTACACAAACTAAATTAGCTCGGGTTCGGAGTGTTAGCCATCATTACGTAACACATTTGCTTTTGGTTTACACACATATCGAGAATGCCCTCGGAAAGCGCATACATGACACACTGTCACGTGATCGAGAAACGGAGGGGGGTGTGGTCGTTCACTATATGTTTTTGGGGTGCAAGCGACGGCAAAATGAAAAATAAATAAATAAATAAAATGAAAATAGAAGCAAAACAATAAGGCAAACTGGACGAGACATGTTTTTATGGTTTAATGTTGGACCCAAAGCTTGAGTAGAGATTTTCTCCAGCTGGGCGGTGAGGTATATTTGTCCAAGGTCGCAGGGAGGATCAATCAGTGATTCTGTGTTATATAAGGGTATAATCATGATGATATAACAGCCCCTCTATCCAGGCGACCAGCTTCCTGGCTCAACTAAGATCCACTCATATATACAGCTTGTAAAATCAACTTAGGATCACCCAGTAACCATATAGAGATGGGGGTGAAGGTTTTTTCCCTGCCGATTTCACCATTTCATATAATGAGGTTATTTCAAACTGCCCGATGATTTGCAAATTTGCAAGATGGAAGTTCACAAACAAACGCTAACTGAAAATCCACCATGAAATTGCTTCTGTAGCTCTTGCAGACCATTTTTGGAAAGGTTCAGTGCATAAACAAAATGTGATCTCGGTCGTATAGTCCATGGTTTCATGATTTGCTCATTTGGGATTCCAAATAGAAAGTCACGAAACAGAGTTGATAGTTATGATGCGATATTGACGTGGTTAAATTGATTTTCTAAAGACAAAATATATATTTTTTACTGTTTCAAATAAGTTGTTAACACATTTTAAGATAATTCGCTGGTTACACATTTCATATTTTGCAATTAAAACCATTTATATCAATATTGAAAAAAAAAATAACATTTTCTACACATCTGTCAATATATAGTTGGCCTCTCTCAGTGTGCACGCCGAAAAGTTATAATCTGAGGATTTGATCATTTCTATAGAAAAATATCTATTTCACATTTTTATAAAGGTGGTAATTTATTTTGGATAACCATATCTGATTTCTGAAGTTGAAATCTTAATCATGTCAAACATTTGTGATTAATTTATGTTTCGAGCCAAATCATATGGTTATCTGGTTATCCACGAGTTTCTGAGATTCCAACCAAAACACCTTAACGTGGCGTGTCTATTTGATTTATCTGCTTGACACCAAGAAAAGCTGTTTACTTGGAGTGTCCTTATCTTGCTTGTCTTTCTAGATTCAAATCGAGTTGAAATTGATCATGATTTCAAATTAAATGAAGCTCCGTCAATTCTAACCAGTAATGCTTCTATCTTTGATTACTGGCCTCGCGCTTATGGTCAACATGGGCGTTCAAATTGACCGCTGATTTATTATTAGGTCACGCAATTCTTCCCTTCATCATGGCAACAGTCATGATATAATTTAATACCCCATCTGGTATCATCGTATATATTGATATGAGTCATTAAATGTAGTGAGCCCCATGCAAAGGAGAGTAAGTGATGAAGCAGTTATTTTTGTACTTACTCATCTTAAGATATTTCTGTCCAAAGAAAATGCTATGTTATTAAGTGCTTATCTTTATTGTGCTTATGAACTGACTTGTCTGAAAGAAGTGCTATCATAGAAGTAAACTATTGCTGCAAATGAAATCATGATATCGGATATTTTCGGAATTGGTGACCCGAGGGACAATTTAGGTGACCTATATTGCATAACTTATCTTGAGACATCTTGACTCTTAATATCATATGTGAGGGGCTCAGATGAGTTTCACATTATATTTAGCCCTTGTGCTATTCACAAGATCTGACATGCAGTATTTTACAGAGCACCTGACACATGAACATGTAACATCTATTGTCACCACACACTTGGTTCGCATTTTTTAAAAGTCTGATTATAGTGCAGACTTTAGTTTTGTGCCACACACAAACTGTCCTTTTTACAAGATTTTATGGCAATGAACAGAGACAATCATCTCCTCATTTTTTAAAAAGATCTAATGAACTGAAATAATTTAGATTGACCATCTTTGATTTGAATTGTCATTTTTGGTTATTGAAATATTTCATTTACATGTACACGGTAACAAAAAAGCGATGACATGAAGTGTTTGTCAAAATATCTTTTGCATTTCAGGTCGGACCGTTAATCATTCAAGGTTTATGGATTTTCTTAACCTCCACCCCCTTGAAAGTTCAATGGCCCATCCCTAACATGATAAAATTACACGATAACTAAACACTATGATTACATAATATTTGAACAAGGTAGGTTCTGATATAACTGTTATTGCTCTCAGGTTATAACTTATTTTCATAGTTCAATCTGGGCCACAATAAAACGTATTTTTTTGGCCCAGGTTCAATGTTATTTTCTGGCGAAATAATATACCGTAAGTAAAAGCGGGTGTCTCACCAAAACTATTTTTGGTTTTTAGTTTTACTCTTTCTCGTCATTATGACGCACTAAATTACAACACGTCCTGCTTATGTTCTTCATGATATTGCTGTCATGCGCAAAGTAGGAATCTTGCACGAAGTAGGAATGATTCCTACATTGCGCAACCAAAAGTAGGAATTCCTACCTGGCGCAAATAAGTAGGAATACAAATATCATGTGTCATGATCGAGTCCGTGAAAGTGTCTATAATCATGGATAGTAGGGGGGGACAAGTGGAGGTTTATTTATTTTCATTCTTCTGAGCTCACACCCTTTAAAGTTGGCGTAGCTAAATTGATAATATTATTTCAAAATGACTTGCTGAGCAGATGATTAAATTCCCGATTTTCCCCAGTTTGGTTTTGTTTGAAAGTGAAGCCAGGCTATGGCTCAGCTGCAACCAGGCTACAAGGGTGCTGGACGTTGGGATTTATCAACTCATGATTGTGTGAACTTTGTTACTTATTCACTGTTCACAGTTCATTATTCATATTTTTTGTAACATGGATGGTTCCCTTTTTGATGATGTTGGTTACGTCACCACTTCTGACGTCATTTGACAGTGACTCAATCAGTCGTGCCGTGAAAACAAATAAACACTTTGAACGTTTTGAAAGGAATAGGAATAACAAGATGACGTGTGAGGCACTGTATACAGCTCAATTGAAATTAGTACAGAACAGTGTTACTCGATATTTGACCGAGTTAAAAATGTCCGAGTTTAATCTCCCGGTTTCGGACAGTTGCCGGTCACTGTATATTAAAAAAAGCATGAACGTGTACAGAAAAGAAGTGTGGCGAGATTTAAAACAAAAAAAAAGTTGCTGTGTGAAGTATTCGCTGCAGTAAAATTCGCCACTGATAAGAGTGTGTGATCTCGATGTTGCGTTTTTATAGTGTTGCCCTCTGGTGGACGCTAGACAAGTCTCCCCTTCAGTTTTATTTTGCAAGTTTATGCGATGTTTGACATCAATTGTTACAACTTTGTAATGAACAGAGAAGTCTTTCATTGGTCTATGAGGAAATGATTGACAGTGGACATAAATTCTCGCTATCTGCTCTCCCAGCTTTTTAGCTGGTCTGTGAGAAAATGACGGGATTGGCGCGAGAGAGCGATGCATGACGGGAAAGATGTTGCACTGTAAACTTCCGCCCGCCTTGCTTCAAGATGGGAGGCAAATTTCAGACTGACATTGTACATTGACACGCTAATGTCAGCGCTAAAGAGTGTTTGTTGTGTAATCTTTATATAAGTATATTGCAATCTACGTAATTCATGTCAACATTACACAAGCAAAAGTGAGATAAACAACGATGGAAAGAGGAAAGGCAGAGGCGACAATGCCCCAAACAGGCTGTCGCCGCTGTTCCCGGATGTGCCGTGTGCAAAGAATTGGGTCAAATACGATCGCAGCGCTCTGAAAATGCAGCGTATATGGGAGAGCAGATAGGGAGAATTGTTAAAACATGATCGGCAAATGTATCAAATATTGAAACAATGTATAGATTTCCAAGCAATATTAGACCTAATTGATAATTTTGCTTAGCGATGGATGCTGAAGATGTTTGGTGTGAGTGTGTAAAATCTCTTAAAAGACAATTCCTACTTTTTTGCGCAAAGTAGGAATTCCTACTGAGCGCACTTGCGCTATGTAGGAATTCCTACTTGGCCGCGATTCCTACCGGGCGCAGGACAGCTACACAGCCTTCTAATTGCAAAAGGCGGCCAATGGCAAAAAAATAGTTATTTTTTATTTCATATTTTCAATGTTTTACTTCGTACTGCCTACTTTAAACTGTCTATTTCCATCTCTCTTGAGATAAATCATCAGAAAAATTGAAGGCAATTATGAAACATTTTCAATGTGAAATAAATTAGCAAAAGACAGTCCCACTCGCAAAAGGCAGTTATATTTGATTACTCCGAACAGTAACACCACATAAGGACAGTTATTGACAGTCAACCTGGAAAATGGTGTTCATGGATATATATTGGCATCATTTTGGGTTGTTAGTGCCCTCTCGTGTTGAATACAGTAACTGTGTTTTGTTGTCGTGAAATGAATCAGGTGCAAATTACATTAATAACCATCACTTTCATTATGAAATCTCTTAGAAACCGATCAAATAATTGAAATACAACAAAGGTCTATAACAATACTGTGCTCACCAGAATTGTATATATTATTGTTCCAAAAATATGCCAGAAAGTGGTTTCAAGATGGAGAACGAGGAAGACTTGTTTTGTTGTTGATGTTTCGTGTAACTCTAAGCTCAAACCATGACGCTATGTCACCACAAATGGCAAGCAAATATAAAACATCAGGTGTTAGTGTTTTGTGACTTGTGAAAGTTCACCATGTTGCCAGGAATAGGTGTGTTTGGTACTGGGACAGCCGTGAAATGTTTGATCCCAATACTGAAGAGTTGTGGCTTCAAAGTGGAGGCGATCTGGGGCCGGACCAAGGATCAAGCAGACGATGTCGCCAGAGACCTGGAAATTGCTTTCAGTACTAATAAGGTGGACGAGGTGTTGCTGCGGAAGGATGTAGATCTTGTTTTTATTAACTGTCCACCTCACCTTCAATCACCTATTGCACTGAAGGCGTTAGGAATTGGCAAGCATGTCATTTGTGGAACCCCTGCCGGACCCAATCAGCTGGATGCACTGCGTATGGTGAATGCTGCACAGTACTACCCCTCCCTCATGTCTCTGATGTGTAATGGACTACGGTTTCTTCCATGCTTCATCAAGATGCGCCAACTGGTGGAGGATGGCTACGTCGGTGATGTCACAGTGTGTGAAGCTCGAGTCCACTGTGGTAGCCTACTTAAAGATAAATTTGATTGGATGTGTGATGAACTGATGGGAGGAGGTGTCCTTAACATCTATGGTAGCATCATCATCGACATCATCACATTTCTGACAGGTCAGAAAGCAACTCGTGTCCATGGCATGTTGAAAACTTACACTAAACAGACTGAGAAAATTAAAGGGATCAGGCAGATAACAAGTGATGACTTTTGCTCATTGCAGCTTGAGCTGAACAAAGGTGCATGTGCTACTGTCACCCTAAACAATCACCTTCCCGGGCAGTTTGTCCATGACATCCTTGTGTGTGGAACCAAAGGAAGACTGGCAGCACGTGGGTCTGATCTCTTTGGTCAAAAACATGACAGTCCAAAAGAAGAGGTGATTCATCGTGATGTCCTGAACATTTTGGATGAAGAAAAAACAGGGGTCTCCGAAAGCATAAGAGCTGACATTCCAATACCATATCTAAAGGGACTCATAAAATTGATAGATTCAGTGAAGGATGCATTTAAATCTGTTGAGGAGAAGCATGGCTGGGGCAGAGACCCAGTAACTGTGGCAGCAACATTTGAAGATGGCCAATATGTCCAGACTGTGGTGGATGCAGTCCGGAAGTCGAGCAAAATGAGGGAATGGGTCAAAGTGAAGCTGATGACAGAGGAACCCGACCCTAATCCCTTCCTATCAGCCGCAGTCAGGAGGAGCACTTTCTCTCTCTATTGATCAACTTTATTTGTGTAAAGTATTATGTCACATTGAAATAGATGTAGAAAAAAATCAGGTAACACACTGTCAAATGTTTACATAATTCAAATTTAGGATTATGGTAAAGATAAATAATTAATATGATAAACTGCCCTTCTCATGTGACATGACAAAATATGAAGATGAGAGTGTATGTATATAAGGATACGTTTGCATTAAATGGCTTGCATGTGAGTTTGATGTCTGACACATCTTAATAACAAAAATGATGATGATTTGTGAGGAACTGTCTGATTTTTATTTTCCAAATCTGGAAAGTCATTCTTTCAGTCTGCTATTCAGAGGATAACTATTTTGTTTTTTTTAGTAAAGATAAACAAGACCTCATGTAAAATTGTATAATTTGTGAATTACCATTCAAGACATTAATAAATGTCATTAGATAGATTTACTTATTTACAGAATGCATATGCACAGAGATTTTAAGTACAATTATATAAATATGCTTTTGACCAAAGTTAGATTTAGATGTTTTGTTATGGGTTATGGCTGAGGTCAACACACAAAACATTTGTTTGTGCATTACATTTGAAATGTTTGTTTTTTTTAATATCATTAAAGTTACAAAATACAGGGATCATTTTGATGTAAGGCAAGACAAACAAGTGTGACTCTTCATCATATTTCTTTATAACAAAAATGGGTATGGAGGAAGGTTTTTTAGTTATTAATTTTTAACACTAAGTTTACCTTTTAACCCTAATTTATCTGGGCTCAATAACATCTTTTCTATGTTGATAATTACCTCTACAGGATGAAGCTTCATAGAAACTATAATCTATCCAGAGAATGATGTATATAAATTGGTGAATGAAAATCTCAATTATACAGAACCAAGCTTATGATTCAAATATTTCTGACTCAATTTCTCATGATATTTTATGTAATCTCCCGGGTAATCTCATCTGACTTTTCAAAGCTCTAGATTGTAGCCAATTGATTTATTTGTAATTGCTGCATTTCATGGTCCTCTATAACATGTGCATGCAAGTACTTCACTTCAGTCTTTATGGAATGGTTGAAGAAAAACAATAATACTTTTGAATTGACCTAAATTTGTTTTCACATATGTGAATGGTGCTTTGTTATTAGTATCTACTTTATGTTACACAACTCTAAATAAATGAGCTAAAACCAATAAAATGCACAAATATTAGTGTCAATGGTAAAACGTGTTGGGAAAAATTAGTTGTATCATGACCTGATGTTTACATTCTAATGCTACACCTTGCATTCCATGAGAAATCTATAAACATATTAATACTTGCTTAACTAGTTCAATACATTAATATATCTTTGTTATAATAATATAGTCTCAACCTATTTATATTGAGATATATAAGTTTCATTATATAATTTGTTATGCTCCCTAGAGATTTTTTAGACAAGTTTGTAGACTGCTAAAAAAAAACCCCAAAAACCATGATGAATACAATATATAGCATTATATACAATATTGTGCAGAATATAGAATTGTATACAAAATTGTGCAGAATCAAGTTTGTGTTTTACATGTAGAAGACATATGAGTTTATTCATTGATCTTCTCCTTGTCAAAACAAATTTGGCCCAGATGAAGCAAGGAAATATTTGCTTCTTGAAATTATGTTTTGAATGTCATGAAGGTCAAACCCATTCCTAATCTTTAAGCAGCCAGTTGAAATCATTTTCAAAGGTTTTAATTTGTAGAAAACCAAATGATTGTTGCTTTAATGATAGGGTAATATTCTTTATCATTACAAACAGTATATATTGTTAAAAAATTAATGTATTGGCAACTGTAATTTAATTCCTCATATATAATACATCACCCATGTGTACTATAATACCTTTTTCCTAACAGGCCATTATTTAGCTTCAATTATAGTCAAAAATGCATAAAAAACATATCTGTCAGGTGATGCAGATCCCCAGGATTAACCATAGTGAATATGACCATACTGGTTTGTCTCCACTGACTTTGATAATAGTTATACCAAGTCATATATGGTTGTGCAATTAGTTTGTGACCATAGAACTAGAGGACATGTGGAGCCAGAAAAATAGCACTCATTGACACTTTTAATTAATTAGTATTAAGGCATTTCATGTTATGACATAATGAGACCTCATTATTGCACTTGTTTTAGTCCACAATCCTGTACTTCTGTGAAGTGTGGACATGACCACTTTCCCTGCAGTGTTTGTTTTACTCACATACACAAGGAACTTGTCATGTGTACAAGTACATAAATGGTTTTTTTTTTGAAAAGGATGGTAAACAATCTTTTTTATTGGGGCTTTCATTATTTTTTCCTGGCCTTATGTTTCTTGTTTTCAAACATACAAGCCCACATCTTTTGGTTTTTTTTACCAACTGAGATATTGAACTAAAATGTTTGACATCTAGTTTGTTCAATATCTCTGTATATATTGGCAGAACAATATACGTTTCTGAAACCTTAATTTCAGCCTAGCATATAGGATCCTCTGTCTGAACTGAGTATGTCATAGTTATGATAGTAGCACAATTACCGGTAGGTCCACCTCTTCAAGGTTTCACTCATACAGTGTTTGATAAAGAACATATATTAGGGCAATGAAAGCAATGTGATTTCGCAGATCTTGAATCTTTGAAGCTGAAATCAAAATTGTCTTGTTTTTGGTTTCAGCAAAATGAAACATGGTCTTGCAGGCTTTTGATTTACATTCTATTTTTCTTCAAGAAATTTAATAAATATTGAATAAGAATATTTTTCTGCAGGCTATTTTCATTGCATTGCTTTGTGAATTGTATCGAAGCATGTACTAAAGTACAAAAGATTACCAATGTAACTAAAAACAGGACAATTTTTTTTCTTGCTTTTATCACCCTTCTTATTTCAGTTTGGTTGAACTATTTGTGCAGCTTGTAATTGTTTTTATTTACACCTCTTTATTATCTGATTTGTACCTAATTTATGATTTATACACCAATTGTAAAATTTAGAATAAAAATCTCATTATACTGTTTTTGAGATGTCTTCGATTTGACTGGGGGGTATTGGACATGGCTATGTAAATACTATTGTCAGTTTGATATTTGCACGTACTTTTTTTTTTTTTTCAAATTAATGCCACTTAACCTGTGGCTGTTACACAAGGCACTGGTATGTTAGTTTCTTCAATATCAAAACTCCATTGAACAAGCTTGTGTATTGTGCATCAATCTTAGTTCCCATAGCAGTAAATTATGCATTCTGGTGCCCCAAACATATTCCCAACAAGGCTGCTATTTAAAGACATTTATATAACCAATAGAACAGAGGATCCCCTCAAATATATGAGGCCTGAATATAAATGTGAACAAACAGCTAATACGCTGTATCACCTCCATGTATATGGTAATGTTCAGGGTAACAGGGACACTTTGTACAGAGGATGACAGCATGAAATGTGTTGTTGACTGTGGCTAAGATACTGTTCATGGATAAATAGCAATAGCACCATTATGACATTGTCACTGCACCTTCAACTACATGAAATATTGCACCATAAAAACCAATTAATCAAACTAAATAGATAGATAACAAATATCAGTTCAGAGGGCATCAATGTTTATAAATGCACATGAAAACATGTATTGATCTTAAATGACTACCCGGTAATCAACGAGCCAGTAGCTGCTGCATTAGACCTCATCACAGCCCAGTGATATAAAATTAGAGGTTAACAAAATATCATATTTCACAAATTTCCCACGAAATTACTAGAGTTATAAGGCGTTTTTTAAAATTCAGTCCATTCTAATTAAAGGTAAATGCCTTACTTATACAGATTGATAGTGCATTTATTCCCAAAAATGTTCTCCAAGTTACCTCGATACTTTCTTTGAATGTAACCAAAATACACTGCTGTTCCCATTTTCTACTTCATTCAAGCTTATATTTTTTTATCACTGGGCAGTGATGAGGCCCAATGCAGCAGTTGTGGGCTAATGGACTAGTCATAAAAGATCACCAAATAATGTTTCTGTGAGTATACAGAAACAAACCCATTTATTTGACTTTGGTGGCCTATAAAGATGCACCATTCCATGCAGTTGAAGGAGCAATGACATCATAATTGTGCTGTGGCTATTTATCAGTGAAATAGTGACATTATGCTTTTTGGTATCTTAGCAAGTCAACAACACATTTCATACAGCTGTGATCCTCTGTATGAAGTGTTCCTGTTCCCCCCAATGCTAAAGCTTTCAAAATTGGTTTTTTAAGCACTTTTTCCTGCATAATAAGTATCATTTTTGAAAGTAGAGAAGTCTTGCTAAATTCCAAATCATTCATTGAACACATTGTCAAAAACTTTGCTTTGCTGGCCATTGATCTAGGGCAAACACCTTCTTAGTAGACGTTTAACAATGGAGCACCTTCAGATTGGGGCACTGGAGTGATTTGGCTTCAAGAGTACGGTTATTCCCTTAGTGTTTGTTTATTGGTACAGGCCTAATACCCTTAAAGACCACAAGAGAACTGCACAGTACTTTTGGCATAACACAATAATCAGGGGTATTTTAGTTTTATGGAGATTGTTTTAAAGGTATTAAGCATCAATTCTACAATTTGGTGTATTGAAAGCTTAGCCACATATGAACATCATGTCAAATTGAAATTATAATAGAGTAATAATGTGAGTTGCTATAAGACATGAGTTGCACTCCTAGCAGAGGTCTGTCTGAGCTGCATGTGACGGGTAAACACAGGTAGTGTGAACTTTGTTTGACCTCATTTGAGGCTCAATGTAGGGTAGCACTGCTTGACGTCATTCTGGCACTATTCAGAGGTACAATACATTTCATGATGTCACAAGTATGTTGCAATACTTTTATGACGTCATTTTACCTTTCAGTGCCTCAATGATGACACCACATAAAAGTGACGCCAAGAAAGAAGTGTTCTTTCATAAGCAGGTTACAAAATAGGGTCTTGTTCAAATAGATTTTACATACAATAATGGGGATGTATTTTTCAAAAAGTTTATAAAAATGAAAGACAAATAAATTTATCACCAATATGTACAGCTGATTCAAAAGTAGGCCTGTAGTGTAGGTTCTCCAAATCTGACATGGGAGCTCAAGTATATGGACAGATCGCCAAATATGCAGAAGCTGATCATATGTACATGCTAAGTTAAAAGATATTTTGATCTCTCATGATTCAAAAAGCCAAATATTTATGAATCACTTGTATCTGCATGTATACAGCCTGGGCTCTGATAAATTTTAAATGTTGGTGGAAAACACAACTGTGCACAATGAACCTGTAGGTGTATATCAGTATTCAAATTTATGTACCACACAAAACCACAACTTAAACATAATTACTGAATAAAACATTTTAATCACTTTTAATCAGTTTTTTAACATACACATTAGGAAATCGACTTTCTGCACAAATTTTAAAGCAAAAATAAATTTACAAATTGATAATGTTTCAATGGCATTTTTAATTATTGTAATAATTATACAATATTTGCTGTCTTCCTGCATGTTTTTTGGCATTTGCATTCAGAGAAACCCAGAAGCTTGTTTTCTTACCTGCAAAGATACATAAAAAATATAAGATGAAAGAGAATAATATCAAACCAATTAAATGTCTGCATACTGATGTTCATCAATCTGAAAATAAAATAAACTTATCCTTTAATATATGTTAAGAAGACTGAGGCAAGTGAGACTGTAATCTACCCTCTTCTTGGACGATATCAGTTTACTTCCTTTCAATCATGCAGTTTTAACTTTTTTTCTTTTGGCAATTTGTTAAACTCGCTCAAAACAACATGCACGTCCCCCAAATAACCAACTCACAGAATGGCCAGGTAAGTGCTTGGGTACTTTTCTTAGTTATATACTGCACTATGAATCTGAAACAATTTTACATCAAACCCCACAACATATGTAATCCTGAAATAATATATAGCAATGGTTTAACGCCTCATGTAAATATATACTGAAAGAAGATTTTGAAATATCTTCTCAAACTTGATCATAGTAATTTGGCATGGGCATTTATAAAGAATTATAATGTAAATGTGTTCTAAAAAATATATATATATACATTTGTATATACCATTAAACCAGTGCTAATATTCATACAAAATTCAAGACTTGGAGATATCAA
This sequence comes from Amphiduros pacificus, assembly GCA_949316495.1. NCBI lineage: Eukaryota > Metazoa > Annelida > Polychaeta > Phyllodocida > Hesionidae > Amphiduros > Amphiduros pacificus. The sequence continues at coordinate 46,019,504 of OX439001.1, forward strand.
AAAGTGAAAAAAAATGGAACGATACCCACCTTCTCCAGATGCTCAGATGAAGCACAATGATTTTGATCAATCAAATATTTTGGCTGATAAATCTCAAAATCTAATCCATTTTAACCACTACTTGAATAAAAATTAAGACTTTATAAATGTTGAATATTTATAAATATCTCTTGAGCCATTTTTTTCATTGCAGAAATATGTCAAAATCATTGTTATATTTTTTCTGTAGCAGCTTCTTATATAACAGGAAAGTGGAAATGGCTGATAACCTGATGAGGTGTGTCCGAGATGTACTGCTCCTCTTCCGTATCTAGAAAGGAAGGTGCGACAATTGTTTAATCAAGTGTCTCATGTCTCACATCAAGATTTTATATGCAGATTTTGACTTGTAAATTGTTCATTCACTATTGAAGTGATTAATCTCACTAGAGAGTCTAGTACAGATCAAAGTTATTTTGGATTGGATATTTTTCACTATCCTTCATTTAAACCATCAAGTCAAAATCTGTTGAAAAGTGCAAATTTGTATCTACTGTATTTAGTAGTAAAAATTGTGATTATCATTGATAAACCTTGTTTCTTAATAAACTGATTTGTATATATTCTACAAGGTGCTATTATGTGAAGATTCAAAGCTGTGCACATTAGCTTTGGATAAAAGCATGGTTTAAATCATGCTTTACTATTTGTTACAACGTTTCTGGAATAGATATGCATTCCAAACCCCAGATGTTCAGGGAAGGGGGAAAACATTGTGCTGTGTACAACAAATGGGCAGTTGAACAACATCTTTTGGTTAACCAAAAACATGAAGATTGACAGAGCTGTGGTAAAAAAAATTATGCTATTACCACCAGACACTAATTTTTTAAACACGTTTTCTGACACTTTTTCCATTCATCTACCTTTGGGCCAGAAATAGGCTATGATAATGCTAATTTTACAAACGTAAAGTGAGTTTGGGTTGTAATGCATAGCTCATGTCAAAGAGAAATAATAATAATGACAGAACCCTGGAAGCAATCTGTACACTCATAACAGGAATGACAAACTGCGGCAAAGTAATATCATTACGTGTGATCCGGGATGATCTGATGACAACTGGCTGCCAGCCTGCGTCCCATCACCTCCACTTCTCTCAGCCTCCTCTCTCTTCCGCATTACAATGTGGCCTCTCCAAATGCCACACGGAAAAAGAGACAACAAGTCCTCAGTAATTGTGTCGGATGATCATTATGATACAGTGAAACCTCAATAACTTACATAATACCACTATCATAAATTGTTTTTATCTCAATTAAAATTGGAATTCAATGAAACATGCAAAAATGGCTTACTGTTCTTTCAAAACTGAAAATAACTTTCATATTACAATTATGCTCTCTGTAATATTATATGTAAATATATAGGAAATATTATTCAAGTTATTAAGGCTTAACTGTAAAATCCAGTTATATTTTTCAAAACACAAGTGCCTGATGTTGGAATAATACTTTTAATCATGTCTAATACTAGAATATATTATCCTGTACACAATTAAAAGCAGAAAGTAATTCAAAATGAGGGAGTTCGTACCGCAAGTACAGACAGGGCACAATTTATTGTTTCTTCTACAGCTTTGTCGAACATACACAATCATCAACACCTTTAACTTGTGAGCACCTGTTCAAAGAGAAAGAAAACAAAAACGCATTCAAACTGGTCTAATAAGGGAACTCCGACCCAGCCATTTGTTTGAACTTTTAATTCCTGGTCTAAAATTACATACTTTAATTTGAACATTCTGAAACATTGAAACATAAAATTTGTGACATGCCGACATCAGATATATAAGTTTATATATGTCATAAATGGCCACATCAGAGTTCACATGATCATCACAAGATATTCCAAACTTTTAAACCACAAGATACACAGATTATTCACAACATATATGAACTATTTTACAAACGTCCTTTAATTTTAAAACATCCATTTCGTGACAACTATAATTTACTCTTTTGCACAATCCCTATTAAATTTACATAATTGACTTTGCTGGAATTATAGTCCACACAAAACCAGCTGGCACATTGAAAACTGATAATTGTCACTCAAATAAAAGTATGTTGTATTTCAAACAGCAGAATTAATGTTAACAACAGATGATAAGGCTTTACTTTAGCCACCTCAACAACTGCTTCTCTCTGGTTGTTAAAATTGTCAAATGCATATCATTGTTACTGTTCTACTCCTGCTGCTTTGTATTTCATCACTTGAAGTAGTCTTTGTTCCCCTGTGTCCATAGATTTACTATTGGGTAAAGAGTCAGCATCGATATGTTCTTCTGCATGATCCAATGGGAATTTTTTCATATTAAAAGTAATATTCTCTATGGAATCTATGTATTGATATATGATCAATGAAAACTTAATTTGTAAAAAAATGTTCAAATATAATCTGATAAAATAATAAATTGTCTTTGATATATAAAAAGCCAGTACAAATGTTTTTTTTTTCTGAAAAAAAAAACTATTTGACCCTGTTAGCATGGACATGTCACCAAACCTGGTTGTCATAGATGCTATGACAGTATTCTGGCAGTCTCCCTTCCATCATGTCACACTTGACATGAATCGCTTATATTTTCTCCTGAATAAAGGGGTGAGTAAGGGCCTGGTTGATGGAGATGCGCTTGCTGGGGTCCACTGCCAGCGCCTTTTCCATCATGTCCTTCAGCTGTGTGACTTTCTTAAGCTGACTTTCTGGCAGTCTCTGATATCCAATCAGGTCGGCTAGCAGATCTTTGGTTGGACTGATTGTGCCCATTATTGTCACCTTCTCCTATTGTTCAAAAGACAAAAAGTGGGAAAAAAACATGCAACATGCATGTGATTAATGGCATTGGATATAGAACACATAGTCCTGGCAGATATCATAAATTCCCAAGCATAAATATACAGTATGAGCAGTAGTGCTCAGCTACTTCTTTGAACTTGTTGCTATTATGTTCTGTTTCAAGTGATTTGCAGCAAATTTTATGAGCCAAACAGGAAAATAAATCAGGAAATATTATTATGCAAAAAGATTTGTTGGTAGAAAAAGACTTCAATTGCTCCATCTCTCACAATTATGACTTGGACAGCCAACATGTATTATCATACATCATAACAGGCCCTTGTTTTGAGTAAAAACAAGATGACTTTGTGTTTAGGAAGAATAATGTAAGAAAATAAAATACATACCCTTTGTGTAACCTTGTCCACTTCATGGTACAAGAAGTTGTAGTTATTATCAAAGTGCTGGTCACGAAACATTCCTTTCCTGATGAGTTTATTAGGCATTTTGCCTTTAATGTCCATCATGAGTTTGAGCATTTCATTGTTAGTTTTGCCGGGGAACATGATCTTCCCTGTGTACAGTTCAAAGATGGTGCAGGCCGAGGACCACATGTCCAGACCATGTCCGTATCCCATACCAATAACTGCAACATGACAAAATAAGTTTCACTCATCTCACGTGACATAAAAATTATTTTACCAGTATATCGTTTATAGCTATCACAAATTTATCAATTTCAATTTCATTTCAAAATTTCTTACCCTTTTTCCAATCATTGACCACATTTTAAGAGGTAATTTTTGTGAGCCAAGTACTTACTGATTTCTGGTGCCCTGTAGAACCTGCTGACAAGGTAGGGCGTGATGTCATTCTCCGAGATGTGAGATGCTGAACCAAAATCACACAACTTCAGTACCAGCTTGGACTCATTAACCTGCAAGGAAGCATATTTTTAGGTCTGTTTCAACATGCAGATACTAAATAACACCCTTAGAATATCAACATTAAATAAAATGTGTCATAATTTCATCCTTGCTGGACCACTTTTGACCTGCATTGAGCATGGCTAAGACTAATACTTACCAGAATGTTGTCTGGTTTGATATCACCGTGGAGAATGCTGCATCTCTTGAGGAGCTTGAGAGCCAGTAATAACTGCTGCGTGTAGGACCTCACAGCTTTGATATGCAAACCCACATCTTTGCCATACTTCTTCAGCACCTCTCTCAGGTTCATACTAGAAACAAAAGTACATCAATAAACAAAGACTCGGGTGTTGTTTGTGTCATTATAACACAGTATTGCTGAGTGACATCCAAACTATCATTATTATAAAATGCAACTATTATTCACAGGCATCTGAATAATTCTCTTAAGTTTGAAGTACACAGAACAAATCATTGACCTTATAATTCCACTTACCTTAAAGGCTCAAAAACAAGGCAGAGATGGTTCTTGTGGAAGAAATGACGGAACAGTCTAAGGCAATGGAACTTGTCATCAGGATCAGCATCGTTTAATTTTCGTAAATACTCCAGCTCCTTGAGCCCAGTTTTATGCCTGAAAATCAAACATAAAATGTAAAGATTAAGAATTTCTTATTAACTTAACTTAAAAATACAAATATATATATATATAATATGTTAATATAGATATCAAAAGAATATGATGCAGAGCTTTGAATACACTGCTTTAGGCAGTTTTAACCTGGCGTCCAGTCCAAAACATGTTTGGAGCACGTCAGTCATTCCACAACCCATCAATACCATGTCATGCAATGTGCACATATCAACATGGAAAGGTTGTTTGAAGCATAGCATTGGTGATTTCATGTAATATTATTAACTCTATAGAATCTTTTATTTTGAAATATATTGCCAGTTATATACTGGTTAAGATTTATCTAGTACTTGATTAATAATTTAAGAGATGAATTACATATTTGTGCCATTGAAAAGCCTTGACAGAGTCTACAAATATGTAAGCAAAAAGAAAACTACATCAGACCAACTTCCTGTTTGAATATTATTGAATGTAAAACATGATTTATTCATGTGCAATCTGTGTTTCTTAGTGATATCTTAGAGAGTCTCACAGGTCTGTTTTTTCCATTTAACTTTATCCATGGCAAGATAGCTCATTAATTTTTTTTGTTTTGGATCCACATTTGAGCATAACTATGGACTGCATTGATGCTACCTCTTATAAACATCCATCCATCCTGAACATATACCTGTAAACATCACTGGGTCTAATATACAGTCCATCAGATTGTCATGTTATTACATGAACATTATGTAACATTTTCAATGTGTATTCACTCTGTTACAAAGCCATATTGAGAATGAAGTGAACATTGAAAAGACGAGTTAACTTGACGTGAGACAGAGAGGTGCATGTGACAATAATACCTGAAGCCATTTGAAATGACTGTCAGGGCAGAAGGACAGAAAAACAAATGATTGCTTTAAAACCCTTCTTTCAGAGAAGAGTAAAATGAATTGAGGAAGAGGATATTGGTGTGGCTTACATCATTTCATTGTTCCTAATGATTTTGATGGCAGCCTCCTGTGTGCCGCGTGCTGCATCTCTCACCCTCACCACGTTACTGAACACACCCATACCAGTGTAACCATACACAGTGTATCTCTTATCTAAAACTTCACCAATCCGCACTCCTGAATAAACATAAAAAAGCATTATTTTCATTTTGGTTGCATGTCATTATTTGATGTCTCCATGTCTCAAAACTTTACTATCATTATTATTGCTTATCAAGTCCTAAACAGTTTAAGAAAAAAATGGGCAAGTGGTTTAAAAAAGGTAATTATTGATATTATTAAAATGGTTGAAATGCAAACTTACTATAATATCCCTCAGCGTCATCCCAGTTGTCTGTTAATGCTGGGTTCTCATAGGCACTACTTGTACGCTGAAACTGGCCAGGGCTCTGAAAGGTTACAGAATAGGTCATAAGATGTGCAAAATGTGGAATTTTTTAGTGTAATTTTCAAGCCCAATAACTTTGAAAAATAGACAAAGGTTATGTTTTGGAATATTAATAGTGGGTCTCATGAGTCTGTTACTGGACAAGATTACAAAGAAAAAGATGCAAACATGCACAGAGCCCAAGATAATGGCGCCTCCAAATCAAAGAGTTCTATGTTATACTCACACTGTAATTTTCTCCAAACATATCATTCTCCTCTGAGAACATATCAAGTCCATTGTTGAAAGGCTTTTTCTCTACATCTTTGCCCCCTTCCGTAGTATTTTTGCCTTTGTCTGACTTCCCAGACATTCGCCTCCGTTTGCTATTGATTGACTCCATAAAATCAAATTCAGGTGCATTTTCTAAATCCTTTGCAGCCTCTTCCACGACAGCATCACTGTCTGGGGAGGGAGATCGGGACCCTGAGGAGCCGGGCGTGGCTGTACCCATGTTGCTGTCATCAGCATCTAGATAGGGACGTATCTTTGCGAGCATTTCCTCGCGCTCACGTCGCCGCCTCTCAATAATTACCTCCTCATCCTCTTCCTCCTCCTCTTCTGGATCTATATCCAAATCTCTGCAATTCAGTGTCAAAGTGAAAATGTAAATCTCACATTTTTAAAAAACAAACTGTAGGTATATTGTATTCTATTTCTTCACTACTGATCAAAACATTTAATGTAACTGTAACTGCTTTCAGCTAAAAGGTTATCGCAAATTCAAAGCAAAATAACTTGACAACTATTTCCTTCCTGTAAAAATATCTTACTGTGTGAGAATGTAAACTAACAGCAGAAAGCAGAATAACATATCTATATGTATCAAAGCCAAAAAGTATTCTTCACGATCTTTGATCATTGTAAACAGTCCTTAACGTTTTGTTTGGATTACTTTGGAATAAAATATATAGTAAAAACAAATTTCCCAGACTGAAACTTACTCTTCGCCTGAAGATTCCTCCTGAACCTTCTGGCCTTCAGATAAGCTGCCTTTGAATTTGTCTTCGTTATCCCTCCTGTCCCTTCTTCTTGGTGATCGACTGCGCCGTCCCCACCTATCTAGTGATCTGTATATTTTCAACAAAAATGCAAATATATGGATTAACATCTTCTGTTCTAAATCCATCATTTGTTGATAAATGAGAATGTAATTTTTGTTGCAGGTATAATTTATAAAGTGCATCTCTTATTGTGAAAGAATAATTGTATGAAAGAATTTAAAAATTGCAAAATATTCCACCTTTTGGGGAAGAAACAATTGAAGCAATTCAAGTTCACATTCTACACACCTTCTTGTGGGTGATCTGTCTCTAGCATGGAAATCTCTGTCCCGGGTATAACCTCTATCACGGGCTGCCTCTCCAAACTGACCTCTATCTCGGTCCCTCCCAAGGTCTCTACTTCTATCTCTATCTCGGCCAAGGTCTCTGTCCCGATCACGACCCAAGTCTCTGTCCCGATCTCGACCAAGGTCTCTGTCCCGATCTCGACCAAGGTCTCTGTCCCGATCTCGACCAAGGTCTCTGTCCCGATCTCGACCAAGGTCTCTGTCCCGGTCACGACCAAAGTCTCTATCCCTATCTCGACCCAAATCTCTATCCCGATCTCGACCAAAGTCTCTATCCCGATCTCGTCCTTGATCTCTGTCTCTGTCCCGACCTATGTCTCTATCTTGATCACGAGTAAGGCCTCTATCTTTCTCATGGGCCATATCTCTATCACGAGCAAAGTCTCTTTCTTTGTCTCTATCTCTTGGAGGAGGACTTTTTCTATCATGTTCTCTAACACGAGAGGGACCAGGTGATCTGCCACGGCTTTCTGTCCACCTGTCTCTGTTGGATCTTGATGGTGAGTATCTGAAAACATGATATTGTTAATATGATTTTGCCAATTTTAAAGCAAGAGAATAACCATTCTTATAGTTCAGGACTTTAAGTACAGAGTTTGACCAACCTTTCATTTCTTCTGGATGCAGAGCCTGATCTTGAAGATGCAGATCTTTCCAAACCGGGAGATCTATTCCGGTGAGGTGATCTGTTTTCCTTCTCACGTTTAACCGGTGATATACTTCTGTGCTTGGACGGGGAAAGCCTACTTGGGGGTCTTGGAGGTGTTCTACTTCTACTTTTTCTCTTCTCTCGCTTTGGCGATTTTTCCCTTGACCTTTTTCTCTTTCGTTCTTTGGACTTACTGCGTGATCTTTTCTTTGATTTTACTTCTCGCTCTACATGTTTTTTCTCCTGTTCTTCTTCCTCTTGTTTTTGTTGTTGAGCGAGTTCTCTAATCTTTATATCAATGTAACTTTCTTTGAGTGTTTCATGCTCTATTTCCCCTTCCTCTTCCGATTCACTCTGATAGCCTTGGGCTATGAGAGACATTGCTGTCATTACCTGCTCACCTACAACTTGTGTTTGTTCCACTGCTTTTCCTTCAAGCTGTGCAGCAAGGATCGCTCTTGCATGCTCCAAGTCTGCCAGTGGGTTGTCATCCAGTTTCATTTTCTTGTCATCATTTCCATTTTCTGAGGCTGACGACTTCCTATCACGCTTGTGCTTTTTATGCTTGTGCTTGTGGCGACTGGAATGCTTGTGCTTATGCTTGTGCTTGTGTTTATGCTTCTTCTTTTCCTTTCTGGGACGAGATACTGTTTCACTTTCTGAAGAACTATTAGAGTCACTGAAAATACAAACATTATATAGATAAAAAGAACAAAACAATATGTACAGTACTTATATCAAGTGTGGCTCAGCTCCAAGTTTTTGAATCTTTAAAATGTAAATACGAAGACGGAGGGATCCATCATTGTGCAATATATTAGTATTTCAATGGTTATGAATACACTGTGGCGGCATTCCAATCATTTTCGCGCCAAAAATAAGAGCTTCTCCCCGTCACTTCTTCTTATTGAAAGGGCGACCCCGTGTTGCGTATGCATATTTGAGCCTTGTTAAATTAACATTTTCTCCGATTTGTGCGTGATATACACTTATTAATTGGAGGCAGACTATTGTTGATATATTGTAGAATATTTCTGTGTGTATTATAAGCAAAAGATATAAAATATATCGCCGTTGGGGGAGCTTGTACCCGGACAATATTCATGCGGATAATGTCAATTATTCTTCTATTTCGGTCCAGTAATATCGATATGTATCGAATATTGATAAATCATCGATATGTATCGTATTGTATCGATGAAATCCAACGATGCCCTAGATTTAATGGCGTTTTAGCAATGTTAAATGAAAAATATGGAAGCAGATGATACAGGCCTGGACATACATATTGGCCACCAGTAGGGTATCACACCGGTACGCGATATTATCGAGATACTGGTATACAGACATCGATACGATAACCGGTATTGTCATACTGGTGCTTCGATATATTATTTGTATCAAATTGGGCCCTCATATCATAATAAAAACACAGGTTTTTGCCTCGATATTTTACGCATCGATACGTTTTCCAATCGTTTTCGCGCCAAAAATTAGAGCTTCTCCCCGTCACTTCCGGTTTTCGAAATGACGAACTTGTGTTGCATATGCACATTCAAGCATTGTTAAATTCACATTTTCTCCGATTTGAGCAAGATATACACTTATCAATTGAAGGTGGACTCCTGTTGACATGTCGTAGAATATTTCTGTTCGTATTTTAACCCAAAGATATGAAGCTTTTCGCCATTGGGAGAGCTTGTACCCGGAGAGTTTTCATGCTGATAAAGTCTTTTATTTTGGTCAAGTAATGTCGATATGCATCGAATATTGATGTATCGTATTGTATCGATGAAATCCAACGATGTGATGCCCTAGCCACCAGATCCTCCGTTTGGGCCAGTGAATGGTGAATTTTCGACCATTTAACAACTGACTAACACAAACAGGAAATGATGCAATCCCCACAAATTCAGTACCTTTCCTAAAAACAGTACATGGAACTGATGACTGGCATGGCCTGACATGTAAGTGGAATAATAACATGCATCGGGCCTGTGATACAGCCTTATGTATTATTTATTGTATTGCCATGCGCAAAGTAGGAATCTTGCACAATGTAGGAATAATTCCTACATTGTGCAGGACAAAGTAGGAATTCCTACATTGCGCAAATAAGTAGGAATATCAGAGTCAAGAATCCAAATGTCAGGAAGCTGAATGAGGTCATTGAGGAGGTTTAGGCTATATGAATGTTGGACTTTATGAACGTAGGACTGTTATAAAAATAATTATAATGATATGAGCATGCGCTGATATGAGTTGTGTGCATAATAAAATATGATTTTATCAGTACATTTCTGATTGGCAAAAAGGCAGATATCTGGATGTGAGCCTGTAAACGTATTATTAAGACATAAATATTCTAAAAAAAATGTTTGTACATTTTTTGTAAAATTAAAGTGACAATCAACATTTCTATTTCCAAATATGTCATATTTCCATTATAATGTACGAGTCAATCCAAATGTGAAACCACATTCTCCAATGCCAATAACGTCCAATTAAGCAGGAAGTGTCTATTATTTTCTTTAAATACAAAATTTAATAGAAAACTGATAAACATTGTAATTATATTGGCCACATCCAGTGATCTCAGTTATTGATCAATATATATATCTTAAAATTCCTACTTATTTGCACAAAGTGCAATGTGATGCCTACTTTGGACAGTTGCACAATGTAGGAATTCCTACTGGGCGACGATTCCTACTGGGTGCAAGACAGCATCACTCGGCCTATTATCAATAGAAACTTCAGGCCACCACTTCTTATGCTCTGATAGCCCAACCAGACTGTAGTCTGTACAAGCAAGGGACCCGTTTTACGTCACTAAAAATAACCGCTGATTTCAGCAGCTTAACTGGAGAGGATCCTTGCAGCCGCTGACAGTCACGCTCTATTTCGACGGTGGGAACTGGTCGGGTGCTTGTAATAGACCGAATTTGACTCTCTCTTTTTTTAAACACATCTACATTTCACAAAGAATACGAATCCTTGTCATATAAAGCTGTATTCTCAAGACGAGGTTAGTAAAACATCGTCATTCGTATATCGCGAGTGATCTGTCAAAGAAACACGATTGGGTCCGGGTTATCCCGTTTCTGCACGATTGGAGCCGGCGGGTTCCGGTGGAGGAAGGCGGCGGATGCCGACCTCCACCCTCTGAATACCCTCAGCGAATTCGGCAGAACAAAATATAGAATTGACGTATTTGAACTTACTTTTTTTTAAAAACACATCTACATTTGACAAAGCTGTAAATATTCTCAACAAGAGGTTGTTTAAAAGGTAGGTGATTGTGGACTTAATATGAATCTATGGGCCAGTGAGGCGCACGAGTAGTGAGGTGGACAGGTCGTGAGGCGGACAGGTAATGAGTCGCTGGTAGCGTGAGGCGGATCGTCTAGCATTCAACTGGTCCAGCACGATTAGTTAGTGAGTACGTAATTTGGACACCAGCAGTGTTTACCACACATTGCTCAGTGATCTGTGCTGCAACAGATCAAATTTGATAAACTCTTTTGCCGTGAAATGGCAGCCGGGCACAAATTAAGCACAAGAGACAAGTGCATTGCTCGAATTCCTCGAGCAATGCTTTAGGCTTTGCGCGATGTTGGTGCACGCAGATTACATTGCAAGATGCATGCTTGCATGGAGTCCATGAGTCGGACATTCAAAAGAGCATATTTCCGAACCATTTTCTGGCAATTTCAATATTGATTTACAACCAAAATTGCATATAAGAAGAATCTTTAATAAGTAATTACCAAAACTACTATACTAACCTGTCTGAAATCGTCGTGATATCGTTTTCCATGTCAATTTTCGAAGAAATTACTGACAACAACTTCGCCATTTTTGACGAACCGGAAGTATGTGAACGAATTGAGTCTCGCGAGGCCACTCGTAATCTCGTTCTTATGACGTCACTTCCGCCAATCGCAGACCAAAATAGGAATTTGTCAACAGCGAACTGTCATTGTCTCTCTCCCCTGAAAAATCAAGATAAAGGACAAAGAACAACTTCAATATGAAGTTCAAGTTTAAGGAAGAGAACTCATTTGGTAAGAAAATGTTTTTGTTATGTCACATCTTGATTCTAGGATATGTGAAATCCATGATTCAGACGCAAATACATTGTAATTTGAAGCATAACTTGTCACAATGTCAGTGTAAACAGTCTGGCTCTGAAAATGAAATGGACAAACTCCGACTCCATAGCCCAACACTGGCAAATGAACAGTTTATCCAAGGCAATCTAAACGAAACAGACTCTGGCCCCAATCACTTTCAAATAAATGAACTTTACCTTTTTACAATTTATATTCACTGCAGTGTACAGAACTTCAGAAGATAACAAATGTAATATGAAAATGGGAACAAGATAAAAACATACACTGCCACTGATTCGAGCATCAAAACGATGCTTCACACTCAGAACTAAGGCAAAACTCAGAGAATCAATCTCTTTCATAAGAATTAATCTAATTGGCTCTATAATGAAATCACCATGGGTCTCGAACAATCAAAATTAATCAGATTTGCTTCTACGATGAAGTCACCGTGGGTCTCTTACAATCAATAGCGCATATGCATCTGAGGGGAGTTAAATCTTGTGTGATATGTCAAGATGACTTTTAAAAGATAGTAAATTTGCAGAATGTTAGCAGTGGAGCATAATGTAGATGCAACTCATTTTCAGTCGTGTCCTGGTGTATTTCTTGCCTTCAGTACTATTTCTGAAGATTTTTAAATGCTTACAGATGTTTTTGCCTTCTGCCATTGTTACCATGGACTCTTCTTGTAACCTTTTAACTCTGATTAGTCAAAAAATGTTCGACATCATGATCATTATATCAACTGCATAAATGTGTGAAAATAAATGACCAATCAGAAAAAATTGTCTGAATTACGACAGATGTGGGTTGTGTGCAGTGGCCCATACCAGTCTCTATTCCTGCTTGAAGGATTGACTGGTACAACAGTTACTGATCATGCTGGCTGTTGATTGATGTCCCTCTATTTCCTGTCTATGTCTATGCATGTTTACCCAGCATGTAGGTGGGCCTGTACTTTGATGCTACACATGGCCTCTGTAACCTGTTGCTGAACTTTCTGTAATAAATATATTATACTAGACTATTTGTAGCTGCCCCAAATGATTCAGTAAATTGATTTGAAGTTTCTGCCATTTTCATTAAAATTTAAAACCAATTATTTAGGTCATTTTTTTCAATTGGTTAATGATATATCAACTTATCAATTGATTTCCAATGTTATTTGACATTTTATTAATTAATTGCTGATGTTTATCACACCATTTGACCCCATTGGCACATTTACTAATAGGAAAACAACTGTTTGTGAATATTTTGGAAGTGCAGATGCACTAAAAAGGTTTGGAAAATGGAAATGCAGCTCTATTGCCATCGACAGCTCTGTCATTGACTGTATATATCATAAGCAGGGGTCTATCATGAGCTGGATATTCAATATTTTTCACAAAATTTTGTGGCAAAGTCTCCTCATGGCAGTTTTATTAGCATTTCCTCAGTTGCACATGGATTGCCAGGCACTTTGTGAAGAAAAGTGGTTGTGTTGCAATTTAGAATCAAACAAAATTCAAATATATCCCAACTATTTCTTGAGTTTTGTGACGCTGAAATGCCAACAGGTGGTGATCGCCATCTTCCATCAGTGTATCTATAGAGACTTCTTGGTCAGCAACACCATATTTGTGTATGCCAGTTATATTATTATTAAGATAATGCACAATCTGAAAATTGAAAAGCACCATATATCAATCTTCTGTAATAGCCACAAAGACTAAAGCTTTGCAAGGACACTATGAACAGGGTCCTGGACAAGGGAACCCAGTCACAAGGTATGTTACTGCTGGACACAACGCTGGCCATCAACATTCAAAAGATGACCTCAGAACACCACCCCAGGTTTTTCAAAATTCCAAATTTCACTCCTGCTTGTTCTGGCTGCTTTTAGAAGGTAGTTCTTATAAGTTTTTCCCCATCCCAGCCAGTGCTCCATGACTGGAATTCAAAGTCCATGGTTTGTATTATCATGTCTATGTAATACTGCAAAAAAAAGATCCCCAATCACTCTTTGAAAAGAGTAGGACATTGAGTCCCTGTAACAGGCTTTGACCTGACCTGATATAACTTCAACAGTGCTAAAAAGGTCAAATTGACAAATTCAAAATTTCTATTTTTAAGACAAAAGTAAATGATTTTCCAAATATGAAAAATATTTTTATTTCATGGTTTCATTCCTAGGTAGCTCATCATGATGTTTTTAAAAATACATATATACATAAAGCCTTTATCCTAAGTTGGCCTGAAAGCCGTGCATATCTTTTTTGTTGTATTATGTGAATTAGGAGATGTAAACTATCATGTCAACTAGGAGATAAATTAACAACAAAAACTGAAATTAAGGAAGAGTACTTGATTTAGAATAAGTCCAGATATATTCTTATTTTACAGAAACGAGAAGTGCTGAAGCAGTAAAGATAAGGTCCAAATATCCTGATAGAATACCTGTAAGTACTTGTCATTTATTCATGCTGTGATTGATTAATTGGAACATTGAATCAGCTGATTGATCCCCTTGATTATCCCCTCGCATCTTTATCATTTTATTTTACACACACACGTGCATACACACACATACACACACACTTTCTCATTATTTTACTAAATAATACTTTTAGTGATGAGTGATAAGGCAAGCATTGGACATTCTTATTTGATGCTTCAATAAAGTATAAATTGATTGTTGAAAAAAAGGCACAACTCTGTCCTTGTAAGATATGCCTGCCTTTAAAGGGATTAAGCACCGATTTTGAAAAAAAAACGTTTAAAATTCACATATTGGTGATAAATGTAATTGTCTTTGATGTCTATTTTCTATTTTATTGATGCATCCCCATGTTTGCCTGTTAATTCTATTTTTACAAGACCCTAATCAATTGCCCCTTTATGAAAACACACTTTTTTCTTGGCGTCATTTTTATGTGGAGTGTGATCATAGAGGCACTGAAAAGTAAAATGATGTCATAAGAGTATGGTAATATGTTTATGACGTCATGAAAGGTATTGTCCATTGAGTAGTGCCAGAATGACGTCAAACAGTGCTACCTTACTTTGAGCCTCAATTGAGGTCAAACAAAGTTCACGCTACCCTTGTTTACCCGTCACGTGCAGCTTATGGCTCAGACAGACCTCAGCTGGAAGTGCAACTCTTATGTCTTATAGTAACTTATATTATTACTCTATTATAATTTTAATTTGTCGTGATGTTCATCTGTGGCTAAGCTTTCAATACACCAAATTGTAGAATTGATGCTTAATACCTTTAATGGTGTGGGTCATATCGTGGAGAGTGGGAACAGGCTTGTCTTCAGTTATCATTTGTTTTCAAATATATTCATCAGGTTCTGAATTATATTCACAGGTCGTTGTTGAGAAGGTTCCAAAATCCCAGATCCCAGACATTGACAAGCGCAAGTTTCTGGTTCCATCTGATATATCAGTAGCTCAATTCATGTGGATCATCAGGAGGCGTGTTCAGCTGCCCTCTGAGAAAGCCATTTTCCTTTTTGTAGGGAAGGTCCTTCCCCAATCCAGGTAAGACAATTCATGACCAAAGTGATATCTATGTGATACAACATCAAGGATAGTTAACTTAGTTGATAAAGTGCTCAGTGCTGGAACTGAACCTAAATATACGTGTTAAACAGAGAGTGTCCTCTCATAAAAAAGCTGACCAACTCTTTGACTAGATATGTGAGATTAAATTGATCAGTATGTTGAGAAAGCTTGTAGAGTATTTATATCATGATGAAATATGATTTGATTTCAGTGCCAGCATGGGACAGATATACGAGGAGCACAGTGATGAAGATGGCTTCATGTACATCGCCTATAGCGGTGAAAACACATTTGGTTGTTAGCAAATAACCTACAGGATGGAATACTCAGGACTCTGGCCACACCCATTAATGGGCAAACTAGGAATCAACCACAATCAACATCTTAAAATAGAATGAACATCTCTAAAACATTCCCAACACCAGCAGACTCAATGTGGTTGGTTCCAAACCTGATGAACTGATCGGTGTTCATTGGACGGATGTATTTACATCAATGTATACAAACCATATCACAATCAATGAAATATAAAATATTCATAACAAAAAATCAATATCATATTTACAATATACTTAGGCTATGAATATTGATGGGACAATACCTTGATATCTTTATGAACCTATAATATTTATTATCAATTTAATTACAATGCATGACCAGTTACTATGAATCAAAGTAATGTATGTGTACAATGAAAGTATGATGACAAATCAAAAAATATTTGGGCTAGTGAAAATACTGCTTAGTCCTAAAAAAATGAAAGCTTTCACCCAACTGAAATTGCATTTTAAAGAAAAAATAAATAAAATTCATAATATTTTGTGCTATATTAGATTAAACTCTGCAACCACATCTGAACACGTTATTTTATAATCAAGTCAGATGGAGATAATTTTGACCTATGATGGAACCCCAAAAATGCTTTTAAAAATTGGAATTTTAACATTTTATGTGAACTTCAGTATTCTAATCAAACATATTGGTAGAACACACTGTATTGTGATATTAAAAATATTTAAATCTTTTAATATAGAGGGTATGTTGCAATTTTTTATGACCACAAACTTCTTATAGTCTAGCACTTTGATGTTTGGAGTCTGGTGTCTCTTCTAGCAGCACCAGTAATTTCTATATCCATATCCATTAAAATAAATGCCATAGAATAGTTACAGACCATAACAGACTTAATGTGCATGTTTATCTGTGGGATTTAGCATGGCTTTGTCTTCCTCTTCCATATTTCTCCCACCCACAAGCTTGTATCATGCTCTCATCTGATATTCATAATATGAAACAGTTTAAGTGATTTATTTAACTTTAAATAGATCTATGTGTGTGATTTTATTGTATTCAGCAGCTTTTAGGTAGAGATAATATCTTGATTATATAGGATAATTTAATTTTTGATATTCATGAAAAGGGTTGATATTATTTGATATTTTAAACAATAATCATAACTACAATTTATATCTAAAAATACATATGTAATGAAACTTTACCAAAACACTAGAAATTTTGACTTGGGTAGAATTTTGTGTTCTTTGATCCTGTTGTACAAGACTGAGCTAGATGACACATTGTGACTAAAGCAGGTTTTGAGATGAAGGATTATGAACAGTAAAATTTGATTCAAGTGATTGTTCCTAGTATAAGAGTATTGTATATGTGGACAAGGGGAGTCATGTTAGTATTTATTTCTTGGTGGGTCAGTGCCATTTGAATTGTGTTGTTCCTTATTGGATGGTCCCAAGTTTAACTTATACAATGATTAAGTGCAACCAATGATAATTTATAGAATTTTGAATGTATCAATATTGTTAAGGTGTTATGAAGGTTCAATATAAAAATATTGTACATTTGGTTCTGTTGCAATATGTCAATAAAGATGTAATTGAAAAGTTATCCAAAATATATTGTCATTATTGAAGAGAAAATTGCATGCAATCTTATTTCTTCTACAGTTATAAAGTTGGTCAACAGCAGTTCTGCCTGATAATATAATTGTATCTTTTTTTTACAATTTCAAATCCTTAATGATATAAATTGTGATATAAATTATAAATACATATAATTTTGTTGACATTAACCCCTAAGGGACTAGGCTATCTAAAATTTGTTGATTGGTGGGACTAACCAATTTTTGGCTGGACTAGTGTAAGAAAAAGTTCACAATCACATGGCATATTAGGATATGTCTTCACAATATGCCTCAGATCCACAATATGTCTAACCCAGGAAACAATTTATCTCCTTTTTTAACATGAACTTCCTAGAAATGAAATGAAAAAAAGAGAAAAAATATTGCTCTTGAAGTAAACCATATTATCCATGGCCATTTGCCCCTCAACCCTTCTGGAAATTTGATTTGATTTGATTTGATTTGATATGTTGGCCGCTCCACTTTTGTCTCGTGGGCACTCAGAGCTTACGCAGCATGGCTATCCAGCTAGAGAGGAGACCCAATACGCACATAGAGAACCGCATCAGTTTTTTCTCACTGCACGTGCTGGTCAATGACGTCATGTCAATGGTTGGCACGTGCACGAGGTGTAAATATGATGTACTTCAAGAGATGAAACAAGTTTTTCGGGAATTTCTCACCGTAGAGCATACAGAGCATTATGAATGGTGTGCATTGGACAGCAGACGCAGAATACAAAGATAAAACAATTCCAGAGAAAAATATTCCAAAATATTAAATATATTCCATGTTTTTGTAAACCTTCTTATCGGCAGAAAATTCAGATCACTTTTGTGCCCGGAAGTCAGCCTACACACGTGCATGCTAAATCTTGATTGGTGAGTTGAACATATTTGAATATGGTGCGTATTGTTTTGATTGACCTCTCGTGAAAATGTATTGTGACGTTACATAACTCTTTGAGCAACCAATTACTTCCGGGCACCAAAGTGATCTGAATTTTTTCCGTAGCCCTTTTGCAGACTTTGGATCAAAGTAAACCAATGTTTGGATAATCTTTTTGGAATATTGCAATCATGGAACCAGAGATAATTCATTTTAGAAGATGGCCAAATGTACTATTGGAGGGGAAGTAGTCATTTGCACACCTTACAACATCATCTGCTTCCAAAGGTCGGGAAATGCATAGATTTTTGTTTCCTCTCTTGATATATCACCATATTTGCGTACGCATGGGTATCTCTGCACGTGCAGTGGCCCACGTGCTGTGAGAGCTTGCTGGAAGCTGATGCGGTTCTCTATGAATACGCACTATCCCCAATCTGTGAATAGCACTCGTGCTGACCGCCCGGTGCAGGCCCCTACACTGATGAAAAGCTACCCTATCTAATTATCACCTTCTGCACTGACAACTTTCACCTCAACACTCACTCCTTCCCTTGGGGCCTACAATCCCCAGCTCGCTAAAGGGCGTCCAACATCCCTATACAGCCTGAGGCGTCCAAAATCCTCGTAAGCCCTACCAATCACAACTAGAGGCTAAAAATGTCCTCCACGTGAGTACCTATACCCAAAGACATCGGCAAAATGGACTTGAAATCCACTGTTTCTAGAAACACTACGCACTGACCATCATATTGAAGTTTCCCCAGTAACGCTCGACCTCCGGCGATTGACTGTTGCAGTTCTGATCCATGTCATCGTCTTTCCCAGTCATAATATCTATAATTGCAAATCCGTGAGCTTTCTGTAGCGTTTTTTCTCCAGTTTTTTACCCGATATTAAACCTGACAACGTGAAATGGCATTTAGGAGAGTCCAAGTGATGGCCCACCATCAAACCTGAGACCCATAATCCTGCTATGTATAATCAGAAAGATATTGGCAATATGTATGATCAGACGATGTTGGGAAAAGATAAAAACTTTGATAGATATCACCCAGGCGGCATATCAGGCCGGGAGGAGTACCACAGAACAAGTGTTTGCCATGAAAATATTAGCAGAAAAAGCTATCACCTCACAGGACTACTCAATTCACATCCTGATGCTCGACATGAGCAAAGCTTTTGACACAGTGGATCGTAGCACACTATTTGAAGACCTGAGCCAAATTTTAGACCCAGATGAAATGCACATGATGAAGATATTAATCGAAAATGTAGAACTATCTGTAAGAGTGGGAAAAACATATGGAGAAAAAATAGAAACAACAATCGGAGTCCCACAAGGGGACTGCTTAAGTCCTGTTTTATTCATATTATACTTAGCCCAAGCTCTAAAAGAAAGAAATCAAGAGCATGATCACACATACAGTCAACCCAGACTCAGCAGTACAGAAGTACAGGACAGAATGCCTGAACACCTAGCTGACCATACATATGCATCACCCATGCCAAACAAACTCACCATCGCCCCACAATATGCAGATGACATATCATGGATTAACACAGATAAAACAGAAAAGGACAGAATCAAGAAAAGTACACCATCTAAACTAAGTAAGAGAAACCTATCAGTTAATGAAACAAAAACTGAGGATTATGAAGTATCAAGAAATGGAAATGAAGAATGGAAGAAAGGAAAATATCTGGGAAGCCACATAGATACTGAGATAGATATCACAAGAAGAAAAGCTCTAGCATTAACAGCTTACAATCAATTCAAGAAAATCTTAGAGAACAAAAGCACCAGCACCAACTTGAAAGTGAAAATCGTGAACACTTACATAACATCAATATTTCTGTACAATAGTGAGCTATGGACAATTACAAAGAAGAGAGAGAATGAAATTGACACATTCCAAAGAAGAATTTTGAGAAAAGTCATGCATATTCACTGGCCAAAAAAGATCAAAAACAAGAAACTGTACAAAATTACAAAACAAGAGCCATGGAGCAGAACAATACTGAGAAGGAGGCTAAACTGGACAGGGCACCTCATGAGATTACATGATAGCACACCAGCCAAGCAAGCCCTGTATGAAGCTGTAAAACCAGCAAAAAGGCCAAGGGGACACCCCAAATACACTTGGCTTGAACAAATGAAAAATGACATGAAATTGATGAAAGTAAATTGCACAAAAGGTGGTGGAAAAAGTAGTAATAGAAAAAGTGGTGGTGGACTAGATATTCAAGTAATAAAGAATCAAGCAGAAGATAGAGAAAGGTGGCGGGCTCTGATTTTTGATTTGATTTGATTTGATTTGATATGTTGGCCGCTCCACTTTTGTCTCGTGGGCACTCAGAGCTTACGCAGCATGGCTATCCAGCTAGAGAGGAGACCCAAATCGCACTATCTCCAATCTGTGAATAGCACTCGTGCTGACCGCCCGGTGCAGGCCCCTACACTGATGAAAAACTACCCTATCTAATTAACACCTTCTGCACTGACAACTTTCACCTAAACACTCACTCCTTCCCTTGGGGCCTACAATCCCCAGTGCGCTAAAGGGCGTCCAATATCCCTATACAGCCTGAGGCGTCCAATATCCTCGTAAGCCCTACCAATCACAACTGGAGGCTAAAGATGTCCTCCACGTGAGTACCTAGTGATCTTCAGCACCTTCATATCTACCAGCTGCCTCCTTACCACCTTTTCTAATCCCACCGAGACTACATCCTAGGTAACCGACATCCCCCACTAACTATGACTAACATTTTTCTCATCATCCTGTTCCAGACCTGCAAAACCTACAAATCACAATAACAATTAGTGGCTGCTAATAACTGGAACAAAATATAACTATCTTCATCTCCTGAAACAACAAGGAAAAATAAAGATTTTAACACCAAGACTACATCCTAGATAACCAATATCCCCCACTAACTATGACTAACATTTTTCTCATCATCCTGTTCCAGACCTGCAAACCCTACAAATCCTACAAATTGCTGCGCCCAATCGCCGTGATCAAGCGCGCTATGTCGCAGGCACCTGAGCATGCGCAGTGCTTGGAGCCCGGGGGGGGTACTTTCATGATTTTAACCCACGGAGGCTGGGATGGAACTGAAAACCCCAGAGCCTGAATTAGGGAAATATTCTATCATTATTGGTACCCTGATTTAGGACTAGCTGAAATTTGGTACCCTGATTTAGGACTAGCTGAATTTTTGATACCCTCATTTAGGGATGATGCAGAAGGAGGAGATTTGGAAAAGGGGATTGTGATCCCTGTTTTAGGGAGAAATTTGAAAAACAGTACCCTGTTTTAGGGAAAATGATAAAATATCTTAACCTGTTTTAGGGAAAATATCAGCAAAAAGGACCCTATATATTTAGCCCAGCTTCCCCGGTAACGCTGACTATGAGAGTACCCCCCCCCCCCCCCGGGGCTCGGAGTGCGACGTCGACGGAATGCGGAACTGATGATGACTGATGAAGTGATGACGTCATGGAAACGTAAAGGGAGAATCTTCATATGACGTCAGAAGGACCATAACGTTGTGGAATTTCAGATCGTTGCTGTCACTCCCGTGAATAAACTGACCCACTTTCACCTGATTGCGCAAACTCGTAAACAATGGCGAAACGCTGCTGAGACCAGGAAAAGACAAAGAATTTTTTTCTAACAAGCCTAAAATCTAATGTTGAATTAATGGAAACATGGTTCCTTTAAAACCTGTTGCCGGAAAACGAGTTCTATTGGAGTCGGGACTTAAATTGGGTGGGCAGTGCATGGTATTCATGAAAACAGTGGATTTCTAGTCCATTTTGCCGATGTCTTTGTCATATCTACCAGCTGCCTCCTTACCAACTTTTCTAATCCCACCGAGACTACATCCTAAGTAACCGACATCCCCCACTAAACTATTCACTATGACTAACATTTTTCTCACCATCCTGATCCAGACCTGCAAACCCTACAAATACCACTGGGAAAACACTTTCTTCAGAACTAGTGCTGACCTCTAGTGTCGATACAGATGTGATGTTAGTGCTGGCCTCTGCTGTCATTATGGGAAAATTTTTCAAGATGGCGACATCCATAACAATACCACGGCGTTTGCCCTTGCTCCTTGTTGGGGAAAATGTGTTACTTCCAGGATCATCTATGCGAATCCCGGTCCGGACCATGAGAAAGTAAGTAGTCAACACTCTGCACAATGAGATGGCACTTTCTTGGAATGACAAGTTTCCTAACAATAATAAATCTTCAGAGAACTTCACTTCAGTTTCACTGAATTCAGTTCCAGTGGCAAGAATTTCCAGAAAGAACTGTTTGGTGCCATTGATGCTACCATTCTGAACCACATAGAAAATAGTTGATTTGATGAAAAGTTACAAAAGAAATCAACACTTCTGACGCATAATACATTTTGTCATTTGAGGCAATACAGAGAACAAAGATGAAAAATGTCACAAAATTACATAATTCACACACAGTCACACAAGTTAGTCATGGCATCCACTCCCTAAATAACTAGCCCTTTCCTAAGGATATTTTCTGCTGTATTTTATTTGTATTTTAAACATTCTTGAGCAGCTTAGGGGCAGTTTTTAGATGGCCGCCGGACCCAAAATAAACAAAAGGCAAATTCACTGCTAGAGATTCTCGAGCTAACACAAGTAAGAGCAGTTTCCATAAAAAAGATTAACATTTTCTGTGTTATACTGTGATAATTCATATTTTGACAAATTTAAATTGGAGAAAAAAAAATCAAGTCATTGAGGAATTTCACAAGTAAACTAGTGCTATCACTCGTACTCACAAGTAGTAGGTCACAGAAAATATTTGAAAATATTTGAATGTTATGGGTATTGTTTTGATTGACCTCACATGAAAATGTATTGTGACGTTATATAACTCCTTGAGCTACCAATTACTTCCAGGCACCAAAGTGATCTGAATTTTTTTTGATGCCATACCTCTGACTTTGGAACAATATAAAGTAACATTCCTCATATATTTTTGGAATATTAAAATCACAGACCACAAGCTAATACATTTTAGAAGATGGCCAGATACACACTTGAAGGGAGAACAGTCAATTGCACAGATTATAACATCATTTACCTTCAAAGGTTAGGAATTGGTCAGATTTTTGTTTCCTCTCTTGATATATCACCATATTTGCGTACACATGGGTATCCCTGCACGTGCAGTTGTCCATGTGCTGTGAGAGGCAGAAGTTAATGCGGTTCTCTATGAATACCATTCCATCCATTAGGGGTTAAATTGCCCATAAAAAGTGGAATTTTATGGCAAACCTATCCATTCATATGGGATAAATATCCTGTGAACCATGGTCACCTACAATCGCACAATAATGTTTTGTGAGGCAAAAGTGCTTTGATATTCTTTAATGTGATATTTTAAGACTGTATTGACTAAAATCTATTAAATGATGATAATAAAGAAGTCAAAATTGTAGAAATATAGCTGCATACATTCTAATATTCTTCTAATGATTTAGTACAGCACTTTCTGTTAAGTATTTAATGAAATGTTGATTTAAAATTGATAAATTTGACATTTTATATCTCCCTGACTTTAGCATGAGCATGATCAAGAGTCGTCTACTGGGTCGCAACACACTGAGCAGCACGATTATAGGAGTGGTTCCCAAGGAGCCAGGCCGGGATGTGAGTATACTGAGTGGTTCCCAAGGAGCTAGGCCGGGATGTGAGTATACTGAGTGGTTCCCAAGAAGCTAGGCCGGGATGTGAGTATACTGAGTGGTTCCCAAAGAGCCAGGCCGGGATGTGAGTATACTGAGTGGTTCCCAAAGAGCCAGGCCAGAATGTGAGTATACTGGGTGGTTCCCAAGGAGCCAGGCCGGGATGTGAGTATACTGAGTGGTTCCCAAGGAGCCAGGCCGGGATGTGAGTATACTGAGTGGTTCCCAAAGAGCCAGGCCGGGATGTGAGTATACTGAGTGGTTCCCAAAGAGCCAGGCCAGAATGTGAGTATACTGGGTGGTTCCCAAGGAGCCAGGCCGGGATGTGAGTATACTGAGTGGTTCCCAAGGAGCTAGACCGGGATGTGAGTATACTGAGTGGTTCCCAAGGAGCCAGGCCAGGATGTGAGTATACTGAGTGGTTCCCAAGGAGCTAGACTGGGATGTGAGTATACTGAGTGGTTCCCAAGGAGCTAGACCGGGATGTGAGTATACTGAGTGGTTCCCAAGGAGCTAGACTGGGATGTGAGTATACTGAGTGGTTCCCAAGGAGCCAGGCCGGGATGTGAGTATACTGAGTGGTTCCCAAGGAGCTAGGTTGGGATGTGAGTATACTGAGTGGTTCCCAAGGAGCCAGGCCGGGATGTGAGTATACTGAGTGGTTCCCAAGGAGCCAGGCCAGGATGTGAGTATACTGAGTGGTTCCGACGGAGCTAGACTGGGATGTGAGTATACTGAGTGGTTCCGACGGAGCTAGACCGGGATGTGAGTATACTGAGTGGTTCCCAAGGAGCTAGGCCGGGATGTGAGTATACTGAGTGGTTCCCAAGGAGCTAGGTTGGGATGTGAGTATACTGAGTGGTTCCCAAGGAGCCAGGCCGGGATGTGAGTATACTGAGTGGTTCCCAAGGAGCCAGGCCGGGATGTGAGTATACTGAGTGGTTCCCAAGGAGCCAGGCCAGGATGTGAGTATACTGAGTGGTTCCCAAGGAGCCAGGCCAGGATGTGAGTATACTGAGTGGTTCCCAAGGAGCCAGACCAGAATGTGAGTATACTGAGTGGTTCCCAAGAAGCCAGGCTACGATGTGAGCATACTGAGTAGCACAATTATAGCAGTGGGCGGCTCTGCTCAGGATCATGTTTCATTATTGGTTAACTTTTAAAAAGAGGATATGTTTTATATTATGTCGTAATCAGTTGTTTTATATTATGTCGTAATCAGTTGTCTGACCCTGACCCTGTTTTGCACCTGGATTGTTTATTTGCTGTTTACTCAGATGGAGGAGGTGACGTCTCTGCATGCAGTGGGCACGGCAGCAGTGGTGGTGCAGGTGACTGGAACCAACTGGCCCAAGCCTGCCTACACTCTCCTGGTCACCGGCCTGTGTCGCTTCAAGGTGGACGACGTGCTCCAGGAAAGCCCCTACCCAGTTGTCAAGGTCACACAGCTAGATAACCTAGACACTGAGGAAGGTAAGGTACAACCCAGTGATTTGTTTTGACAGGTGCATTAAGAGGTCTGCTTTATGCAGAAGGGATTGTGGATCACAGAGAGGGGCAAGAAGAAGACTCATTGATATCTTGTGTAAATAATTTAAAGGAAAATTTATTGATACAATAAATACAATCCAAGAAGAGCAAGACATAAAGATATTCAAAGTAAAACATTTTGTTAAGCTGTCCATATTAGCATTGATGTATGAATCAATAACAAACTTAACCTTGTAAACTTAACCAAATTGTGATTTTCTAGATGACAAAATTGTTGACAACAGTGAATTGTCAAGTCTGGCAGAAAACTTCCGAGAAGAAGCGGCTAAGTTGGTGGAGATGTTGGACATCTCTATTCCAGTCGTAGCAAAACTTAAGGTTAGACAGAATAAAAAACAGTTTTAATTTTTTGTTCATGAATAGTTGAGTAAGTTGTAGCCAGAACAGAATAGAATGACCTGGATTAGTTTGGTTTGAGTCAAATGAATATCTTAATAAACACACAATTTCATAGATTTGTTCATGGGAATTTGGATATAACATGTACCCACTCAACAGACAAGAAGGAAAGCTGGGTTGGTTACAAAATTACTTCAGATATGAAATCACCCTGTAATAATTAGGGCATCATATCGTTGGATTTCATCGATACGATACGATACGTATCGATGATTTATCAATATTCGATACATATCGATACATATCGATATTACTAAACCGAAATAGAAGAGTAATTGACTGTCTTTATCGGTCCGGGTGCAAGCTCCCCAAACGGCGATATATTTAATATCTTCGGCGTAAAATACACACAGAAATATTCTACGACGTGTCAACAATAGTCCGCCTCCTATAAATAAGTGTATATATTGCTCAAATTGGAGAAAATGTGAATTTAACAATGCTTAACGTTAGGTGGAACAGAGACACTTCATGCAGAGGATCACAACTGTATGAAATGTGTTGTTGACTGTTGCTAAGATACCAAAAGTGCATGACGTCACTATTTCATTGATAAATAGCCACACCACCATTATGACGTCATTGATCCTTCAACTGCATGAAATAGTGCACCATTATAACCCACCAAAACCAACTAAATAAATACCATATATTGGTTCAGATGGGATCAATGCTTATTAATACACATGAAAACATCATGTATTGATCTTTTATGACTAATCCACTAGCCAGTAGTTGCTGTATTAGACCTCATCACTGCCCAGTGATACAAAATTAGAAGTAAATTAAACATCATATTTCTCAAAATTTCCCACGCTTTATATGACAAAATTGAGAAGTTTTGCAAGTTTAATTACCAAAATTTAAGAACAGGTTTACTCCAAATGTTATTCTATTTAGTTTAAATAGAGGGAATTTTGATTAATGGTCTATATTTTGAGATATCTAACTTTCTTCAAATTCAAGTAAAAAATTACCAAATGGTGTCAAAAATTTACATTTATTTGAATCATTTTATTTACAAAAACACAAATTACTTGAGTTATAAGACATATTTTAAAATTCTGTCTATTTAAATTAAATAACATCATTCTTGCTAAAGATTAATGCCTTGGTTCTGGAGATTGATAGTGTAGTTATGCCCAAAAATGTTTTCCAAGTAAGCTCTATCCTTTCTTTAATTGTTACCAAAAAAACATCTTTTTCTTATTTTTGCTTCAATTTTGAATCTAAAATGATTAAAAATGATAAAATTTTAAAAACAAATTAAATATCTAATCAAAAGGAAAATCCATCTCTCAGCATTTGATACATTTAAGACTGAAATCCTTTTTGTAGTTATTTTCATACAAAGCAATTATCTTGCACCATGTCATTTTTTGGGGTACAAATGACTTTTTCTGGCGGGAAAAAAGAACTTTAGAAGACACTGTTCCCCCTAACGTTAAATATGCATACGCAACACGAGTTCGTCATTTCGAAAACCGGAAGTGATGGGGAGAAGCTCTTATTTTTGGCGCGAAAACGATTGGAGTGCTGTCACAACGTATTCATTCCCATTCAAATATTAATATATTGCGCAATGATGGATCCCTCAGTCGTCGTATTTACATTTGAAAGATTAAAAAACTTACGATGCGTAAAATATCGAGTAAAAAATCTGTGTTATTATGATGATATGAGGGCCCAATTCGATACAAATAATATATCGAAGCACCAGTATGACAATACCGGTTATCATATCGATGTCTGTATACCGGTATATCGATAATATCGCGTACCGGTGTGATGCCCTAGTAATAATCAATATGTTACCATGGTTACTCTTTTATTTTCTGACATATTGCAGAAATTATCTGTCAAAGTTCTATTTCCATGGAAACTTTTTGGTTTGCTGCAGTTCACTTGATTCAAAAGAGATTTTCCAAAGATGTTTTCCCAGGACCATATATAATTATGTTTATCTGTTTGATAAGCTAAGTGTCTTGACAGTTATGATTTTTTTGGTAGAAAATGTTGGAAAGTGTACCAAGTCAGCACCTACCAGATATCACAGCCTCCATTGTCAAAGCATCCTTCATGGAAAAGATACAAGTTTTAGATGCTATAGATTTGGGAGAGCGCTTCAAGAAAACCCTTCCCCTCTTAATGAGGCAGATTGAGGTACACTCGCACAAGCTTAATGACATAATTTAGTTCAGAAATTAATGAAGTTTTTCAGCTTTTGACTAAATGTATAATTGACAACACAGAATATATTGAGTAAAAGGATAGTTTTAATCATACTTAACTGATTTCTTAGATTCCAGTGAGCAAAATATGTCGCATATTTTGTTGAATTCCATTAATTTTGGCCCAAATATTCCAGACTGTGCAGTTGATTAATACCAATAATTTTTTACAAGTGATAATTTTGTCTAGTAAAGGAAGTATATTGGTATTTTCTTATAAGTAAAATTGTCATTATTTAGTAAAATTGTCATTATTTAATAAAATTGTCATTATTTAGGGTCTTAACCTGCTGCAAAAAGCCAAGAAGAACAGCCTTGACCTTGTTAGTGGTAAGAGCAGGACTCTGAAGCCAATCAGCATGAGGAAGATGTTCAGAAACTCTGGAGAAGAGGATGATGAAGAGGAGGATAGAGAAGTCGATGAAGTGGCTGATCTGCAGACAAGGATCAAGTTGGTCTCTTCTGGCAGATAAACTTGTATAGAGACCTAAAATTTGACTCAAACTAAAATTTGATTTTGACAAAAATGACATGCTTTTTTTGCCTTGAAATATTTGGTCTTTGTGGCTCATAATTAATGTTTATTGAAGAAGAATGAGGACGTTTATGATGGCTTTTTTATAGTATCCAAAATTAGATTGCTATCTTGCTATTTCTACAGTAATGTTTTCCTAAGTATTTCTCGTAAAAGATGTTTTCCTTCTCATAGGACCTAGTTTGATTTTATATGCTTTGTTTCCATTTTTATTCCCAAGTTCAACCTTTGAACTCTGCATTTCTCAAATGAAATGGGATTGGTTTCACAATCTAAATATAAGATACTGTAATCACAATGTAATGAAATTATGTTTTGTATTCAGGGCAGCATCCATGCCAGATCATGCTTTAAAGACAGCGATGAAAGAGCTCAAAAGACTAAAGAAGATGCCACAGGCGATGCCAGAACATGCCATGATCAGGTCTCCTATCCTTAACTCAAATAATTAATACCTCACATCAGGCTGAGTAACCAGGACATGCCATTGTCAGGTCTCCTGTCCTTACCTCAAATAATTAATACCTCACATCAGGCTGAGTAACCAGAACATGCCATGATCAGGTCTCCTATCCTTACCTCTAATGATTAAAAGCTCACATGAGGCTGAATAACCAGAACATGCCATGGTCAGGTCTCCTATCCTTACCTCTAATGATTAAAAGCTCACACGAGGCTGAGTAACCAGAATATGCCATGGTCAGGTCTCCTATCCTTACCTCAAATAATTAATACCTCACATGAGGCTGAGTAACCAGAACATGCCATTGTCAGGTCCCCTATCCTTACCTCAAGTAATTAATACCTCACTTGAGGCTGAGTAACCAGAACATGCCATGGTCAGGTCCCCTATCCTTACCTCAAATAATTAATACCTCACATGAGGTTGAGTAACCAGAACATGCCATTGTCAGGTCTCCTGTCCTTACCTCAAGTAATTAATACCTCACTTGAGGCTGAGTAACCAGAACATGCCATGGTCAGGTCCCCTATCCTTACCTCAAGTAATTAATACCTCACATGAGGTTGAGTAACCAGAACATGCCATGGTCAGGTCTCATATCCTTACCTCAAATAATTAATACCTCACATGAGGCTGAGTAACCAGAACATGCCATTGTCAGGTCTCCTGTCCTTACCTCTAATGATTAAAAGCTCACATGAGGCTGAGTAACCAGAACATGCCATGGTCAGGTCCCCTATCCTTACCTCAAGTAATTAATACCTCACTTGAGGCTGAGTAACCAGAACATGCCATGGTCAGGTCCCCTATCCCTACCTCAAATAATTAATACCTCACATGAGGTTGAGTAACCAGAACATGCCATTATCAGGTCTCCTGTCCTTACCTCAAGTAATTAATACCTCACATGAGGCTGAGTAACCAGAACATGCCATGGTCAGGTCCCCTATCCTTACCTCAAATAATTAATACCTCACATCAGGCTGAGTAACCAGAACATGCCATGATCAGGTCCCATATCCTTACCTCAAGTAATTAATACCTCACATGAGGTTGAGTAACCAGAACATGCCATTGTCAGGTCTCCTATCCTTACCTCAAATAATTAATACCTCACATGAGGCTCCTGTCCTTACCTCATTACCTCTAATAATCACTGTACTTTAAGCAGAGTTACATTATTGAAAAGAACTGAGAGAGACGGGAATAAAAAAAATCTATGTAATTTTATTTTTTGATTTTTAATTTTCTTAATTTTGCAGGAATTATTTGGAGTTGATGGTAGAGCTTCCATGGTGTAATTCCAGCAAGGATACTTTGGATATCAACCAGTCCAGGTGGGAACAATAACAAACTCATGTCTCACACCACTTACACTGAATTATCCTCGTAATACATTTATTTATGCACTGCTACGCAGTTCTATGTGTAGCATGGGCCCTTGATATTGCAGCAATATATATCATCACATGATTCATGTCCGTTCAATCCCCAATGAACAATCTGTTTGACATTGTGGTTCTCTCGCCATTCAAACTGTGACCACTCATCACACAGCATTAATCAGTGTCCCTCCACCTTAACTATGGTCATCATGGTATTCCACACCTTGTGATTATATGCCTGAGCTCATCTTGTATAAATCTGAGACATTGTTAGAGTTTGAGGTTATTGATAAATATTGATAGCTGTTGCTACACAATACCCAGTCATGAAAATATATGGGGAAAGAGGTCATAAATTAGGGCCGGGGCATGGATTAATGGCTTACATACATAATTATGACTTTGACAATGCTACATATAAATTAAAATTTTGAAATGGCTTTATTGCCATGAGAAATATCTCTAATGGAAAGAAACAGTCAGGTAACTGTTTGTTAGCAATTTACCAAATATGACATTTTTTCTTCTCGTATATTTCAGAAAAGATCTTGATGAAGATCATTATGGGCTAGACAAAGTGAAGAAGAGAGTTGTGGAGTATTTAGCCGTCCGACAACTCAAGAACAGCCTCAAGGGACCCATCCTCTGCTTTGTTGGGCCACCTGGTGTGGGAAAAACCAGCATTGGTCGTTCTATTGCTCAAACTCTTGGAAGAGAATTTCACAGGTTTGTTCAAAAATGAAATTTAAGCTTTCAGGAAACTTGAAAAATGACTTCTGTTTCATACATTTTCTCTTCAAGAATCAAAGTTTCATTTGGAAGGTAGAAATTAAAAAAAAAATCACCATTCTAACATAATTTTCAGGTTTCAGTTTGCAAGTCCTTTTTGCAATGGGGCATAAATTTAATCAACTAGTATATCCCATTGGTTGGGTTTTTCTACCTACCCACAATTGGCATCAGGCAGACAAAGCAAAATTAAATATCATTTTATTGATATCGGTATTGTATCACCATAGATATGATTAGTATTACATTCAATAATGTAAATTATTAAACAAGATATTCCACTAAAAAGAATTTAAAATTCCCAGCCATTTATTCCCCAATACTTCAGGTTTTTGTAACTACAGGGGTGCACATGATTGAAGCCAATGGTTTCCGCCAAAATCTGCTATACCGCCAGACCACCAGTTACACATGATTGGGGGCGGCCTATACCTCCTCGCGGAAAGTGCTACCTTGCACACGATTTGTTAGCCCTATGCTTGCGGGTTCCAATTGTAAACCAGGTTTCTGTGATGGAGGCAGTGAATGATGGTTTGGCTTTGACAAATGCTAATTCTTGTCACAACACTGCAATATATCTTTTTTGCCTCAAATTCTGCATGTAAGATGTTAAACAAAATGATGGTGGCTCTTATGGGAGAATATTTACAGAATTAAGACCTCTTAACACCACTGCCACATGATGTCTTTTATGCTGACAATTCTGCTTGCAAAATGTTAAACAGTCACACTGATGTGGTCTGTAAAGTCACAACACAATATATCGAGTTCTACACAAGGTGGGACATTTTGCCATCTGTGATTGCTGTTTACTTTACATTGCTACTTGATTCAGAGGAAGAGTGTTATACAATACAAAGAAGAGAGCTGTCTTGATGAGAATATTTTTGCTTGTGATGGCAGGATAGCTCTTGGAGGGGTGTGTGACCAGTCAGATATTCGTGGCCATCGCAGGACGTATATTGGGTCTATGCCTGGCCGGATCATACAAGGACTGAAGCATGTAGGCGTTAACAACCCAGTGTTCTTGCTGGATGAAATAGATAAATTGGTAAGAATTCCTCTCAAAGCATGTTAATATGATATGATTCTTAAAAGCAAAGCAGTCTATGAAATTGTTTCACCTGAATTTAATACTTTTATGTTATGGTGTATCTCACATGGTTATAAATTGTGATTACTAATTTAGAAAACTGACTTTTGCAGAATAAAAGTCTTCATGGAGACCCATCAGCAGCATTACTTGAAGTACTGGATCCAGAGCAGAATAATTCTTTCACAGATCAGTATCCTGACACATACATGCTTAGAAAATAGAAGACCAGAGAGCTCATCTTGAGTGAGACTTACATTCAACCAAAAAGTTTCTATCTGTCTGAATTTATATGCCAACTTAATATTTTCTCCATTTGAGATTATAATACAATTTGTATTTTATGTTCTGGCACAAGCTCTTGATTGCCCCCATCAGTGACTTTATATTTGAATTAGAGCTAGGGAGTAAGGTAGGACAAAAACGGCTTTGGAAATAAGAAGTATTGTGTCACATAAACTTAATTGTTCAACCAAGCAGAAAAATGTTCCTTGACCAGATTTCAGTTATCTCAATGTACCATTTGACCTGTCTCAAGTGCTATTCATAGCAACTGCCAATTCCATTGCCACCATTCCTGCGCCGTTGCTGGACCGTATGGAGCTGATTGAGATCCCAGGCTACACTCAGGAAGAGAAAGTTGCCATAGCAATGAGACACCTCGTTCCCAAGCAACTGATGGAGCATGGCCTATCTGAGGGCCACGTCAATCTTCCAAAGGACTCCATTCAAATGATAGGTCAGTATGGACAGATTACGATCAACATCATCTCAAAGGTTACCCCAATTGAAGCCAAAAATCATTCATGATGAAGAAAATTATATTTGTGTTGAAAAGGTGTTTATATTTTATGAAGTCCAACTAAAATAATTATTTTTCCTGTGCGATAGCTGTCGACAAGATTAAGATTTCACTTTCTGTCCATCCGTCTATCTGTTCACATTTAGAGCCGTGAGTTATATTCAGTGGCGAATATAGATAGAGCTGTCATTATTGGTGGGATTCAGCATTTTGCAAAAATAAACTTAATGTGTCCTTCATCTCATTTATTATACAACACCCAAACTTGGAACTTGGTGGAAATGTGTTTTCTTAGGTTCTTATTAGGGGCTTGTTGAAAATTCATGCTTGAGTGAACTCTGACATCAAATAATATAATGAAATAAACAAATTTTGAAACAATTGTTGGTTTAATGATAAGGAATTGACAAATGCAGTGTCTAAATATTTCTGTGAATGAAGAGAAAACTGTGTCTTAATTATACTATTTGCCTCATGTGGAAAAAGTAAACCATCTTCCATATCATCAAGGAATGTGCTGACTGACTTAAAAGAAAGGATTACCAGTAATCAGAGTCAAAATCTCATGCAAACCTCAGATTGAATATTATATACTGTGACTTACAGTGAGCAAGTACACACGTGAAGCAGGTGTGAGGACCTTGGAGAGAAGGATTGGAGCAGTGTTCAGGGCAGTTGCTGTCAAAGTGGCAGAGAAAGGGATGACTGCCAAGGACTCGCAGGAGTCTGGAACTGTGAAGGACGGGGAGGTGAAGGCAGTACTGGATGAGAATGTGGTGGACATCACCAACCTGGCACTCCCACTGGAGATGCCAATACTCATAGACGAGCAGGCCGTGGAAGACATCCTAGGGGTAACTATATAAGACACCATACACTAGGCATGATCAATACAGGGGTCTTTTAACATCAAGAGGGCCAGGAGTGGTGCAATTGGTTGTCATTGATATAAATGGGAAAAACGTCTCCATTTCATTGATAATTATCCTGCATGACATAACTGAAAATCTTCACAATATAACTTTACAATTACAATGATGGAATATGTTGTATTTTGTATTCATCAAATACTTTGTAAAAAAAATCCTTTGGTATTAAATGTACATCTTTTTCCCCCTTACAATTTAAAAATGGTTCATCTATAAGGTCAACTGTGACAGTTTGTATTTGCACTTCCATCAGACGTAATGCTCATATAATGAAGAGTTTGAGAGTTGTTGATTTCTACTTGAGCCTGAGGTGTACGAGAGTGAGACATGGGAGCGTTTGTCGCAACCTGGTGTGGCGGTGGGTCTGGCGTGGACGGCCATGGGAGGTGAGATCATGTACGTGGAGGCCAGTGCGATGCAGGGAGAAGGCAAGCTCACCCTCACGGGACAGCTAGGAGACGTCATGAAGGAATCAGCTAGCCTCGCACTCGACTGGGTCCGGGCACATGCCAAACAGGTAGTCAAACTATAAACCAATCAATAAACACTGCCAGAAAATCAACCCTTACAATCTTTTCTTCTGAGTATAATACCAGTCTTATTGAAATGCTTGAAAAAAATATTCATAATATGTTGACACCTTTAAAAATATCTACCCATTATATTTCCCAAATTTAAAAATAGAAAAAACAGAAGGACATCTTGAATAGAAAGGCATCAATAATATCCTAAAATGTCTGGCTGCCAAGTAATATAAGAGCAGGAGAAGGAGGCCAGTTTGATGGTGACTCTCTGTTTTGATTATAGTTTGGGTTGGAGAAGGACGTTCTGGAGAGCCGGGACATTCACATTCACTTCCCTGCCGGAGCCGTCAGCAAAGATGGTCCCTCAGCAGGGGTGACCATAGTAACAGTTCTGGTGTCCATGTTTACTGGGCGTCTCGTCAGATCAGATACAGCCATGACTGGGGAGATAACCTTGCGTGGACTTGTACTGCCGGTATTTTATTTTATGTTGTTACAGTTTAAGAGCTTTGATGCCTGGAATTTGATGGTTATATTGCTGGATATAGTGCAATATATAATGCTATATACTTTGCTGGATTTGTGTTGTGTAGGTTGGAGGCATCAAGGAGAAGGTTCTAGCGGCACACAGAGCTGGCATTACTCGCATCATTCTGCCCAAACGCAATGAGAAGGACCTGCATGAAGTACCAGATAATGTCAAGGTAGAATATTCATCTGACACAGAATATTGTCATCTTATTTGCTCATTAAGTTGAATATTTGTCATGTGAGAGTTTGTCCAATGTGGTCCAGGGCCACATATTTCATAAGATGACCACATGGAATTTATAATAAAATTATGAGGTTACTTGCGATAGATATTATTGTTACATGATAACTTGACCATGACATTGTTACAATTGTAGGATGGCCTTAGCTTCACATTTGCTAGGCGCCTGGAGGACGTCTTAGAGGCTGCCTTCCAGGAAGGATTCCCCAACCTGCAGCTTGATGTGACACCTCTGCCCAGCAAACTGTGAACCATTGTGAACCATTGTGACCATTGTGACCATTGTGACCATTGTGGAATGTTATCTTTCTGAAATAGTGATAATTGGTGTAGTTTTAGACCTAAAGCATTCATGAAATCACAGAGGTCACAGACAATTTTACAGAGGTTGGGGTGTGCTTAAAGCATCCATAAAATCTTAGAGGTCAAAGGAAGTTTTCCAGAGATTTGGGGTATGCTTAAATGATATGTAGCCACAAAACTCTGATATAAGCAAGATATCTCACTGAAGTCAATCAAAATAAACAGACCATAGTTATTCTTTGCTGAAAGTTT
Organism: Amphiduros pacificus; assembly: GCA_949316495.1. Lineage (NCBI taxonomy): Eukaryota > Metazoa > Annelida > Polychaeta > Phyllodocida > Hesionidae > Amphiduros > Amphiduros pacificus. The sequence continues at coordinate 46,055,549 of OX439001.1, forward strand.
AAGTACTGGCTGTAATCTTTTGACCACCAGGTGGTCACATGTATACAAGCATGTGACCTCAATTGTGGTTTGTCAGGGTGTTAAACCTGTACCAATGTACAAACATCAGTGGACAAACAGGCCCCTGTGAGCCAAATCACTCCATTGTCCCAATATAAATGTGCCCCACTGTAAGCAAGACTTTACTAAGCAGGTGTTTGCACCAGAGCAGTGGTCACCAAAGTTTGTTGACAAAGTGTCCAATGAGTGATTTGGATTTTAGCAGAAGACTCATCTACCTTAAAATGGCACAGAAATTTAGAAATTTGGGGAAATATGATGGGTAATAACATTTGATTGCAAAGTTTGGGGTATAAACATTTATATTATGCAAGTAAAAAAGTGCTTGAAAACCTCATTTCATGAATGCTTTAATTGTTTACAATTTATTAACTTCTATCTGCAAATACAGAAGATTGATGAGTTAAATTCCAAGACATAGTGAAGTGGGGAGACATTTTTTGTCATTCTGTCTATCCGTCAACTGATCATTTCCTCTGAAACTACTTGTCTCAGTCCTAAGTAATTGGTAGGAAAGATGTTTTTTTTTAAAGGGACCACTTCTGTCCATTTGTAGTTTGGCTCAATTTTTTTTCCATTGCTTTATATTTTTTTTATATAAAAATCTAGTAGCCATCACTGAGGAAGGCTGCCATTTTGAGTAACATAACAAATATTAGCCAATGAGAATCGAGATAACAAATTGTGGCCAAATACAATACATAACATAAATTTCGGTTGGTCAAAATATCAGCTGGTCAAGCATGGGAAAGGCAAACTCCACCAGTGTGTGGGAAAGGATTAAAATGATCAACTATGAAGTAGTTTCCAGGAAATGTTCAGAAACATCACTTAACTCTAAGGCCATTGGCCTATGTTTGTACAACTCGAGAGTTTGAAATGCATCATAAACAATAGAGCTGGTCTTGGTAGTGATCACTATGAAAAGTTTTATTGAAATGATTATTATGGACCATTATTGAATAATTTTAATGTAATTAATCAGGTTAATCCTGGATATAAACTGTGATAATCATCATGCACAAGAGAATCTGTGTTAAACATTTTTTATGGTTTAAAGGTAAGTTTCTTAAAGGCATTCATTTTTATTGGCACAGAAATTGATTGACTCGAGTAATGTGCAACATTTCAGATCCTGAATGTAATTCAAATTGATTTTGAAATAAGTATGTGTGCACGAAGAAATATCATTTGTATATTACCATTGATCATTGTAAATTTATATTTATTCCTTCCATATACCATTCAAGTCCATTATTTTGTAAAAATATACAGAAATAGTATCAAATAATGTTATAGCAATTCATCAATGAAATAATGATAATAACTAATATAAGGCCAGGTCAGGTTTAATTTTGTTATTGCAAAATAGAAAGATTCTTGAAACTGTTTGGTTGAATGAGAATATCTTGAGCTTTGGAAAACTGAAAGGTCAGAGATTACCTGTAAGACAAGCTTGAAAAAAACAATGTTCCCATTTAATTGAAAATAATTGATATTTGATATCCTTGGTGCTAAATGTTATGGTCAGTATGAATGATCTTGGTGTATTTATGTGCATTTCTTCAAATAAAATTAAAGGCCATGGTCGATTAATAAAAACTACTGTTTTTTACCTCAAAATTCAAAGGTTGATAAGAAATGAAATAAACCAAGTATATTTGGGTTTGTGACTTTCATAGTAAGATATATAATTGTACACTTCAAAATGTATGGAGATATATTTTAAACAGGGTCAAAAGCTTTCCGGCATGCTTTAAGCTTGGAGTAATTATGAATGGAGGCGCAACAGCTGTTATTTGAGCTATGGCGTCATAGCAACGCATTGTTTCAAACAATGGATTCAAAATCCTTTGATCCTATCATAGTTGCCGACTTCAGAACAGTGAAAAATTGAAGATTCATATTTTTAAAAACTGAATTGGCCAAAGTTTTATTGAAGCATTATACCACATTTTGCTTATTTTTTTAAAGAAAAATTCAGAATAGTTGCTCTTTTGAAGCTTACAATACTATCCACTCCAAATTACTTCAAATAAATCTGTTCATTTCTGTTCTGATTTCTTCAATAATAGAGATGAAAAAAAAGAAAAATGCAAATTTCAAACCTTTTATTTTTTATACATGTTTATAAAAAATGTCACTATTCATATTACTTTAAAAAAAAAACCTAAAAAAAAATATTGTTAATGATATTGTTGCAATTTTTCATTGTTATTTTTTGTTGATTTTAAATGATGACATTATATGTATTAGGGCAATTTATTTATAACGGCGCCTATATTGGCAGGGCTATAAATTACATATTCTGATAGTAATTTTTTCACTGAACAATATTTTTCTAAGCTGCCAATATGAGCCAATAACTAAAAATAAACTGGAAAGAAAAAAATAACAATAAAGTATATGATTTCCTGATAATGTGAAGATAAAACGGAATTTTTAACTCATTTTCATAAATATGATATGAATTTTGATATCTCTTCATAAAATCATCTAAACTTGGAGCAGAAAAATAAAATTTATATCCCCATAATCTGTATGAAATAAGAAACATTTCATTCGCGATATGTTAAGCTCTAACTCGTGGTTTTGATGACTTAAAATAGGTCTGAAAAAAATAGTCAAAACTTTCATATCTTGCACCAAAATGGCGTCCTCATAACAATGGCCATGGCAGCAACTATGATGCCCCTTTTGATCTTGCGACGTTGCGCCTCCATTCATAATTACTCCAAGCTATAAGGAAATGAAGGATGTGGTACAAAAGGAGGAGTAAGTGTTAAACATCTCAACAAAAATGGGCAATCAATTGCAGATTCTATTGAAATAGTCAATACAATAGGTCAGTCAAAATCAAATATTTTCTCTTAAAAATTACACCTTTAAAGTCCAACAAAACAAAATTAGAAGAGAAAAGATAAGTCTTGATTTTATTTTTTTTAATTAGAAGAATGAAAAATCTTTTTCAGACCCCAAAACTGCTTTCGATAAATCCACTAACACAGCTCCAGGTCCTGATCAAATTCATTATGATGGTGTTTTCTCACATCTTACACAAACAAGGGAAATTGGGGAGTTTTGGTTGGGAGTAGTTTTTTTGTCTAGTGTTTTTCACAGATATAGATCTGTTCTTGCATCCAGATTGATATTCCTTGATACTCCAATTGAGGAATGTATTAAGAGACAAAAAAGAAGAGGTAGGGAAATAGAGAATGACTGCAGGGATTTGTTTATTTGCATAGTTTTCAGGAATCGTTTTAAAATTATTTTTAGAATATAGAAAATTCATGAGAAATTGAGATTTGCGAAGAGGAATCAGTTTTAGAAAGGGTTAGGTTTATTAAGAAATATATTAAGCTATAGTTCCTCTGTATTTCTGTTATCTGTGTAAAGTTAGTTTGTTTAAAGCATTCATGAAGCCACAAAGGTCACAGGCAATTTTACAGAGGTTTGGGGTATGCTTTAATGATATGTGGTCATGAAACTGTGATACACTAAAATAAACCAAAATACACTGACCATATTTATATGACCATATCTGAAAGTGCCAATTACTGGCTATACTCTTTTGACCACCAGGTGCCCACGTGTATACAAGCATGTGAACTCTATTGTGGTTTGCCAGGGTGTTAGGCTTAAACGAATGGACAAACATTAATGGATAAATAGGGCTCTGTAAGCTAAATCTGTATTGCCCCAATCTGAAGGTGCCCCACTGCTTGCAAAACTTTACTAAGCAGGTGTTTGCATAAGATCACTGGTCAGCAAAACAAAGTTTGTTGAAAAGTGTCCAATGTATGATTTGGATTTTAGCAGAAGACTCGTACACTTTCAAATGGCACATAAATCTATGTAGGGTAAATTTGATGGGTAGTAACTTGATTGCATAGTTTGGGGTATAAACATTTATATTATGCACGGGAAAGGTGCTTGAAAACACAATTTCATGAATGCTTCAAGGGTATTAGCATTGTTTATGAAATAAGTTGATGTCAAGTTAATAGTTTACAATATTCCTGGTAACACACAACGTAGAAACAACGTTGTGAGCACGTTGAAATAAGGTTTAGGTGTGTACGTTTTTTCATCGTTGAGCAAGTAAAATGACGTGGTCTAACCTAATAACAACATTGTTGTTCTATGTGCTGACAACGTTATCAGCATGTTGTCTTGCAATGTTGTTTTTAACGTGCTTACAACGTGGTGAGCACTCAGAAGAAAACTTGTGATTAAATTGGCCAATAACGTAGCATTCTGAATGACTAAAATATAATAAAAAATTAAATTATCATGTCTTTTGTTTATCGAAGTTTATTGTTATTATCTACTGCAATATATATCCAAATAATTTCAGACAATGTCAAGAAATCAGCATATTATATATTGTATATTGGTTATATATTGTATATTGGTTGCTTGCCATAAGCTTACATCGTTTAATCACATGTTCAAAACATAATGTCAGTTTACAACATGCTGAGCACGTCCTCACAACATAGAAACATAACCCTATGGGGTTGATAGCTCTGCTGACTTGAATGAAAACACATGAACTGAGATAAAGTGCAATAAGCAATCAGGTTATGATTTTCCATACAAGATCCCAATTCAGTTTTGATGAGATATTCATTAATATTTTGTAAATCACTATCATGTTACCAATGCAATATTTCCTGCACAAAATTTGTGCTTTTTTCAAAAATCTAATAGCTATCAGTAAGTTGTCAAGGAGGCTGCCATTTTGAATAACATAGCCAATGAGAATCAAGATAACAAGTTGGGGCCAAATTTGATTTGTAACATGCATTTTGATTGGTCAAAATCACTATCTGCTCAATTCTGCTCTTGAAAAGGATTTAAATGATCATTTAGGAAGAAATGTTAAAAAACATTACAAAAAAGCAATGATATGCATAGCTCAAAGGCCACTGATATATGTTTATTCACTTTTGATGGTTGTGAGATTTTGCATGTATACAAATTTTGAATTGAAAGTCAATGTGTCAAGGTCAAAGGTCACATGACTAAGAAATCATAACGAGGCACAGCTATGATCTAAGACATTTCTGTATACCAAGTTTTAATTTCCTCTAGTAAGTGGTTGCTAAGATATGCTCCGTACAAAATTTGTGACCTCGAGGTCACTGCACTAAGGTCATTGGTGACATCACTTAGATTTGAAGGAATCTGAACCTTCACTTCAATATCTACCTCTGCATAAAACTTGAAACATATATTACTGGTAGTTTTGGAGAAGATTTTTTTTAAACATAGTGTTGATATATAACAGATATTTAGTATTTCCAGTTCATCGTTCATGAGCTATGGCCTGCACAATAATACAAAGGTCAAAGTATCAAGGTCAAAGGTCAAATCTGTATAAAATGTATATGGTGTTTGAAAGAGTGTTGATATATAACAGATATGAACTAGATTTCATTCACTTTTAATGCTTGAGATGTTGCATGTTCACAAATTTTGAATTCAAGGTCAATGTGTCAAGGTCAAAGGTCACATGACTGAGAAAGTATGACGAGGCACGGCTATGACCTAAGACATTTCTTTATACCATGATTCAATTTCTTCTTGTAAGTGGTTGCTAAGATATGCTCCTTACAAAATTTGTGACATCAAGGTCACTGCATTAAGGTCAATGGTGACATCAATGAGATTTGAACGAATCTGAATCTTCAACTCTCTATCTACCTCTGTATTAAATATGAAACAAATATTACTGGTAGTTTTCGAGGAGAAGATTCTTTAACATAGTATATAACAGATATGAAGTGTTTTTTTATTCACTTCTGATGGTTGTGATGTGGCATGTTCACAAATTTGAAATCAAGGTCAATGTGTCAAGGTCAAAGGTCACATGACTAAAATTGTATGACAAGGCACAGCTTTAACATAAGACATTTCTGCATACCAAGTTTTAATATCCTGTAATAAGTGGTTGCTGAGATGTGCTCAGTACAAAATTTGTGACATCAAGGTCACAGCACTAAGGTCAATGGTGACATCACTGAGAATTAAAGGAATCTAAATCTTCAACTCTCTATCTAGCTCTGTATAAAACAGTGTTGGTATATAAAAGATATGAAGTGCATTTAATTCACTTCTAATGGTTATGATGTGGCATGTTCACAAATTTTAAATTCAAGGTCAATGTGTCAAGGTCAAAGGTCACATGACTAAGAAAGTATGATGAGGCACGGCTAAGACATTTCTGTATAAGATCTGTATAATATCCTGTAATAAGTGGTTGCTGAGATATGCTCAGTACAAAATTTGTGACCTCAAGGTCACTGCACTAAGGTCAATGGTGACATCACTAAGATTTGAAGGAATCTGAATCTTCACCTATATATCTACCTGTATATAAAATATGAAAGATGCAGTACTGGTAGTTTTGGAGAAGATTTTTAAAGAAATGTTGACAGACAGACGGACATACAGACGCAAGGTACATTGTGTGCAAAAATATGTCTGTACGTTGTGGGACTACACTGTTAAGTATGAATGGACCTTGTGGGCTACACATTTTATGTATGTATACACATACTTTGTGGCATGTTTTTGTCTCTGACATCGGGCTTAAGTGTCTATCAAAGTGAGGCTTAAGTGTGTCAAAGTGAGGCTACTCAATTTAAGCAGCATTCTGATGCAATAAAATTCTTTTTTAAATAGCATCAACTTTCCCAAGTTAAGCACTTCTACCAAAGAGAAGTAAACTTCACACAATAAAACTGTGTTTTTACATGTATTTACAGAAAAGAAAGATATAAAAAAATGCAAAATGTAGCATATATTCTGGCCAATGTGTGTTTATCTCTAAAAGGGCAGTGTGTTTGATCAAAAGAGGTACATGCCTCATCAATCCTCAAAGCATTAAAGAAAACAGGACAAGAAACTCCAAAACAAAGGATTTATTTATAAAATACAAACAACTTCAATAAATGAAAACTGCTTTCATTCATAACCAAGCCAATACCATAAAGGCCAATTTTTACCCTCAAACAGTTAATTAGTCAGATTTCAAAATTTCAGTTTGCACATGGACTTGTCATCAAATGTTTAATCAATTGTAATTGACCCTTGCTTAAATGATTAAACATATTTGATGACAAGATCATGTGCAAACTAAAATTTCAACTTCTTCATAAAACTTCCGTTTCTATATCTGTTAAACATTCTAAAAGAAATATGCATTGTAATAGAAACCTAATGCTAAGATGGTGAAAACCGTTCCAAAGAGTACATTATTATTAGTTGATATTGATGTGACCACACAGGGGGCTTAGGAAATACGCCAACCTTTTATTACAAATATATGAAATATATTATTTTTCTGATTAAAAACTGATCAAACTCTATGACCCAGGTAAGAGATGTGCTCACTGTCAGCTGTCCCTATGACTTACTCCTTGTGTGTCACACCTTGGTGACAACTGCACCCTCTCCTGCCTGTATATCACACCTAGTGTCTCTCCCTGGCATATGCACTCTCACTTGACATGATTTACTACCGATACACACCTCTCCTGCCTGTATATCACACCTATTGTCTCTCCCTGGCATAATGCACTCTCACTTGACATGATTTAGTACCGATACACACCTCTCCTGCCTGTATATCACACCTAGTGTTTCTCCCTGGCATAATGCACTCTCACTTGACATGATTTACTACCTATACACACCTCTCCTGCCTGTATATCACACCTAGTGTTTCTCCCTGGCATAATGCACTCTCACTTGACATGATTTACTACCGATACACACCTCTCCTGCCTGTATATCACACCTCGTGTTTCTCCCTGGCATTTCAACATTAACGTAGTCTTATGGTAAATGGCTTGAAGTGGCCATTTGTTAAGATTGGAAATTCATAGTATATCAACACAAACACTCCTGACCCTTGGACACCATACCTTTCATGAAATGTGCATACATTTTCAAAGTGTTTGGATGTTTTCAATTGCAAAATATCAATTTAGACTATGGCCACTTCTGTTTAAATTTACTTTGCTTAAGAATCTAAACTTAATTAAGATTTTATGTATTAATTAACAAAGTTCTCGGCAGAATAGTTTACACAGTTCTGTTCAGTCTAAACTTAAGATGAATACAGCATGTTTTTAAGATGTCATGTTAAGTGTTCTAGGTGTTTTGCAGACATTTTGAGGTTCTTGAGATTCTAATAATTGGCTGTATTTTTAAACAGGGTCACCAGTTAAGCTCAGTCTCCCGGACCTGGTGAACAGTGGTGTCGTTAGGGTAACGAAAGTTGACCAAAATCAACAGAAAAGCAAAACAGAGAAACTTCAAAATCCAGAAAGAGCAAGGTCCCTGGTATGGTTGACGACAGCTCAGCCTCTGATGAAGATTGCAGTGATGATGCAAGTGAATATATGGTTAGCGACAGTGCTGTCTCTGATGAAGATTATAGTGATGATGAGAGTGAACAACAATTATCTTTTAGAAAATCACGGAAAAGAGAAACTTCAAAATCAGGAAAGAGCAAGATTCCTAGAGTGGTTGACAGTGCAGTCTCTGATGAAGATTGCAGTGGTGATGAGAGTGAAATAGTCAGTGATTGTGAAATAGTCCGGGACCCAAAGAACAAAAATCTATATTCTAGAAAATTACAGAAAAGAGAAACTGTTGAAAATGGAATTGTTGCTGACCGCAGCGTCTCTGATGAAGACTGGAGTAGTGATGAGAGTGACACAGTCAGTGACAGTGAAATAGTCCGAGACCAGGAGAAAAAAAATTTGTATTTTAGAAAATTACAGACAAATGAAACTTCAAAATCTGGAAAGAGAAAGAAATGTCCGAGAATACAATGCACGGCACATGTGTCCATTCTGCTTGAAAACTGTGTTGAGGTTTGCTCAGCACGTGCTTGCTGTGCATAAAAAGCAAATGAAAGTGAGGACAATTATTAATATAACACTTGATGAAGCAGACACGGAGGAACAAAAAAAGGAAAAATTAAAAGAACGAAAAATGAGATTAGACATCATAAGGCTTCGAGGAAGTCACCAACACAATTTGAAAGTATTGAATAGTGGAAAGGGGGAGATTTTCCTCGGACGTCGCCGAGACACCGACAGATTTGATGTCAAACAATATGGACCATGCCCCAATTGTTTGGAGTGGCTCAGGTTATCTGTTGTAAAAAGGCACCAATATGCTTGTCCTGTGGCCCAAACAGTCCGCTCAAAGGGGGAGCTGTTAGTCCAAAGCGATGTGTTGTGTGGAAGAATCAAAACTGATCCCAGTAAACTACTTGCCAAGGAAGTCTTCCCCATCATGAGGGAAGACAAGATTGGGGTAGAGGCTAAAAAGAACAACCTCATAGTTTCTTTAGGCAATAATTGGATAGAGGAATGTTGGAAATCGAATAATGCACAAATACTACACTTCAAGTGTTATGCGACTTGCCAGTCGTCTGAAGATAGAACTAAACAAAATGATAACCCCCACAGAAGGGGATGAACTGTCCTCTTACCTCCAACCGAAATGCTTTAAATATGTAGCAAATGCTGCACTACTATGTTCTGACCAGGATGATGAAGATGGTGAAGAGCTTGGCAGTCTGAAGAATAAATTTGGATTAGAATAGTGAACATAACCAACCTTGTAAATATTTAGAGATATAAGTTGTAATTGTATTTTCAGCCTGGATGCCTGTGCAGAGAGACATAAAGGAATTGATCCCACAACCAGTGAAATGTTAGGAGAGTTGAGTGAGTTCAAAAAAAGGCTTGCAGAGTCTCATACAATTGTAGAAATCAGGGGAAAGGTATGTAAATATCAAGGCATTAAGTTTTTGTATGTTACCTGATAATTTTTTTTCACCAAATTTAATATACCAGTAAGATGTGTCTGCCCGATCTTACAAAACAAACATTGTGGGACTATTTGTCAGCAGACATGGACATTGTAAGCTTTTGCCTAGGCATACAATGTATATAACACTAGAGTCCCACAATATACAGACATAATTTTGCACACAACATAACTCTTATACAGTAAGGGAATGAGACAAGTGTTCATCTCATTTTGAAATAAGACACACTTATGTGTCATTTGTAAGCAGTGATGTCTTCAGGAAATAACCTGACATCAGGGTTTTCTTTAAAAATTGGAAAAGAAAAAGTGCTGCAACATCTAAAAATGGTGTTTTGCCAGGGGGTGGGGGTATTGTCATTTTTTTTCATATGGTTCAGGTTTCTTTCTGGAGGGTAACATTCATCACTCTGTAAGAATGTTTCTAAATGAGACATGAAAACATGTGTTACAGAGAGACAAACCGGTCCCTGTTCTAGTCCCAGAAGTCTGTAACAAGGTGCTAGACTTCATAACTTCCAAAGGAGTGAGGAGATGTGCTGGTGTGCAGTCCTGTAATCCCTATGTTTTTGCTACCAACAGTAAGTACTGATTAATCTTAACCTTTCACACAGTACAGCCAGTTGCCTACATGTTGTAACACTCTCACACTTATTATCTATTATAAATGTGCAGGTTGAATTTTACCTATTATAAATGTGCAGGTTGAATTTTACCTCTGTTCATCTAAACACAATAATAATGCATAAGAATGAAATATTATTACAGTAATTACAGGGACATAAAATATTTTGATTAGGGTACATGATTTTATAAGGAAAAATCTGTATGTGTATGTAGAATGGTTGCCTCGTGCAGGAGCAGGTGTGTTTAGGGGTTATGATGCCCTGAAAGTTGTACCACAAGAGGCTGGTTTGCAACATCCAGAAAGAGTGGGGTCATCAAACCTCAGAAAGTTTATGGCCACAATGACCCAGGTAAGAAATGATAGGGACTTAAAAGTACTAAATGCTTTTTTTGAAACCAGTTTCCTGAACCAAACATTCAGACTGTAATTAGCCTATAATGATCCAAGTTGAGAGCTGTGCATTCTAATATTTTCTGTGTTTTTTCAGTCCTTCGAACTTACTGAGCAGAACATGGAATGGGTATGTGATGACCTAGGGCACACAATAGACATTCATCGTACGCATTACTGGGCAATGAGCGAGTCCATAGAGAAGGTGAAGATAGCCAAGCTTCTGCTTGTTCAAGACCAGGGAATGGTAGGCCAGAATCAAGGTCGGACTCTGGATGACATCTCTCTAGAAGGTATGTGTTAGGCCTCAGAGTCCAAAGATTCTACATATTGTACATGTATCTTGTTTCTTACATACTTTGCAGTAATATGAGATATCATATTTGCCATAATAAGCTCCCCGAGCACTAAAAATATTGATATATGAATTTTACTATGAAACAAGTTTCCAAAAATATGAAAACTTAGGAATGATGTGAAAGCGATTCACTGCAAAAACTAGCATATTTAGCAAGTTGGTTGGTTGAATGGGGCTTTGTGTCATACCAATAGCTAAGGTTGTATGGTGACGGAAGGGCAGGGGGGCCTTTTTAAGAGAGGGGTGCTTATTATAGAGAATACAATATGTAAACTACTGATAATCATTTTTCTAAACATGCAAATACACATGTTCTAATGTTAATAAAAAGAAAATAATTCTCAACACAAGGATATAGATATTACATAGTTGATCTAAAATACAGTGCTTTCTTTTGGAAATGTTCTTTCTTTTGTGAAACAGATGGAGCAGCTAATGAATGAACCATTTTTATATTTTACCATTTTAGAAGCAGTGTATGGTCCCAATTCCAGGGAGAACAAACTTCAGGGAGAGGGGGAGGAGGAAGATCTAACACCCCAGGAGCAGGAGGATATAGCACCAGATGAGGATTTCATCCCTGATCTTGGAGAGAAACAAGAAGAGGGGTTCGTGGAGGATGAGGACCAAGAAGTTTTACTTCGTAAGACATTTCTTTGACCAAAATCAAGGTTCTCACAGTCTTGATGAATATTTGAATCCTTGAATTTTGCCTTTATATCCTTGAGGACTGGAAAAATCCTGAAATTTTACACAGTGTGTAACATTTGTCAAAAACTGGAAAAACTAGGACGTGTGGGAACCCTGTATTTCTCAACCCTTGACGACCCTTTGAATTTCAGTTGCAGGATTTTTTGTGAGAACTCAGAAAATGTTCATAGGCCTGGTTAATTTCAGTTTTGAATCTTGGATTTTGTTTTGCAAAAACTAAAATAATATAGAAATACAATGGAAACTTTTAAAATGTCAAATGACTGATATAGAAATTATAATTTATTCATTTGAAATATAAATTATACCATATATTCTTGCTTTAAGAGACATGTTCTTATATCCAAAATTTGACTATTATGAGGGGTAATTTATAAAGAATAATTGTTCATTTATAAGGACATTTTTTTATCTAATAACATCAGACACTCGTGTCGGAGCTGATCTTGCAAAGATTTTTTTCTGACCATGCTTTCTCACCTTACATGATTGTATTTCTCACTTGTCATCTTCATGTAGTTTCCAATACCTTTTATCTTCTCTAAACTGTGAATGCAATCATAATACAAGATTCCTTTGTTATTTTAATGGATAGTTATCAATAAATATTCCTGAAATGTGCAAAACAAATACAAGCAAAACACCATATTTTTTTGTAGCCTCGATTTCAATATGACCGTAGTTTCTATTTCTGGGTCATTGGGGTACACAACACAGCCTTCACCTTGGAGTCAAAATGGTGAACACTATAAAATGGTTTTTGATTTACATAAAATTAAATGGAATTTTAGTGTCTATTATTTATTTAATCATGTTTGGACTGCATCAAAATGTGAGTTAATACACTTGTAATTGATTCTAACAGCTTTTAAATTGCCAAGAATGTGTAGAAATACTACCAGGCGTGATATAAGCATTCTCAGTTTGTCTGTTTCATCACACGGTGAAGACCGATCAGCATTTCTAATTTATATATAAGGGCATGCCTTTATATTTGAGTCATAAGAGCGCTTTCAGATATAAGAACATGCTTCTTAAGGTGAGAATATACAGTACTTCATTTTCTGCTTTTAAAGCATAATTTTATGTTATTTCAGCTCCTCAAAGACCAGCAAAAAAGAGTAGAGCAAAAGCAAGTAACAGGCATCATTGGACCAGTGAGGAGATAGAGGAGCTGAAGAAAATATTCAAAACATTTATGAACGAGAAAAAGACCTCTGGGAAAGTCTTCTTGGAGCGTGGAATTAGAATATCCCAAAAGAAGGGGGGAGGACGAAGGGTTGGCTTTGGGAGACTCATTCATGCCTTCTTCTGTAACCTCCTGCTCCATCTCTAACTCATCACCTGGGACCGGTGGCGATGCTGTGTCCCCACTAGCATTTATATTCCCATCTTGAGATTTGTGTTCATTACACAATACACCACTACCCTTGCCACCAGAGGGCTCTGCCAGATCCTGGAGCTGTGGTGTTGACTGTTTACTCTCCAAAGCATTTGGATTGCTGAGGGTCTGTGATTCAGCATCTTTGAAGAAAACAAAAACATCAACTCATAACTAAAATATGTTTAGCAAAAACAGTTTAATGTCAAATGTATGGAGATGGTTTCATTTTCTTAGATTTTAGTTGTAAAAGTATTTCTGAAAGGTTTGTTATTGATAAGTGGTGCTAACCTTCAGTGTTTTGAAATTTGAGATCAATCTCAGTATCATCCATAGCATTGTCAAGAGGGTCTGGGTTTGAGGCGGAGAGTGATGCCAGGTCACCACCTGGGGTGGAGGACGAAGGGTTGGCTTTGGGAGACTCATTCATGCCTTCTGTAACCTCCTGCTCCATCTCTAACTCATCACCTGGGACCGGTGGCGATGCTGTGTCCCCACTAGCATTCATATTCCCATCTTGAGATTTGTGTTCATTACACAATACACCACTACCCTTGCCACCAGAGGGCTCTGCCAGATCCTGGAGCTGTGGTGTTGACTGTTTACTCTCCAAAACATTTGGATTGCTGAGGGTCTGTGATTCAGCATCTTTGAAGAAAACAAAAACATTAACAGTGATAGAAACAAGCAAGCGCCAACTAGCCATGGCTAGTACTAAATCATTTTGGCTAGTATTAAATCAGTTTTTCTTCAGTCAAACTTAATTATTACTCGCCAAGAATCACCATTTTAGTACTGCTGAAAATCTATTTCTATCATTGATTAATTCATAACATTTTTCAAGGAATTTGTCTCAAATACTATGAATTCAGTCTGGAAACATTCCAGTGTCTCATTCATGTGGAGTCTAGTGTACAAAATTCTTGTGTGATCATCATGAACTGTTACATCATGGTTTGTACTTACCTGTCTGTGACTTGTCTGCAAATGCTAGCTCTCTTCTTACCCATTCCACATCACTCATAAAGCTTTCTAGTGTGCTCTTCAATTTTTTACCTCTGTAATATGTCTGCAAAGTATACTTTTCCAGTTATGAAATGGCTTCATAGTAGAGTTATTGAATGTGTGGGAACACTACCATAGTAAACTGATTGTCTCACACAATATATCTCAAAATTCTGTGTGCCACACACTTCTTTAATATACTCTAAAACATGAATATTTCACTTGGAAGAAATGTTCAGTAATCAATAACAGCGAATACTCTGCATGATATGCTAGGAGGACAATATTCCTTTATAATAATAATCAGGCCTTGACATATGCACTGGCCCGGTTGCCCCAGGCCACCAGATCCCCTGTTTGGGCCAGTGAATGCTGTGTTGTAGTGGCCCAGTTGGACAACCATATTTTTGGTCTTATATTGGCCCAAACTATCTTCATTGTATTCATATCCTTGTTAGATATTTGTCTAATATCACGATCAATGGACTTGTAAATTTTGATTAGGACAAGTAACCCCCACTAAGACACTTGTCATAATGGTCTGATGTGCTCTTTATTGTGTCATGCATCCTATTTTCCGTTGAAACTTTGGGCCACCACTTATCATGCTCTAGTGGCCCAACCCAACCAACATTTTTCTCTTTATGTCAAGGCCTGAATAATCAATTTACCATGGCCTTGTAAGGGCAGTTCCATTTAAAAATGTAGGGGCGGGCATACAGAGAATGGAGAAATTTAGACCCCTCCCCGTGGAAAATAAATTCTTTCCTCAATTTACCCCCCCCCCAACAATGTTTTTTAAATTTTTCTTCAATTTACCTCCCAATGTTTTTTTAACTTAATTTTTTTCTCACCCCCCCCCCCCCAATTTTTTGCACTGTGAGTTGAAATAGTTTTTCTCTCTTTGTTATTTCAGATTTTTCACCCTCAGAATTTCACTTTTTCACATCCCCCCACCACAACACTTTTTTTTCCATTCTCCTACACCCCCCCACATATTTAAATGGAACTGCCCTTGTGATCCCTTCCTTGTTCTTACTCATTTAGTAATAAGGCCACAGATTTTTGTCATTTTTTAAATGAAATAGAAGGATAAAAAGTTGCAGTGAATCATTTTCTTGCTATTTTTTTTTTCGTATTTACTTTACGAAAATGCCATGAGAAAGTTCTGAGCAACATCTAATCAAATAACCATAGCTGAAAGAATACCAACAAAACATTTTAACAACAAATTCCATTTCAGAACATGAATGAAGAAATCCAACAGAACATTTCAACAGAAAATTTCAACATTTCAGAACATTACATACTAAGACCCTTGTTGAAGAATTCTGTATCATCAGTAAATTCCACAATGTCCTTTGCATCAACACTTAAAAGTCATGTATTGTACATAAAATGCATTACAAAACTTCTACATCACAAACATATCTTATTTGTTGAAATAAGGCCAAATAAAAAAATACATGTGTTTCAGCTAACCCAACCGTCCCTTTCTGAAAGCCTCCGTCCCTTCAACATTTTATTGGTACTGTATCCGCGTGATTAGGTGAAAGCCTAACAACATACAATTGTCAACATTTCAAGTGAACAGTTCTAACACGGAAAATAAAATAAAATAAAATAGATTCCCGCTCGTCTGTCTCTCTTTTTTTAAAGTCATGTTAGCGGAAACACTGTTTTTTTGTATTTGGCCTAAGTGCCCCTTCCCTAGTCAGTGCCCATCCCCAAATTTTGGCACCAGAAAGAGTTTTCTTTAATTTAGCTTGCAAATTTTTACAGTTTTTATGTTTTGTTCCAAAAATATTGTCTATGAAAGTAGTGTAGGATATAGATTACCTACCCAGAGACTCTTAAGAATATATAGACAATCATGGACAATCACGGTCTCTGGCAGAACATCATGTATAGAGATTGTGTGCCGTGTGAAGTCAACGAGTGCAGGTTGATGCATCGCCTTAACCACCGCACCTGGAGATGACTCACCGGACATAAGAGATCACGTGCAGGCAGACGAGCCCATACAAAACCCCCGCGTCGCAAAAGGAAGCCACGCAGGCAAGACGAGTCCATCCAGTGTCGCAAAAGGAAGCCATGCAGGCAAACCCCACACATGACGCGCAACGATCCTTTAAAAGGGCCCACAACTGTTGGATCCTATGAGAGCAGAGCCTGGAGACCGGAGAAGCAGAGTTCCAGGGTCCACTTGCCACGAAAGATCCACGACTCTCAGCATCGTGACCGCATAGACTTGGGTGTTTTGTGTATTCTCAGGACTCTATAAGTATCATGCATTTGGGTAGTTCATATGCCTCGCTCATTGCCATGCTGGCCTAGCCAGACAAGGATGATTCATAGCACCGAATAAAAGGTAACTATTGTGCAGTGTATATCCTGTGTCTGCAGTCCTTATTACCTCACACCTCACATGGGTAGATAGGTTCCGTGCCCCGCCTAGCGCACAGCCAGCGAGTAAAGTAGAGTCAGAGTAGAGCATCGATCCCCCGTCCATGTCCCCCAACGACGGATACTCACAAACCATGGGTAACAATTTGGTGGAGAATATCCGAATCGATCTATGGCTTTGAGCGTTGCTGATACTGTATGGAGTTCCTGATAGCCACCCTGTTACTTGATTTTAAGTCTATGTGGCTCAGATCTTCGAAAAAGCTTTCCACCAAGCTGCAAGTGGCGCACAACTCTCCGCAGATGACGATTCTTCATTACAAGGTGAGTCAGATTTACTTTTTCCAGTCTTGTCTGAGCAGCAAAATGACCAAGTGAGTGATTCTGTACGAGTTGTGCCTCCATCTAGTTCTCCCTTGTCGGATCTCACCGTTTCATCGGGTGCCGCCCCGTTGTCTCATACGTCTGTAAGTACAGGTAGCACTAACTCATCTGAGCCTCGCACGTTACGGCCAGAAGCTTCTAACTCGTCCGATTCATATTCGGACGTCCAATTTGGTCCTTTCCACCTTGCGAATAGTGACCAGGAGTCTTTCACCTTTTCGGAGGTGTCTACTCCCCATCTCGATCCTGATCAGTCAGGCTCTGATCGTGCCGTTTCTCCAGAAATTGAGATGGCCGAAGCTGAAAATGTGCAAGAAATACTCCAGCAAGTGCTGGGCCACCTGCGCAAAATTGATTTGGGAGGTACTAAAACCGACATTGTAGATATGCTTCAGGCACAGTCTAGAGATAACAGAATTCATCACCAGAGACAGGGTTCTAAATCACTCCTACCACCCCTGTTTTTTGGCAGATCCACAGATGATCCCCTTCGTTTCATGAACAAATTTCTCACTTACACACAGCTTTCGCATACTTCTGAGGACTTGAAAGTTCCTGCTTGTCGTATGTTGTTACATGGTGCGGCATGAGGTATACCTCTCTGCCGGCAGGCGTCACTAGCTCCTGGGATTCGTTCTATGCAGCTTTCATTAAATTTTTCGGTAGTGAGACAAATGCTTGGCATCTTGAGCAATCATTAGACGCTAGAATTCAGAAAAAGGCAGAATCCGCTGAGACCTATATTAATGATGTTTTAAGTCAATGTCAGAGGTTACAAAAGGATGATATGGAGACGAAAAAGATCTTGGTCCAGGGTCTTCTCCCCAAACTAAAGGCTTTTGTAGTAGGGAAATCACCTAAATTGCTTGACAATACTATCCAACAGATTAAGCTTGCTGAGACCGTTTGCACGATGTCCAGCGATTCATCTGTCGCTTTGAACGGCTTAGATTTGCCTGATGCGACGTCACAATTCTTATCCCAGCAAAGTTCCACCCTTGCAGCTATTCGCGAAGAGGTCGCAGACGTATCAAAAGAGGTTCATAATCTTGGAGGTCAGCATGAAGGGGGCAAATCTTTCTGCTATTACTGTAATTATCCTGGCCATTGGATAAAAGATTGTAAGGCGCGCCATGTTTGCGTGCATTGCGGTCGAGATACCCATATGTCTGTCCATTGCACTGTGCGGTCCCGTGGCCCCCGCGACCATTTTTCCCATGGCCCTTCGAGGTTTGACAATCGGTCTTACCGGCCTAATGGTCGCTTTGAGCCCGGCGATGGTCATGGCCGCTATGAGCCCAATAATGGTCGATATGGACAACGCCCATTCCAGAATAGGCCTTATCAGGGGAACAGATCAGGCGGTGACAGAAGGAATGCCTTCGGACGTCCTCCCTGGAATGACCAGCGTCGTCCTGGGCCCCGAATGGACGATAGGTCACCGTACCGGCAGGAAAACTATCTCCTGTCCCGACCCGTGAGCCACATGATAGGAGTAGTGATTTGTTTAATATAGCAATAAATCAGAGCAAACCAGACATATTGAACGAGGTTCACTGTTATTTTGCAGAGATGTCCTCTAGTTCTCCTGGCCCACAGGACGATTCACAAGTGCCTGTTTGCCCCATATTGACACCAGAGGAAATCCCTGCTGTTTCAGACAATGATATTAATTTTCTCCCTCTTTCCCAGGATGGTCGAATCACGACCAGAACGAAATTTAGCTATATTGATGCCTTGTTAGACACTGGTGCACAGCATAGTATTATTACTCTTGCCTCCTTACGTGAACTATGCCCTGACAATTCCTTCTCACAACAAGTATCAGATAGCAGAAAAGTGGTTGTCGCGGAAGGTAGTTCTGTTCCTATCCATTTTCAGACTCATATTGATTTATTTATTGGAGATCAGCTATGTAACGTTTGCTTTCAAGTAGTTCCTGACTTGCAATATCCCGTAATATTGGGACGAGATTTTTTTACCGCTTATGGTGTAGTCCTTGATTTCGCGCAACGTGGTATTGCTTTCAAGCTAACGCCTGAGTTGCGTCTGTCTGAAACCATCAGGATCCCGGCTAAATCTGAATATATCACCCACGCTCGAGTTAAACCTAGTAACATGTCTGGCATTCTGGGGGTCTACACTATGGAGAGCGAATTGCCCTCCTATCCTGAAATTGCCATGGCGAGAGTTTTCGCTACCGTTCATGACGATCAGAGGGTTCCTGTAAGATTGATGAATATGGGGGAAAATGCTGTTACGTTACCAAAAGGTGTCTCGGTCGGATATTTTGACCCGATTCCTCTGGGTTCTGAGCCACAAGAGCTTCCCACCTTAGATCTTACCTGGGGTGCCATTCCAACTGCGGGTGCAGACGATATAGAAGTGGCTCCTATTACCACCACCCCCACTGACCTCGACTCTCATCATAAGATAGATCTCACTAATTCAGACTTGACGTCCAGTCAGAAAGATTCTCTGAAATGCCTCATTTCTTCGTTTAGTGACATATTCACGACTAGAGATGGCGAGTTTGGAGACACAAATGTTGTGCAGCATACTATTTATCTCAAGGCTTCTGTTAGTCCTATCAAATTAAGACCATATCGTGCAGGGTACAAGCAACGAGGTATTATAGACAAAGAGGTACAATGCCTTTTAGACAAAGATATCATTCGACCTTCCAACAGTCCGTGGGCTTTCCCCGCGGTTTTGGTAGAAAAACCGGCCCAAGACGGTACTGTCTCATATCGCATGTGCATAGACTTTAGGAAGTTAAACGAGGTCACCGTCCCTGATTCCTTCCCGCTGCCACATATCCAGGACACTTTAGACAGCTTGGGAGCTCGTAAATTAACTCACATTAGTACGCTTGACCTCATGGGCGGTTTTCATCAAGTGAGTGTCCACCCTGACTCCCGACCGCTTACTGCTTTTATTACTCACCGTGGGCTTTACGAATACAAACGTCTCCCGTTTGGTGTCATCAACGGACCCCCAACATTTCAAAGGCTCATGGAAACTGTGTTGCAAGGCCTCTCTGATCTCTGTCTCATATATTTGGACGATGTTCTTGTCCACAGCCCTTCTTTCGAACGCCATCTAGCCGACCTCACTCAAGTCTTTACGTGCTTCCGTAAAGCTAAACTGAAGCTCCGTACTGTTAAGTGTTTCTTTGCTAGAAAACAGGTTAAATACCTGGGGCACATCATTTCTAAAAATGGAATAGAGGTTGACCCCTCTAAAACGAAAGCTGTTGATGATTACCCCGTCCCCACTTCTTGCAAAGATGTTAGAGCATTTTTGGGTTTGTCAGGTTATTACCGTCGATTTGTAGAGGGAAACGCAAAGATTTTACAACCACTCAATATTCTCACTAGCAAAAAGAGTACTTTCGAATGGGATGATGCGAAGCAGGCAGCTTTCGAATCCCTCAAAGCTAAGTTAGTCTCTGCCCCGATTTTAGCTTTCCCCCGAATTGAGGCTGACAACCCTTTCATTATCACAACGGATGCCAGCCTTTTTGCAATCGGGAATGTTTTAAGTCAGATGCAGGATGGCGTTGAGCGGGTCATAGCGTATGGAGGTCGCGCCCTAAATCCGGCCGAACAAAACTATACATGCACTGAACGTGAGTGCCTCAGCATCATAGCTGCTTGCAAATTACACGAACCCTACCTCAAATATGATAAGTTCACTATAGTGACTGACCATTCCGCTTTGCAATGGTTATTTCGTTCAGAACCAAAAGGACGTTTAGGTAGATGGATGTTGACCTTGCAGCAGTTTCGTTACAAAATCGCTCACAAACGAGGAAATTCGATCCCACATGCTGACAGTCTTAGCCGTCGCACATATCTGACCCCACCCCTGAGTTAGAGCTTAAATTGGCAGCTGTCTCTGATTTGCCTGATAGTGCTGAAACGCGCCCTGTTGCACCAGCTGAAGGTGACCTTTGTTTGACGGATCTTAATCAGTCAACTGGCACCACGTACACCTTCGAGGATATTAGTGTGAAACAGACAGCAGATCCCTCCCTTCAACCCCTCATCAATTATTTAAAAAATGCACATCTCCCTTCTACTCAGCGTGAAGCACGCAAACTCCTTGCACAGGTTGATGATTAAGTGTAGGATATAGAATACACACCCAGAGACTCTTGGAAAAATATAGACATTCATAGACAATAACGCACGATACTGATGGTTGATGAGTCATCATAACCACCACTCTGTGAGATCACGTGTAAGACGGACGAGCCGAAGTTAGATACACAGGCAGGACGAGTCCATCTGATGACGCGTGAGGAAGCCACGTAGGCAAGCCCCCACAGATGACGCGGAGTGGTCCCTTAAAAGAGACGCGCAACCGTGGATCCGCAGTAGAAGTTAGCAGTTAGAAATCCCCAGTTTCAGAAGAGCCCGAGGAAGAGATCAGCGACCACTTGCCACTGAAGATCCGCGACTCTCAGTATCGTGACTCTATAGACTTGGGTGTTTTGCGTATAGTCAGGGTTTCATAAGTGTCATGCAAAGTTGGTAGTTCATATGCCTCGCTCATTGCCATGCCGGCCTAGCCAGACAAGGAAGAATCACAGCACTGAATAAAGGTAACTATTGCACTGTGTATATCCTGTGTCTGCAGTCCTTATTGCCCGTCATCCATATGAGGGTATAACATGGTAGCTAGAATCCGTGCCCGAACTCACAGCCAGCGAGTTAGCGAGCTATGCTTATGGTACAGTACAGTAGAGTAGAACAGGTTAGAGTATCTATCTATTTGGTAGAGTATTGATCCCCCGTCCACGTCCCCCAACGACGGATACTCTCCATTAGTGGGTAACAATTACTACCTGAGAGAGAATGTTTTGTTCCATTTGTATGTTACCCCGGGTAAGGGTCCAGCGAAGGACCGATGCAAAACACAGTTAGTTATCCCACCCACGTTACGTCATGCCTTGCTTGAAGCTTTCCACGATAGTTCTATGGGTGCTCATTTGGGAACTGACAAACTTTATTCTACAATACGGCAAAAATATTATTGGCCGGGCATGCATAGTGACATCATGAATTGGGTTCAATCTTGTCATGTTTGTAGCAAGACTAGCAAACTCCCGAAAAATAGACAGGGTTCCTTACACCCTATCCCTGTTTCGCGCCCCTTCCAACGTGTTCACACTGATCTGATAGGCCCTTTACCAAAAACGGAACGAGGGAATAAATACATTTTCGTTTTTCAGGATGCTCTCACACGTTTTCCTGAGGCTTTCCCCCTCCCTGATCAGTCAGCCGTCTCGGTGGCTGAACGTCTCTTTGAGGACATTTGGTGTTGATGGGGAAATGTTGAATCTATTGTTAGTGACCGTGGCGGTTGCTACGCCAGTGTCATTGCTGAAAAACTTTGTAAATTGACAAAGTTACGACTACGCCTTACTGCCCCCGCAGTAATGGCATGGCCGAGCGGAGCGTTCAGTCTATCTCTAAAAATCTGACACGTCTTTGTCATGACAAGCCAACGTCTTGGGATCTATTCTTGCCTTCAGCTTTGTTTGCCATGAGAGCCTCGGTGCACCAGGCAACGATGTACAGCCCCTTGTTTTTGATGACCGGCCGTGACGCCAAGCATCCGTTTGAGACGTCCCTAGCTGACCCCACTCATCCAGAGACTCTTAAGAATATATAGACAATCATGGACAATCACGGTCTCTGGCAGAACATCATGTATGGAGATTGTGTGCCGTGTGAAGTCAACGAGTGCAGGTTGATGCATCGCCTTAACCACCGCACCTGGAGATGACTCACCGGACATAAGAGATCACGTGCAGGCAGACGAGCCCATACAAAACCCCCGCGTCGCAAAAGGAAGCCACGCAGGCAAGACAAGTCCATCCAGTGTCGCAAAAGGAAGCCATGCAGGCAAACCCCACACATGACGCGCAACGATCCTTTAAAAGGGCCCGCAACTGTTGGATCCTCGGAGAGCAGAGCCTGGAGACCGGAGAACAAAAATTTGTCTTACAAACATTCAATTCCATATTTATTGTAGATGCCGAGGTTGAAGAAGAAACTGAAATCAGCACTGAAACTGAAATCAGCACAAACTGAAATCAGCACAAGAACCACCACAGCTCTGCCCAAAGATGAAGTTGAATTCCTATTGCTGGGCAAAAATGTGGCCTGCCCGGCTCATCGAGGCAAACCGGGTGTTTATTAGATGTGATGATTTGTCGTAAGTAACTATTAAAATACCTCACACCTGTGCACAAGATAGTTTTTATCTTCTGAAAACACAATTGGAAAAAACAGTGCAGTACAATTGAAAAGTAGTGTTTTACAGTCTTGAAATAAAGAGACTTTACCCAATTGGGAACCAAACAAATTTTAAAGCTAAGCTCTAGCATGTACTACTGTTACCCATGGTTTGTGAGTATCCGTCGTTGGGGGACATGGACGGGGGATCGATACTCTACTCTGACTCTACTTTACTCGCTGGCTGTGAGGCGGGGCACGGAACCTAGCAACCCTATCTACCCATGTGAGGTGTGAGGTAATAAGGACTGCAGACACAGGATATACACTGCACAATAGTTACCTTTTATTTGGTGCTATGAATCATCCTTGTCTGGCTAGGCCGGCATGGCAATGAGCGAGGCATATGAACTACCCAAATGCATGATACTTATAGAGTCCTGAGAATACACAAAACACCCAAGTCTATGCGGTCACGATGCTGAGAGTCGTGGATCTTTCGTGGCAAGTGGACGCTGCCTACATACCAACCTACATACCTACCTATCTACCTACCTATCTACCTACATACCAACTAACATACCTACATACATACCAATCTACATACATACCAACCTACGATCGATATGAGGATGTCGCCCGCTGATTGGCTGAGACAGTCACATGACACGCATGCGCACAAAGGCCAAAAAAATCATCTGCTAGGTGGGGGCACTCATAATGGATACTTGAAATACAGATATGTCTGGCAACAGACTAAAAAACATTGTGGGACTTCTCCCTCCACCACCCAGGAAGGCCCATATTGTCATTTCCTACAATTTTGATTCATATACATTGTGGGCCTAGGCCCACAACACTGGAAAAGGCCCACAATGGGCTGACAAATAATCCCACAATCTGTCTGTCCACTATGGGCCTCTCCTGTCTGGCAGTCTGGGCATGTTCAGTCTGTCAATGCAAGCCTTTCTTGCTCCACAAAATCAATACTTTAAACAGTGATTGGGTGAAATCTGTCTGTCAATCATGGGCCTCTCCTGTCTGGCAGTCTGGACATTTCCTATATTTCTAGCTCTTCATCAAAATCACTATCTACCTACCTACATTCCTACCAACCTACATACCTACCTGCATACCAACCTACATATCTACCTACCTACCAACCTACATACATACCAACCTACATATCTACCTACATACCAACCTACATACCTACCTACATATCTACCTACCAACCTACCAATCTACCTACATACCTACCTTCATACCAATCTACATATCTACCAACCTACATACCTGCCTACATATCTATCTACATACCTACCTACATATCTACATACCAACCTACATACCTACCTACATATCTACATACCTACCTACATATCTACCTACATACCTGCCAACATACCAACCTACATACATACACGTATTTCTGATCATTTCTCAATCGAAAATTAATCAAATATTTATTTAAAGAAAGCTAAGAACACTCACACCAAGTTGTAAAATTGTCGTCTGCTCAACAAAATCAATACTTTAAACACTGATTGCGTGATATATGTCTGTCCATTATGGGCCTCTCCTGTCTGGCAGTCTGGACATATTCTGTCTGTCAATGCAAGCCTTTCTAGCTCTTTATCAAAATCAGTGACTTGCCTTTAAACAATGATCAGGTGAACTCAGTCTGTCCACTATGGGCCTCTCCTGTCTGGCAGTCTGGACATGTTCAGTCTGTCAATGCAAGCCTTTCTTGCTCAACAAAATCAATACTTTAAACACTGATTGGGTGAAATCTGTCTGTCAATCATGGGCCTCTCCTGTCTGGCAGTCTGGACGTTTTCTATATTACTAGCTCTTCATCAAAATCACTATCTACCTACCTACATACCTACCTACATACCAACCTACATATCTACCTACATACCTACCTACATACCAACCTACATATCTACCTACATACCTGCCAACATACCAACCTACATACATACGCTTTGATTCATATACATTGTGGGCCTAGGCCCACAACACTGGAAAAGGCCCACAATGTCCATATGTGCTGACAAATAGTCCACAGTGTACCCCTTGTAAACTCGGACAGACAGACAGACATTTTCCCCCCTCCTAAAGCTCTGCGAGCTAAAGTCTCAGCAGAGCTAAAAAACGTGCTGAGCACGTCCTCACAACATTGTACAATGTGCCTACAACGTTATCTGGTGTTCACAGATCTACGTCCATACAACGTCATGCTACAACATACTCAGCACTAAAACATGATGTGCTCACAACGTAGAAAAACATAAAATTGTTAGCTGGGATTATTCTGACTACTTTCATTACATGCTCACTAAGTCATGAGGTGAGAGGAGGGGGAAATATTTTTGTCTTGCTCTGTTTTTTGGCACAGATCTCCATATCAAGAGGCCTGACATCGTCTTCATCCACCATTCCATCACAGACAGAATCCTGCAGGTTCATCATAGAGTCCAGCTCATCGCATACAACTGGATCTACAAAAATGTTATCAAGGACATTTGAGTAAATTTGGGATTGCATGGATCATTTTCATATTGCACAGCCACATTGCATAAACTGTTATCTCATACTTGGTGCTTTAAGAGTGTTCTGCATCCATATATTTTTTGCAGATCACCCCTTTGTCGAACTACTTTCACAGATCACCCCTCTGCGGGACTATTTTATTTTTATTCTTTAGTTTCCTTTTCTATTGATAGTGGTGGAAGGACCTCACTTGTCTAAAGGACAAGTGAGATCCTTTCACTAGAACCATTTTTGTATAAACACTGCATGAACCCATGTTAATATTTAAGTTATCTATGGCAGATGGCTTATATAGAAACCAAACCAGTGTAAACATTGTAAGTAGTATGGATCTATTATTATGTGGCCTCGCATTATACAGTGGCGCTAAGCTCACCTCTCAATGATGTCATTACATAATGCAATATATGTTGTAATGTCATTGCTTCAGGTGCTGAATGGTTACTGGCCTGAAATATTTTTTTATTGGCTACTTTAATATGACAGCCTCTGGACCAGAAGCCCAACAAAGGACTCTAATCATATGTCACAAATATTATATAGAGGTTTGGGACTTTTTTAAGGAGTTAATACCTGGCTTGTTAAGAATTGCATTGATGCTAGAAATGTTTTTCTCAGAATCAAAGTCATCCTCAGGGTATGAAGAAACCACTTCTCTTTTGTCATCTGATTCCATCAATGAAGGAGTCTGTATGGTTCCTGCATCTAAAAAGACATTAAAATATCAATGCATATGACACTAAAAGTAACATGTTGTTACAGCAGAAAGAACATTAGCAAAACCTTAGTGCCTATACTTTTTGGTTACCATAATCGAGATCCTCAAAATTACAAAATTGTGTCTGGCATTTTTAAGAGAGAACTAATATCTCTAAATATTGACATACTTACAACAACTGTTTTGAAGATCTTGTCTCTTACCAGAGCTATCGTAACTCTTCAACAGTGAGGGATCAACTGACAGTTTTAACTGACCACTAATAGCTTTCTGAACAATAGTTTTCCAGCAAATACTAAGAGTTTTCTTTATCTGAGCCAATGATTGAGATCTGAAATGTGACAGTGGGGGGCCTATGGTGTTGGTTTCAGGTGAGCCTGGTGAGTCATAGAATTCTACACCATTTGGGGTTTCATGCCACCGTGTCCCAGGCCCAAACTGGATGTAATCAGAGATACGCTCTAAATGGGCCTGGAAGAGGGAAGCTTTTGATCTCATAAACCTCCAAGTGAACTGTGTATTGCCAATTGTTGGAGCAAATTTTGATTGCTTTGATATTTCAGAGTCCTGCTTGTCGAAATCACATGCAGAATAGCCATTTTTAACATCTTGTAGATGCTTTGCCCCATACTTTGTCATGCATTTTCCAATTAGGCCACCTGGCCTTTTGTGGCTAGTGTTTTTCACAATTGATCTCATGTCACCAAATAGACGTTCTTCTTTTTCAGTGAATATTGACCTCAAAGAAACTACTCTGTAGCATTCCGGAGCATGAGTGATGAGGTCATGGAAGTAAATACCAAAGAAACGCCTGTGGGTCATTTTTGGTGCCCTTGGAGTTGGACTAGCCATGGATTTTAAATTGACAGCCAATTTGAATGTTAGGATTGTAAACCTTAACACTGAGCGCTGGGTACGAAATGAATCAAATGAATAGGCAATTTTGGTGATTTCACCCATGATCAATATGGTTTCTGTTACTAGGTCACTAATTTTTCCTTGTGAATACAGGTCACTTGCAAGAACAGACAATTTGACAAGGAAGAGTCGAGCATCTGACATTTTGACCTGGCTTTTCTCACCCATGCATGATTCTTTAAGATCTTTTATTTTGGTGGCAGCGGATGGTTCATTTACATGATAAGGCAATTCTTCTGCTATGTTCATGATCAAATTACCGATATCATGAAGAGGCTCAAAATTGAGAACCTCAATTTATGTCATTAGAAAGAATTCTGGGATCAGTTTGAAGAACAGCAGGAGGTCGCTGAATGCCGTGTAATATTTCATTTAGCTCATCTTGCATCTGATTTCTTTTCAGACCATACGAATCGACTCCACGGGATCCTAATTCATCATAGAGATCGGCAACTTTCAGATTTCTGAATGGAAAAACAGATCCCTCAAAAAAACTACACCAAGCCATCCCGCCCATGAAAATTTCTTTTCGTTCATCAAGTGAGAGGTTTTCGTTTCGAAAGCAATATGCCAAGTCACTATGTCTTCGAGTTCTTACCCCACATGGACATGAAAGATGACCCCCTCGTTGCTGTCCAGTTTCTGATGTACGAGCAGGGTGGTCACCTTCAAAGTACTTCAGAACATCGTCCATTTGCTTTTGTAACATTTTTTCTCTCAGCCTCACAAGAGGGATTTTTCTACCAAATATGGTTACTTCTTTCATTGATAAACTGCCCTCTTTCTCAACCTTTTGTACTACATATGTTTTTGGTACAACAAGCTCACCAATGTCAATCTCTCCATCAATACACATTTTTTCAATCACATTATTTAACTGTACCACGCTCCTAGGCATTGGTACGCTGATAGATGTCGTCCCAATGCGAGATTTGGAACGTCTGACTTTTTGATAGTCTCTACCACTCACTCTTTGGTGAGCATTCAACTTGTCAACATCTAAACTATTGGCTTTTGCAAAAGCCTTTAAAACAGTCTCTCATATCTTCATGAGACATGCCTGAACTGTCAATATTTGCAAAATCAAGACAAGCCCTTACACTTGTTTTATCATTAAAATCTACAGTTGGCCATCTCAATAAATTGAGGTCCATTTGCTTTTGTAACATTTTTTCTCTCAGCCTCACAAGAGGGATTTTTCTACCAAATATGGTTATTTCTTTCATTGATAAACTGCCCTCTTTCTCAACCTTTTGTACTACATATGTTTTTGGTACAACAAGCTCACCAATGTCAATCTCTCCATCAATACACATTTTTTCAATCACATTATTTAACTGTACCACGCTCCTAGGCATTGGTACGCTGATAGATGTCGTCCCAATGCGAGATTTGGAACGTCTGACTTTTTGATAGTCTCTACCACTCACTCTTTGGTGAGCATTCAACTTGTCAACATCTAAACTATTGGCTTTTGCAAAAGCCTTTAAAACTTGACCACCATTTTTTGGTGGGAGCCCGTTTTGGTTTTTCAGATTAAATCTGCGTGCCATTGCACTCCAGACGACTTTACCACTCCCAACTTGCCTAATATGATCAAGAAATGCATCTTTTGCAAATTTATGATTTGCAAAATTGCCAACTGCCTTTCTTTCTTTCACAAATCCATGTTTTTCACGCTTACGTCTGTCATTAATCTTTTTAGCAGCAATGGCACGCGATTCAAAATGGAGGTTTAGCCTATTGTTTTCATACTGAGAATCACTTTCAGTGTAGGATGCTGCATGCTGCAGTGCATCCTTGTTGCCAGCACTTTTGCTCTCCTCAATAAGTGATACTATTTTTTTTACATGTTTTTTAGTTTCCAGATTTCTTGTCTGGGGATTTAATTTGGGACCAATTTGCAAATTTGGGGCTTTTTGAAGGGCATCTTTTTATGACATTCCAAAACTGGCGTGAAATGAATCATTGAGGGTGGCAACAAGATGCCCTGCAGCATAACCAGCATCACGCTGTGATTTGTATTTTGTGTTTTTATCACACTTGCTATCTGACACTGCTTTTGATATTCCAGGGATTAACCTAGTAAATCCTGAAGCAGGTGGTTTCACTGCTTTTAACAACAAGGCTGATTCAGAGTGATGTACATAGCACATTTCACAATCTCTAAATTTATGACCCTTTTTGATATACACTGGCAATTTATTCCATGATGTTGAATTGAATGAACTGAAATATTTATGCCTTTCACCTGTTTTGTTACTGTTCAAAAATGAAGACCCATTGTTAAAAGTTTTTCTGAACAGGATCTCATGCTGTCTGAATGAATCAATATTTTGTACTTCCATTTTTGGATAACCCTTTATAATGTCTCTGTACTTTGAATACTGTTGTGTATAGGTCATAGATTTGTTATATTGCACTTTGCCATCCTTTTCAATTTCTTTTGCTGACTTTGCAGCTAGAACTCTGTAAAAATGACAGTAACCCATTTTTACAGTAATTGATTGTGTATAAATAAGAATAAAACTTTGACAAAATATGTACACTGTGTTCTTCAATTCATAACAATAGTATCATAACAAGTGTAAAAGTATATACAACAAATATAACCGCAACAGACCTTACAGAAACACTCCAGAAACATTCCTGAATGGCTCACCATTAACCTCCACCAAACATTTTAAAACTGCTTTATAAAGAATTAACTTTTTTCTGTACACAAATCCAATTTTAACTTTCTTAAAGCACATCAAACATCTGTAAGCCCAAAGAAAAGTCCAGTCGACCGATACAATGATAAGAAGTGTTTGTGGCAGGTTGGACGCTTGAGGTGTGAAAGTAGAGCCAAAGGCTGTACATGATTGGGTCCGGCAAGTTAGCCCGGGTTACCCCGTTTCTCCACGATGGTCTCACAGGCCCCAAAACCGATAACAGACTGACAAAAACAGCAGACGGCAAGCTGACATCCAGCTGTTTGGGGATTCAGGGACATTTTTGTTGTTGGTAAATTGGGGCAATAAAAAATCAGTTCTGCCTTTGACTGACTTGTGTTGACATGCAGCTGTTCATATTCTGACAGTATATGTAACTGTAATTATAATTTATTTAACACATTATATTCATGAAGCTGATCAGACCTTACAGTAAAGATCAGACTGGGTCACACAGATATTTGCCACAACAAAGCTTCATGCTCTGACATTGGTGTGACCAACTTGTATAAGTTACTTTTTCTGTCATTTCAGCTCAAGTTTATCACACACACACACACACACCTTTCATATTAGAAATGATATAATTGCCCTCCCCAAACCAGTAGTTAGGTATTACATTTCTTTCATGTATCTGGTGTAAAGATATTTATGATTCATTGGATGGTAAAAAAAAGTTGAAAAGATGTAAAGAAAATCTTTAATTCTTCTACACCTATTAATTCCATTCTAGCAGGCATCCTAGTTGGTGATGAGTGATGCAAGAAGTCCAACTGTGGAGGTCTTTGTAATTGGCTAATAAGATATGCTGGTTTCATATTATAAATTTCAGAATTGGACTTAATTAATCAATATTTCTATTATTAATCTGCATGCATTTTACAATTAAGACTTGATAGTTGAATCCATTCAGTAACATCTTGTGATGATGATGAAGAACAGTGATGTTGAGTGATACACAGTGACATTTTGCACATACTTTCTGGTGACAATGAATGATGCATGGTGACCATCTGCCCGTATTCTGATGTGTATTGTAGAAACAATATGTGTATTATAGACCTGACTTATTCTTTTCTTCTCTCTCTCAAAATTTCACACAACATGCAATATACTTTTTTCCAACTAAACATCCAATAGTTATTAATAGGCTCTCTTTACTTTGATGGTGATACATAAAATGATAAATAATGACAAGCAAAAAGGGTGAAAAATGAAAAAAATCAAAGAAAAATATTTATGCCCACTTGGGAATCTGGTGAATTATAAATTTGAATTAGAAATACTTTTGTTTGGTCATAGAAACAATTTTTCATAAACATATCTTAATTTTGTGTTACAGACCTGAAAGATGTATATTGCTGACTCCGGATATATGGATGGCAGACGCAGATTTGTGTTCGAGACAAAACCAAGAAAGACCTGGAGTATGTGTATTACAGAACTGGAGTATGTGTATTACAGAACTGGAGTATGTGTATTACAGACCTATAGGATGTGTAATGCAGACCTATATGATGTGTAATGCAGACCTAGAGTATGTGTAATGCAGACCTGGAGTATGTGTATTGCAGACCTAGCATATGTGTTTTGCAATATTTGAACATGCCTCCAGTACACATGCGTGGATCACTTATCATTGTTGATAAGTGATGCATGGTGACTCATCATTTACTGGGTTTATATTTTTTGTTAATATCCCATTCCTGAAAATCACAACTTCAGACTATAAAAATGAATGTATTGTTTATGATTAAAAACCTCACAGAAAATGCCAACAACTTTTGTCAAGTCATGGGATGGTAATAGTAAAAGAAAAATGGACAGAAGGTCACTGGACTGTAAACAATGGTTGAGATAAACTTTCATGTCTTATATTGTGGAAACCTGATGGCGACAACAAAGAAAGGCTTTTCCTTTTTTTGCTGTCCAGTGTCCGTTATCATTCACTGTTGATAATTATTATTTATGATAGCATTATCTTTGAGAAAATTTACATTTTGGGTTGCCTGTAGATTACATATTTTGTCACTGTTTTGTAAGATGCATCAACATCACCAGAGAGTATGGACAGATGGTCCCCATGCATCACTCTACGTCATCAGCTCGTATGGGCAAATAAAATCATTTCCTTGGTTTAAACTTGGGACCCTCTCTTACAGTGACAAGAGGGCATCAGATAAATTAAATAATATAAGGTATTCAACCAATTATATGTAACAAATACATAAAATTTTGGTTATACTGCATGGATGTTCTCAACCTTAATTATAAGTCTTTTTGTTTTCCATCATATTTGTTATCACTACAAAATTGAAACAGTTTAGCATGACATGCCTTTCTCTTGAGTTAAATGAGGTAAACAGCTTTATTTGAGGATGAGACAAAGGGTGTATCATGAGATGTGGTTCGAAACCATGCTTCAGCTGGGCACACCCATTACCTCAAATAATCTCATGTGAGATACAGTCTCAATGCACTGAAGTACAGACCTCGTCAATATGAGCTTGTCAATAAAAAACTAATAAATAAAAATTCATGACAACACTTCACTTCTTTGTTATTTTTTATTCCATGTAGAAGGAAACAATGATAACAAGTTGCATATCAATCCCCCATCCACAAGGGGAAAGTAAGTTGCCACAATGATTTGAATTGTTTCCCTTTATCAACTCATTATTTTCTATGCTCAGAGATCCAGCTATCTTGGTTTGAATAATTCATCTTTTGCCTCCCTCACACTTTTTTCCCAGACTTGGGACTGGGCCTGTATTTGTATTGCAGTGTGGAATGTCTGGGTAATATTTATTAATATATGTATACTTAGTATAAATATCTAGGTAATATTTGTGAATTTCGATGATTTTTATCCAGAGCATATAATAAAAGTACCATTAATTAAAGATAACATCACCATAAATTGAGGCCTGCAATACAATTAAATACAGGGTGGGTTAAGGCATATGGAGTTATTGCTATTAGTGCAAGAAATACAGGTTCCTACATTGCCCAACTTGCTTATTCAATATTAATGCCAGCTTGTAAATATGGCCAAAATGATGGATTACTACATTGTTCAACTTGCAATTAATACAAAATGTACTTGACAGCCATAAAAAGTCAAACATCACTTAAAATTACAGAAACTTAATTTTGTTACAAAATTGTGTCTCTACTTTATGTTACATTGTAAAAAAAATTAAAACAATTTTTGTATGATACAGCATTCATAAGTTCTTGTTGCATTTTTTATTGTTCATTTTTTATTGATTTTAAATGATGACATAACATTTCATAAGACAAAGTATCTATGACAGCGCATGGATATAAATTGCATTTTCTGATAGTATTTTTTTACTGAACAACATGGTATATTTTTCTAATCTGCCAATATGTGCACCAATAATTAAAAATGATCTGAATTTGAAAATCTCTTCATAAAATAGTCTAAACTTGGAGCAGAGAATTAAAATGTATATCCCCATAAACTGCATAAATAAACAAACATTTCATTTGCGATATGTGTAGCTCTAAATTGTGGTTTTGATAACTTAAAATGGTTCTGAAAAAGAATTATGTCAAAACCTTCATATCTTGCTCATATCTTACTCCTTCATTAATAATTAAACCTCACTATTGCACACACATATATATAACTGTTCATGTGATGTCAGCGTATTTATTTATTGACAAAGACCAAAATGTGTGAAATGGAGTCCTAGTTCACTGGCAGACTGTCAAATGCCAAAAAGTAAATTTTTATTTTTTTACCACATGTTGAAAATACAGCTTTGACAGACACGTTCATAGTCTGTATGAAATGCAAATGTGTTTAAAAAATGAGTTCATATTAGTCAATTTCAACTATTCTGAGATCAAAAGAATGAATGTAAATAAACCTTGTTTTGTTTAATTTGACAGTACACTCACGATTTTTGAATAACAATTAAATACTTAATTAAAAATACAGCTTTGACAGACATATATACATATTCCTTATGAAATGTCGATGTATTTAAAAAAAGTGAGCCCAAATATGTCAAAATTTATGCCATACTGAGTGTCTGCCATGCCCCACTGATGAAGGTGAACATTTACATTTCACCATTTATAGCCCTATAAAATAGGACCAGCCTCTGAGTCCTCCTTCTCCCTGCTAGGGAATCCCATTTTAGGTCTTCAAGCACTTTGCACTAGTCTTTGTGCATCAAAATGTTGCTGAATTAAAATTTTGGGAAGAGTTTAAAATTGTTCTGAAATTACAAAGAAATTATTCCACCTGTAATAGATAAAATATACAAACATTCTTGGTATTTGCAAAGATTAAATCAATGAGTGCGTCAATAACTTTAAAAAAAATTGATCCCTTGTTTTTTGACATGCAGTGGATCTTGGGATTATTTTGCAACAATGGATGCCCGGATTTGTAAACAAATCAAATACATTTAATCGTGGATATACAACTTCACTAACAGGATGTACAACTACAAGGCCCTGAGTGCAAAGTATGTGGCAACCTGTACACTTTACTTTTTTGATGCTGACTTCAGAGCTTCATGCTGCACTCTCTTCACGTCATCAGGTGCGTTAAAATTAAATCCTGTTTCAGCTTTTCTTCGTGAAAGATTGAACTACAAATGACTTTAAAATCATGTCAGACATATTCTCTTACCATTCTGAAGAGAAACCAGATTCGATATGAGACTGAAAAACAAAAACGATTCAACTCAACAATAGTGTTCTCCAATCACCCATCGGCAAAGCCCAGATAGGTGATCTGGAGAGGTCTGAGATTTTTGCTTTTTGGTCATAATCTCGTTCAGGTGTGTAGGTTTAAGTGATAATTCATATTTTATGTATGATTATGTCTAAAATCTCACAAAAAAGCTAGATTATTTTTTGGATAACATTAAATAAAGAAAATATAAATACTTGATAATAATCGCCAGCTGCAAAAATTGAATCAAACCCGTTTTAACGGCAGTGGAAACGGGTTCAATTTTGACGTTTAAACGGGTTTACCAGTTTTTGCAGCTGGCGAGTTTTTACTTCACTAGAGCTCAATCAACTCCACCAAACTTTTCTTTGGTTGGAGTTGGTAGAGACCATGGACGTTCGACAAACCCCTCCAGATCACCTATCTGGGCTTTGCCGATGGGTGATTGGAGAACACTAACTCAACAACCTCAAAAGACAAAAGCTCTTTTAAAAATATGATTTTATTCTTGTAATTTAAAATCAATCACAGTCTAAATCATTTGTGCAAGGAAGAAAATTATTTCATAGGTAATTCAGTTACTGTACCACTACTTTGAGATGTAAGCAATATTAAATAAACAATATGTCTGACAGGCAAATACAGCAATCTGTCAATAGGAAATGCGCAGTTTGCTCCATCTAGTGGACAAATGTGGCATAACTGGTAAAATGTGATCGAGTAATGAAGGTAAGCACAGATTGCCGTGGCACACAAATAACACATGACGAATCACCTTGATGAGGTTGGGACCTGTTTAGGCTTGACACAGGTCTTAGTTAACCGCACTTACTCAGTTGATATTTCCTTATGGGTCTCAACAATAGGGAAATAATAGAATGTCATGGAGCTCAGATCCACACCTTCCATCATATCCAGGGGTCCTGTAGAGTAAATTATTTAGATATCAAAAACGTGTTTTGGGTTCTAGATACAGGACATATACAACATCATAAAAATAGCCTGCATAGATATTTAAAAAAATAAAATAATCTGTGCGATGGCTTGTCTTGACCTAAATAGTCCATTTTTCAATTGCCTGACCTTTAAATGACCTTGAAATATATTTTTGACCTCAGTGTGACCTTTCATGATGAATATATCAACAATGAAGCTTCTTTAACATACATATAAAACATTATTGTTAAATATACATAAACAAGGCAGATATAGGAATGAACATATTATTACATAATCATAGTTATATCATTAAAACCAGATCATCTAAATAGCCAGAAATAGTGCCATTAAGTGACCTGCGTGCACTGCAACAATTATCATTTTATTAATGTCATGGTCTCCACTTAAACATAACATTGATTACATCACAAGATGGCAAGACAAAAAGTGCCACAATCAATGTATTTATCTCACCAATTGATTAATTATGTGTCTTTGAAAAAAATTGTGGATATTTGATTAAATTGGTTTCCATGGCAACCAATTTCCTTTGAAAATGTTTGTAATTTAAAAAAACTTAACTTGATATGTTATTATTGGTTGCCATGGCAATATACACCATTAGAATTTATGTCATGGTCCCAATTTGTTTAAAGCATGAGTAAAGTATTATGTGACTGGACAAAAATTGTCAAAATCTATGCATTTGTGTCACCCTCAAACAACTTCGGAAGGTCATATTTTAAAAAATGGATAGAAATGCCCATATAACTGTTACCATGGCAACCAAAAAATATTTGTATTGACTAATTTTACCTTTGATCAAAGGTATGTTATGGATTGCATGTGTATGCAAAGTTTAGGAATTTTAATCCATAAAATATTTTGTTTGGGGAGGTTTTGGGGAAAGGTATATTTATTTTTAATATGCTATAAAAATGATTTGGTTACCATGGCAACAGTGATATTTCAAAATCTAAACGGACAACATATATATTTTTTCATGAAAAACTGACCCCCAATGTGTCTTCTACCTTTTTATACTAAAATTAGACCATGCAAAATGTTACTAGCTGGCTCCCTACTATAAGGAGAAGGTTGTCATTTTTACTTCAACACCAGACTCAGCATGTTCACTCTCTTGTATGTGTTGGGAATTGATTCTTGTGGGTAGCTCGGGGTGTGAGATTCCCTCCGTACACTATGGTATCTCCCTTTTCCTAGCTCAATGACAGGGGAGTCTGAAAAATATGTCTTTGTCTATATCTTTTGATTTTTTACATATCATATTGTCAGTCATCCAAATATACAGAATGATTACAATGGAAGTGAAACAATTAAAATCTGTTGCTCTTTTTTATTTTGGTATTGTTTTTTGATATTGGAAATTGTGAACTGTTTATCCATTTCACTATTTCCGTGGAAATTTTATGAAGTGAATAAATTTCTTTAAAAGTAGATATATCTCCAGAATAAGTGACTTGACTATAGTTTCCATAATACTTGAATCCATTGATTTTGTGTTTTGGGAAATTGTTTCCTCATTAATTGTTTTTGAAGTATACAGATTATCTTAAAATAATATATCTTATAATAATATAGTCTCCTGTGCTCAGTTTTGAATGTGGTTCTGCTTTGTACTGAGTTGAAGTGATAGCAGAAGTGTTTATAATTTCCATTGTGTTTGTCAAAGTTGAAAAGTGTTTCACAGTGAACGTCATGAATTATTTTCACATAATTGGGTAAATCTTTAATTGCCTTGCATGATAATCTTAAATTTCCTTTTAGTTGAAGCAACGCAAGATTATAGAACGTGGAGAATATGCCAAGTGAACTAAGAGATGTATTTATCAATTTAATCCGATATGTTGTCTTTCCATTAGCTTGAGAAAAATAATCTTGAGATATAATTGATTTGATATGTGTACATCGATACCCTGTTGCATCGATACCCTGGGCAGAGATGGGTCTGAGCTCAAACTTAGCAGTCCAGGATCAGTGTGTGTGGGGGTGGGGAGGGGGTAACAGGTATACCTCTGTTAACAGCTTCATATTTAAGAGCTGTGATGCATTTTTCTTTCTCCTGTTTATCAAGGAAGGAGACCTTCTTGAATCTCGGGTCAAGAAAACTACACTTGCCCAGCAGGATGCAGTCATTTTGGGAACTATAAAGTTTTTCCAAATTTTGCAACATGCCATTAATGTTGAGTTCCATAGTGTGTCCACATCAGCAATAAGCCCAAGTTCCTTTAGGTCAAGTTCCTTCAGCAGCCTTAAGGGCACCTGTTTTCAAGGTGCTATGTCTGTGACTTTTCTGAGTTTTCCAACCAGTTGGGAAATCTCTGGTATGGTGTACATGACATTAACTACCAAATTGAGAGAGTGTGCTGAGCATCCAATCTGAGGAAGCTTCATGATATCTCTCAAACATTTAATGATGTTCTGTGCATTGTAGGAGACTCCGACTGGATCTACCAAGTTCCTATTTTGGATGACTGCTAACAGCTTAGTTCTCAAAAGTATGGCTCTCAGCCATTTTCCTTGTATCAAGGGTTTTGGACTCCAGACTCCATGTTTCTGTATATAAGGACAGAATGTTATTAACAAGTTTGTGTACAGACAGGGTGATACCTGGGAGCTCAACTGCCTGTAGTAGGTCCCTGAAAGGTTTATCTGCTGCACAGTACACAGCTACAGCTCTGTTGATACGGAGTTGCTGTGGACATTTTTCAGCAAAAGTGTTCCATGATACCTTTCGAGATGGGACATCATTGTGCTTGTGTTGCTAGAGTAAGGCATCACTTGCTTGCAGTGCCTACACATATTTTTATCCTTTTGGACTACCCCAGCAACCTTGGGGTAGCCAGATGATTCCAGACCTCACTCCTTTTGATTCTTTTACCTGCAACAGAAACATCTGAAGCACCACGTGGATGATCCTAATTTACCACGTCACACTCTCAGTGTGATTACTGTTACATGCGAGATTGCAACATGGAACAGGACAACATGGAACAGGGCAACATGGAACAGGGCAACATGGAACAGGGCAACATGGAACAGGGCAACATGGAACAGGGCAACATGGAACAGGGCAACATGGAACAGGGCAACATGGAACAGGGCAACATGGAACAGGGCAACATGGAACAGGGCAACATGGAACAGGGCAACATGGAACAGGGCAACATGGAACAGGGCAACATGGAACAGGACAACATGGAACAGGGCAACATGGAGCAGGGCAACATGGAGCAGGGCAACATGGAACAGGTCAACATCTCAGACAACAGACACAAAACCCACAAAATAATGCGCTTTTGCTCTTTCATTTAAATCTTTACATAAATTAACAGGTAGGCAAAATATCGATAATCATTTTATGCATGTCGACATATCATTTGGATAGAAATTTGACAACATTTCTACACTTATCAGTATAGATAAGAGCACTATTATACAGACAGGAAGTTGGCCACGGGCCGTGGCGCAGTTGGTTAGAACGCCAGCTTATTAGCACCAGTTCCTCTGTGGTGATCCAAAGGTAGTGGGTTCGAACCCTGGCCTTACCGAATTTAAACTTGTGATACAATTCATGTCAAGGACCTGTGACATGACAATTTAGTGAGGCAGCACTATATCTGCTACAAGTAGGCCTCATCACGAAATGACTGAAATAATGTTGAAAGTGATGTTAAACCCCAAACAAGCAAACAAACACACAGGAATTAATGTGTACATGTAGGATACGGATTGCCCATCTATAGACACTAATTTACAAGTATAGACAATCATGATATCTGGCAGAGATCAGAGATCACACTCTTGCCATGCCTTCCTAGCCAGACTGTAGTGTATACAAGCACCGAATAAAGACAACTATTGTGCATTGTATACGCTGAGTCTGCAGTCCTTCTTACCTCCCAATCAGATAAGTAGAGTAGGTAGCTAGGCCAAGGCCCCAACTCACATTAGCCAGCAAGTATAGTCCCATATCCCCATTCTTGTCCCTATAGGCACTACACGTACAAACCATACGTAACATGATGTCTATAGATTGTTATTTAATGACTAGATTTTATTCTGAGAGTAATTAATTTGCTATGACAGATATGTCAGATATTGCTTGTCTATTTGAAAATATAACTTGTGTTTTGGAAATGGATTGATGATACCCAGGGCAGATTCTCAATCATGTCCACTGTCTTCGCTCTGCAAGTCCAACTGAGGTCAGGAATATTGACCTACAAAAATAAGATATTTAGTTTTTCTTTAATTTTCTTAACATTTTCATAAAGCACAAATCATTAATTACTGAAGGACAACATGTAATCAAATGTATGTGGATGATTATTCTCAATATTGTTTTCATCATATATATGTACTATGTAGTTTGTGAAGATTGAATGTGCAAGTCTTACTCGTTCTTTATTGCATATCAATGTATTCATTTTCTTACATTTCAGAGTGTGAAGGACCACAACAGAACCTTGAATGATTTGTAGTCTTCGGGAAGTAAAGTCATGTAGAAGGTGAGAGAGACTGGAATGATGAATTACGAAGACAATAACAATGTCAGAATTTAAGACGCTTGTGATAATAAATATTAGATTTGCAGCAATGCCAGGTTATGTGAAGAAATCCCTGCAATGATGAAACAATATCATTTCGTCTTCTTGGCCAAAAGAGACTTTTTCACACCATGCAGGCGTTCACCATCCCACAAAGTCTGTTGCATTCTTTAGTCAATGAGAGATTTAATTAGGTGAATTTTGTTTGAATGAATGGATTCTTAATGACACATTGACACTTTAAGGCCATTCAGTGCCACTAAGGTACGAGTTAAGAATTTGTAAATGTGGATGAATAGTAAGTGTAAAAACATACAATAAACGTGGTGTCTTAAGCAAATACTAAGCTGGCCAATAAATATCTCTCACTTGTGCAGCTATCTCTCACTTGTGCTGCTATTGCTCACTTGTACAGCTATCTCTCAATTGTTTCTCACAATCGTGCTGGCTAAAAATATCTGCATTTCACCTATGTAGGCCCCTTTATACAAAACCTAGAGGGGCCTCAATAATTAGGTCAAATTACCGATGGTTGAAAACAAAGCTCTAATACAGAAATATAGGCATATTGTGGGTAATATTTCATATCTAACATAATTCTGATAAAAATTGAGTGAAAACAATTCTATTTCTATCGTACATATTGCGCAAATCATCGCATAAACTTGCAAAATAAGACTGAAGTGGGGACTGGTTTAGCGTCCACCAGAGGGCAACGTAAAAACGCAACAGCGAGATTGCACCCTCTAATCAGTGGCGAATTTTACTGCAGTCAATACCTCACACTGCAACTTTTTTTTTTCAAATCTCGTCACCCTTCCTCTCTGATCACGTTCATGCTTTTTTATATAGTATGTAACCAATGCACATAGACTACAGTTATTTGAATTTGTAGATATACATTTTTGAAGTTGAAAGGTTTGGAAAAATTGTATTGTTAATATGAAGCTGTATTCAAATTGGAGAATATTTCAGGCAATATGACCATATGTTGGGTATGAAAAATCTTTGTTTGAATTATATGGGACTGCGAACCTGAATAAATGTGCTCTATCATTATGTACCCCCTAATGATATCCATCATAAGGATATTATTACCATGGCAACAGACAAATCTGATATAAAAATGTTTAGAAATGATTTTCCTGTTGTATTTGGCTAAATGAATATTATAAAGGATAATTTTATACCAAACAATCGGTAACTGAATCTCCAAATTAAAACATTTTTCTTATTTTATATATTGATGGGTAACCATGGCAAACATTATATCTATTTATCCACCCTCTCGCTATTTAAATCAATGTTACAAAACATAGTTTCTAATGTAGATATTAGTATTGTTTTTATAATCTAAACCCAAAGTACTATGAAATTGCAAATTTTATGATGTGTCTAAAACTGTCCTTCCTATTTTTTACGTAAATCATTGGTTGCTATGGTTAGCAAAATAGATAAAAATGTGATTTATTCAAAAGAAGGTGTATCCTCAAGCTATACCACATTTTTTGTACACTGTCCAGATTCTCAAAGCCTCGGGTCATACCTTCAAATTGGGGTACCACCAGAATCCAAAATAATGGCTTTTTGTCAATCTGGCTCCCCCACTAAGGTTTGACTTGCTTGGCGTATATAACTCCATGGAACTACTGGCAATCACGATTTGACATAAACCATGTGTTTTTGAGGAAAAAAGTGGGATGCACAGTTGTATCTCAATGTGCCATAATCTTTCAGGGCGACGAGAGAAATAATGTGCCCCCAGCTCAATAATTTATTTGTAATATCATATTCATTATGATTAACAGATTTTTTATGATTTATTATTGAAAAGGAAACCATTTATATAGCAGTATTTCATGTTCATGGAGGATTACATTTTTCATGTCCAATATTAAAGATTGATTTAAGATCGTGGAGTTATAAGATATAAATGGCAAACCAACTATTACTCACATCATAAGTATATTCTTTTTGCCCAAATAAGTATGTTAATTATTTATGATTGTGTAAGATCTGCGCGGTTCAAAGCCATCCCAAGCTGAGAGACGCATCTGGTGGATGGCATCGTTTTCCCTTTGATTTTGTTATTGAA
Organism: Amphiduros pacificus; assembly: GCA_949316495.1. Lineage (NCBI taxonomy): Eukaryota > Metazoa > Annelida > Polychaeta > Phyllodocida > Hesionidae > Amphiduros > Amphiduros pacificus. The sequence continues at coordinate 46,098,209 of OX439001.1, forward strand.
TTTAATCAGATTATTAATGTAAAGACTGCAGGTAAAGGTTACTTTAAACATGATACACATTGTCTTTAATCTGGCACAATGTGGGTGTTTTAGCACAGGATAGAAAGAGAAATGACAATGATATTAAGGCTGAATAGAGAACATACTTTTAACATGAAACATTTCCATTGGTCTGGCTCCATATATGAGAAATCAGCACATGCCATTCTCACATCAAAGCTGGATTATGTAATACATATATTACAATGGATGGATCTAATTGAGACCAAACGCCTACATTATGAATTTGTAATGCCAAATGTGACACAAATACTTGATGGCAACATCTTTCTCATTGATGTAGTCATAAATACCACAGGAAAGATTTGAGACAATATGTCATTTATCCTGCAAAATATGAGATTTTATGTGAATAGGATCGTAGATATAACAATTACAATATGAATCCTGCGTGGCAAGAATGATTTAATTAGCATGAGGCATCATTGTCTGGCACCATATGAGTTCTTCATCCATAGTATATTTTGAAAATATATATGATTCTTCGCATATCACTTTGTGGTAACTCTTTGAGAAATTATCTTTTGTTGAGGCAAAACAAGAGTTTACCCTCCTGGGCAAAGATGGTGAACATTGCGTGGAACCTTTGGAAGGTGCGTGGTTTTATCGAATTGCTCTTGGAATAATCCCGAACTGTTTACTGTAGTCATTATTATTCAATCAATAGCCCTAGGGTATTATCAACTCAGAGGCCTCTATCCCTCTTGTCCATCATAAATCCCCCTTTCCATCATAGATCATATCGATTACTCTGTGGATTCAATAATTTAACATCAAGTTGATGTTTGCTAGAGTTAATATTGTGTGCCCCGCGTCCTTTTAGCTATGCTGATAGTCAGCTCTAGCTATGATGGGGGAAATATTCTGTCATTCTGTTTGTCAACCTTGATCTTCTTTGACATTACTGGTCGGAGTTCTTAGCCATTGGTAGGACATATTTTCAGGGGATCAATTCTTTCTATTTTCCATTTTGTTATGATTTTTTTCAAAAACCTTATAACTATTACTGCGTTGTAAAGGAGGCTGCCATTTTGAATAAATATTAGCCAATGATAATCAAGATAACACATTGGGGCCAAATTCAATATGTAACATGCATTTTGATTGGTCAAAATAATCATCTGCTCAGGTCTGCTCTGGGAAAGGATTCAAATGATTTACAAAGCAATAATAATAATAATAATTTATATAACGCTGCGACCAGGCAAGTCTGTTCATAGCGCTGTGTTCAGAACGTGAGTTCTAAAAAGATGTGTCTTCAACTTGCTCTTGAATTGGGTAAGTGAAACACTAATCCTAGTTTCACTAGGCAGGGTATTCCACAATCTTGGCCCAATTGATGAGAAAGCCCTATCGCCTACCGTTTTAAGGCGGGTGAGGGGAACACAGATAAGAACCATGATGATATTTGATCTTTAAGTCCCTAGTGCCACGTTTTACTTGTAGTAGTGTCACGGGAGAAATCCACACTACACAGTGCCGTCAGGTTTCAACTTTTATTTCATCATTATACAATGCCATTCCAGGATGGCCCACTGGTCAACCAGGGAGGACCTCTTATATACCCCAGGCCCTAGATGGTTGGCCGGCAGACAAATGACACAAATACATAGTCATTTTATACAAAAACATAACAAAATACGCCCTGGAGAACTAGTTGAACTTTATTATTTTAACTGTTTTCTTAGAATGTCCTTTTGTGATTGGTCGGGAAAGGGATTGCACTTGGTGATCACGACTTATCCTGGGCGTCTAAATCTTAGAATGGTGTTAATCACCAGGGCCTACGTGTGCACTCAGTTCAACCATTCTCCCGGGGATAAAACATAATTATGAGATTTATAATATGAGATTTTATTTATAATTGTTTTAACTTTGATGTTTAACTTTAAATATTTGTTGGGTGACACTATTTATTTATAATTGTTTTAAGTTTGATTTTTAACTTTGAATATTTGTTGGTTTACAGTAGGTCACGCAAGTAAATTGTTAAGAGAATTTTAAACTCAATTCTTGCATGCACCGGGAGCCGATGTAACTGTTTCATTGTTTCTGATATGTGGCCAAATTTCCTAAATCTACAGACCACGCGAGCCACTGAATTTTTAAGTATTGCAGTTTCCTTATTGTTGATTGAGGAAGATCTGCAAGAAGTCCATTACCATAATCCAGAGTGGATGTAATGAAGGCATGGGTAAGTGTTAATGCAGTTTTGATCGAAACATTTTCTGACTGATGCAATATTTCTAATGTGGTAATAGCCTTTCTTACATATTTTTTAATTAGATTTTTTATATCAAGCCCTGAGTCAAGTGTTACGTCTAGATTTACTACAGTATCTGAAGGGACCGGTGATGACAGTGTTTCCCACTCTGACACTGTCACTGTCAGAGGTATTACTTCTACATGTATACTGCCTGTCAGAGCAGACTAGCATCTCAGTTTTCCATCGTTAATTTTCATTTTATTTGTAATAAGGAATACCCTAACCTCAGAAACACAGTTTTCAAGTTTTGTTATACTCAGGGCTGCATCAATTTTTGAAGATTTATTTACTGGGGTGTAAATTTGAGTGTTATCAGCATAGATGTGGCAGTTTAGCCCATATTTATCTAAGATATCTTCCAATGGGAACGTGTATATGGTGAAGAGGATGGGTCCAAGGACCGAGCCCTGTGGCACGCCAATTTTAGGCCTTGACCTACAATTTCCAACCTTTATACTGCATCTGTTTTCTAGCTTGTTAAAAGGTATATTGTGGTCACTTGTGTCAAAGGCCGCAGAGAGATCTAGTAACAGTAAGATCACTGAGTTTCTATTGTCTAATTCTCTTCAAATATCGTTCTACACTCTCAGCAGCGCAGTTTCAGTACTATGATATTCTTTATACGCTGATTGAAATTTGTAAGTCCATTAATTCTCAGAAGATGTCCACAAACAATACAAAAAAACAATGATCAGCATAGCTCTAATTCCATTGGGGTTTCTTTCAAATATTCGGACAAACGCAAACACCTAGTAAATCTTAGATATGACAACATTTACGTATAGATGTTCCTGATAAATCAATTATATCCCTTCAGTGAAGAATAAAAATTATCTTCTCTTTTTATTCCAATCAAATAAAACTGTTAACTTTTGCTCCAATCACACTGTTACCGTTTTTACCTATTTGTGCATTTACCACTCAAAATGTCCCATGTGATAAAATTTCTGTTCATCACAATCTTTATTTTTTCATAATCCGTGTTGTTATATTGAAATTGAACTAGAGATTCTTTTATAACTATGATGTCAGCAATAACTGTAAATGCCTGGGACTGGGTTGTGTGTCCAGATTATGATACTTTGTGGCCAGACAGTCCGGCCGGAGCTATATTCTGACGCTATTATCTGCGTTATTGTAACGTTTTTATGTATCTGTAACATTTCTGAATGCCCAGACTCGGAAGTATAAAAGGTAATGCAGTAAACCTGATTATAGATTTTGGGCCTGTATTCTGCAGCAGCTGACAGCCCATTCACAGGTTGGCTACCATTATCACAAAGGATTTTGCCGCTAAATCAATATATCTATCTTGGGATAAATAAAATTGTATAACTGGCTACCATTATCACAAAGGATTTTGCCGCTAAATCAATATATCTATCTTGGGATAAATAAAATTGTATAACTGAATACTTAAGTATTTCCTTACAAAGTTTGGTATATTTTCTTTGTTGAACCGCAACCAAAATTTGTTACAAGTAGTTTATTAAGGTTATAATATTTATCTGATAAAATGAGAATTTCTATCTCTGCTAATTTTTTTCAACACGTCAGAGATTAGCAACTCCTTAAAGCACTGTATTCCGGTCGAAAGGTGCCGGGAACAATATCATGACAAATAAACAACACAAAACGTTCATTCAGTTATACAATTTAATTTATCCTGAGATACATGAGAGCGGCATTATTGGTCATGAAAAACTAAAGAATACAGTCCGAATAAAATAATTATAATATATCAGTCACAGATACAATATATATATTTATATGTATAATTTATGAAAGGCATTAAATGCTTTGATGCTTCGTGGTTCTTGGCAAATAGGTCGGTGTCCATGGTTAACACGAGCTCTACCCTAAAAATCGAGTAAAAGTCCTTTTTGGTTTAAAAATGACACTACCACAGAGGTATCAAACAATATATGCAAATCTATCACATTAAGTGTTAACTGTCCTTATTAGATCAAAATCGATACATTCAATTAAAAAGTTTGTTTAGTATATTAAAATATGAACTGTGAATGGTGAATACTAAATATTAAAGCCTGAACTTTTAGATAAACATATTAGTTTTATAGTAAAGTTGATCGCCCTATTCCGTCTTTTATTCTGATTTTAAAGAAGGGCGGAACATAGAAATAAATTCTTCTCTAAATCTCTGACCGCTTATAATGTACAGGAAGAAATTGTAGCAGTGATTGGATAAAGAAAGGATTTCAGCCAGATTGAACAGAATGGTTGTATAGCCGACACCACTGGCCTCCAGGTATATCCATATGGACTTGGAGGGAGCCAGGGTGCTCACGGAGAAGGTCGACACAGTGAGCAGCATCACGGTGATGCGGACACCACTCTTACTGAGACCAGAGTTAGATACCTGGACAGTGTCTGATGGAGGGACACTGCTGGCTGAATACAGCTTGTAGATGATAAGGACATTACAAACTACCATAACTGTACAAGGTATAAACACGTATACCATAGACTCCAACCAAGGCCAGATTATGTGAATAAAGTAGATGTACTCTTCACCTGATTCATAACACCAAGTATACTCGCCCTCCACGATTACTCCAATGGTGAAAAAACAGTGGAATGTCAATCCCCCAAGGATAAGAAACATGAATATGGAAATAATCTTAGCATTTCTCAAAGTGCTGATACTTTTAACTTTTAATGGGTTATAAACAGAAATACAGCGCTCAATAGTTAAGACTGTTAGACACCAAGCAGAGAATTCGCGGGAAAAATAATAAAGAAAATTAACAAGTTTGCAATTGGAAAATACACCAATGTCATATCTATCATTGGTGAGGAATATACCTATGAGCCACGGTGCACTGCAGTAGAGGTAGACTGTATCAGCTACAGCCAACATTGCCAACAAGTAAGAAGTAGGAGATTTCCTCATTGCTTTTCTCATCATGATAACAAAAGACAAAAAATTTCCAATGCTCCCAACAGCAAGCACAAAGAACAAGTAGAATATGAATCCCATTGCTGTTGTGGATAATTCATGAAATCCCAGGATGACGTAGCTTTTCTGTTCCCTCACAGCATCGGTTATGGAGGCAGAAAGTGGCCAAGTTGTCAACGTGTGGGAAACATTGTCAAGGCCTGTCTCCTCATATGTCGTCATGGTAACTACTTCTGGGATAATGTAGACCTTTAGATTCTGAGGCGAGTTCATGTCTTAAGTAGTACCTTTGTCAACTGCTTACCAATTGATCAATTATCATATTTTGTAATATATTATCATAATTATACATTATCATAATTATACGAATTATACATTACGATTTGACTTGTAGAGCCTGGTGGAGCCTGAAGGATACATGATCTATCTATTTGATAAATCCTCATATTCTTTGAATTAATATATTCCTTAACATATTGCATTCCCATGCTGCAGCTTGATTCCCGGTCAATTTATTATTTATCAAATTGGCTACATTATTTCAGTCATCACAGCTAGTTAAAAATAGATCAGCTGACTCTTGTTATGAAATGAGCATGAAAGGTTCTTGGCTTAATAGTATCACAAATTAACCAAATACGTACAAGTGCATGCAAGGTCATAGCGAAAAATATTCATGCCATAATAAAGCACAGTCTCAAGGTATGTAAAAAACATTTTGCAGTTACTCAGATTTGATTTGTTCCATACAGGGGCCCACCACTATATGATATGCAAAAAGAGCCAACATGCACATTTTTTTGGCTGGCAGCTTGTAACTAATGCATTTCATTTCCAGCTGGTATGTTTACTAGCTGGGAACTTTTTTTTGTATGAATCAGCTGGCTCAAAATACATTTGACATTTCAAAATGGCCTAGCTGACAGACTGATGAATTTAATTGGCTGGCTGGTAAAGTATTAAGATTTTAACACTAACTGGCAATTTCACCATTTAAAACCGCAAAATAAAAAATAAATTATATTATATGAACACTATTTTACAACGATTGTTCAAGCCTAATGGTATTTCTACTGTAATTATAAGTTTTAACATTTAATTATTTATTAAAGAAATTGGTTCATTACCAGCTGTTAAAAGAAATTTGGCATTGACAAACATCCACAAACAAAGTTAACAGCTGTTAATTCCATACAAATTCTGAACTGGTAAGTTTAACAGCTGGTAAAAAATAACAGCTGACAGCCAAAATCTCAAAGTGTAGCTGGCTGGTATTTTACAAAAATATTTCCTTCTAGAAAATACTAAAAATGCATATTGGAAAAAAATTTGTTTAGCTGAGTGATATGTTGTTCACAACATTCTATAACATACTCTGCCCGAGTTTCACATCTCTATCTCAATTTTTAACGAAGTTGGTAGTGGTGGGCCCCTGTCCATATGAGTATTTCGAACTTAATTTCCCCCACAAATAGTTTCGGATTGTGACAATTGAAAACAGCTCTTAATACATGTCCAATTCTGGGGAATGTCAAACAGGGAAAGGCTTATAGTCATTTTGTAAGATAGTTAACCCATCCTATTTACTGGATGGGTAGCAAATGAAGGGACCAAGATGGGTCTGCCTGGTCTGACAGATATTCTGTACAGAAATAAGTAATATGTGGAATGAGACAACGAGTTCTGGCCCCAGGGTTCTGCCTCAGTTCTGGCCCTAATGCCAGTTTCACCCATAAAGGACTGCTTCCCAGGCTGAGAGCAACCAAGCCCCATCCCTCACCAAACATTTATAAGGCAATGAGACTGGGCCAGGGAACACGCAGTGGTGGACTACATGATACGTGGTAATCAGGGCCCATACATTTTGGTGTATGAGGCAGAGATATCCCAGTAACCACATGAGTAAGGCTCACTAGTGAAGCTAATTTTAGCTGCTTGTAACGGGAGATATATGTAGCTGCTTGTAACGGGAGATATATGTAGCTGCTTGTAACGGGAGATATTTGCAGCTGCTTGTAACGGGAGATATATGTAGCTGCTTGTAACGGGAGATATATGTAGCTGCTTGTAACGGGAGATATATGTAGCTGCTTGTAACAGGAGATATATGTAGCTGCTTGTAACGGGAGATATATGTAGCTGCTTGTAACGGGAGATATTTGTAGCTGCTTGTAACGGGAGATATTTGTAGCTGCTTGTAACGGAGATATGTGTAGCTGCTTGTAATGGGAGATATTTGTAGCTGCTTGTAACGGGAGATATTTGATATTGTCATATTCTCAATAACAAATATACCACATTAATATTACTTTATCTTCAACCCTTTATTTATTCGAACAATTAATATGTTTTGTTGTAGACCTTTAATTAACAATTTATCAACTCGATTTATAGTATTAATAGGTGTTTAAGCCAATCTATGATCCAGGACGAATTAAGTCGGCTTTGGCTGTCTTCTGACCCCTCGGCTGGTATATAAATTTTGGTGGGATGGGGACAGCAAGACGGACTTGGCTGGACCTTACAACAGTTTCGTTCAGTCACATAAAGAGATATCAAAAGTCTTCCACAGTGTCTCTCTGTGTCAATATCCCTGGAGATCAAATAGCTCAAGATATTAGGGTGACATTGAAATAATGTGATATGATTTATGAATCTGTCCAATGAAACACAATAGCTCTATGCGATATATCAGTTTATTCTATGATCACTGTGTATTCTGTGCTGTGATTGGTCAATTCCTGGTCACATGAGCTTCTCTAAATTGTTTTATTGACCAGATGCATTATATTGCACGTCAATATACTTTCCACTGCACTGATGGGGAATTCCATGGCGGGAAATGTTGGGGAAGCCCTATAATGACGTCACCAGCTTGCTCTGAGTGACCTGCAGACTGGGAAGCAGACGACAGCAATCACAACAATGTCCAGGTTTCAGTTCTCACTTTTAGAATTAAACCAACAATGGCAGTAATTAACACAGTGATCATAGAATAAAACAAATATGTACCTGGGTGTCGTGCAATATGACTTTTTATGGACCTTCGGAAAGTTATATTGCACTTGGCTGCACTTGGCTGCGCCTCGTATAATATCAGAAAGCTATTTGTATAATATCAGAAAGCTTGTGTCCGTAGATCTGATTAGTATTAATTTATCTAAATCACTACATTTTTAATCCACTTTTTGTTTACCCAAATCCCACTCTATTTAAAGGATAAATTCAGATACCTAATGTTTAAGAAAATATTTTTGATCCAATCAAAAACATAAGAATTACAACACATTCTTACCCAGATGAGATTTCTGGATAAAAGAGACGAAAATGCCATTTTGGATAAGTCAAAGAACTTGCGCACTTGGATTACCTTAACATTTACATAATGCCAAACCTGGTGGTGGCCATGGCAATAAGGGGTGGACCATTATTCATTCAGGGGTGGAGGAAAGTCAAAAGAAGTGAGACCACTTGATGGGGAAAAACTATGGAGAACGCCAACCATGAGACAGATGAGAAAACATAAATTGAGACTCCCACATCTGCAGGAAAATAAAATTGTTCAAAGATTGTTCAAATATTGTCAAATAAAGATTGTTCAAATATTGTCTTCTAAATGTTACTGGGATGTATTTTGTGGCACTTTATATTTATGAAAATCCTGAAAAATAAAATTATCAACACATTATATGAAACAAGTAGAAAAAAACAAGCACAGGGCAATTCAAGGGTCACCAAATTTTGTATGAGGGCTGAGGGGTGTCCAAATATGCTAGCCATAAAATATTTTCCCTGCAAAATTTTCCTGGCAAGATGGCACCACATACAACTTTTAAATGATTGTATTTAAAAAAAAATTCTAATAAGCTAAAGCTAAATAAAATTAGCGCAGGTCAATTCAAAGGTCCCCAAATTGTGTATGAGTGTTGGCGGGTGTCAAAATATGCTAGCCATAAAAAAGTTTCCCAGTAGAAAATTGAGAAAAAATAGGTAACAAACAAACACACTAACACACACTCACAGAACAGATAGAGTGATTTCTAAGAAATACTAGAAGTTAGGGTAGGGGATGTGACGTTATGTCATGTGAAAATAATGATGAATTGGATGTATATCACATTCTTATTGCAGTTTTGTAATAGATGTTGTATAGTTCATAGAAATCCTGAAACTAGTCTAAAAAAGAGGGAAAGCATTGAATTTAAAGGCATTATGCATTAATCATAGAATTTGGCTTAATAAAAGCTTTTGTCCATAATTAAGTTTTACCTAGAACATTTTAGATTAGTTGCAGTAAGACATAGAAGTTGCACTAACTGCAGAGGTCTGTGTCAGTGCACCACTGCATCTGAAAGGCAAATACAGGTAGCGTGAACTCTTTGTGATCCCAGATAAGGCGCAAAGTAGGTTTGGAATATATGACATATTTTCATAATTCATAGGATAACACTTTTGATGACATCATTTTATCTTTCAGTGTCTAAATTTTAACATTCCATCAAAAAAGACATCAATAAAGGAGGGTGCTTTTATAAATGGGTTATCCATAAATATATTGCTTAGATTTGTTTTGAAAATCCTTACTGGGATGAATCAATAAAAAAGTTAAAAGACATGAAAGGTAAATACATTAATTACCAATTTACGATTTTCTAATTTTTTTCTCCAAATTATTGAATTATTCCTTTAAATATGGAGAACCTTTTTTGTTCTCAAGGTCATAGGTTTAATCCCATATCCCTCATCAAAATGGACTTTTTCCAAGAATACCACACATTGACCATCATATTTCATTTATGACTGGCAGAACATGAATCCTGGTAACCAACAATCAATGGAAGTCATTAAGAAAAATATCTATGGTGCTTCATGATCTCAAGATCATTTCACCAATGAATTTCTATTTAGTTTACAAAACTTTATTTGACCCCTCATGAATTTGATCTTATGAGGTATTGATTTGTTACAATGAGGCCAAAAGATGCAGTTTATAACTTTTCCCTTTTATATGGACAACCCTCAAATGTCTTAATATTTTCATGAAGTTGTTTCAAAGAGACTCAGACAGGATTCTTTTTGTAATGCCATGAAGCCACAAGGTGCAGCGTATAACTTTCAGTATTTTTCATGAAATTAACAACGAATGTATAATGTTTTTTTTAGGTCCTATTTCATTTACACTTCATGCATTATATTATGTTTTTTATTCCAAGGATTGTCTTCAAACTTTAATATTTTCACCCCTAAGAGACTAAGAAACTGCCAGTAACAATATCTTATGAGCTGTAAATGATAGAAAAAAAATATTCATTCCTTCGGACAATTTTACTATTTTTTATAATGGATTATATCTATCCATGCATAAATCTTGGAAGTCTTCTTTCTGGAAGGATTACTACAGGACACTGTCAAAATGCACTGAAGTACAAGTCATAGTCAAAATGAGCTCGTAAATGAAAAAAAAAAGTATTTTCAATCTAAGGATATCACCGAAATGAGTTAAAAATATGTCGAGTGCAATGCAGTAGTTTCACATACATGGTTGAAATTATGGGTGAAATTTTTTTTTTTTTTTCCAGAAAAGGCAGGAAGAGGACAAACTCTTCGCCAACACCCCAGCAGAGGTGGTTTTTCACCCTCCGCGGGCCCCTGCCCAAAACAGAGCAGGGGGTCCCCGCACCGGCAGCCCCACAAGGAAACGCCGGAGAGGACCAACCACCTCTGCCAGCCCGACCAGGCAAACAATACCCGAGGCCCCAAAGCCCCAACAACCGCAGAGGCGAGCTGCCAAAAGCTCGCAACTGAAGGCACCCCCCACAGGGCAGCCTTCATCGGCCAAAGCCCCCCAGAGAGGGGCAACAGGTGGGCAAAGCACACAAAATGCCCAACCCACCCAGGCCGCAGCCCCGACCAACGGGTTGAACGGGTTCAATGTGGAGCAACTAAAGGAAGTCCTCGCTTCCATGGGGTTTGCTCCACAGCAAAAGAACCATTCGAGACAACAGGGCTCCAATCAGAGACCCGGTCCAAGAAGGAACCCCCACCCCAAGGGTCCCGCCTTCCCCAAAGGGAAAAAACAGGGGAGAAAATAACTCTTCCATCCGTGGCACCACCAATAAGTGGTAACCCCCAAGTCTCGAATGTTCCTTTTGCTCGTTCTAGTTTATTTGTTGAGAATGATTTCAATAAAATGTCTGACATGTTGAAAAAACTGAGTTTTGTTGAGTATGACCCCCCTCACATTGAGACCAAATCTGATGATCATGCCTATCAAGGTACAATCATACGTTTAGGAGTGAACACCACAGACTGTTCACGCCTATTATGGTATCGAGTCCTTCCAGACCGACACCATAACTTTAACCAAAATAACCCCAACCCAGGGTCGTCCGTTGAATCTGATACCACAAACAGAGTCAAAACTTGTCCAGTACCGTATTATCACCCGATGAAATATCGGTCCTGTCCAAGGGTCTCAACTTCTGCCCCACCCCAGGGGCACCTGACATGGGAATCATCCACTCTGATTTTGAAAGGTTTTTCAGGTCACTCAGACTGAAAACCAATTTTAAGGACGTAGACGACTCAAGCTACTTCACTCCATCTCAGAGTTCCATGGTTTCCTTTATTGCCAACCCTGATCCAAACCCTGGCCTCGAACCATTCGATGACAGGCAGTTTAAGCCCAAAAGCAATTTTGACCCAAAATATGTGCAAAGGGGAAATCTAGACACGTTCATAAAAGCGGTCAGATTTGATCTAGCCAGGACACACCCTCCTGCCCCTAAGAAACACAACCTCACCAAAGGGGAACACGAGGCATTGATCAAACTCCAACAAAATAACTCAATCACCATCAAAAAAGCAGACAAAGGTAGTTGTGTGGTAGTGATGAACACCACTGACTACATTACAGAATGTGAGAACCAACTTAATAATCCCAGGTACTACCGCCTGGAACCCTCTGATCTCACCTCCGAGCACAACGCGAAGGTGAAACATCTGGTCGATGAAATGCTAAACACAGAATCTATCACCAAAAAAGTGGCAGAGTTTCTGTACCAAACAAAGCCACGCACAGCTTTGTTCTACACGCTCCCGAAAATCCACAAAAATGTCTCCCCACCACCGGGGAGGCCAATTGTGAGCGCAAATGGTTGCCCCACCGAGAATATTTCAGGTTTAGTAGATTATATTCTCAGACCATTTGTGAAAGACATACCGTCCTACCTAGAGGACACCAGTGACTTCCTCAGGAAACTTGAAGGAATAACACTTCCTGACAGTTGCCTGCTTGTTACTTTTGACGTAACCAGTCTTTACACAAATATAGACACCCTTGAAGGTCTTAGAATAGTCCACAGACTACTGAGTGAGAAGAGAGACACTTCCCTTCTACCAACTAACGCTCAAGTGATCAAAATGCTGAGCCTTGTCCTACGCTGTAATAACTTTGAGTTCAACGGCAAACAATACCTTCAAACCAGTGGCGTTGCCATGGGAACCAAAGTGGCCCCTACCTTCGCTAATCTGGTAATGGCAGATTTTGAACAAAAATTCGTGTACACCTATCCCCTCCAGCCCCTACACTGGTGGAGGTTTATAGACGATGTGAAATGTATTTGGCAATACGGAGTAACTGAGCTGGAAAAATTCAGGGACCACTTGAATTCAGTTCACCCCACACTCAAATTCACATGCGAGTGGTCTGACACACAATGTCCCTTCCTGGACACCCTAGTGAAGTTAAACAATGACAACACACTCACTACCGACCTGTACACCAAAAGTACAGACACTCATTCCTACCTGCATTACTCTTCCTCACACCCCAGACACACCCTAAATAAGGGACCGTTCAGTCAGTTTCTCCGCCTCAGGAGAATCTGCAGTAAGGAGGATGACTTTGAATTTAGAGGTATGGAACTGTGCACTTACTATCAAGCCCGGGGATACCCGGACTCTATCCTTCTCGATGCCTTTAACAGAGCCAGACAGAAAGACAGAGATACAGCCCTCACCCCATATACTAGGGACGCAGGTACAGACAACAAAGCCTACCTGATCTCCACTTTTAACCCTTCAAACCCCAATTTTAGAGAGATACTGTCTAAAAATTGGCACATTTTGGAGTGCTCCAACCAATGGGACCACCTATCCAAACTGGAGGTAGTATATGGTAACCGCCGAAATCCCAACCTGCGTGACAAACTCTGTCACGCTAGAGTAAATCCCCAGAGGCCCCTCACACCCAGGGACCCTCCCGACCCAAAAGATAGGGACCCCCGTTGCAATAACAAAAATTGCAGCTATTTCCCACAGTTCAACAGAGACACTTCTGTCAAAAGCACCACCACTGGCATACGCCATAGAGTGAGGGTCAAAGTGGACTGCAAAAGCAATAATCTCATATACCTACTGACCTGCACCAAAGACGGGCTTCAATATGTAGGTGAGACAAAAAGGAATTTCGGAGCTCGTTGTTGTGAACATTTCAGAGACGCAAAGTACTTTGCAAACAAAAACCTCGCCCCCCCCTCATGGAGCGAGGACAAAATCACACCCGCTGCCAAACACTTTGGGAGTGCCAATCACTCCACCAAAGATATCGCCATCAATATCTTGGAGTTGATCCCACTTGACCCTGATGACCCCGATACACAGAATTATCGGAGACACAGAGAATATGTGTGGATACATAGGCTGAAAACACAGGAACCCTTTGGTCTCAATGACAAACTGGAGGACCCCCTCTTATCCGGTAGATAAATTTTTTCAACCCCCAAGGGGGCACCTACTGTTTGGCACATTGAGACCAAACCCAGACCACACAAAAGGTCACACTAATGAACTCTATCATGCTTTTGACATTCATACCACAAACCCTGCACCTCTCCCTTCGTGCAGGCCCTCACTTTTGTGACCCAAATCACGATCCTCATCACAAATTTGTGGTATCATCACTGTGATTATCACATTACCATGGGGCCTCTCTCCCATTTTGAGACCCCCCCTCAAATTCACATTTTTGCGGATTAACCAGGTTGTCAACACAAACAACTCACCTGTATGACGTCATAATCTAGATAGAATCTATTCGATCTAAAAATCGAGCAGTTCATTTTAGACTGAGATTTGCCAGGGTCAACATCGTCCCAGACAAACCAGGTGATTTTACATTCCCTAATATCACTATTCTCAATCTAAGTCCCTGAAGAGCCCTTCGCTGAGGGCGAAACGCGTCGGACACGCTATCTATACTTATAGATTGTTTCTACTCTTACCTTCTGCTTCCTTGTCTCCGCAGCTTTTTGTCGGTTTCATATAACAAAATCATATCTCTTCACATATTTTTATTCCATTCAGAAACAATGAAAAAGGGCACTTTGCGAAATGTTCTTTTTTCTCATGAATAAATAATCCTGGAACTGAATGTAAAATGAAAGAGTACGCCAATGGAATCAAGATGCTTTCATTATGGAAAGCAGAAATATTCTGGATAAGTTATTTTGGACCTGAAAAATGTGTATGCCACCCAAGCATATTATTATTATTTAAAATTATGTGAATTGCAAAAATGATGGCAAGACCTTAAATGGCTGTTGGTTGTGTTTGAGGCCAGGATGTTAAAAATGCTGTCATCAATATGCAAATGTACAGTAGAGCCCAAAGTGTATGCTGTGTTATACCGTGAGATACTGAACCCACCTCATCAAGATGAATTGCACATGCATCGTTAATCATTCCTGGTGGTGTTAAATCAACCAAAACAATGTCAGAGGGTCATGTAAGCTTAGAATAAATGTCTGTCAGACAACACATTAAGTATTTAATTTTGAGCACCAATTATAGAAGTTGTCTACACTTGTGAAAATATCAGCATGAAACAAAGTGTCTCATAGCACAGTATTTCTGCAGCATAAAGTGATATTTGCTTTTTCAAGTCTCATCAGAAGGTTCATGATTATCAGATGTGATGAGGAGAGTATGTCAAGGTCAGTTTAATGGATGCTGGGCTGTTGATACTTGACTAATTACCCTTACACATGTCACACTCAACTGTAAAGATTTTTTTGTAAAATTATTAACTTAAAGATGTGAGGCTCCTTGTCCAATAGTAGATTATGATTCAGTTTAAAAAGAGAAATTAAAGCCTATATCAATGTCCAGCACTTGAAAGTTAACAGGTGTCAGGGCTGTATTCTGATCTCTGAAAAGGGAGGAATATATTTATCGCATTGTCTCTATCTGTGCATCTCAAAACTTTAACCGTGGGCAGATCTCTGCAAGAGGTCCTGCTTTAAAAATATCACATGAGGCGACACATGGGGAGATACTCCATAGAAAACATAATAACACATATGCTAATAACACATATTTTTCATATCATAAGCATAGATATCATAACAAAGATTGTCATGAATATTGTTTTTGATTGTGTGATATGCCGCTAGTAGAAAGTCAATGTTGAGAAAGGTCATGCCCCTTTTAGGGCATAGGTGTCAACCAGCCTGGCTGTCAGTGGTCTATGAAAGGCTATCCCTGTCATTGAACAACCAATAAGAAAACAGGGATTTCTGCTTACGCGCTACCAAATCCTGCTTACGCGCTACTTCTCAGCCAATCAGATTGCAGAATTAAGTTTGAGTGCGCTCGAAAAATTCGGCATAAATATGAGAGCCACGCGGGGATTGAGGCTGTCCTCCCGCAGCTTCCATCGAGACAGCAATCAAGCTATGCAACACCTTATACTGGTCTGACACGTTATCTTCTACCCGAGGTAACATCACTCTGAAATTTGACAATTGATAGATAATCTTCACTATCATAGATATAAAACAAACATTTGGCAAGGACTTTTTGAAGGAGGACCTCTTGGGGGCAAATCTTGAAATGACCTTACACTAATGGGGCTCAATATTAAAAAATAGACAAAATAGTAAGATCTTCTGGTCAACTGTTGGGAGGACCTTTTTGAAGGAGGACGTCTTGGAGTCAGTGTAGATGATTGACAGACATATTAATAAAGACAGCTATGGGCATAGGATATCATGAAGTTTATCATTTATAAGATGTATTAAATGTGTTTTAAAAGTGGTAACATAAAGCAAAATGTCAAAGTTTTTGGTAACAATTTGAAGTCTGTGACAGTTTTATGTGATTTTAATTGGTGCTATTTCATGATGTATCGTCAATAGTCTCCCATCATATTGTAGCATACACTTTGAGCTTTACTGTAAAGACAATGTTTCTATTTTAAATTTCATTGACATTCAAAATTGCCAATTACATACCCAGACATGTTTTTTAATCATTGTCTTCAATAAGTTTTCACTTGTCACCTTTTTTTAGGCCAAAAAGAGACTCTTTCACTACATAGGTCATCATTCCACAAACCAACATGTATTTTGCAATGTTTTTCCAATGACCCTCCCAAGGGCTCAGAACTTTGTCGCACATCTCATATTTTCCCGATTGCTGTCCAGGATGCTCATCAAGGTCAAATCCCATTTTGGTACTTAACCTTGTAAGAAACACTGCATTGTTAAACCAGAGTAGGCCTGCTGTATGATGTATACCAGCATAATTGTTTAATGAGAGTTGTTCATCACTGAAGATCCTTTTATTATGCAAGTTTGAGGCTATCAGCTCTAGTAGATGCTGGCTCATGACCTTGAGACTAATAGGTGATAAATCCTCAGCAGATTCTTTTACCTTTTCATCTGCTTTAGATTTCTTTGGAGAATCATTTATGGACATTCCAGCATTCCTTTCTGCACCATTTTTATATTCTATGTCTTCATTTTCTTCTGAACTTTCAACTTTCAGCTCATTTTCATTAGTCTTTTCTCTACTTAACTTTGCAAGGTCACCTGTTGATTGTGAAGTTTCAGACATAGAAAATGCCTGCAATAGATAAAATGCAATATATACATGCACTAACACATGTTATGCATAAAATTTGAGCATGTCAAATCACTCTATACATTTTAGGAAAAGGATTCTCTCATTGATTACTTTTCAGTGTCTGCCATTTATGAGTGTTATAATTTTTTTTTCAAATTAAGTGCATAATTCTTTTAAAATTTAGCAGAAAAAAATTGGGGAAAAAGCATTTATAAATGCTTTAATTTTACAATGTTTAGGTTCTTTAAATTTTGCCTATTTTCAAAACTTTTTGTTCTCTGCAATATATTGTGGGTGAAACTGAAGCAGGACTGGTCATAACCTGTAACTTGTAAGACTTATGTTAGACAGATTACATCACAAGTCTAACACTTTCTACCTTTTAAGATGATAAAGAAAAAGAGTCTTACCTCACTTAAAAGAACGTTTTGTGATCCAATCTAAGACAACAACAAAAATAGAATATTATCTGTAAATGTATTTTCAAAATAAAATATCCTAATTAACTTTAACAATTAAAAGAATATCCCTCTCAAACTTGATAGTTTGTGGGTGGCACAAAACGGAAGTCTGCATACAAGGTCATTCACTATCACTCACATATGCAAATCTCCATTCTGCTATGAGGAAGTCCAGGTACATAGTTACATAAGTATTCCCCCAAATTATAAACATATAGAGAAGGATACATGCAGTGTCAAATTCTTATTTGGCCACTAAATAGCTCACTGTGACCTAGTTACATTGGTTGCTCCTCCGAGCCAACCCTACTTCAACCTTTTCCTTAGTAAAAGATCAGATTCTCAATATTTTGGGAGTTGTGACCTAGATGGCCTATTAGTAGGTCACTGTGACCTAGTTACATAAATTAGTATAAAATTGTCTCCTGTGACCTTGAAAATAACTCAAGGTCAGCCAATATTATACTTGTCTGAGCCCCTCATGGGTATTTTATTTGCGAAGTCATATCAATATAGCTGTATTCTTTCAGAAATTAGCATTCTTAAGCAAAATTACTTCTGTGCTCAACATGACCTTGATCCAAGGTCACAAAAAGTTCAGCCAAAAAGGTTTCCCAGACCTACATATTACCATGTAATAATATCTAGTCCTTCAGTCCAAGCATAAATGAATGAGGAAGAAAACAAAGTGTTTTGGCGGACTCGGCGGAAAGGGAGCAAGATAATAAAGTCTGTAATTACAGTTGTGCTGACTTAATAACCATGGATATATACAAATATCTGCATAATACCAAGATCTAATTTTCTTTGATTTGTAAAGGATCAGATTCTCAATATTGTGGAAGTTGTGACCTTTATAGACTTTAAGTAGGGCAATGTGACGAGTTACATACTAAAAATTATGAACAAATATGTTGTGTCAGATAAATGTAGTGGGTATTAATGCTATTTGTAGTGTTTTGCAAAATATTACAAATAGAAGATTTTGAAATTTGGCTCCAGTGACCTTGAAACTAGTTCAAGGTCACCTAATATTGATATAATCCAAGCCTCAATAAGTTAGATCATAACTGCCAAGTTATATCAATATTGCTGAAATATTTTAGAAGATAGGGCGAGTTCATAACATCAGCTTGCGTTGACTTTACTACTGACTATTTTTTTTTAACTCATCACAAGACCATTTAAATCTTGATCAAATATGTTGATCAATGTATATACTCCCAAAGTATAATATCAGTGTTGGTTACTTGACAGTATTCAGTGTTGTTTACTTGTTTAATGGTAATGTCACTATATTAATGAGCACAACCCATGTAATTGGGTCTCTGTTGTATGAATATTTATGACTTATTACATTTATTGGTTTATGAGCAATACTTATGTCAATGGGGTTATTTATTCAAACAGTTAAGACTCACTTCTACTGTAAGACTCCTTGGATATAACATCTTCTTATCTTTCTTGACACAGGTCACCAGCAGCAGATCTGGCTTCACCACAACATTTATGGTCCTTGTTGCATGATTTCTGCCACCATATGCAAAGAATTTTCTGAATGGGATCACATCTCTGCAATGGCCATTAAGCCTAAAATATAAATCCCTCAACTGGATTACATCAAAATATTAGAGATTGATTAAGAAAACTTATTCATTTCATGTAGCAATAAACAGATCTATGTAAAGATTAAAACCTTTAAAAATCTTTAAAAAAGAACTGGTATCCAATTTACATTTTGGAGATTGTATTTATGATAGTTCTGATTTGGAACAAAATTGAATAGTTTTGAAATAATACGATCATCTTATTTAGAAATAGTTTACGTAAAAGAATTATTACTCCAAAACCAGCAGGACTTGTGCCCCAGGGCACTCAGAGAGCAGGTGGATGTATGTACCAGTAATAGCATTGAGCCACCACATCATACATGCTAAATGCATATTGTGAATAGTCAAGACTAATGCTTGCAGTATCCAACATGCCATGATATATCCTTGATATAAAATATAAAAAAAAATAAAATAAAATAATTGTCAAATATCATGTCCAATCCCTTGTGTCCATGACTTTTTGCCAAATTTCAAAAGTACAAGGACACCAAGTTGCTTAATCCAACCAATATTTTCTGTACTATTCAAAATTGTCAATAAATAATTTCTTTCAATTACAAGGTTTTTTCAACTTGTTTACTGAGACATGATATTAGATATCTTAATAATAATCTTATGAGTGTCACATGCACATCCAGTTCGCTGACCAATCAAGGCAGCCGAGACAATAGTGGCAGACAATATCAATTATTTAGACCAATCAGAGAGCAGCTAACAAATGATTAACAGAAGTGTCCAAAGTAAAAAGGGCGGGAAGTGGTGATCACCATGTGTCAACATTTCAGCATTGCATTAGATGGCTTTCTAAGAATAAATAACAGAGACAAATGAATAAAACTGAGAAAAAAATCTTCTGATTAACTGGCAACAGGGTCATTTGGGACAGCTATGGATAGTCTAGTGAATTATATTTATCAAGCTGCATCATTCAACTGATATTGCCTGCACTATCCATCATATTCACTGAATAATGCAATGGTTTTTTTGCATGCTAACTGACTGGTATTTAAAATTCATTAATGCCAGTATTGTTAAACAACATATCCTTTTATTAAGAAAAATTGGTGGAGATATTTTAAATTCCAGACATTACTGTCTTTTAACTTACCAACATGTCATTTGACCCTCCAAGACTCGACAAACCATTAAAGTTAATGTGTCAACAACAATCCGCCAACTTGAATGAGGTTCTGCTTGCTTTTCAAGGAAGGATTTTCCAACTGTCTTCAAACCTCTCAAAGCCTGGACAACTGTAATTGAACCGGTACTAAATCGGTCATATTTGATGGTTTTGGATGACAGTATAGAGCATAAATGGCCACTCCATGCGTCGCAATCTTCTGCTCTGTTTGATACAGGACTCGGGTTGCTGTCAATAACATCAAGGGCTTCCATAAATTCACAAAATTCTTGAGATTTTTCCAAAATTGTGATAAATTGTTTTCCAGACTTGATCAACTCATCATTTCCTATGAACAGAAAATCTAGCATGTCCTCAAATATTTCCATTTCTGATTGTTCTTCTTTTATATACTTTGAGAAATTTCCATTATAACACATTTTCTCTGAATGATTTTCAACAATTTGTGGTCCGTTGCGAATGAATGGTTTACGTGATCCAGGAACACATAATGGTTCCAAGAATAAGCCAATTTTAGGCCAATTAGATTTACTCGCATGAAGGTTTTCTGGAATTGCATCATGACACAGTTCATATCCACTGCTGTCTGAAGAGTCTCTGCTGCCACCAAATGGTCTCATCCTTTTGTTCTGAAACATTCAGAAATCAAAACAACAATCAGAGATTGTGGACTCTTCCAAATGCCATTTCACATTGTCAAGTTTGATATCAGGTAAAAAACTGAAGAAAAGACACTACAGAATGCACACGGATTTGTATTTTTAGACATTATGACAGAAAAAGATAGTGTCATGGGTCAGAACGGCAACAGTCAGGTAAAGAAATGGAGTCTACACTATAGCCTATACCCAAAGCCATCGGCAAAATAGACTTGAAATCCACTGTTTCTAGAAACACCACGCACTGCCCATCAGATTGAAGTTTCCCCACTAAATGAACTCGACCTCCAGCGATTAACTGTTGTACTTACTTACCGTGTCATCATCTTTCCTAGTCATAATGTTTGCATGGGTGCTGGTGAGAATTATTTTTTTGACGGAGGAATCGATTTGACTGATTTTCCGTTCACGGATTTTAAATTTTGACGGAAAATCCGTCTGGAGACGGAGGACCAGCACCTATGCGATAGTCTGAGACAACCAGCGTTGTCATTTTCGCGCGAAAAGCGAGCCTCGCAAACATTACCGAAAAGCGATTGGTGTGGGTAGCCGAGTCGTCAAAATATTAGCCAATCAAAATCCGTCAAACTCTACCGAAGCAGCCCGCAACACCAAAACAAGGCGGCGGCCACAAGCGGTAAGCGAACGACTGAATTTTCGATGTTTTGGGTCGATTTGTGCAATTTTGATGACACAAAATTATTTTTTTGACGGAGGAATCGATTTGACGGATTTTCCGTTCACGGATTTTAAATTTTGACGGAAATCCGTCTGTAGACGGAGGACCAGCACCAATGTCTTTGAAAATTCAGAAACCGGTATTTTTCCTCAATTTTTTACCCGACATTACGCTTGACAACGTGAAATGACATTCAGAAGAGTCCAAGTGATGATGTCTTTGAAACACCAAGGGAGAATCTTCATATGACGTGAGAAGCACCACTGCGTTGTGGAGCCTCTAATCGTTGCTGTCACTCCTATAATTATACCCAAAGACATCAGCAAAATAGACTTGAAATTCGCTGTTTCTAGAAACATCATGCACTTCCCATCATATTGAAGTTTCCCCAGTAAATAAACTCAACCTCCGGCGATTGACTGTTGCAGTTATGACTCATATCACTATCGTTCCCAGGCATAATGTCTAAAAATACAATTCTGTGTGCATTCTGTTGCGTTTTTTTCTTCAGTTATTTTACCCGATATCAAACTTGACAACGTGAAATGACATTCAGAAGAGTCCAAGTGATGACGTCATGGAAACACCAAGGGAGAAAATTCATATGACGTCAGAACTATCACTGCGTTGTGGAGCTTGAGTTGGATGGGCAGTGCGTGATGTTTCTGGAAACAGTGGATTTCAAGTCTTTTTTGACGATGTCTTTGGGTATAGACTGACCCACTTTCACCTGATTGCGCAAACTCATAAACAATGGCGAAACGATGCTGAGATCAAGAAAAAACAAAGAAATATTTTCAAACAGGACTGGCATTACATGTTACAATATGGGTTTATTGTATTTATTAATTATGAGCTCAACAACTTACCACATTGGCAAGATCTGCTCATATCAGTTATATGATTGACTTACCCATCACAATGTCAATGAGGTATATCACACCATCAGAAGTTTCTATCATAATTGTTTGATTGCCAGTTGCCGGAAGTCGAGTTCTACAGGAGTCTTGAGTTAAATTGGATGTTCAGTGCGGATTCGCGGATTTCAAGCCACTTTTTCTGTCAACTGGACCAGGCAACATTTGCGGATCAGCGATAAATATTTGTGGAGTTATTACACAAAATCATCCATTTTCATGTCAGTGATGCATGTTAAACACAGAAATGTGCGAAGTAGGTAATTTCTCTTCAATATTTCTCGCAAAAATTACATATTTATTCAGGTCCATGAGTCCATGAATCCGGATCCGGGTCCGTATTATAGTATTTACCGTCAGTGCGTGGTGCCTCTGGAAACAGTGGATTTCATGTCTATTTTGTCTATGTCTTTGGGTATAGTACAGGGCATTTAAAATGTCAATTTTCTCAAAAGATTATGCAATCAAAAATGATAATTAGCAAGAACGAATGATAACAGCATGTTATATTATTCACATTTGTCGGTTATTTGACTGGATTTAGGGCTGTAGTCTAGATTTCATATGCAGGATTTGGCCACATCCAAGCTTTCAGCACAAATGTCTCTGTGGCACATGCATGTGCAAAACAGAGATGTTGACGCTCATATCGTACACATTGCGAGGGAAAACATGCCGATGCATAACATGACATTCAATATAGACTGCCCAGATAATACAAACAAACACTTATACTGAACCACACGTACAAGTTACAACCTGTTCCTCCTGTACTGAGAAAGGGGAAGATTATATTTACCTTTCTGACCAGACGCTGTTCAGTCATTTTTCACCACCGGAAGTGTCAGCTGAGGTGACCTAATTTCGCTAGAGGCACACGCAAACCACATCGCCCTCTTGTGGAGTTTGGAGTGACTTGGGGAGCAGCCCGTTCACAAATAAAGGGCTGATCATCAGAATAGGTCTATTAGGTCATGACAGAGAACAAAAGAAGAAACATGGTCAGAAATTGAAATTTTTTGATAGAAATCGACAGTGAACATACATGTAGGTCTATATTTTTGGGGGTAAAGGGTATCAAAGTGAAAAAAAATTGAAAATCCCCACAAAAAATAATTTTAGCCAAGTTTGAATTGTATGTATCATATGAATTACACCTGAAACAGCACGGGTCCGAGACAGACCATACCCTAACCCCGTGTTAAAATGTGATGATTTTGTAATATATCTATGTTTGGCCTCCTGAATCAACCTCTTATATTAGTTGCTCAATTAGTGAAACATTCATGAAGGTATTACATACCCTATTAATGAATTTCTATAAAGAATAACACCATTGAAACATATCTCATATGAAAAAATATCCCACCAAAAACAGTTAAAAATGGGTTACTTTTTCAAATATTTCGTGTCTGATCTCTTTGTTCAACTCCTTATAATTAATTGCTCAATTAATGAAAAATTTGGGTAGATATTGATCATTTACCCTATAGATGAATCCCTTTAAAGGAAGACACCATTGAAACATCTCTCATATGGAAAAGTTAATGTACAACAAATTATAATTCATAGATTTTTAATTTCTCTCTTATGTTTGACCTCTTAATTTAACCCCTTCTGATAATTGCTCAATTAGTGAAAAATTCTGGAAGATACTAGGGACCCTATAGATGATACCCTATAAAGGACAACACCATTGAAACATCTCTCATAATTATTTTTAATTGCAGACAAGTGCCTTCGGCTGGGAAAGGATGCTGTCTCTCTCTGCTGTGGCTATCCCTCACTTATGCAGCTGTCCCTCACTGCAATAACTGTCTCTCACTGTTGTAACTATCTCTCACTTTGCAGTTATCTCACTTATGCAGCTGTCTCTCACTTGTTCAGTTATCTATCTGTGTTATAAGTGTCTCACTTTTGTAACTATCTCTCACCTATGCAGCTCTCTCTCCCTTGTACAACTATCTCTCACTGATGCAACTGTCTCACATAAGCAACTATCTCTCACTTATGCAGCTGTCTCTCACTTGTGCAGCTATCTATCTCTGCTGTAACTGTCTATCGCTGTTGTAATTATCTCTCACTTATGCAGTTGTCTCTCCCTTGTACAGCTATCTCACTGATGCAGCTGTCTCTTACATGTGTAGCTATCTCACTTATGTAACTGTCTCTCATTTATGCAGCTATCTCTCCCTGTCGTAACTGTCTCACTATTGCAGCTATCTCTCAATATTGCAACTATTGTAACTTTTTCTCACTTGTAATTTTCTCTCACTTTGTGCAGCTATTTGTCATGTCTCAATGCAGCTATCTCTCAGTTATGCAGCTATCTCTTATTTATACAACTATCTCTTATTTATGCAGTTATCTCTTATTTATGCAGATATCTCTTATTTGTGCAGCTAGTTTTGATGTCTCAATGCAGCTATCTCTCAGTTATGCAGCTATCTCTTATCTATGCAGCTATCTCTTATTTATACAGCTATCTCTTATTTATGCAACTATCTCTTATTTATGCAGTTATCTCTTATTTATGCAGCTATCTCTTATTTATACAGCTATCTCTTATTTATGCAGTTATCTCTTGCTGTTGTAGCAATCTATCACTTGCTATCTCTCACTTGTGCAGCTATTTCTCACTTGTGCAGCTATCTCTCAATCGTGCTGGCTAAAAACATCTGCATTTCACCCATATAAGCCCCTTTGTACAAAACCTAGCAGGGCCTCAATAAGTAGGTCAATTTACTGATGGTTGAAAACAAAGCTCTAATACAGAAATATAAGCATATTGTGGGCAATATTTCACATCTAACTACTCTCCTTTGCATCGGGCTCAGTATATAACACCCTCTCCCATTATGCGATCAGATATGTTCAAATAGGCCCGTTCCATTAGCCCTGCCTCCTGATTGTAACCAGCTGCATATGATGACGTAACTCAATTCTATAACTCATTAGCATTTATGAGCGCCCAAATAGTACGACAATTGGTCGCGTCATCGCTAGGCCTATACTGAAGAGGCCTAGTAAAGCTGGGTAACATCTAACATAATTTTGACAAAATAATAAAGTGAAAACTACTCTCTACCTCATATACATATTGCTCAAGACATCGCATAAACTTGCAAAATAAAAGTGAAGTGGGGATTAGTTTAGCGTCCCCCAGAGGGCAACGTAAAAACGCAACAGCGAGATTGCATGCTCTTCTCAGTGGCGAATTTTATTGCAGCCCACACCTCACACAGCAACTTTTTTTTTTCAAATCTCGTCACCCTTCCTCTCTGATCACGTTCATGCTTTTTTATATAAATGATTGTAAATATATATTATTGGTTTTTGGTCCAATTTCAACATTTTTTCACCTTTAAATATTTTTTTGCATTGCGATTTTTTGTGGCAATATATATATCCCCTGGTAGTAATCCATGAAAATTTGAAAATAATTGAAGCATTGCGTCTTATGTTTTTAAATTAAAATGGAATGCAAAGTCAAATTTTCGCAAACAAATTTCAACTTTAACTGAATACTGATTACCCAGCTTTACTCGGCCTCTTCCGGCCACGGGCCGTGGCGCAGTTGGTTAGAACGCCAGCTTATTAGCACCAGTTCCTCTGTTGTGATCCAAAGGTTGTGGGTTCGATCCCCGGCCATGCCGAGATTGAATTCATGATACAATTTCACACATGAGCTGAAGCCCGTGCCTGAAGGGTTAACCCGTTGTCCTTGTAAATCTGTGACCGGGTGGATTGTCATGTCAAGGACCTGCGACATGACAATTCAGTGAGGCAGCACTATATCTGCTACAAGTAGGTCTCATCATGAAATGACTGAAATAATGTTGAAAGTGATGTAAAACCCCAGACAAACAAACAAACTAGGCCTCTTCAATATAGGCCTAGCGATGACGCAACCAATTGTCGTACTATTTAGGCACTCATGAATATTAATGAGCCAGAGATTCGAGTTACGTCATCGTATCGTGCACATGCTGTCCTACTGAAAGACTGTAATTATGTCATCGCATCGTGCATGTGCGGTTGGATACATTCAAGGGGCGGGGCTAATGGAACGGGCCTATTTGAACATATCTGATCGCATAATGGGAGAGGGTGTTATATACTGAGCCCGATGCAAAGGAGAGTAAATACTGATACTCTGCACCATAAGCCATCACTGAAATCACCAGTGGTAGAGGTCCTGCTAGGTAAACATCCTGACCAGAAACCAATTTACTATTGCACCTATCTGAGAACGTATCACTTATTTAAGTAAGCCTATGGTCTAACCAAGTTGGATGTTAAAACAAATCAAATATGTAAAAGTTAAAACAGGAAATTATGCGGCAATTTCAAAATAATGTTTAAAAATGGTGAACAGATGATAAATTCGCCTTGCATTTGTGCAAACATTTTATTAAAGCTTTGCAATAAAACCTATTTAAAATTAAGACCCAATGGGGTTAGAATCTAACCAATACCATTGCACCTTTTTGTTACATCTATACATTATACATTTTAAATTGAATACCACCTGAGTGTGAAACTGGGGTATTTTTTTGAAACATAGAATTTAAGGCATTGATGATGGAGAACAAATATAACCACATTCCGTTGTATATAAACCATGGCAGGAGTCACGTGGCATGGGTTAAACATATTCTGTGTAATCTAGGCTTTCCAATCTCATATGGCTCTGATAATTTTTACGCTGCCTCCAGGTCGAGGCCAGAATTGATTTCAAAACATTATTGATATAAAGATCTCAAATTAAAATGGGCCCGTAATACTAACCATCTCTTTAAGAATCGAGGAAAAGTCAAATGTCTACAAACAATAAAAATAACATAATTCCAAAATCAAGTATGAATATCCCAGCAGACAAGCCTGGCCCAGTTTATGACGCGTGGTTAGATTTTTCTAAAACTTAAAAACATGATAATTCATCTTTTGATGAATTAAAAGCATAAAATATGCCGCTCTGTGTTCGTCTAAAGCTCAAAACTAGTTCTATACATTGAGCAAGGTATCTTCAATTTACACTATCCGAGGTAAATTCTATTCATGAGAGGGATACAACCAAGCTTAAAGCCAACATAAAGAGGAAAGTGTCTGGTCAGGGTACCTGACTCCATCAGATAAACCTGTGCGATCCAGTCGGGCTAGTTGGGGTCAACGGCAATTTTAGTTAATCTAACAGGAATTTCTGTTAGAGTTCATTATGTCATCTTTTCTTAGCCTGCCCTAGTGAATACTTCATCTTAATATTAATAATTTGAAATGTTAATAAAATCTTAATATTTTAAGCTAAGTGGATATATAAAAAACAAAATTGGATATCCTACCATGCTTTAAAGGGTTTCACCAATATATTAATAGATTAACCAGTCAGAACATTCCTTTGGATAAACCAATCAGGTCCAGGGAGACACATGACCTGCCAATGTTGACCTCAAGATGGCAGCCAATGCATCATAACTTTGGGGAAATGCTCTTCTGTGGAGACATTAAATCAATAATGTTGTCCTTAAACAACATATCCATGTCGATCTACCCACATGAGAACCTCCATATGCTCATTACATAACAAGGTCAACTGATTTAAATAACAATTGTCAACTTCCTGTGTATATATATAGTATGTACATATATATGTTGAGCTGGACAATTGTCAACTACCTGTGTGTATATATATAGTATGTACATATATATGTTGAGCTGGACAATTGTCAACTACCTGTGTATATACTTAGGATGTACATATATATGTTGAGCTGGACAATTCTATTTTCTTCCAGACTTGCTCTCCCTGTGACACATACACATTAAATTATTACTACACACATTTCTCCATTCAAATCATGGCTTCATTTAACAATTGAAAAAAGTCATAAATGTTACAATATTTGATATGCTTTTGGAAAAGGGAACTCCTATTCTATGTCATTAATACCGATAGTACCAACATTAATACAGATAAAACTGGAGAACTACTTATGGTACTCTCCATAGCATGACTTCTCTATCATATCAGTCCCTGTCACCTTGGAGTAATTATGAATGGAGGCGTGACGGCCGTTATATGAGCTATGGCGTCATGGTAACGCATTGTCTTACACAATGGATTCAAAATCCTTTGATCCTATCATAGTTGCCGACTTTGGAACAGTGGAAAATTGAAGATTTATATTTAAAAAAAATAAATTGGCCAATGTTCCATTGAAGTTTTTTACCACATTTTAGTGTCTTTTTTATAAAGAAAAATTCAGAATAGTTGCTATTTTGGGTCTTACAATACCATCCACTCAAAATTACTTCAAATAAATCTGTTCATTTCTGTTCTGATTGTTTCAATAATAAATATTATGAAAAAAAGAAGAATGCATATTCAAAATCTTTAATTTTTTGTAACACGGATGGTTCCTTTTTTGACAACCATTGCCGACAGGCAATGGTTGTCAAAAAAAGGAACTATCTGTGTTATTCTGTGATCGGTACGATCATGGGAAATGGGTAGTCATTTCCTGTGGGTTGTAATTCGGTTTTTTCTGTGGTCGTAATTGTTAAAACAACTGACGCCACTGTGGAGTGTTCGTCGTGTGCATGCAATAGATTAGACTGGTGCCGCCCTCCATTCTTGACACGCGGTAGGGGACCAGTCTTTTATACCTCAGTGATGCGCGTATTTATGCGATTTCGAATGAATACGCGCATGTCAATTATTTGTAAAGTATTGATTAGCCATCTTTAGACTGGTTCCCCATCGAGTTATCCTGAGCTATTTGATCCCCAGGGATATAAAATATCTCACGATAAAATATCAGAGATATCAATATTTTCATACATCATGCAGCAATTTCTTAAGTATATATATATAACTTTAATCATCAACTTTACAATTTTCTTTCATATTCACTAACTCTGACTTTGTGATCCAAATTGTGTATCAGTTACAAATAGCTAAATTTAGCTTCATTAGCAGCCCTCACTCTTGTAGACCCTAAGATATCTCTGACTCTGGCTTCATCAATATGCATGAGCCTTGACCTGGGATCATGCAGTCCACCACTGCATGCTACCTGGCCAAGTCTCATTGGACAAAATGCATGCTTTCCTTATATGTTTGGTGAAGGATGAGTTTGGTTGCTCTCAGTCTGGGAAGTCAGTGAGTTGGGGTGAAGCAGGCGTTGAGGCCAGAACTGACCAGACTGAAGCAGCAGATGCCATCTTTCAACAAATTTCAGGTGAGCTTACATTTTATTTTGAACTCCACAAATATTTATTGATTGACATGTATATGAACAAATAGACACAAACGATTAAAAATGTTTACACCACAACTCTTCGCCTCTTTGACATGTTGCTTCAATTTCACTTAGGATATCTGTCTGGCAGACCAGTATAGGTCACACCACTTACCACCCATCCGGTAATTAGGATGGGTATATTCCCCTTACAAAATGACCATTAGCCTTTCCCCGTACCTGATTGACATTCCCCGATATTAGACACGTATTGAGAGCTGTTATGATCATCACAGTCATGAACTCCTTATGGAGGGAAAACAGCTCGAAATACTTTGGTGGTAGAATCCTGAGCTTGGGTCATTTTGAATAATTGTTTGATGAATGTATAACTTTACATGCCTACCGGCAGATATTTTCTAAGACATTTACCAGGGCGACTCACGATGAATGCAGATAACAACCCTCCCCAAGACCCCCCCATTCCACAACCACCCCAACCCCAAGCCCATCATGTTGACCCTGCACCATTAATGGCCGCACAGGCCCACCTCCAAATCCTGGACACCAAACATCCCCCTACTTTCTATGGCCGGTCAACAGAGAAGGCCAAACAACATGTCCACAAGTTTAAAATCTATGCTCAACTTAAACAAATCCACCAGGTTCTGGACCTGGTAAAAACACATTTTGGGCAGTTTCTTGCTGACCGTGCTTTCACATGGTGGTCTCAGCAGGAAGATGTTGAGTTCACCACTGTTCAGGCATTTTATGATGCTTTCATTGCTCAGTTTGATAGGCCTGAACCCAAGTATACAATTCTAACAGAGCTGCAGGCCAGGAAATACCTGCCCACTGATACTCCTGCAGTATACTCTGATGACATTCAGAAAATCTGCCAGAAATTGGAGTATAGTGAACAAGAGACGATACAGTCCTTTATCATGGGCCTGCCTGACCAAATTAAAGGCCTGATAGCTTCACACAACCCAACTACATTCACAGCGGCATACTCAGCTTTATGCAACTTACAGGGACTTCTCCCTACCTCATTCACCCAGTCAGTGGTCCCCCAACAGAGTACTAACAGTGACCTTGCAACCCTCACCACACAGGTGGCTAGATTGACAGAAAAGGTAGAACAGGTATCTCTCAATAATATCTCTGCCCCAAATTATAATAGGGAGGCTCCAAGGCCTTTTTCAGATCAAAGTAGAACCATATGCCAACTTTGTGGTGGTGCACACTCAGCCAGTGTTTGTGGTCATTATATAAATAACACAAATCGCCCTCAGTCACAAGCAAGTACCCTGCACAACAGGCCAAACAGGGGTACAAGACAGCAAACCAATACAGACATTGTCTGCTGGTTTTGCTCTAAAAAGGGGCACACACAATCCCAATGTTTTAGAAGGCAAAGATTGCAACAATATCCCCCAATGCCTGCAACACATAGGAATGCATATCCAAATCAATCCCGTTATCAGGGAAACGGACACGCACGCTCTTGAACCGTAGGGGTAATCAAGAGTGTGTCAATAGCGTTTCCCACAACTATGAACTACCCCTGAGTGACAACTTTGTGAATTTAGTTATTGGTCACACCCGAGCACCATGTATGCTTGACACAGGTGCATCTATTAATCTTTGTTCGTCCAGAGTCATAACTGATTATCCTGAAATTGCATCTGTTGGTACTGTGAAATACAAATTACCTAGTCATCACCCTGATCATGTACATTTGCCAAATGGGCAAACCTTGCATTTGAAAGGAACATTAACAGTGCCAGTTACATTTGGAAAAGTCACAACACACATCACATTTTTCATCATTGACTCATTCAAATACTCATTTCTAATGGGCTATCCATGCATGAAACAATTAGGTGGAGCAATATCCTTCAAAGATAGAGTTTTCTCTATCAATCCAGAATGCAAAGTGTTTTTAGACAAGACCATCACTGTTCCCCCCAAGTCTTCTCTCTACACTTTGGGCAGAGTCAAAGAAACATTGCCAATGGGTTTTGTAGGACAATTTGAGCCAAAATCAACATTCATTTCAGATCATGCCCTTGATATACCTCCCAACTTATCAACAATTGATTCACATTGTATACCACTGAGAATTATCAACTTTTCCCATTCTCCCCTCTTCCTACACAAAAACACTCATGTTGGATCATTTCAAGGTTTGGACACAGCAACTAAAATAGCCAACCCCAAGGATTCCAATAGTCTTCCCTTGCTAAACTCCCTCTGCAGGACACCTGATAAGCAATTAATCAACAGGCATCACCCCATCAACCAGCCCCATGACAGTACACGGCACACGAAGCACACCTTACCAGCAGTCTCCCCCCTCATTGACCTATCACCCTGCAAAATCACTGAGGATGAAAAACAACAATTATGTAACCTCATAGATGAATTCAGAGATGTTTTCTCAACAGATGATAACCCTCCTACAGGATGCACAGCATATCGACACAAACTACTCCTCAAACCTGACTCTATTCCTGTACAAGGCAAATATTTCAAAACGCCCCCTCAATTAAGATATGTTATGGACATTCTCCTACAAGATTACATAAGATTAGGATACATTGAAGAAAGCACCAGCCCATATTCTGCTTCAGCCATGCTTGTTAAGAAACCAAAATTTAAAGAAGTGAAAGACAAAACCAATCCCCTACATTGGAGACTGATCTCAGATCTTCGTGAGATCAACAAACAAATCATCACAACATTCTACCCAATGCCACGTATCATTGACATCCTTCAAGAACTGACAAAAGATGGAAACAATATCTGGACATCTGGCGATTTGACAGATGGCTATATGCAAATAAGTCTTCACCCTGATTCCAGACCATACACTGCATTTAGAGCAAATGGCAGATCATATCAGTACAAAGTTCTACCTCAAGGCTTGAATGATTCCAGTTTTGCTTTCACCAAAGCCATGCAGAAGGTATTTGATGGCACAAATTTATCCACATATTTGGATGATGTCAATTTTGGTGACAACTCATTTGCTTCACACCTGCCCCGTATCAGAACATTTTTCACCAGACTCAGAAAATTCAACCTCAAACTCAAACCCAGCAAATTCCAAGTCTGCAGACCTAAACTTCAAGTTTTAGGTCATGATGTAGATGAAAATGGCTTTAGGCCAGCCAAAGTTAGAACTGAAGCCATACAACATTTCCCCTGTCCACAGACAAAGAGACAGCTCAGAAGACTACTGGGCATGGCTCAGTTTTTCAAAAGATTCATCTACAAGTACAATACAATATGTGCTCCATTGTTTCCACTCACTAGCAAGAAAAACAAATTCAAGTGGGGACAACCTCAGCAAGAAGCATTTGAGCTACTCAAAGTTAAACTACAAGCAGCCCCTCTCTTACATTCACCACAGCTTGACAAACCTTTCAAGCTGTATGTTGATGCAAACCTTAATGGTTTAGGTGCCCTTTTAGCACAACATGACAATAAAGGTCATTTAGTGCCACTTGGATTGGCTAGCAGACTCCTCACACTAGGGGAGCAAGCTTTACCCATAACATTCAGAGAGCTTATTGGCATCAGTTATGGTTTGACTTATTTCAGTGATCTGGTAAAACATGGCAAAACGGAGGTCTATACTGACCACCGCCCACTGCTCACAATTGTCAACCAGTTTTCACATGAAAATCCAAGAGTGCTAAGAAATCTACACAAAATCCACAATTATGATATCTCAGTTCATTACATCCCAGGAAAAGAGAATGTTGTGGCCGATACATTATCAAGGGCAATTCAATCAGGGCATCATGGCATGGACTCAGACTTTGAGGCCACTCCAAGCAACATACCAACATATGATAATGACCTTGATGCAGATAACGTACCAGCTGCAAAAATTCTAAAATATGAAGCAAACCCGATCATCGGTGGCAGATCATTACGGGACACTCCAGCAAGAAGGTCCACAAAGGATCCATCACTCACCAACCATGCAGCCAAAAATACCTCCCTTGGCAAAACCACCGTTTTCACCTCAGGTACTCCAAATAAGGAATACAATCCCACCGCATCTCCCCAGCTTCCTGTACCAAGCATTTCTGCACCAAATGCCCTCACACCTGGGCCCCCTTCCTACATTGCTCCAAGACAAGATAACACTGGTAATGACCAAAATGTGCCTTTCAAGCATGCTAAATCACCTCGCCACGCTCATCAGCCCACTCAGCCCCCTAATGAACTTTCCAGCACCACGCCTTCTGATAATGAGAGCACACCCCTAACTCCCATACCAGAAACATATGACCTCAACTTGGATTCAATAGAACTATTACAAAGACAAGATCCATATTACTGTCACTTGATCTCTTACCTTGAAACTGGCCAGGAACCGTTGGACAAAAATATAGCCCGCAAAATCTTCAGAGATAAGAATGATCATGCTTTAAAGAACAACAGATTGTATTTCATTTACAAGCCAAAGAGAAGAAAAGACTTCCAGCAGTCTTGGGACCTGCACTTAGTCATTCCTGCTCCCTTGAGGGAAAACATACTGCAACTCTGTCACTCTGACAAAATAATAGGTCAGCATTCAGGTATCTCCAAAACCATTATGAGGCTCTATCAGCAAAAAGTACATTGGAACACATTAAACAAAGATGTCATTAGTTATGTGGAAACCTGTCCTGAGTGCCAAAGTTACAAAGTCTCCACGCCCAAACTGAATCCCATCCAAAACTATGATGTCACAAAAGGCCCTTTCCCTTTCTATTGTGTGCATGTCGATACATATGGTAAGCTACCAAAAAGCGCTGAAGGATACCAGTACTTAATAGGATTCTGTGATAGGTTTAGTAGGTACCTTATACTAGAACCTGCAAAAACAAACACAGCCAAAGAAGTGGCTCAGATCCTAATCGACAGACTGATTCTCATCTATGGATGCCCAACAAAAATACATTCAGATCAGGGGCAGAATTATGTGTCACACCTTCTACGCGCTCTGTACAAAATGTTAGGTATCAAAGGTACACATTCCAGTAGCTTGCATCCTCAATCAAACAGTATCATTGAAACAAAATGGAAACATGTTGGCCCTGCCTGTGCAAAGTACTTGTCGTCTCACTCAAATTGGCCACAGTTAATCCCATACATCGCATTTGCATACAACTCGTCACCAAGTGAAGCCCTTGGTGGACTCAGCCCAGCTGATGTTGTCTTTGGTCACCCTTTAACCACCCCACTTCAAAATCAGCTCCATATTCCTGACAATATTAATGTAGATGTCCAGCTTTATGTGAAAGACATCAAGTCAAGGATTGAAACAACCGACAAATTTGTCGCAGAAACGTTACAAGAGAATCATGTTAGGTCAGTTTCACAAAAGAACAAACAGAGAACACTACTTAAGTATGATGTTGGTACACCTGTTGCCCTTTTCTGCCCAACCCTCACGAACAGGAGGGACCACACACCAAAATTCCATTCAAAATGGAAATTGGGCTATAGGGTGTGGGAAATAAAATCCAACATACATGTACTTCTATTTGATGAAACCAAAAACTGTGTGATGCGAAAACCAGTTCACATTGACCGCATCAAGCATGCCCCAGTCAGGGTAGCCCCTATCACTGCCGATCAGCCAAGGATGGCTAATAGTGCGGGCATCGCACCCCACTTCAATGCTGTCAATGTCATTCAT
This sequence comes from Amphiduros pacificus, assembly GCA_949316495.1. Classification (NCBI taxonomy): domain Eukaryota; kingdom Metazoa; phylum Annelida; class Polychaeta; order Phyllodocida; family Hesionidae; genus Amphiduros; species Amphiduros pacificus. The sequence goes on from OX439001.1 coordinate 46,133,777, forward strand.
TCACCCTCATCATCATCTTGCCTCTCATCATCCCGGCTAGAAATTTTGAATGCTTTGCACGAGTACGATGCAAGCCCATATAGGATTAGTAAGGTTGTCTCTAAAAGACAAGATGAGGATGGAAACTGGCAATACAAGTGCCAATTTTATTCCTTTCCTCCAGACTATGCAAGGTGGATTGATTATGTCCAGTTGCCACATGCGATACAACAAATGATCAAAACTGCCCACTTTAAAGTGCGAACCACACAGAAACGACTGATTGGAACTCTAAAATCTGATAGTCAAAAGGACACACCAAAAAAATGTGTCATAGACGATCAGGTTGAGGATGTTGAAATTGAAACTTTTAAGCTTAGGGTTTTAAATGCAACAAATATGTTACAAGTCCCCAGGAGCAAATTAGCATCAAGATTGTTCACTCCACAATTCTTGAAGAACAAAGCTGTGCACAGCTTGAAAAGTGTTGATAGGCAGTCAGTGCCACCTGAACCTGTTAGTTTTGTGACATAACACGGTCATGTCAGGTTATTAAGTTTAAATGGCTGTTTATGTTTTCAAATATAATGAGATAAAGTATTGAGACAAAGTATTGATGTAAAGTATTGAGATAAAGTATTGAGTTAAAGTATTGAGTTAAAGTATTGAGTTAAAGTATTGAGACAAATTATTGAGACAAAGTATTGAGATATGAGATATTGGGCCCCAAGCAATGTGTAATGTGTAAAGTACAACTTGCAGTGCTGCAGCTATTTATTTCTGTTTAACACTGAGGTGTGATGAGATAGCATTTTTATCATGAGATAATGTTCTTTCCAACAAAATTTCCAATTTAAGTCGACAACTTTGGATTTTTTCAGGATAAGTTTTATAATTGTCTCTGATTATCTCTGCCCTTCTCTCACACTCAGTGATATGAACACAGGATCCTGGAAAACCAATTAACATTTGAAGCAAGTTGGTTGTACTCACTGACCGGTACACATAATTTATGATGGAATAGAATCTCATGTTAGCATTTTCTATAAGCTCCTATATTTGTTCATATAGGTCACAAGGAAGCCAATAATCTTAGGCTCCAATCTGACCACTCACTGGGATCATTTGCATAGAGATCTAAAATTTGCATAAGCAGACCCTTTTAAATTATGGGTCATCTGATCCCTATGTTGCCCCACCCCCACGCACAATCCTCCCCCAATCAGGCCAAGTCTACCCCAAATAAAGGATGCAATTCTGCTTAATTGCCTTGGAGGACTGGCCTGATCCTCTGCTAATTAGCTCGCTACCTGAGCCTTGTGGTGATGCCAGGCCCTCAGTAGCCCAATATGGCACCCAAGCCACACAGGACCTCAGCTGCCTTGCTCAAAGCAGATCCCCCTATCCCCCTCCCTCGCAGTTTTCTTTTGATCGCCAAGCAACACATATCATCGCCAAGCAACACAGATCATTGGTTCCACAAGGTAATAAGGACTTCAAGACAGTCAAAAGGTAAGTAGAAGAATGTGTATTCTTAAAATGTCATTGTTTACTGTAATGTTTATGCTCAGAAAACTCTGCACTCCATGAGTCATAATCCAATTTCCAAAATGTGCACTATCACATAGTAATTGTAATTGTCACTATAATACTTAAGGAGAACATGGAGCAGAGTGAGCACGTATAATACATTTATTTCCTTTTCAGCTCTAATCTTATTTTCATTTTTAGACTCTGTTGACCAATAATTGGTTGACATATTGTAAGTATCATCCCACTAAAATCATTGCATATCATCAATCGCCACAACTTGACCAATGTGTAAAGGCTAGTCTTGTGACGCAAAATTTCCATTCTCACATTCTTTTCACACATGTTCCCCATTTCCTTTCATCAGAGCAACAGCGACATGTACAGCATGCAGGAAAATTACTGTATCTAAATTGCCATCTCTCTGACCCCAGTTACCAGGGCAGATTAAAATGTAAACGCCTCAAATACAAACAATTATATTCTTACTTTTAATTTATTCACGTGGGATGAGCATAATCCTGTATTTAATGGATTATGTAACGTTTATAATCCTGTGTTTAATGGATTATATGAATTTCTATCTAATAAGTATTCTTTTAAATGTGTTGCTCACTGCAAAAAAAAAAAAAAAAAATCACTGATCCATGTGTAAGGGCAGTTTAATTCCCACAGTGCAGCACACAGCTAGTAATTTATGTTTTCTTTCATTTTATCACAAATGATATGCAATGAGTTCTTCAAATTCATCCACCTGACCTATGTGACTGGGCTGGTATAAATAACCTAATATATCTATCTTCAAAATACAAGCTCCCCAAACTTTGAGCTTGTAATTCACAGGATGTATTATATATCCATTTAACTAACTGAATGGTGTTTTTGATTTTAGTGTGCTGGCTTGCAGGTCTGAGATACCGACAATCTTCAGATCTGATGTGAAGTTGATGTGCATGTTATCATGTTATTGTATAGATATTTATAATATAATATGTTAGATTAAATGTTCATTTGTGCTAAACTAGAGGTAGTCAATCTTTTGCATCACCTATGCATTGTCCCAACACTCACCCCCAGTAATTTATCCTTTCCTGGTAAAATCCCATCCAGAGCAGGTAAATAAATCCTTGCAGCTCTGCATCTATATAGTGACTGACCCAAGCCACGCTGTCCCCTCACCCTGGCCACCCCTTATCAGCACTAATTATCTTGACCCCTTTCTCAGGTTAGCAACTTCCTCTGTGAAATGATGTGACTCTCATTAACCCCATCTGTATATTATACAGGCCAAACACATGTTTTCAATTAGACTGACCTCGACCTCAGTACAGAACCTTCAATCTAGAGCAATAAATTGTTTGTTGCAAATTTTCATAAAATAGGTTTCTTTTAAAATGTATTAACCTTTGTTCAAGGATTATCCTTGTAATAATCTTTATCTACAATAAATTGTTTATTGTAATAATACCACTAGGTATCTCTTTATATGATATTTTAAGTATTTCACTTATTTTTTATAAGAAGTTGACTTTTAATGACATTGAGTAACAATGCCAGTGACATATGTCTATATTTCCTTTTATCTTTATCAATGTATGTGTCTAAATGATGTTATTGTTGTATAAGTTTTCCAAATATGAGTGTGTATACTGCTCTGTATATTAATGTATTTCCAGTAATCAGCTGAAGTTACAAGTTGCTGCAACTACCAGGTGGCCAGCTTTTATCATGGGTCCCGTGTTTTAATCAGCATATCAAAGACTGGCATGTTGACCCAAAGCAAAATATATAAGACTGTATATATTTATTATCGAAGACCATATGGACTGCCATAGCATGTCAGGCCGCTACCAGAGTGTAGACACTGTCATGCGTGATTCACCAGCCATCACCAGCTCTTCTTATACCCCACCTGGAGAACAAATTAGCAGCAACGCCCATCAGCTTTTTCACTATCTGGAGATTGTGCAACCCTTGTCATGCTTATTGTGCTACCAAACATGCTCTCAGTATGAGCAATTAAGGACAGATATCCTGCTGCTCCTGTGTAACACTTCCGGTGGCGTAGCCAGAAGTTGTGTTACATACTTGTGAGTCAGGATGATAATGACCTTACAGACACTCGGCAAGTACAAGGATCACGAGAAACTTTCAGCAACATCATTTACTACCTAAACATGGACAATTTATTACGATTATGCGATATGGCTTTTGTTTCTCTTCATTTGCATAATTAATGTAACTTTATTTAAATCAATTAATTTATATCAACTTCTTTGTTTACTCTTTAACTCATAGTATTATTTACTGTTACAACTTAATCTAATGAAGTTCTTTGCTTAATTTTATTTTTATTATTACCACCTTATTCTTTGTATTTATTATGTAATTCACTATTATTAAAGTAACGAGGTCAGTTGACACATTTTTATAATGTTTGTTGAAAATGGTAACGCTTTTTCAAAGCACCACCATTTTCAATTTTACGCCGGAGTATTTATCCTGAGCTATTTGATCCCCAGGGATATAAAATATCTCACGATAAAATATCAGAGATATCAATATTTTCATACATCATGCAGCAATTTCTTAAGTATATATATATAACTTTAATCATCAACTTTACAATTTTCTTTCATATTCACTAACTCTGACTTTGTGATCCAAATTGTGTATCAGTTACAAATAGCTAAATTTAGCTTCATTAGCAGCCCTCACTCTTGTAGACCCTAAGATATCTCTGACTCTGGCTTCATCAATATGCATGAGCCTTGACCTGGGATCATGCAGTCCACCACTGCATGCTACCTGGCCAAGTCTCATTGGACAAAATGCATGCTTTCCTTATATGTTTGGTGAAGGATGAGTTTGGTTGCTCTCAGTCTGGGAAGTCAGTGAGTTGGGGTGAAGCAGGCGTTGAGGCCAGAACTGACCAGACTGAAGCAGCAGATGCCATCTTTCAACAAATTTCAGGTGAGCTTACATTTTATTTTGAACTCCACAAATATTTATTGATTGACATGTATATGAACAAATAGACACAAACGATTAAAAATGTTTACACCACAACTCTTCGCCTCTTTGACATGTTGCTTGAATTTCACTTAGGATATCTGTCTGGCAGACCAGTATAGGTCACACCACTTACCACCCATCCGGTAATTAGGATGGGTATATTCCCCTTACAAAATGACCATTAGCCTTTCCCCGTACCTGATTGACATTCCCCGATATTAGACACGTATTGAGAGCTGTTATGATCATCACAGTCATGAACTCCTTATGGAGGGAAAACAGCTCGAAATAGAGTGTCAAGAACATCGTGTATATACACAGATGGCGGCAACCAGTCTATGGCTGTACGCGCCATTTTCGGGTCACGTGACAGGGTCAAATGAGGTGCGCTTTGTTTACAAATGTTTGTAACGATAAATATCTTGTTTCATGTATCAATTTTTAAAAATACAGTAGTTGTCTGAGGTATAAAAACAAAACATACACTCGTCGGTCAGCTGGGTGAGCGGATTCAGTTCGTTGGTGATGGCGGACGGATACCCTTCGCCTTCGGCTCAGGGTATCCGTCCGCAATCACCAACGAACTGAATCCGCTCACCCAGCTTCCCGACTCGGTATGTTTTGTTATAGTATTCGGCGTATGAACACAAAATAAAAGAAGTGCTGTCATCGTTTTCGCCCATCGTTTCACAAAATTATCTTTATAAATTGCTTGGAAATGATTCCCAATCGATAGAACAAGGAATTTTAAGTAAGTTAAGTGGTGTAAATCGGACATTTAGAACAGAAATGACATGCACAAGTCTGATCGATGTTTTGCGGTTAGCGCCTGAGCGATAATAAAGAAACTTACGTAATCGAGCCTGATAAGGCACATCTTTGCACCCAGTTGTGCTAGAAAATTCGTTCATATACCAAATTAAATGTTTTTAATAGATGAATGAATATTTTTGATTTTTGTTTTGTTTATTGCAAGTTTTGTTTTGTTTATTGCAAGTTTTGTTTTGTTTTTTTTTTCCCATCCGTGTTACATTGTGGAGCACCACTTTTTCTTGTTTATACATGTTTGTAAAAATTGTGTCTCTATTCATGTAACTTTGTAAAAAAAAAATTAAAACAAAATATCTTTATGATACAGGATTTATAAATTCCTGCTACAGTTTTATATTGTTCATTTTTTATTGATTTTAAATTATGACATAAGACAAAGTATCTATGACGGCGCATAAATTGGCAGGGATATAAATTGCATTTTCTGATAGTATATTTTTTACTGAAAAAAATGGTATATTTTTCTTATCTGCCAATATATGCACCAATAATCAAAAATATACTGGAAAGACAAAAATAACAATAAAGTACATGATTTCCTGATAATCTGAGAGGAAAACAGAAATTTTGACTCATTTTCATAAATATGAGATGGATTTGAAAATCTCTTCATAAAATCATCTACGCTTGGAGCAGAGAAATAAAATTTATATCCCCATAATCTGTATGAAAAAACGAACATTTCAATTACGATATGTTTAACTCTAAATTCTGGTTTTGATCACTTAAAGTAGATTTGAAAAAAAAATTACGTCAAAACTTTCATATCTTGCACCTATATGGCGTCATCATAACAATGGGTATGGCAGCAACTATGATGCGCCTTTTGATCTTGCGACGTTGCGCCTCCATTCATAATTACTCCAAGCTGTCACTAAAGATGTAATGGTGCACACAGAATCGACCGGAAGTCATCAGGATTCATTGGCTGTACACGATTGGGTCCGGCAAGTTAGCTCGGGTTATCCCGTTTCTCCACGATTGAGCCGGCGGGTTCCGGTGGCGGAAGGCGGCGGACGCCGACCTCCACCTTCTGAATACCCTCGGCGAATTCGGCGGGACAAAATGGAGGATCCGGCGATCTGCCGCTCTCACCGCCGGCTAGACGGCGGGTGCCAATCGTGTACAGCCAATGGCGGTAGTGTTCTCCAATCACCAATTGGCAAAGCCCAGATAGGTGATCTGGAGGGGTTTGTCGAATATCTATGGTCTCTACCAATTACAACCAAATAAAAGTTTAGTGGAGTTGATTGAGCTCTAGTTAAGTAAAAAGTCGCCAGCTGCAATAACTGTGGTAAACCTGTTTAAATGTCAAAATTGTACACGATTGGCACCCGCCGTCTAGCCGGCGGCGAGAGCGGCAGATCGCCTGATCCTCCATTTTGTCCCGCCGAATTCGCCTAGGGTATTCAGCGGCCTTCCATCACCGGCACCCACCGGCTCAATCGTGGAGAAATGGGATAACCAGTGCTAACTTGCCGGAACCAATCGTGTACAGCCAATGTTAACTGAAATAGATTCTGTTTTGTTCTGACAGCTAAACTGATTGGTCAGTTTATGCCTCAGACAACTGCTTACAATTTATGACCTGATATTGGTCAATTCAGATTTGATGATCTTTTTGTGAGTAAGGCAAGTAATCATAACTTGTGGAATTAGAAATTTAGGATTGTATCAAATATTGGGCAATGATTGCAGAGATAATAATTGAAGACGACCTCTGCAGTGTACACTTATGGAGGCATTGGCGGCATTGGCACCATTTCCAAGAAGTGATCTGTACACATGTGGGCAAGAAGTGATCTTTGCACACGTGAGCTGAAATGCATTTGCGAGATGTGTTATTTTAAAAGAGTGGTTAATGTCATATTATATTGTTCAAAATTTGCAGAATGTGAATCCAGGATACATGGATGTTGAGTGGGAATTTCATGTGATGCGTGTGTGAGGTGAACATCATTTTCAAAATTACTTCAATTATATTGTGACGAAACCTAAATATAATGCTGCTTCACTTAGTTGTTATGTCATAGGTTTTTGGCATGACAACCCGCCAGTTACAGATTTCTTAATGGTTAATTATTCAGGCATATGGCTCAGTTTTATGTGAAATTTTAACTTGAGAGCAAATCCTGGCTATTGCAGGGATCAAACTCAGGCCCTGTTGATGGGAAACCTGAACCCTAACCAACTGCCATTGGCCCATGGCATTGGCCCATTGCCCCACCAGTAAAACCTTCATATATTTGTAAGGACTTATTGCCAGAGGTAATTACCAAATAAGGATCCTAAATATCAGAGCTTACATAAACAAATTGGGAAACCTCAATGATGAACTGGGACTCTTTGGCCTTGTCACATAAGCATAACAGCATAAACACTGTTTTTCATAAAATGTTGGCCAAAGGTCTGAGTGAAAAGTCACTCATTCTTAGATTTCCACCTTTCCCAAATGACCAGAATGACCAAAGTTAAAACTCAACCAAAATAAGACTATGGTTGATAAACTGGATTCCAGGGTTCTCTCCACTGAATAAAGTCCCATCTTATCAATACAAGTTATAGCATCAATACAAGTTATAGCACTTTAAACATTGCAGTTAAAAAGATAGTTCATCTTTAATCAGACATATGATTATGAAGAAAATGATTCATAAGTTATCATTCATATCAGTTATCTTATATGTATGGGCTCAAACTTTGTTGTGAATAAACTTAGTAATCCTGATAAATCACCTCTTATATACTGTCACAATAATATATCAAGGACATCAAAATAGTAGTATAAATTGTTTAAGTGCACTATTTAGTGATATTTGCATGCATGAATTGCAGTAATCTGGATATCGTGTAAAATCCACAGTATTTCTTATTTTTCTTATGATATAATTAAACAATGTACTTGATGCCTCAAACTCTATATAAAATATGAATAAATATTATTCGGAATAACAATGAATGTAATGCTTTAAAAAAGAAAATGTAAATGAAAATGATTCTTTTCCTTACTCCTAAAAATATAACTTATCGCATTGACATTTAACTTATCATATTGACGTGGTTTTGTTTAGGGGTGCATGATGCTCTTTCTAGCTTCCTAACTTGGATGAAAGATTTGAAAGAAGCCTTTTTCTAAGCATGGAGTAATTATGAATGGAGGCGCAACGTCGCAAGATCAAAAGGGACATCATAGTTGCCGCCATGGCCATTGTTATGATGACGCCATACAGGTGCAAGATATGAAAATTTTGACGTTTTTTTTTTTCAGAGCTATTATAAGTCACAAAAACCATGATTTAGAGTTAAACATATCGCAAATGAAATGTTTGTTTTATCATACAGATTATGGGGACATAAATTTTATTTCTCTGCTCCAAGTTAAGACGATTTTATGATAAGATTTGTACATTCATATCAAAGTTATGAAAATGTATTAAAAATTGTTATTACGACCTCAGATACTGAGGAAACCACGTGTTTTATTGTTATGTTTTCTTTCCAGTTTATTTTTAGTTATTGGCGCATAAATTGGCAGCTTAGAAAAATATACCACGTTGTTCAGTGGAAAAAATACTATCAGAAAATGTAATTTATTGCCCTGCCAATATATGCGCCGTTGTAAATAAATTGACCTGATACATATTATGTCATCATTTAAAATCAACAAAAAATAATAATAAAAAAATGCAACAAGAATTTTATAAATGCTATATCATTAACAATATTTTGTTTTAAAATGTTTAAAAAGTAATATGAAATGTGACACATTTTCTATTAACATGAATAAGAAATAAAAGGTTTGAAAGAAGCCTTTTTCTTTTTTTCATAATATCTGTTATTGAATAAACAGAACAGAAAAGAACAGATTTGTTTGAAGTCATTTTGAGTGGATGGCATTGTAAGCTTCAAAAGAGAAACTATTTTGTTTTTGTCTTGAAAAAATAAACCAAAATGTGGTATAATACTTCAAAAAAACTTTGGCCAATTTATTTTTTTTAAATATCTTCAATTTTATTTTTCACAGTTCTGAAGTCGGCAACTATGATAGGATCAAAGGATTTTGAATCCATTGTGTGAAACAATGCGTTGCTATGACGCCATATCTCAAATAACAGCCGTTGTGCATCCATTCATAATAACTCCAAGCTTACAGCTTCTAGGGATCTCCATCACAAGTGACTTGTATTGCCCTCTTTTTGTTTCTTTCAGGATATTTGTACATTTGTTTCTTTAATCGTAATAGATTTCCATGTCAATGTCAAGTCCAAACATTTTCAAGACTCACCAATATCCTTTTCATGTGTTTCTCTTTTATTCTGTTTCTCATCATACCAGATTGCCTTTCTCTTTTTTTTATCTATGTATGGGATATGGGATACCTAACATTCCATTCAAATCCTTGTTGTCTTGAGGTAAATTATCAAGGGTTGAACTGGTAACTTTTATTGCTGACAAAGAATATTAATCTCCAGATGGCACATTGTACAGAGGTGATAATTATGCATCCGGTTACTCTGCCGCGGCATTGTGAGGTTGGAGGTTGAGTCATAAATCCTGGATCTGCTATGGAGAGTAACACCCTGTTCAACCGAGCTGAATTGATTGGTGCAATTGGCACCACGTGTTGACATACATTGTCTATTAACACGGTCTGATGCAAATGAATGAAAAGTACACAGGGACCAGCAAATCAATTTAAGAAATCTCGCAACTCTCCAAGCACTCATCACCCATCGTAGACATTCAATGTTTATGAACATTTTTCAGTTAGGGAGCCAATTTCAGAAAGATGCTTATTTTGGGGGTAACTGGTCCCTCAAAACACATGGTTTAATTTCAGTGTATTAATTAAGGATGAAGATACATTGGGGGTATGTTTTTCATGAACAACATATATATGTTGTTTGTTTAGATTTTGATATATCACTGTTGCCATCCTGTATCATAAATGTATCGAAATGCCCATTCCATTTGGAATTTAAATTAACTGAATTATATGAAAAGCTTAACAGGAAACTCGGGACCAATGCTCCTGTGATTATGACGTGCATAACGCGTAGAGTTCATTTGCATATACATTTTATTTACTTGATTTATTTCTTGGAAAAAACACTAAAGAGTGCATGAAAACATAGGGTTGTCCAGCACAGAAATGTATGGGTATATTTGAAGAGATTTACCCTGCGCCTGCGCGGAATCAATCAGATGTTGCTTGTTTACGGCAATCACAAATACGTGCACACAAACAAGAAAACAAACATTCGGGTGTCAGGGGGATTCTAATGATATAGAATGGAAAGGGAACATATTGATGTCATAAAATACCAAATGTTTTTGTGTTATATTCTGTTTACTTGACCTGAAACATAAAAACATGAGAAAGCGTTTATCAGCCATGGACGTTCCACGGATGTCATATATACTGGAAAGACTTGTATTAGCAAATGCTACATATTGAGTTGAATCTCGTGAATAATCAGATCATTATTTGAAACAGAAATACCCCGCTTGTGAAAAAAGATGTTCAGGAATGGATATTTCTTATTATTTAACATCATCACCTTAAAATACACAAATGGAATTCAAGAATGTAAGTGACTTTTATTTTAACATTTAAAGGTGCCAAAGGATTGTTGTTATACATGTATATCTTTGAAGATCTTTGAAATTAAACCAAAGAAAAAATCCCTACAATCATTTTGGTAAGCTGATTAAAATGGGCCTTCAGTTATCATTATTTTTATTTTTTTTAGATTCTTGTGTAATTTTTACATATTAAAAAGTAGAAAAGGCCAGTAGCCAACTTCTGATTATAATCATATTTATTTTATTATGTTTATTCAGCTTTTTCTCGGCCATTTAATTCGATACCCTCCTGTAAATTTAAACCCTCAGAGCATTTCTGCATACATTTTGATGAAGTTCATTAATAAGTGTATGAGGATGAACCTAAATGAATATAAACTGATATTGACACATTTATCCTTGCTAAGTTTGACACTTCAGACAGACAATTTTAATAGCTTATTATTTCTCAAGGATTCACTAAATCGTTAAATCTGTGAAAAAAATAAAATGGAGTGAATCTACACTTTCACTTCGGGGTTTAAACTAAATTGAACATGTAATAAAAAAAACCTTTACTTGTGAAGAGTTAGCCATTTGTAAATAACGAAAACAATTTCGCCCTAAATTCTAAATCCAATAAAATCAGCCGAGATAAAAGAAGGGGATAAAAGACGGATCTGACTAGGTCCGGGGAAGTGAGACATGTTTGGGTAGTGTTGACTTTCAAAGGTTCAATATCGTATGCATATGGCCATGAAGGAATAAAAACCTCAATTCTCCTGCTATTCATCGCCTATGACAGCTCAGAATGGGCGCATTGGCATGTGTGGTCCCCTTGACGTATGCTAAAATTAAAAAGTAATATTGATAGATGGACAATTCCATTTGAAACATATACGTATATTTAATACCCGATGTCCAAAAACACGTTTTGATTTAAAATTTTGATAACTCAATAAATTTATTTAAAAAATGGTTGAATATTTAAGGACTGAATTTATAATTAAGAGTAATTATTTTTATAATATTACTGAACGGTAGTTCCCATGCACGCATTTTTAGCTTCTATGATTCATGTCACAGCACAGGATCATCAAATAGAGGAAGATAAGCTTCTTGTACAAAGTTTCACTAATAAAAGCATTTTGATTTTATCGTTTTAATTGTCAAAGCCAATTCATTGCAGCTGACAATAATACAAAGGCAATGGCTAGCTAATTAAGGGCACATTGGGGTCAACTTTGCTTGTCCCTTAAAAATGAAAAGTGCATGACAATCTACTGAAGAAGTACCTTAATAACTCACAAATAAGAAAATGTGGATAGCTTATGAAATGCTTAGATTAAAATCAGTTCACCGTGAAGTCAATGATCAATAAAAGTTTGACATATTTTTTATTCAGGCATCTAAATATTCTCAGTTTAAAGACACCATACATCAACGCCTTGGGATTCATAGAAGACAGTATGAAAGTCGTTGTGTTAATAATAATATAACATTTGGTTGGACAAAAATTACAGCCAACGCTCATCATCTAAGCTCTTATTTCAATGTTGAATATGCTCTATACAATGATTCCACAATATTGCCTGTAGATATAATATTTATTGAAATTATGGTTGTCGACAGGGTTTGTGACTCAGCTGTGTCCTGGCAGTGTGGGACCTTCCTATGGAGAAGTGCTGAGCTTTGACCCATCGCAGAAAAATGACGTCAATGGAACAAGTACTTGGGTAGTACCAGTCAGTGACCTCGACTGTTGGGTCACGCTGCGTGGCAGGCCAAATTCTGAAATCACGCCCCAAGTTTATAATACCCTAACATGGAGAAGTGGTGACTTTTCCTTCAGAGGGATAGGGTATGGAAGTGGTAACACAAACAATGCAAACAGTTCTACACAGTCCGCTTGCAGTTCTGCATACTTGGAGATATATCAAGCCACAGACAACGGTAGACATATCGGGGCACCTGTGATTGGTCCACTCTGTGGAACCTCATCGCCTGGGACATTCACGACAACCTCCCAGTCCATTGTCCTTCATATCTACATAGAAGCTCCAGTGGTGGTGAATGAAGCAACAACCGCTGTGGTGGGGTCCAATAATTCAGCCAATGGTACAACCGATGTTACCACAGAAGCGGCTGTTGTGACCGCAGCGTCTGCCTTTACTACCCAGGCTGGGAATGACACTTCTAATACCACCTCTTCTCCCCTCCCTTCCGATCCAGCCGGCTTCACTGGACCCTATATTAAGTTCACTGCAGACTTCACATCGTATTTTATTGGTAGGTCCAAAGCAAAACTTTTATTTTAAAATCTAGTGAAGTATCAAGTTGTAACAGCTACGATTTATAGTCAAAATCCAATAGCCAATAAGCCACAAAAAAAAGAAAAAAAAAAGGAAAAGAAAAGAAAATGGTGATCCACTTGATAGATAAATAAATAAACTAACGTTTTTTCGTATTAATAAAATGCACATATATCTTTCAGGTAATTGCAGTGATGATGGTGAGTTGAATGACGTCAACCAGTTACAATGTCTCAATGGAAGGTGTATATCTATGTCACTGAGGTGTGATGTCTACTATTCTGATAACTGTGGGGATTACGGTGATGTCCATGCTGACCCACCAGGGTCCTGTACATGTAAGCTAACCTCATACAAGATATGAAACCATTATATAAATAGTTATGGAATCTTGCAAACATTTATGGCTTCTGAAGAAAGAAAAAAACAAAATAAAAAACAAAAACAAGAAAACAAAAATAAAAAGCAACAGCTCCCAAAGAAAAAAAAGCAAAAGAAAAAAAAACTAAACAAACAAACAAACAAACAATATAACCACAACTTAGTTTATATATTCTATTTGTGCAGATATAGCTCCTACTTTAGCTCCACCGGGCCCAGACCTGAGTCCAATATGGATTGCTTTGGGTGCACTTTTAGCTCTGGCCGTGTTATACTGGTGCTGTTGGAGACCTGGCTGGTTCCCGTGGAGGGTATGTCGTCTGCGCAATGTCAGTTGTTGCCGGTCCTGTCACCGGAAGTGCTGTGGTTGTTGTCTGGCTACGGCCTGCTGTGGGATGTTCTGCCTCAGCAGCGGATGTTGTGGGCCCCCAGCTGGCTGCTTCAAGAGCTGCTGCAAGACAGCAACCAGGACCGAGACTGGGTATCCTGAGAAAACCCCGGATGATAAAGGAACCCCAAGCAGAGGAACCAATCCCTGTTCCTGCTTCCCTTGTTGCAGAAGTAAACCTGGTAAGACGCCGTGAACCAAACACGTTGGATGTTTCTCATTAGTTTCAAAATATCAACATAGATCTGGACATTTCTTGAGGTTTCATTTGAACACATTGTTCTTTTTGACATTGTTCATGGTATGTTTGTTGTATTTCAGATCATTACACTGGGGACACTGAAGGAGCTCATTCTCTTGATCCAGGTGGCGCTGCAGGATGGGAGAACTTTGCTTTCGACGATGGCGCTCATGTTAGAGAAACCAGGTAGTCAAGGAAAATTATGTAAAAGTTGTATATAGAATGGTGATAAAAGATATCATGATACTTTAATTCATTTGAACTATCCTTGTCAGATATTTAGGAAAATAACTGTTCTCTTATGATCTACATTGATACAATAAAACTATAATATGAGTCTTATTTTTTTTATTTACCCAATAAGAAGGTAATTGATTAAATAATTTGCAAACGCTCCCTTATTTGAGTGAAAGCAAGTGTTTATTATGAGATTACTTTCCTTATTTGAATTTTATATATATATTTATTTAAAGCCATTAATGTAACATATGAAACACACATATAAAGTTTGCTTTGGAAACCGCCCCATTAGATGTTCACATGTTTTTCCCTTCAGCCAAAATACCTGACAAAAAGGAAAGTCAGGTCAGGGTACCAGCGGTAGAGATTAAGAATATGAGTTGAGGTCCTGCTGAGAAAACTTGTGATTAGTACTCAGATTAGTGGGGTGTGTGGTCACTTTCACTTTGTCTAAAATAGGCAAATCACTGCACACACATCTGTGCATTATTACTACACACATTTCTTCATTCAAATTGTGGTTTTATTTGACAATTTAAATAATGATTGCAATATCGGATTCTTTTTAAATATAGAAATTCTAATTCTATATTCTTAATGGTGTTTACACAGCTATGAAACTAGAGAACTATTTTGGAGGCATTGACACCATTTCCAAGAGGTAATCTTTGCACATGTGAATACATGTATTTTTGGCAGATTCCACATTTTGAAGAGCTTGAATATTGTTTTGGAATAAATAATATACCGATCTGATGGAATGTATTTCAGAATGAGCATTGTTTGCAGGTATGTACACCTCTCTTGGTAGGTATATAAGGTTAGCATGTAATTATTTACATTGAATATGAGATGTGTCATGTAATGCACTGAAACATTTTGTATATTTAACTTGAACTCTTATAACAGAAAAGTGTAATAAGCCAAAGAAAGTCAGTGACAAGAGCGGTGCATATCTTGCTGGAGTCATATGGAAAGCAGTCCGGTAGGATGTTAGTTTCATAGGGATCTAATGTGTTGATATGTACTCAATGAGTTCACTCATAACACAAATCAAGATGGCCGAATGCTGGCTGAGTATGTGCTTGATTTCTCTCAAGAAGTACACGTCATGCATTACAGTTTTTTAACTTGCATTATCTGAAAATCGGATCTTATAAAGGGTGCTTTTACAGCCAAAACCTTAACATATGCATAGTTATAGCTAGCCTCTCATTAAAAAAATGTGATATAAATTCAGTCTCAGGAATAATCTTGAAAAATAAATGCCATATCTTGAATATAATTCAATGTTTCAGAAACAGATATCATGATGGTATCAGTCATATTGTTTTTAGTGAGTAGCCACCTTTTGCACCAAATCTAAGGCAAATACAGATATGAGATAGGACAAAGCTAAATCATATGGAGTGTATTTTAACACTAAGCATTAAGCATATTCACCATAGTTACACATCTGTGTATGGAGGTAGTGCTATTTTCGTCATTGTACTTTATCAAAGAAATATCAGTGTGAAAATAAATATCTGTGACAAAACAAATAATATACAAAAAAATATTGAGGCTTTCTTGAAACAGTCTCAAAATGTAACAAACATAACATTCTCCCCTATTATGTTGAAATAGTGTCTCATAGTATAATTATTGTTATCAGTAGATATAATTAAGAAAACCTGACATATAATTCCTCAGGTGGTCTTTCGACAAGAATGTCAGCTTCACCCCATATTTGATCACACACACACATACACACACATACACATACATACATACATACATACATACATACATACATACATACATACATACATACATACATACATACATACATACATACACACACACAACCACACACACACACACATACACACATACATACATACATACATACATACATACATACATACATACATACATACATACATACATCCTCACAATACTGTATATAAAGCCGGAGAATGTAAGGAGAGTGGACATTCCTGTGAAGAAGTAGACAGCCGGATAACATACAAATATACAGGTATATCACACAAGAATTTGTTTTTATTGGGTCATATATGCTGTATGATTAACATAAATCTGACAATAATTTATCATCACAAATTAATACAATGGACATCTGCCTTCGTATCATTTCAATTGTATTTACACATAATCCTGATGCTAATAGTTTTTAATGTAACAAAAGACCATATATTAAGTATGTTCAACAATTAATGTTATAGATATGTGTTATTGTTCGTCCGGCGAACTTGAGGTGCATTTTGTAAATTATGTGTATGAATCTACTAAAATAAAATAAAAACTTAAATGGTAAACTTTAATATATCACAATTATTTGACAATTGGAAGGTATAATGCAGATCTTGCTTAAACCATTGACTTCTTGGTGGGTTTTAGGGACGGATCCAGGATGTTTTACCCCGGGGGGGGAGGGGGGGGGAGGGGCTTAAATGTGCTTTGAAAAAAAGCGAGGGGGGTGATCCAGTTCCCCCCCAAAAAAAGCCCTGGCCACAGACCCCCCGGGGCTTCAGTCCCAAAAGCCCCCCCCGGATCTGCCACTGGGTTTAAATCATTTAAGTTGTGTTTCATCCATCTTTGCAGGAGGTTGCTATGATTCACCATTAAACTTTTGCTGATCATTAATAATGCCACTATCTGCAGCATTGTCGTTATTATTGTCACTAACCAGTTCGGTGTGATTAAGCTTTTCATCCGTGCTATCATCTAATGGCTTCTTTGTAATTGATCCAAATGATGAAGTGGATATAATACTGGAAACTCTGGATAAATTGGATGGATCTATTCCTAGTACTGGAGCAGGTTCTGGAGTAACTAAAGATGTTCTTCTTCCCCTCTTTCCATTTTTTTCTTTTGCATATCTATCAGTAACTGGATACTGATAAATGTCTTCTTCCTTCTCCCAAGGATATCTGTTAAGATGATTTTCCTTGAGAAATTGTTGCCAGCGATAGTAGTCCACTGCCTTATATGTGACCACGCTGAGAATGATAATGAAGACAATACCGCCTATAATTACACCTGCTAGCATCCCAGCATCTAATTTATTATCATTCAATGATGCCACTGTAACCAAAAAAAGGAGAAAAGAAATCATAAAAAACATATCTTTCAATCAGTAAAAATATCCTTTAGAAAAAATACTACATATGATAATATCCGTTTACATGGAATTTACACGAAAATGGTTTCTTCCCACAAATATTAATAATTTTTCAAATACAACTCTTTGAGCAATAATAAATATATGTAATAATATGGACTATATTCAAACAAATTGCATATATAGCCCCATCCGTGCACATTTCCTTCTTTCAGCAGTTCACAAATCTGCTCGGAAACAAAGATCGCCTACTCCACACCCATTTATAAAAGTAGTAGTGTGTATTTTTAGGGTTCTTGATAAGATATTCATAATCAAGCGCATCTTCAGCAGACGACATTTGGCGAGATTTATGGCCATGCCATTTGATATTTAGGGGATGGAGAAATATAAATATCTTCAAAAAGGAAATTGCATACAAATTCTTTTTTTTTTAACTTTCTTGTTAATAAGACGACACGGAGGACACACATTTTATAGAAAATAATGAAATTGAAGAATGTTTCCTTTATTTGATCAAATAAAGGACACATTTTATGTGTTTTTGCTCCAAAAGAGTTAACAGTCTCCTGATTTAGAAAAAGCAACATTTTCCAGCATGTTTGGTGGAAATGGTGGCATACCATAGCATGTGTTGTAAGATTCATCTGATTCATCGCCACACTGCGCCACCTCGTCACACTTCATGGACACATCCACACACAAACCATCATCACATCTAAACTGCAGCTCAGAGTCACAAGGCGCTGCAAACAACAACAAGATGATGATGATAATAATAATAATAATAATAATAATAATAATAATAATAATAATAATAATAATAATAATAATAATAATAATAATAATAATAATAATAATAATAATAATAATAATAATAATAATAATAATAATAATAATAATAATAATAATAATAATAATAATAATAATAATAATAATAATAATAATTGACTAGATTTTGATATGAAAATCGCGGCTTTTCTATCAGGATATAGAAATATTGAATTCAACTTACCACGAGTAAAAGATGAGTAAATAATCTCAAAGCCTCTGAAGACTGCACTATGATCTGTCACAAAATGTATTGTGACGTATTCACCGGAAGTGGTGAAGTTATGAATAACTTGTTGCCCACAAAGGGGCTCAGAGTTTAACTTAGCGGCTGAACTATCTTGTCCGTCGTAAAAGTCCACATAATCAACACATATTCCTGCTATTTTGTTCTCCAGACGAAATCGTTTCAAGAGAAGTAGAAGGAATTTGTTTTGGCCGGCATGAATTGTGTAGGTGCAGTTCATGTTATTTTCATATCTGATCTCATAACCAGCTTCAATCCTGCCGCCTATCTGGTTGACAAAATTCCTATTACAGTTTATTGTCATGTAATCTGAAAATGCATAACACATTTTAATCCTTCAAAATAAATTAATGCCAAATTGCAAAGATAAATCTTCACATATTCAACTCATCAATCTGTAAATCTAATGTTAAAAGTACATTTTAATTGCCAAATTATTGATAAAAAGCTTGGCTTTAGGTATAACCATTCATTTTCACGGTAATACATAAGAGGTATTCGCCGCTCTCCCCTATCAAACTTTTTATTCCACACGACTGTTCATTACACCAGTGTTTCACCTCCGAAGTTAGGTACATCCGATTGTGGACAAAATGAGTCATGATATATTTATTGCGTTTACTACCGGCAATAATAACAAAGCAAATGTCAATATTGCAGTGAAAGGTAAAGTCTGTGAAAAAAGACCAGCCTGCCTCAATATTAATATCGATCCATCCAATTCAATATTTCAAATATATTTATAATTATTTATATATTTTTTTTTCAAAAATACATAGAAAGATATATAGGACATGAATGACTGCACAACACCATTATTTAGTACATCATCAATCGATATTTCAAACACATATAAAATTAATGTGATGTCAAAACAGTGTCGTAATCTTGATGATATTCTCGATAAACAATATACGCCACAGGGACACTGAAAATAGCAAACTTGTTATTTGACAAGTTTATATATATATTCAATTTCAATCTTCGCACTTTTGTTATTTTCAGTGGGGTCTGTGTGACGTATATTGTTTACCGAGATTAACATTAAGCCGATATGTTGTGGGGTATAAAGATTGCAAATATTGTCCTGTATAATACAAGTATAAAGATTGTTTATCTACGCATTCATGTCACCAAGCAAACAAGCTGTATAGTTCTACCACTTCAGTGGATGTGTGGATTGTTTGAACAATAAACGGTTGTCAACTAAAGTTCAAACAGCTTAACCCTCACCCTCCAGGTTATTTTCAGATATACACGATCAGTTACACAACAGGTTATTCTTTCCTGATTTATCTCCATATAATTGCACCCATTGAATCAGATAGAAATCCAAAAATATATCATACATATCTAAACATCAAGGGCACTGTATAACATGGTGTAACAAGTTAATTGGCTATTGTAATGCACGAACAAAACTCATGCGTCATTTGACTTATAAAACATACACCCACAGATTAAATGTTTTGATAACGTCAAAATATAACAGAACATCTTTAACATATTCCGCACATATTCCGCAGAGTCATTTCAAGCATAAGTAATAGTTTTTAGAAATAGTTGACATACCTGTTCGAAATTGTCCCTTCGTGATTTGTATGAAAATGGTAAAAAAGAATGTTATCTTCTGCCAATCCATATCTTATGATTCATGGATATTGGATATTAAACCATTAAGATATATGGAGCAGCGTAAACCATCCACTACATGTCAATTTTTAATACATTGATTGTGATAAATAAAGAAAAGTACTTTCAGTTTGATTGTCGCAATGATGTGTGTGTGGTATGGTTGGGTCACGCGAGACGATTGGAAAACACAGGCCTCTGAATTACAAGCAATGCACAGACCTACTGTTGTGTGTGACCTGTCAGTTATGTCTTCCCCCGTGTATGGGGTCATCTCTTAGTTATTACCGCCCCTTGTATGGTGCTGTATCTCAGTTATGACCGATCCTTGTATGGTGCTATATCTCAGTCATGACCGCCCCTTGCATGGTGCTATATCTCAGTCATGACCGCCCCTTGCATGGTGCTATATCTCAGTTATGACCGCCCCTTGTATGGTTCTATATCTCAGTTATGACCGCCCCTTGTATGGTGCTATATCTCAGTTATGACCACCCCTTGTATGGTGATATATCTCAGTCATGACCGCCCCTTGTATGGTGATATATCTCAGTTATGATCGCCCCTTGTATGGTGCTATATCTCAGTCATGACCGCCCCTTGTATGGTGCTATATCTCAGTTATGACCACCCCTTGTATGGTGCTATATCTCAGTCATGACCACCCCTTGTATGGTGCTATATCTCAGTCATGACCACCCCTTGTATGGTGCTATATCTCAGTTATGACAGTTTATTTGTGATTGTCTCCTTATATCCAGTCATCTTTCAGATACGACCACTCCCTGTTGGGCGTGAGGTTATATTGTATATGAATTGTATATCAGTCATTTGTTCATTTCTGCCTGAACATTTACTGTGCCTGTGGAGAGACATCAGTCATTGATCCAATAATAATGGTGGTAACAGGATCTAGCAGTGAAAATCTAACATTTGTCAACGCTTTCAAGCGAGGCGTAAATCGATCTGAGTAACATTAGCATTGACAAACTAGTCCACGCTGTTAAATGTATATAATTCTCAATTCGTACTCAATTCTGGGGGAGTTTATGAATTGATTTTCTGACACAAATGATTTAGCTTTTTATGATTTATGGTTCAATTCACTGATTTTATCATTGGACAATTTCAGGCATTGGATGTCAAGGGTGTTCAATACGATGCATTTACCCACGAATAATATGAATTAATTTCATACGTCAATGATATGTTGTGGTAACAGTGACTGACAAATATTGACATCAATATAGTTATGTTTATCATGGATCGTAACCAGAATTCTCGTTAACCTATAACTCAAGTCGAAAGTATCTTGATGTCCAGTAATTGTTTGAAAACGTCCAAAATCCCATTTACAAATGAGCTGGTTTTCGTATCGCATATTATAGCGGCCTATATCCCTAATATTATGTTTGATAATACCCCGGCCCAGGAATAAGTTACTCGTTCCGAGATTATTTTCACCTACTTTAGTAGGTAGATAATTGGAAATCTATCCTATTTTGATATCTTAATGTACATAATGTTACCTTAATGTACATATTGATATTTTATGCAAAAATATACTAAAAGCAATCTCGGAAAACCAATTAGATTTACACATGTGATATCATGTAATATGATAGCATTTATCTTACCACTGTACATTACTTGTAAAAGCTCACAAATAAGGGACGGCTCATTAATCAAACAGGTGGAGGGGTGGAAGAAAAGATAAATCCAAGTCACTCACACAACTCTGACCTTGCAGGGGTAGTATCATAATCGCTCCATAGTAAAAAAGGAAAATAAGAAATCGTGGGGCTCTTCACTGAGACCTACTTTTTATAGTCCACTATTTGATATGTATGACCAAGGGGGGAAAAGTAGTGCTTAATAATTCCCTACTCACATAATTATGTATGATAATAACGAGATGAAGATGAAAGAAGACACCAATTCAATTGCACTATCAAATCATTAGTACAATAATGGCTTGTTTTGTCGATGTTATTAAGCAAAATAATGAGACAACTTGAAGAGACTATATATTGTTCTTTGCTGTCAGGGGCTCATTCCTATATTACCATGTTCTGTTTCCAGGGTAGGTGGCGCTTTAACAAATCCTGACGAAATATTTCAATGGTAAAGCTCACTTATACTATGATTTTAGAAAGATGAATATTTTGCCATTTGATAAATATTGTTCAAAATACCCTTGGTCGATACATATATATTTAAAAAAATTGTCAGTCCCATTATAAGCTGTACTTGTTTACGTTTTAAATCACATTATTTGATGTTGTCATATTTATATCCACACACAAATAGCATTCTTCATACATTTCCCGCTGGAGATGCCGAAAAACAACCTTTGACATTTTAAGTAATTGTTGACAGTAACAGTGTGTTGGACATGGGCGACCAAAAAAATGAATATCTTGAATGTTGTGTAGAATACTATCAATTTGATAATCATAGATGGATTCTACTGTCACAATATTGGTAACAAAGTGTAAATAGTGATAGCCTACATCTGGCAAGATTAAGGAGATTTATTTTTTTATCAGATATCAAGGCACTTTAAATAACAGAATATATCATCCCAAAGTCTTTATGATGCAGCATATTATTTCCAACAGACATAAACATGAAGATTCGCATATCATAAGATTTGACAGCTTTATATGACCATTTTACCACCATGGATCTACAGCGTTTTTCTTTGAACTTATTTCTAACAGGATTAATAATACTTCTATTTGAAGATTGCTGTACATTTGAATTAAATGGGTTAAATAATGACAGGCAGGACACAAATATCAGCTTTAGTTTCAACCCAATCGAAATTGAAGTTCTTGTAGAAGAGGATAAACAAACAGTTGAGGTCAACATCAGTTACTATGGTGATAGCCTCATAAACGGCGACAATCTGCTTCTCAAAGCAACATCCACTGACACGCTAATCGCAACAGTTTCTGGTGACAATGAAGTGTATGCTTTAAGAATTGAAGGCGAGGAATATCTATGGACATCCAACTTTACTGTTACTGGACAATGGCTGGGACGTACAACTATAGAGCTGGCGCTCACCCCCGACATTGCCAAACCGAATGGCGGACATTCTCCTCTCCATGGTGATCAGCACAGGTTGGCGGATTTACCGCCGTATGATGTCGCTGTGGTTCGGCAAGAAGTGACTTCTGATACAATTTTCAATATCATGGTTACTTGCTTTATTGTTCTCAACAATATTGGGTTCGGATGTGTCTTTGACCTTGATGTTTTCCTTAAGCTTCTGAAAAAACCGATGGCTCCAATCATTGGACTTATTCTTCAATTTATATTTCAACCACTGGTTAGTTGTCGTATATGTTAAAAAGTACACAATCTTAGACGACAGTTACTTTGATAATAAATAAAGCATTGGATCATTTTGTTTTAAGCAAATTGTGATACGCATTAAATATATGTTTAAGTTTGTATCTAATTAAATAGACCATGGCTTATTTATCACATAATTTAACCATCCACACTTGAAGAAACCAAATTATAATAGGTCATAAGAATTTAACATTCTTTGGGGGAATTTAACATTTTCAACTTTATTCTTTTGGTGTCCCTATATATTTAGATAAATTTGTCCCTATGCCTGAATAAAGATTTAAAATGTGGCGAATTCCCATTTAAGAAATAACACGTCATGGACTAGAATTTGCTTTATTCGAGTTAAAAATATGATTTTTAAATAACTGACAAAATCTTATTCAACAGTCGGCATTTGGAATTGCACATGCAGTAGGTTTACCCAATGAGCTGGCATTTGGACTACAGACCATTGGCTCCTGTCCGGGCGGAGGGCAGAGTAATATATGGTCTCTTCTTCTAGATGGAGATGTCACACTTAGCGTGTGGATGACATTTACATCCAATATACTGGCCCTTGGTAGGTATCGATAAATGTAGTTTATCAAATAATACACCTGATACTACAAACTCTAAAAAAAGATTGATTTATTTTGCATTATTTTAAATTTAATTTCTATCAGATTTAATAAAGTCAAATTATTTATCGAAATATCACATTTCTACAGATCTAGATGATCATTCAGTAATTTCTTTTCAGGTATGATGCCCATGTGGTTACTCACGCTGGGTTCAGTCTTTGTTACTGATAATATTTACATACCATTTCTGGATATCTTTCTCAATATCTTGACTCTGGTTTGCCCTCTTATAGTTGGAATACTCACCAGAAAGTTCATTCCAAAAGTTGGCAAATTCATCGCAAAAATTATGGCTCCTTTTATTATCTCAATGGCTGTGGTAGTGATCGGATTAGGGACATATGCGAACTCATACATAAGCGAGTTCTGGATGAAATCTGGGTGGAAAGTACTAGTTTCTGCATCTTTACTTCCAGCAGTTGGTTTCATTGTAGGTGGAGCCACCGCTGTTTTATTTAAACAACCATGGTCACGTGTCAAAACGATTTCAATAGAAACTGCATGTCAAAATGCCTTTATTGCTTTTTTGGTGTTGGACAATACCCTGGAGCAACCAGAGTCAGATATCACGATTGCGACTGCAATGACATCTATGATATTTCAAACATTGCCAAATTTGGCGGCAGGCTTGGGCAAAGTCGGATACAAAATTATTGGACTATGTAAGAATAAGCTCAACACAAATGATGATGAAATCTATAAGGTTGAAATGAAAGAAAACCCCAGAGAAAGAAATGATGCACTTGATCTTGAAAAATATTAGTATTATACATTGAAATTGTGATTATATTGTGACTGTTCAAACTGGAAGATAGTGTTTACAGAAAATGGTATTATGTAAATAAAGACACTTGTTGACGTTATATAAAGTTACATGATTAAAAAATAAATTGGCCAACATATAGACACAATAATTGTTTAGTCAATAGCTTAATTAGTGATGTATGCAAGTCATAGAAACAAAAAAAAATACTTCCTCTAATATCTTTCACTTCCCTTCTCCTTAATCCCCATTGAAAATGAAAATCCCCATATCATATTAACTCGAATGGAACTATTATTCAGTGCGTCCGGTATCCTTTTTAGTATAACATAAGTCACCACCATTAATTATCATTATCACCACCATTAACTATCATTATGTAATTGGAATGATACAAATTATGCAAAAAAGTGACTTGTCAATCGTCGACTTTATCTATATTGATAAACACACAAGTCATAAATTTGGATTGGTTTAAGTCTCCGTTAGTACAGCTGTCAATGTTAAAATGTAGAACAATCACATATTGATCACCATATTGATTACCATAATAAAAGGCATAACCGCATTTATAGCATATATCTATCAACCAAATTTGGGAAACTCAGATGAAGGAGAAACTATATACCAAGTGCCATCCTTAAGTTAATTTGCAATGCATTTTTTGCAGCGATATTTTCATTATTAGGATGAAATTGGTCATAAAATCAAAGGTTGACGTCTGAGATTTTACGTCAGGTGTAACATGTATTTTGAGTACATGACTCCTAGCCATTGCCTGAACAACGTGTTCATAAAATTAAATTGGCAACTACAAAATCGTCAATTTGATAAGAAATGAACATTTAAAAGGGAAAACAGGGGCCATATCATGCATTCCATTTACTATCAGTCAAAATTTTCAAAAGCTGGTAAATGAGAGAACAGATTTTCAAAGTTTACAGCAGTGTCCGATGCAGGTGATGACCTCATTAGTAGTTGTGGAACCCTGACTTGCGCGAGCAGAGCTCTGGAGGCTACGTCGGTCATATTGCTCCGACCAGCCCTGCCAAAAAGAAACAAGGAGGACCAAATGCCCTTTCTCTTAAACTACCTCATTAGAATAGTTTTTGTTGATTAAATTGTAGTTGTGGAACCCCGACTTGCGCGAGCAGAGCTCTGGAGGCTACGTCGGTCATATTGCTCCGACCAGCCCAGCCAGAAGCCGTTTCTCTTAAACTAATTAAATTGAATGGACAAGGCAGAGAGCGAGAAAGAGCCAAACCCGCAGTCTTGCAGAGCACTGATTTACATTTTAGTTATTTAAATTCATGTTCAATTTCAAAGCTGCAATAACTTTCCCTGGTCCACTAAAACCAGTGAATATACCTGTACGTACTTGCTTGCAGGATCATGTATCAGTTAAAGTATGGTCATGTGACTTAACGCAGTATAATTAAGTCGAAATGAAACAGTTTTAATTGCGTTTGAAGTGATATGTACCCAGCTTTACTTAGCCTGTTACCGAATGATACCTTCATATGTTACAGTGAGTGCGATGCAAAGGAGATGATGTAAAATGCCATGAACATGTCGTGTTATGAATATGAACTGGACCGAGTATTTATCAAGCGACATCTTGACACCTTTCTGTTGCTAAACATTGCCAAAATATCTCACTCTCACACCACTTTGACAACTTTATTTTAAATTTGTAATGCCCAAGAATGTAATCATTAATGTTTTTTTTATAAATCTCACAGACTCTGCAGAACCAGATGCTCAAAATGTTTCCCCCTTCTCTGATATGAAGGGCCTTGTTAATCAGAGACAGTAGTGTCACCTGGTTGGGGATTTGGTGATATTAAAAGCAGGTTTGCTTTGTTCGTGATGGAGATGGTATTAATCCTTATAAGATATTGATGAATAATAAAAAGTGTAAATCATTAAGTTTGTTTTGCTACAGGACAATGTTATTTGCATGGCCAATGTACTGGTTGTCTCACTGATTATCAATTGTTTCTAGGAATTTATGTAATTTATGATATTTATAGTCTGTTGTTCGTAGGTGGCTAATTTTAAACTGTTTTCGCCAGATTAAATATTTGTCCACTTTGTATGCTTAATCCAAGAACCAGAACCAGATTTTTTTCTCCAAAAATTCACCGTTTTAAGTCTTTAACACACCAGAGACCAGTTTTGAGATGTGGCAGTTTATCAATTTAATATGAAACCTTTTTACGCTGTGCGGTTCCAGACACTAGGGAAGGGATTGAAGTAATGTTGAGTATCACCGTTAAAATGGATTGAAACTGTCGGCTGCTTATAGGTTCTACGAGCATTGGGATGCTGCCCTCTATCGGACGTTTTTATTTCCATTTGATTGAAAGGGGTGAAAATCGTCTCACTTATGTCTCTCTTATGTCTCTCTTATTGTCTTTCTAGATTATCGTTTTGAATAGAATTCAATAAATGAATTGTTGTGAAAGAGGTTTGTTTGTTTGTTTGTTTGTTTGGGTTTTACGTCACTTTCAACATTATTTCAGTCATTTCGTGATGAGACCTACTTGTAGCAGATATAGTGCTGCCTCACTGAATTGTCATGTCGCAGGTCCTTGACATGACAACCTATCCAGTCACAAATTTACAAGGACAATGGGTTAACCCTTTTGGTACGGGCTTCAGCTCATGTGTGAAATTGTATCACGAGTTCAATCTCGGCTTGGCTTGGGATCGAACCCACGACCTTTGGATCACCAACTGCTGCTAATAAGCTGGTGCTTTAACTCACTCCGCCATGATCCGTGGCCTGAGAGAGTGTTGTAAACCAGACACGATTTACCCAGTTATAACCTGAACACATTATTCAAAGCCTCCAATCCTGCGGAAATAAGGTTAAAATCTATTAACATGGATACGAGTAGGAGTTATCTAAATGCTATCTGAAAATTCCACAGCTTACCAACTCTGTACAGAAAGTAGATATCTTAATTCTTAAACATGCTTTAAATTGTTCGCGAAATCAACTAACCCGTCTTTTTGGTCACATAGGACGAAATTATAATTCCATTATCCTGTCGACATTTTTGTGGGAGACAAAAATATATTTTATATATTTTTTTTCATTTTCTAAAATGTGGTTTGCGATTTTAAATGTGGTTTCCAATTTCCCATGATTAAATTTTCATATTGCATATATCAGCTTTTTGGTCTAAGTTGTAGTTGGATTGTACCCCTGAATATTAAGGATTGCAGACAGTAATTGGATAGCATCGAAAAACAATATTTAGTTTCAATTTCTATCTAAGTGTTGTAGAACTTGAATCGAAAAATTAAAAAGGTCGCATAGCTAAGAATATAAGATATTTCGGGAATTAATCAGGAATTAAGATAACCCAGATTAATAGTTTATCGTGTATGTGAAGATATCAAGTCTATATGAAATTTCACGGTAAATGAAGGCCCGTTGTGGATATTATTATCATATAGGCCTTAAACACCCACACAGAATGCTTGAGATTTCAACATGTGAACAATGCAGACATGTGATATTTACCACTATATATAAGAATGAGTGATTTATTATCATTTTATGTTCAATGATACTTGACTAGATTATATTTACAAATATTACATAATACAGCCATAAAATATATAATTTACAGCTTGTCACGAGACCATAATGCATACTCTAGACAGTACATTTGGCTGGTTTAGTGAGGGTATTGAAAGCTGGAGGTTGGTACAGTCCTATGCAAGATGGCTTCTGCTGAAATATTCCAAGGAATATTAGTTTTTACTTTGATATGTATAGGATGGATATCACCCTCATCGGCGGAAACCTTTAATATTTCCTTCACACCAGAGGAGATATACCCTCTCAATATGGGCAACTATGCTGAATCCAAAGTGGACATTTTGATAATGTCGCCAATTAATACAATCAATGAATCTCTTGTTGTCCGCTTCACTCCTGTGGATAGAAAGAACGTGAAGCTCCCTGATGGAGAAGATGTGCCCCTACTTCCCTCGTGTGACATCATAGAGGAAGGAGAAGAGCTCACTTTCTGCACATTCAATATCAGCATCTATGGTGATTTCCTTGGCAGAACATCTCTAGAAGTGACTATAATCGACGTCAATACATCAGCAGAGATCTACAAAAGTCCAGAGAATTATCCTGTTGGAGTTATTTTTAAATTAAGACTCATTGATATAGTATATAACTATATTCTACAAATTATGATCGCCATTAACAATATGGCATTTGGATGCAATTTTGACCTTTTAATTGCAAAGGAAGTGTTCAAGAAGCCAATAGCTCCTGTAATAGGGCTAGTCTGCCAGTCAGTTATTCTACCTATGGTATGATAAACAAGAACATTTAATCTTTCAACAATTATTATTAAAAATCACTGGAATATTAGGAAATTATCTTATATTATCTAACTATATTTTTGATAAACTGTAATGGCAAGGTCCAAAATGAATAGAATTGTGAAAGTTCATTTAAATTAAAATGATATACAGGATAATATTATATTATATTTCATACGCAATGTTAATGTATATGTACAAAATACAGATTTGCTTATTATTTAATAAGTTCTCATGTACCTTTGAACATGTTTTTTTTTTCACTTTATTTCAACAGATAGCATTTGGTATTGGCAAGGCGTTGTCTCTGTCACCGGAACTGTCTTTTGGTTTGCTGGCAATGGGTTCCAGTCCTTCCGGCGGATCCAGTAATGTCTTCACTATGTTGCTGGATGGGGATGTTGTGCTCAGTCTTTGCATGACATTTTGCAGTACGATTGTTACAATGGGTAAGGAACTGATTTTGTGGTATCTGAAACACTGTGAATAAATTTACATCATCTCATCATCTAGACTATTTGATTTCAAAAAACGCAAAATCACCTGGGAGCAACTTAAAGCTGATTTATATTTAAATACCATGCGTGAGAGATTTCAGATTTCTCACTAGAATTTGACTATTTAACTGTCAGGATTATAATCATGATAGGCGAGTTGGAATATTGGGTAATGACAGCTTCCTCTACTGTCACAAAGGTGATACGGGTTATACACTTCAGTTAGTGCAATGTCATATTTGATAAAGCATCAGTGATGATATATATACATAAGTCAACCTTATATCAAAGCTCCTCAACACAAGGGGCAATTGCCACTTATTCAGCGCACACGGCACTTAATGAATGGGGCGTACATCGAAATATGACAGCATATTTAGAATACCACTGATTAGTTTGGTTACCTGTAAATCTGTCATTCTTACATTGATTCAATAGATTGCAATAGATTTCTCTTGATATTTAATATCGCGATTTCCATTTTCCCTTGATTTTAATTCCCCTTTAAATTGAGTATCCAGGTCACTTGTTTTTTTCTCCAAAGGGAAATATACCTAATTTTGGAGGTGAAACACATGCAGAGAATAGTTGGGCGTATAAATAATTTAGATAACGCATAGCGGAGAATGCATTTGCTGCTACTATGTTAACGAGAAAGTCATTTGTGATAGCTATATTCAAGCTTTGAAAGCACTAAAATCATGGTGGCTATAAGTTGGTCGAATATTGCATCAAAATCTCTTAAATGCCAAACACGTTATGATATATATGATCAACCAATGCTCCATTGATTTATCTGCATCAATATCATTTTCTTTTTCAAATCTTTTCCAAAGCAGATTTTGAAAGAGAAGTCATTTTTAATGTAAATGAGAATAGGTACATCATGAACAATGAGAATAAGTACATCATAAACATTGAGAATAGGTACATCATAAACATGAGAATAAGTACATTATAAACATTGAGAATAAATACATCATAAACAATGAGAATAAGGACATCATAAAAAATGAGAATAAATACATCATAAACATTGAGAATAAATACATCATAAACAATGAGAATAAGTACATCATAAACGGAACAGGCTTCAAAATGTTTCGCAAACAGCCACAGTAACAAATATATTTTATGTTCAGGTGGCACCACTAGGCATATTATTGTCTATGTCTGTATATTTGGTACTTAAAAATAATATGACTTTCATTCTATTTGTAGGCACCTTGCCACTTTGGATGTATACACTGGGACCACTATTTTTTGAAGGAGACCTGTACATTCCATTTCAAGATTTGATAGTTTCATTGGCTATTTTTGTTGGAGCGTTGCTATTAGGAATAATAATGAAATACTGGACCCCTAGAGTTGCCAAGCTGGTGCGCAAACTCCACAAGGGCTTCTCCATTGTGTATGTTCTGTACATGTTTGGCTTAGGAACCTATATTAACATATATGCATTTACTTTCCTGTCTGAAATCAAAGTTTTATTCAGTAGTATGATGCTTCCGTGGATAGGTACCATTATTAGTGGGGTAGTAGCATTCCTATTCCGTCAGAACTGGGCAAGAATCAAGACTATTGCCATAGAAACAGCTATACAAAATGCTGCAATTTCACTCGTCTTGCTAGACAAATGTTTTGACGAACCGGAAGCAGATATTTCTTCTGTCATGCCCATCGGATCCTTTCTCTTCACACCTATTCCTCTTTTGATTGCCGTGGCAGTTAAGTATTGGAGAGAGGATCGCTGCTGTTGGCAGAAGGGACTCGCATTTGATGATGAAGAGGATAAAGAAGAAATAAAAAATGATGAGGAACCTGACATATACAATAATGGAATAGTGAATCCTGTATCGCCTGTTGATGATTCCAACACGGATGCCGTTGTCAAGAGCATTGTCCCAACCCTGACAACGGATATAGATGCACCTTATGACCATGATCCGGAGCCATTATACTTGGAAACCACTGACGATAAGATATCTCTCCCTGCAAGTTTCATGGATGAATCACATCTCTAATCATTTTACTTAAAAATGGTGATTAGGAGAACAGGAATTAAACAAATTGGATCCATTGCAATTGCTTTTTTAACATCTTATAATGATTATATTTTGCATATTTTGTATTATGTAATATATAAGTCTGAAGGGTGAAAGAAATTCGTGATAACTCGTAATGTTACTTTCGACATAAAGTAAGAATTAGAATTGTCAAAAATATTATGGGACGAATAAAATTTCAATTGTTTAACATTTCACTGATGCTTCATTCAGTGACATCATTTTTTCATTCCAGTTAAGAAATCCGATCTGTGATAAAAGTAAAAAAATATTAAGTTTCTTTGCAGAATAAATAAAAGCATTGTTACTGTTTACTTTCAAGTGTATATATATATATATATATATATATATATATATATATATATATATATATATATATATATATATATATATATATATATATATATATATATATATATATATATACATATACAGCATTTTAAAACATCGATTTTGTTTGATTCTGTATGCTTCAAAATAATAGTTTCAACCATATCCAGTCCACACCAGATCGTTGAGAAAGCCGGTCATCTGGAC
This sequence comes from Amphiduros pacificus, assembly GCA_949316495.1. Taxonomy (NCBI): domain Eukaryota; kingdom Metazoa; phylum Annelida; class Polychaeta; order Phyllodocida; family Hesionidae; genus Amphiduros; species Amphiduros pacificus. The sequence goes on from OX439001.1 coordinate 46,166,298, forward strand.
ATCCATACGTATTTCTTGCAGAAGCAGATGTATTTGTTCTTGCTTTACAAAATAATTAAGGTAATATCAGCTACATTCCTATTTCACGACTCCCATGAGCAGATCCTCTATAAAATGTGTTTGACATATCTCAATTTTCATCTGTATTCATGAAGTTTAAAAAATTGGTAAAACCCTTTTTAAATCATTATGGACAAAAATTCACACCATATTCCATATTTGAAGCTATGTGGCTACAAAAATGCCATCCTCCATGCAGAGTGCGTTGAAGCTTCCATCCATGCAGAAACCGCACCCTATCCCATACCTTCTGAACAAAATGCACCATGATGCCATCTTGTTATAGACTCAGGACATCATTTGTAGTTTCCTGAAAAGAATGGCTTTTTTTGGAAGCTAATTAGCTAATTTCTACAAGTTGCCAGATCACGTCTTGCCACCTCCCGACTTGATTATGCGATAATGAATATACCTGATAATGAATATATATATATATATATATATATATATATTAGAACAAGACGACGTATCACATGACTACTATAGACACGCCCCCTTTTCAGCTGTCACGAAAAGGCGAGACATTAAAACCGAGTCTCAACAACAAAAACGAAGTTTAAGTATAAATGAGATGCCCCACTGCCATGCAAACAACATCGACTTGGCCCAAACCGAAAATAACAATACAAGTCATTACTTTTCAACAGGAAATATGCCCATAAACTTCGATCGGGATGTGGAAACACCCACCGACCCAGTGATTGGTCTCTCCGCGGAGCATATATATTATGGTATGGGGGAACCCGAACGATATGACGACCAAAGTTCATTGACAGATGTGGTCGGGATTCCCTCCATTCCTGATCTTAATGAAACAGAAAAAATGTCAGACTAAACATTAACAAAAAACGTGGGGAAAAAAAAGCACATAAAAAAATCGACGCACAGACCCAAAAAACGAATTGTAGAATTGTAGTAAATAAAGAAAACCTAACAGTAAATAACACGAAGACATCCAACTTACCTTCTAATTCACAAGGTAATTCCAATATACTGATAGGATTTTGTAATGCCCAATCAATTAGTGCAAAAATACTATGGCGCAAAGACTACTACACAGAAAATAACCTGAATGCCCCATTCATTACCGAGAGTTGGTTACATGAGTCTGGCGATGAGAAAAACCATTGCAAACCTAAAAAAGGGCAACCTTGAATTGGTGTCAAGCCCCAGGGTGGGGCGCACTGGAGGTGGGATAGCCTTGCTACATGACAGAGAACTAAACATTATATACAACAAAGCTTCACAACCCCAAGTAAAAACAATGGAACTTATGGAAGTGTCCCTAAATTGCAAATATAAAAAAAATTTCTTTGTAGCCATCTACCACCCTGAGCCATCAGGGAAAAATAGGTACACCTACTCTGAATTCTATGACGAGTTTACACAGTTGGCAGCTCATTACTGTGCATTGACTCATGATGTCATTTTCTTTGGTGAACAAACCAAATAAACATGAACAAACATGAACAAACCAAATAAACCAGATGTAATAAAGTTCAATGACATATTATCCACCTTCGATATGACACAATGGGTCAAGGAAGCAACACATAGTCTTGGAAACACACTTGACCTAATCATGACCTTCAAAGGAAATAGGTCACTAAGTAACCATCATGTAGATGAGTACATATCAGACCACAAAATGATAAAGCTTTGGCTTAGCATTGCGCGACCAAAATTGAAGAAGAAATCGATCAGATATAGAAACTTCAAAGGTATGATCTTAGATGATCTTAGACATGACCTAAGGTCTATTATAGATTTAAAATGTGAATGGGAACATTTGCCATTAGCCGACCTAGTAGACTTCTATGACAATAAACTTACTGTGCTGATGGACAAACATGCTCCATGGAAATGAGCGAACATCTCTCAGCGCAAACCTGTTCCATGGATGAGTGAAGAAATAAAAAAGAGAGGTGTAAAACAAGATGTTTGGAAAGAAAAACTGACTCTGAAAGTGTACATGCAGACAAGTTCAATGATTTTTTTCTTGGAAAAATAGAGGGAATCAGAAATGATATAGAGAAAATTACCAATCAACAACTCACCACCAGAGGACACTAAAGAGAATAAAGAAGATGTAACACCTCAAATATTAAATGGTTTTACACCATTGAACATGGAAGATGTTAGAAAACTATTGAAAAAAGCGGCAAATAAATTATGTGAGCTGGACCCCATACCCACTTGGCTACTGCAACATTTAATGGAGGATATACTACCAATAATCACAACTATAATTAATAAATCCCTGAATGATGCGATGGTGCCAGAAAACATGAAGCTAGCTATAATCGAACCATTGTTAAATAAACTGGGCTTGGAGCTGATTGAAAGTAACTACAAGCCGGTTTCTAACCTTACTTATATATCAAAGTTAACTGAAAGAGCTGTAGCCGAACAACTAGTACCACATCTGGTAAAAAATAACCTAACAGACAAATTCCAATCAGCCTATAAAGAGTACCATAGCACAGAAACAGCACTACTCAGAGTGCATAATGACATCCTCAGAGAACTTGATGATAGAAAGTCGGTGATTCTACTATTACTTGACCTATCCGCAGCATTTGACACTATTGACCATAAAATACTACTATATAGATTGGAATCAAAATGCAACATCAAGGGAAAAGCATTATCCTGGATAAGATCCTACCTTCAGGATAGGAAACATTGCGTAAAGATAGGAAACATCAGGTCGGGTCCTAAAGAAATAAAGTATGGGGTCCCTCGGGGATCAGTGCTAGGATCGATCCTCTTCACCATCTACATGTCTCCATTGGCTGATATCCTATCCAAACATGGACTAAATTATCACACATATGCAGATGATACACAAATCTACATCCCTGTCAACAATAAATCAAAATCGGAAGTAGACATGAGCAAGAAGAAATTAGAAGAATGTGAACAAGAAGTCAGAACCTTTCTAATTTTGAACAAGATGAAGATAAATGATGGAAAAATATATATATAATAATATATATAATAATAATATATCATAATAATATATATATATATATATATATATATATATATATATATATATATATATATATATATATATATATATATATATATATATATATATATATATATATATATATATATATATATATATGTATATATATATATATATATATATATATATATAATTCCAATCAACTCCATCTGCTGTACACGTATTCACAGTATGAGAATATCTTCAGGTGAATAATTCAAAGGGGACATATGAACCTTTATTTGTAAGCGGATCATTTTGAATCAAATAACTCATAAATGTAATGAATGAAATATTCTCGAAATAAGATTACCTCTCAGGTGTATCATACTTTGCAAACAAACTTACACTTCTGATTAAAAAAGAAGAATTGAGAAAAAGTGCTAAACGAAGTTCAAGGATGCATTATACAGGTAGGTCTCGCGACATAATGAGTGTTGAATAAAATGTGATCATTGGAATTCTTATCAAGATATCTTTTTCAAATATCTTTATAATTGCCGGAATTCTCTCCGATGACATCACTGCTGGCAAAATGATTTGTATAATATAATTCCTGGGTTAAATTTGGGCATAAATCTCGTTAAAATTCAATTCCAGATGATCATATACTAACATATTATATTTCCAATGGTCGTGATATTTACTTTAAAAAATGGATGTAATAGTTGATATAAAGATTAAAGATTTTTTAATCTGGCTATTGTTTACCGTATGGTACGACTCATATTTCACTTGGATTGTCTGGCCAACTTGCGAGCGTCAGGACGACTATGTTCAAAGCTCTAATTAGTTAATGTTAATTTTTTCCTTTAACTTTTTGGAATACCTTTTAATTTTGTCGCTGGAATGACTTACTCTTCTGCATTAAATCGCCGTTCCATCTTCTTATTACCTCTGCCGCCATTGTCCTAAATTGATGTTGTTCGAAGTGTGGAACTCCATATCCAGCCATGCATGTGAGTAATGCCCACCACAATATTATCCAATCAGAATTGATTACCTCAGGTCATGACCTGGGATCAGTTGGCTTTCCGAGACACTTCCCCATCAGAACAAAGCAGAATCTGTATGAATCGTCATTCATTCTTTTGCCAATCATTACACAGCCTGATTTTTATGAATAGTCATGAGTTGTGGCCAATCTTTTTAACCTTTGACAGCAGGGACTGATATGAGTGAGTCCTGTTATGGTGGGTAGGCATCAATTTAAATCATGTTCTAAATGGTGTTTTTATGACCCTTTCAGCAACAATGGCCATATCAGGTCGACTTTCGAGCCTTTTACCCAGTGTGAAAGTAACACTGTCGGCAGTGGGAGTCGAACCCACCACCTCCCGTCCTCCACTTATTTAACCAACAAAGGCACAGATCCTACACTCTACCAACTGTGCTCGTGGAGTCGGTTTAAATCATGTTCTACACTTTCTATGTAATTCAAAATCACAAATACTACAACTAACATCTTATTCTGCATGGCGAGGTAGAGTCATATACTACCTCTGCCACAATGCGTTGTTCCTTGCATAGATTTGTTCCGCACATATTAGCATGCAATTATCATAGAGTTTGCCCATTGGTTGGTCTTGTACTGCTCATGCACAACACAACTGTACACGTGCTCATACCCATTTCATATGTTCAAAAGTAAATTAGAATTCTTTCATAATTTGGGAGCTGCAACAAGTAGCAAGGGTGGGAGAGCTCTGAACCAATCTGTACAGCAGTAAATCTGAACCAATCTGGTCAAATCGTGTCATTCTGGACACTCATAACTGATCTGGGCGCTAAATGACGTCACTGAATGTAAAATATGTACCAGGGAAAGGATAAAACAAGTATTTCATGCAAAAGGATAGCCGTAAGGATATCTTTTGCAAAATATCAAAATCATTTTGGGAGCATTTTGAAATCATTTTTTCAATGGTGTTCTTGACTTGTAGATACTACGAGATTATTATTGTATTTTAAGAAAGTATACTCTTTGGTTTCCAGGCAAAAGATATTTTTTAATATCATATTAACCGGTAAAGTTACTTGGTGTTGAAATATATAGAAGAAATAGAATATATCTCTGAACAGAAAAGTAGTTTAGACTGATTTGAAAAGCATTTGTTCCTTTATAATCAGTTGTAATAAACTAATATATTTGAAACACATCTATCTACAAAAGGACGACTTCTCTATTTTTACATGAATGATAATTTTTCCAAAAAAAACCAAAACAAAACAAAACAAAAAAACCCACAAAAAGCAATAAACAAAAAAACCCACAAAAAAACACAAAGAAATGATAAAAGAGAAGATAAACCTATGCCACAAAGTTCAGATCTGAATAGATTATTTTCAGATCCTTATGGAATGTGAATGAAATTTCAAATATGAGTGTTAAAGTACATATATATCACATAATAAATATATATGAATCAAGCTTTATGATATACTTTTGCACCAATCAGTTTTAAGATATATAATTTGCCCTTTTATATGCTCAAATTAGCGGGTTTCATGCAATGCAAGGTGATGATTACAGGTGACGATTAATGTCTGACCAACAATCTGAGGACAAATTATTATTGAGGATATATACGGGCCGTGCTATATATATTCAGAACATATGTATCTCAATCTATACCAACTGTTGTTTCGTTGTGAATTTAGGATATCTGCATTCAGATACTATAGCAAGAGCAAAGTCGTGTACAAGACAAGTTTCTGACCATCCACAAGATAGATTTGGCTAATAAAAAACGGCCATCTCACACCGGAATGGCCTATCAGACCAGAGCATGGCGTTATTAAGTGATAGTCTTTCTCTGTCCTCTTTTAGTGTCCTCCCCATTGTACAGGGTATAGCTACTGTAACACACGTAACACACACACACACACACACACACACACATATATATATATATATATATATATATATATATATATATATATATATATATATATATATATATATATAATATATATATCCATCATTAATATCATAATATCAGATGTATAACAGACACGATAAAAAGGAATCCTGGTATTTTGTACTTTGGGTGGTAATATTGAAAAAATTGGTTTTTATAGTGCGATTACAAGTTACCATTTTGTGATTGGATTTAAAGAGTTTTATTTTGTGTACTTCCCGTTTTCTTGGTGCAGTTGTTGTTTTCAATGGGGCGGCAGTATGACGACCCGAAATCGGCCTATAGCTTTCTGTAAAAGTTCTAACCCTCAAAATAACCATAAGTATTTTGATCCATAAAAGAGATACATGAATCTCAGGATGCTTTGAGAGCGAACAAGCCTTCCATTAAAATTAAACGTGATATGATATGATATGTAAACTTAATTCAGTTTGGTCGTAATCTTCTGCGATTGTCGTATTATAGTTATTTAATATAAATATATTGCACCGATATAGTTTGTGAAAAGATGTTCTGTATTTCAGACACATGTTATCTATCATCGATTTTTTCGGTAAATCCTACTCGTTGGTATAAAATAATGTAAGCATTATTTGATTTTTTAGTCTGAGAACCGTACATCAAAGGAAAACAATGATGAATTAAAAACTAGAATAGTCACCTTACAAGCTAATTTTATTGAGATAGTATTATATTCCATCTGGGTATATTTTTCAACCAAAATAATGTTATTTACGGGATATGCCTACAGATACTGCGTGTAAGATAAAACTGATTTGGATATCAATTGTCAACTAACTTTAGAAATATATGTCTTTAATATGAGAAAACAGATTGGCAGCCTGGTTTCTCTGTGACATTTTCACCTCGTTCTGCCTGCAATTAAATCAAGCCGAACGGCTAATATTTAAGATTTGATATTAACTTAAATACTTGTGGGATATTAACTTAAATACTTGTGGGATTCTGGCATGATTTATCAACATTCCTCTACGGACTGTCGGAATGCATGTGACCTTAACATCATCTTTGGAACCAATATACCTCCATACAACATAGGAACATTATTACTTTGCCCTGGTTCAATAAATAAGGCAGGTTATTGGTATTCAACATACAAGTTGATGAGTTTTCATTGCTAGGAATGTGGCTGAAAACGTCATTTTATTCTCAATCTTTCATATTGTCTGAGGGTGATATGCCATAAGTATATAAATATATATTATGTTCATTTGTTTGTATTATCTTCCCAACAATATTCACACAATGTGAGATAAGAGGCTGTCGCCGGGGTGCAATGCCCTACTCTTGTTGATAATCAACCATACATTCTATTTTTGAATAAAGGCCTGAAGCTTGGGTTTAAAAATATAAACACATTGTTCAACCATGCGTCACGGATTTGAACACACCAGGGCTGAATTGTATCAACAGGGTCCGGGTCTAAATAGGGGGTTCAAATCGGGGTTGAACCTCAAAATGCACCCCAATGTATTGTGTCAACAAGGTTAACACAAAAATCGGTGTTCACAGATTTCGGGGTTGGACCCTGAAATGCAACACCAAAATTTAGGGGGTTCAAATCGGCCGTAAAAATAGACCAACTTTACTAAATAATAAATATAGTTTATTTTTCCCCCAATCGATGTAAAAATTGGCCAGTTGTTGGATACAAACCTTTTGCATATTGTGTGCAAATTTCGAAAGAATCGATGCAAGGGCTCCATATTTTTAGCACCTCCAAAGTTGTGCCAAAAATCAGATGCAAACATCGATAATAACATTACAAACGCTCCCTTGTGGCCTCATGACGTTATAGAAATGTCCGTCTGAGTCAAAATTACGTCTTGACAGTATCAACAAATATGGCGTTTTAACGATTTGAGTAGCACATTGATGATGATCCGACCAAAAACAGCTAGTTTTCCATAAAAAAAACTGACATAAAACTCAAGAACTGTATTTGTAAGTATGTAAAGATGACAATTATCATAAAAATAAATGTGAGTCGATGGAAATTTTGGGGGTGCAAATTGGTGTTCATGAACCCCAACCCTGAAATCGTTCTTTTGGAGTTGGAACTTGTTCATACAATACTTTGGAATCCAAGACCGATTTATGGGCTTTTGAGCACCGATTTGGACCCCCAATTTGGAACCTTGATACAATCCAACCCTGAGGTGGCAACCCTGAGGTGGCAACCCTGAGGTGGCAACCCTGAGGTGGCAACCCTGAGGTGGCAACCCTGAGGTGGCAACCCTGAGGTGGCAACAGCGCCCATTTGAACGGTGAATAATGGACCTGGGGTTTCATTAATGGAACAATGCCGGTGTATTTATTTTGTTTCTAAATCTGAAGCCTATGATGAATCTTGATTTATAAAAAAGAATTTATCAAGGTATGTTAGAAACTAGCATCGATCTGAACCATTGACATTGTGAAAACGTCATCACTTTCTGTGCAAAAATGGTGGTTAAGAGGTCTTGCATCCCCGAGGCGTTATGAGAGGCCTTGGATTCAATTCAACTTGTGTTTTTTTTTTCAAAAATTATTATTTCCGCAAATTGGATACAAATTGTTTTACTTTATTCCTTTCTATATGCTTAATTTTATGAATTCTCCCCTGTAAAACCTCAGAATCGATTCTCTGAAAATGCCCAATGGAGTGTTATACTTTGTCTTGTCATTTGCCTCTTCGCATTAGTTTATATTGGCGCTACGTGCATTGTACTTGTTGTTAAGGAATTAAGGATTTCATTGTTGTTCATGGTTAAACAGGATACTCTTAATGCTTTAGTCATGACATTTTATTCCCTGAAGAGAACATAACAAACTTTGGAAGGATTTATTTGTTATGGAACCAGCGTGGGAGATTAAAAAGTTGAATAGGGCATGATCGCAAGTGAATTCGTACGTATTGTGTTATTTTGTGATACTAGTAGCCAAGCTATGAAAGCACTAAAAACTTGGCGGCTGTCAGTTGGTCAAATATATTAAGTCCATTGTCATCAGTATCTGGAATGTTCTGGAAATCCTTTTCCGTGTATCTAGTCTTGTCATAAAGAGAGCAGAGGGGGACAGATAAAAATAATATAAAATAAAACCGATACGTGCATTTCTCTTTTTTGAGATACAGATAAAGATCACAAACAATATTTGTCAACAAACTTAAATGTTATGTGACATTTCTAAGAAATCTTGATAACTCATATTTTATGCGTCTTCATTCCAATAGTCTAAAAAGTCACATTTTGAACATAATTAGCTGTATTTTCGTAGAAAGGTTTATATGGTCATAAAATGACATGGAGACTAACTGGTGACAGCCACACAGGTAAAATAAGTCAGGGTGACATTATCAGAGGCCGGCAGATGTATGACAGAATTAGACAGGCAGGTGGGAAAGGATCAGAGACATAACAATACTTTCCTAAACAGGTGGCACATGGACAAACAGCTGGAAGAGCAATGAATCAATCCTTCTGTTGACAATGAGAGACCACGGGCCGTGGCGCAGTTGGTTAGAGTGCCAGCTTCTTAGCACCAGTTCCTTTGTGATAATCCGAAGGTCGTGGGTTTGATCCCCGGCTATGCCGAGTTTGTATTCAGGATACAATTTCACACATGAGCTGAGGCCCGTGCCAAAAGGTTAGCCCGTTGTACTTGTAAATCTGTGACCGGGTGGGTTGCCATATCAAGGACCTGTGACATGACAAGGACCTGTGACAATTCAGTGAGGCCGCACTACATCTGGCACAAGTAGGTCACATCACGAAATGACTGAAATAATGTTGAAAGTGATGTAAAACTCCAATCAAACAATAATAATAATAATAATAATAAAATTTGTATAGCGCTGATACCAGACAAGTCTGTTCATAGCGCTGACAATGAGATTAAGAATCCTCAATGGTAACTTTCAGACTGGTCAAAAGCCACTTGAATATCGACGTGATATGTGTTACTGAAAACGATTGTAAAACACTATTTGCCATACACACCATAAGAGTTAGATATATATATAACACTGAGGAATGCCAGCCACAAAATTATATACAAAGAACGAATAGAGGTTTGAGCTTTTTAAAACAATCCATGGTTAATTGTCTCATTTTTACCCTCTTCTTTAAGCTTATTCTCTTTTCTAGCCATACAATGTTGACCTTTGTGCACAAAATAAACTTAAAACACTCAATTACTCGAGAAAGACATGGCCTTTTAATGGTTGAACACTGTTAATTTGAAATAGAGTCACACATATCACTTCTGTGTATGAAATGTTAATATATCATACCCAAATAATATCGATTTCATGACAATGTGTCAATTTATATTTCACCACTTAATAAAAAGACATTAAATTTGATGAGATTTCTCCCCCTTTGAAATTTAACAAACATGAAGTTGGACAATAGGGGGTCCTAAAATGATGTTTTATCGTGGTAGGAGGATTCAATTGCGGGAAGACGGAAATTCTTAAAATGTTACTCTATTTCATTTATTTGTATATTCCGCCATATTTTTGAGAGAGTCTACTTTAGTGTTTCGCATATGTAAACATATTGATTGGTTTGATTTTGGCATTTTCTCAAATAATATTGGACAATTTTGCACATAAACATGGTCTACGTAATTTGGATAGCAATGTTAACACACAACCCTAATTGTTATTTAAACTAAATTTGTACATCACGATCATTATCACTCAGTTACCTTGACAACTGGGTCAATATTTGTAATCAATGTCCAATCTTTCCAAGTACATACATGTGTGTGGATTCCTAATTTCTTGCGAAACCAACAACGATATGCGAAATGTTAAAATCAAATCAATTGAAAGAGAAAGTGATGCCTATCACACAGTAGTTTGCAAAATAAAGATAAATGTAAGTCATATATAATATAATTTTAACCGTATGTACCCTGATACACTGCATAATGTCACTACTAGCTATAGAATATATGCTAATGTCTTCAGACAATATTTTACATGTAAGACCTCACAGACTATCGCATATATTGCAAAAATAAGATATACTAACATTTTACACAAAACATTCATACCAACTTCACGTTTACGTGTATGGATTTTCACTCTCCAACGACTTATTCTAAGGTGAGCGTTTTAATTGGAATTTAAGGATAAATATTCTCTTGGCGCGATCACAAAATTTATGATATGTAGCTCTAATTGGATGAAGTGCGAGATATGTAGATCTCGCACTTCATCCACTTAGGTGGTATGGCTCTAGTGTTCTCCAATCACCAATCGGCAAAGCCCAGATAGGTGATCTGGAGAGGTCTGAGATTTTTGCTTTTCCTTCATAATCTCGTTCAGATGTGATTTTTTTAAATACCCAACTGTTTTAGTGATAATTCATATTTTATGTATGATTATGTCTAAAATATCACAAAAAAGCTTGATTATTCTTTGGATAACATTAAATAAGGAAAATATAAATACTTGATAATAATCGCCAGCTTCAAAAATTTAGTCAAACCCGTTTTAACGGCAGTTGAAACGGGTTCAATTTTGACGTTTAAACAGGTTTACCACAGTTTTTGCAGCTGGCGACTTTTTACTTCACTAGAGCTCAATCAACTCCACCAAACATTTCTTTGATTGTAATTGGTAGAGACAATGGACGTTTGACAAACCCCTCCAGATCACCTATCTGGGCTTTGCCGATTGGTGATTGGAGAACACTAGTATGGCTCAGTTTCAAGACGTCACGGGTTCAGGTGATTTGATTTCGTTTATGTGCAAATACGTTGGAAGCAAATCATTTTTCAAGCAAAGCATTTGTTGAAAAAAGTATTTATCTGTTTACGAGTCAGTCTTTTGATATAATTGCATCATTATGTGTCCACGAGTACTGAGAACAAAACATCCGGTGAAAGTGATATCTACGTTTCATTTGGAGGGGTATCATTGATTACAAATTAACCGAGGACAGATTTCATGGAAAGACTAATAATTATGTCTCTTGGTAAAACTGATCATTTTGTTTTGTGGTATAATTAATCATTATGCTCTCTGAAATAAGTGATCACTGAACACCAACTTGTAAATGATCACTGTGATTCCTGGTGTAAATGATCACTGTGATTCCTGGTGTAAATGATCATTATGACTCTTAGTGTAAATGATCACTGTGATTCCTAGTGTAAATGATCACTGTGACTCTTAGTGTAAATGATCACTACGATTCCTGGTGTAAATGATCACTACGATTCCTGGTGAAAATGATCACTGTGATTCCTGGTGTGTTTGATCACTATGACTCTTAGTGTAAATGATCACTGTGATTCCTGGTGTAAATGTTCACTGTGATTCCTAGTGTAAATGATCACTGTGATTCCTGGTGAAAATGATCATTATGACTCTTAGTGTAAATGATCACTGTGATTCCTAGTGTAAATGATCACTGTGACTCTTAGTGTAAATGATCACTACGATTCCTGGTGTAAATGATCACTACGATTCCTGGTGAAAATGATCACTGTGATTCCTGGTGTGTTTGATCACTATGACTCTTAGTGTAAATGATCACTGTGATTCCTGGTGTAAATGTTCACTGTGATTCCTAGTGTAAATGATCACTGTGATTCCTGGTGAAAATGATCACTGTGATTCCTAGTGTAAATGATCACTATGACTCTTAGTGTAAATGATCACTGTGATTCCTAGTGTAAATGATCACTGTGACTCTTAGTGTAAATGATCACTGTGATTCCTGGTGTAAATGATCACTACGATTCCTGGTGTAAATGATCAATGTGATTCCTGGTGAAAATGATCACTGGTGTGTTTGATCATTATAAATGAATCAATGAATAAATAAATAAATAAATAAATGAATGAATGAATGAATGGATGAATGAATGAATGAATGAATGAATGAATGAATGAATGAATGAATGGATGGATGGATGGATGGATGGATGGATAAATAAATAAATAAATAAATAAATAAATAAATAAATAAATAAATAAATAAATAAATAAATAAATAAATAAATAAATAAATAAATAAATAAATAAATAAATAAATAAATAAATAAATAAATAAATAAATAAATAAATAAAGTTGGCATAGCGGTAAAGAATTCGTCTAGCACTTGAGAGATATGGGGATCAGTTTATAAATACATACAAACAACAAATTATAGAATGATATCATGTTTCCTTGTCTAATACGGTGTAAATAATAGATTTGATATTTGGATACCTGGTGTGCCACAAGCCCAGATATGATATGACAAATAGCTGTGAGGTGTTTGCATCACATTTATTCTTCAGGAGAGATGAGTATTTATGACTGCTCCTTGCAGGGTGCAATTTGGAAGAAAGCTTACCAGAATTGACGCCACAGACAGCAATAGAGCCTGAACGACACCCCGCCCTGAAAGTAATGAATATTAAGAAATATTTAGATGGGTGCTTGGTAACAGTGATGATCTTTCTCATTACTCTTATATCACACATTCACATAAACATACTATTTGTGGTTGTTATGTTTATCTCCAGTATTTCTCATTACTCAGCTTTTGGTTCGTGAGACAACAGACTACAAAGCCATTTGATTATTTTCTATGGATAGTATTGTTGCATTTTGTGCAGTTTTATTTCTGCAAGGGTATAATTACTTATCCTTTTGTGTTAAATACTTTCAGGGCACATCTCTCAATGTATTATATATATATATATATATATATATATATATATATATATATATATATATATATATATATATATATATATATATATATATATATATATATATATATATATATATATATATATATATATAATCCAGAGATAATATGATCTCTGAGATTGTATGACATTAATATAACGTACATGCTAATACAATTCATCCATTGAAACAAAAGTTTGGGTTTTAACAATGGAATAGATAAATAGAAAAGATGTGAATGTAATTGGGGCAATTCTTGTACATCTTCAGCGGTCAGCACACACAGTACGTGGATCCTCACCAGCACACACGGGACACACACGAAGGCACCTACGCAGGCTGATGCACCACGCAGGCTCGCGCACCACGCAGGCATACCCGGACCGGACAGTCTCCGCTGCCTGCAATATCAATATAAAAGGGGTCGGGATTATTAATCGGGATGAGAAGACACAACACGCTCAAAGAGTACTACTATCTACACACCACACAGGATCTTAGCACTGAGGAATTGATCTAGATCTCGGCTGCCATAACTGATTAGGCAATAATGCAATGGAGGCACAAAGCAGTCACACAACATTGAACTCATATAGATAGAAAATGGATGATGATATTTTTTTTAAATAATCATTGATAATAGTGGATGTATCGGATAGCACATTCAGTATTCATATTTAATACATAATTACAGAAGATACTACTGGCGCTCTCCATTTGATGTATACAACAATATGGTTGAATGTTCAAACCAGAGAACAGTTCTGATTAAATCAACAGACATATAAAAAGAAGCTTACAGAAAAATATCACCTTTCTTATACATACTTACGCTGATAAAAGAATTCACAAACAAAACATTTTATTGGCGATTTACAATTGAGGAGATGAATAACTCTAAAAGATGATTTTACTTTTGTTTTGTGTCATTTAAATAGAAGTGAAACAATATAAAAGGCGCTCGTTTGGTTGTGACATAACAGGAAGCTATATATTTTAGAATATACTTGGTAACAATATAACTTGTGTGTGAATAATGGCAGTCAGCTGGGCGATAATAGGATTGCATACCAGTTTGGCGATCCTGTGTATACAGGCTTTTACTCACCATGAATATGATGGGTAAGTACACGGAAACTCTCTTTGTACTAATTGTCCTCGACACCAAATACATGGATGCATGGTTGTAATGTAATATATTAATGCAGTCACAGCAGATAGGGATTTGCTGGACGAGACCCCAGTCTGTATGTTCAGCTTATTGTACCTTTGTGGCCGACACATTATTTTGTAAATGTTACTCCCTCGAATACTATGTATGATTAAACCAAATGTGTTTTTAATGGACCAAAGCAGATTCATTATAAAAGTGTGCAGTTGTCACGTGACATATTATTTGGTATACGTTACTACCTCGAATATTATGATTAAAAAAGGCGAGTTAACAATGGCTCAAGCCAGATTCCATTTAAAAGTTTGTTAAAAATTGTTATAAATCCTCAAATGTGCCCAGATTGATATAACACAATTTCATGAAAAGTAGTAAATATATCAAATACTTCTAGTTTGAACTGAAATTAAGATTAATTACATGGTCTTTATATTCTTCATCAAAATTTCCATTGACTATGAATACATTTGGTCAAATTCTGCTGATAACTACTTATCATAGACCATAAATTAAAATTTTATGGCGGATATGTACTAAAGTGAAACATGTTTTCAACATTTACTCTCTTCCGACTTAGATACCATCACCACACAATTCTGCATAGACCCAGTAAGCCAGTAGATGATGTTAATTTCTTTAATTTCACACGATGCGCAGATAAAACCCAAAATGGAGGCAATATTAGCTCCATTGTCTGATTCCATTGTGGCCACTGCGAGTTTCACAACAGGGTTCTATTGACATAAAGCAATTGTCAACACGCAGTCTCTCCCGCAATGACATTACAAAGCTTTATACATCGTATCCAGCAAATACACATATATAAAACACAATATACCGTGATAAAATATGTAGGATACACCATTGGTCCACAAAATTGATCTTTGTGTCATTAATTGCTTGGGTTTCAACAGTCTTAGTAAAAATAAATTCGCTGAGTTTTTAGGTAAATGTAGGGTGTGGTATGTCTCCAAAATAAGACTTTATATTCAAATTTGGGGACTTAAAAAGCAACATGGTCAAACTAATTCACCTTTTCCCTCCGTTTGAAATAATATCTTTGTATTCCGTCTCAAAAAATGTACAACAACTGGAAAATCCATACGTGTGGATTGTATCATATCATCGATATGTGGTTTGTATCATCACACTGTGTGGTTTATATCTTCAATAGGTCTGGCTATGTGGATCATCATATAGTTTTCAATCATACCTGTCTGGCTGAAACTGGCTTCTGACTGAGTACAAAAGCAGCAGATATAAGGCATATAAACTAATCTGCTCAATTAAAGATAGTGCATTATTATTGTCTTCTGAATATATCTGTAACATGCCACGGTTATCTTTATCTTGATTAAGATCACACTCCATAGTCTTCCCTACTATAAAGGTCTCAACAAGCTTGCTCTACATTCTAATCTTAATCAATCTAAACTGAACATGCAGTTCAATATTTCAGGCACTGTCTGCCATCTTGTGGTCCGCGCTCTTAATTACAATGTTTCATTAAACATAAAGGTATCTGAAGTATCTGAATCCAAAACGAGTGTCTACTTGTGAACCACAGACCTCAAAATAATCGTTTGAATAAAACACGCTCCAGACACGACTGGGTATCCCTTTGCACTCCCAATACGTGACTGCATCTGTACCAGAGTACACAGAGTACGTTTCAGTTACAAGTGGTATGCATTTTCCACGGTCTGAAGGTGGCGATTTTATGTATCATCTCTTTTCCTGAATATCCTTCATCAGGATCTTTGACCTGTGTTAGTCTCTTGAAACATATACATGGTAATACCAACCTACAGGCAAAAGTAGCATTTTCTTACTCAATGGATTGTTTGGTATATTAAGATACAAGCGGCCACTGATAACTATCAAATCGGAAAGGTAAAGATTACAGAACTTTTACATATTATGATATCTTGAGGTACAATGTATTTTTGTTTCATTACTACAATAAAGTGTCATGATTACCAAGAATATGATTTAGGTCTGCAATGCTGTTAAAATTCAGGATCATTTCATGGCTATTTTGCCTACTCTTTTTACTTGCGGCTTGTATGTTTTTAGATCTATTTCAAGTCTATTTCATGCGCTGTGACCCTCCATTTTGACAGGTACACAAGACTCTAAATAACATTACATAACTATCCTATTTATATTCTAGCACACACACCACATCATGACCTTTCATTGTAAACCTACTAACACATATCATGACGTCTACATTGCTCATGACATTCACATAAATTTCTTTTATAATTAATAATTCATCTATCACCATATATCTGGACAATGGACAGACGTAAGCATAATGATAAATATATACCATTTCAGTCTCAGTAATAGAAAAAAACATAACTTAAGGATTTAAGGCAGTTCAGAACATGTGCCTTTTGAAACACTTTAAAAACTCTACATATAATTATGGAAAGGTCTGTAATACCCCTGTGACACTAGACCTGCGTCAAAAGTGCGTCTGTGGTGCGTTGAATATTAAAAAAAACGCGGATGTGTGACTGAAAATTGCTTACAAAAATGGAAAAAAGTTGGTGTAACAAATGGTGTAACAAATGGTGTAACAAATGCACGGCTCTCCCACTGCGTTCCCACTGCGTCCACGGTGTTCCCACTGCATCCACGGTGTTCCCACTGCATCCACGGCGTTCCCACTGCGTCCACGGCGTTCCCACTGCGTCCACAGCGTTTCCACTGTGTCCACGGCGTTTCCACTGTGTCCACGGCGTTTCCACGGCATTTCCACTGCGTCCACGGCGTTTCCACTGCGTCCACAGCGTTCTCACTGCGTCCACGGTGTTTCCACTGTGTCCACGGCGTTCCCACTGCATCTACGACGTTCCCACTGCGTCCACGGTGTTCCCACTGTGTCAACGGTGTTCCCACTGCGTCCACGGTGTTCCCACTGCGTCCACGGTGTTCCCACTGCGTCCACGGTGTTCCCATAGCATTCTCTCTGCAGATAAACAGCGACCTTGGGGTGCCAACTGAGTCATCAATGCTTGTTAGGAGTCATCACTGTGCATGTCGGCCCTTCCAAAAAATAAAAAGGACGTGCTGCCAACACTGTTTGGATGCAGGCCTGGTATGACAGGGTTATATCAACTCATTGAATGGTTTTCCTTTCTGTTTGATAGTTGAAGATGCTCTCTTGAGTTTTTGTTTGACTATGTTATTTCATAAATATCTGTTTAATTTACAAGTTCATCATGCTGCCACATGCAAAACAAAAGGGAAAGTATACTTTAAAATTTGGGTATCAGTGATATGGGTTTGAGCATGCCCTCAATTTACTTATAATTAAGAAAATCAATGGATTGACAATCACAAGAAATACACAATGAATTATATATGTTAGGAGTTAATTAGATAAGGATATCATTGATATTTAGTGGAATCTGATTGAGTATATTCTTTCATAAGACAGTGAGCAAACTGGGACTCCACTCCGAACTTTGTATTGCTGTGTCACTATATTCTCATTTCAAGAGTGAATAATGAAAAAGGTGAAAATGCTTTTATTCAACTTTTAATCCCTCACCACTATTCTTTACTTCAGTGACTCACGTCCACAGTTAGGTATATTCCCTTATGGAATAAAACACGTCCTGTTTTGTGTTATTTGCAGACTTTATATATTAAATACATACATGTGTATATGTGAATGTGTATACACATTCTGTAAACATATTTGGTTCCAGGATATGGACAATTTTCACTGCATATTTTGATTGTCCTGCAGACCTTTACAGGTTAGCGACTTCCGTCTCCGGCTGTGAGGTACAGACGTGAGACAGTGCAGGTGTCACCATTATTAACCATCGCACATGAGATGTAGATTTCTTATGTAAGGATTATTTAGACCAGCCACATTCTTCTAGGCAACTTTTTCATAATAAAACCTACTTTGGTAGCCATGATTGATATACTGTTTGATTTAATCACCAAATCGATTAAATGAATATTCATGACACGTTTGGAGTTTATTCATGACACATTTGGAGTTTTTGTCAATGATTTTCATGGTTGTTGACATTTGAATTACAACACGCAGGGATCTTTAATGTTTCTAGAATAGAAATATTTTTTAAAGATAAATTTGTTACTCAAAACATTTTTCCTTGTTGTCCAGATAGCTGTCGTGATAGCATTCAAACAATTCTGGTATCTAGATATAAGTTACAGCTACTCGCCACTATTTACATGTATAACGTGTATTTCTCTCAAAGTGTATTTCCCTCACTTTAACGTTGTAAGTATCGATTACAAGCATTAATGAAATGAGGTTTTGAAGCACCTTGCATGATATAAATATTTATACCCCAAATTTTGTGATCAAATGTTATTACCCATCATATTCCCTCTACATAAATTTCTCTGCCATTTGGAAAGTAGATCAGTCTCCTGCTAAAATTCAAATCATCCATTGGACACTTTGTCAACACAAATTGTTTTAGTTGACCAGTGATCTAGTGCAAACACCTGCATAGTAAAGTTTTGCTAACTATCTTACATCTTCATCATTCGCTTATTCTGTATCGGCTGGAGATTTTTCATACACGTATATAGATTAATTTTCAACATCCATATTTCGTGACTAAAATGTTTAATAATAACTTAGGAAAAACTGAAATAAAAATGTTGAGGTCTGAGATGCATATCTTGGGTAATATCAGAGAATTAGTAACCTTGGTTCATTGGCAGCACTCAAGTAATCTGGAAGTTACTGCCAGATATTAGAAATATCGTAAGACAGGTAAAAGCTTATGATACTAATTAGTAGAGTGACACTCTGTCCTTATTTATGTAGCATCGTTATCATTGCTATCTAACCCCCATTTTATTCCCGTAGAGCGCACAAAAAGGGACATAAAATGTAAAGTTCTTGATCAATTCTATGTAATTGTTTTGGGGGCATAAGAACCCAAACATTATCTTGAGTTTGATCTTCATCACTCGGTCACGTTAATGTTTTGTCCCTTTGAATCCGCCATGGACAAGAAAAAAACATATATTGCTTCAGGCTTAAGATAGAACATTGAAAAATGTCAAAAATGTTGTAAAGACTGGGAGGTTGTGGCGTGTTAACCAGAAAGGTGTCGTTTGGGATATGTGTAGGGACATCATATGAGACACCACGGACTGTATCTTCATTATGATGCAATTAGTGAACCTTTGTTGTGATGTACGTTCGCCCTCAGGAGCATAACAGGTGATCGTTATACCATAGACATGGCATTAATGTCACGAGGCAACTCCAATCTCACAAATTCCCCTGTCCACGAGGCAATTTAGTCCAGTTTTATGTGACGGCACGACATCGCAAACTTGGTCTATATCGGTGACGTGGTTAAAGCATACATAAAAGCCACACTTGCCATTAAAAAACTTTGATCTTGAGCAACTCCGATGTAACACGGGAGAGTTATAAACTTGAAAGAGCTCCCATTACGAAATCAAACTAAAAGTACTCTACAAAATGTCTAAAGGTGGTTATTCGGTGATGGTTAAAAGCTGTTTCGCTTCACCATTCTCGCTATCATTCAATTTAAGTCATTTACCCGGGGGCAGGCCGAGCACTCCCGGGCTTCCTGCCCCGCATACAGAAGCAGGCAAGGTGTGCCAAGGACCACCGCCAACTCAATCGCTTATTCACGGGGGAAAGTGAAGTCAAGGCGAGAACGAGAAGTAATCAGATTATGACAAACCATACAGACACTGTATACAGGGTACACCCTGAAAGCAAATGGTGCTTGGAACTCTGCAGCTTTTGCATATGTAATGAAAACCTACCACATGCCTCTACAGCTTTCCTGGAGGTCTCATTTTGAGACTGCAAAGGTCTGCAGATCGCTGCTCTGATTGCGAATGAATAACAATAAGCTCATTTATTGATTTAGAACTGATGTGTTTGACATGGAAATAAAATTGAATATGCCTTTGTCACTTTCATATTGAAGACAATATTACCCCCTTTATGAATGCTTATGTGAAAGTTGTTTTGGTCTGTGCTGTGATGTTGATTATAAATCCTGGTCCGTGATTAACTAATTACCATAATCTCCAACTTCCCCGCACACACAAGAGAAACTCAATATATTTCACTTTTATGTAAAATTATTTTTTAAAATTAAATCCTAAATAGAGTTCCTGGATATGAATAAAAAATATTTTTAAAAAAACTACTCTCTCTTTGCTCTGCGTGAAAGACACGTGAGAATTAAACGTTTCTGCCCCACGGCGCAACGATAAAGGCGCTCGCAGAAAATACAGAATGTAGAGTGCATTCTCGGGCCTTTCTTGTTTCCTTTGCAGACACTTTGTTGATGGATAAGTCCTTTCTGTGACACGACTCCTATTTGCTGTTCCACTGCCAGGCTAAATGGCAGGACGTCTGAAGACACTTGGACAATGGAGCTAACTTATGGGCGCCCCTTTGATAGAGCAACGTCGCCCATTATTGGAATCTGCCCCGAGAGCTGCGGTCTTTCCTCCATTGATCCACCTAATGGGCCAGACTATCTTCTCACCAGGTGCCGGCCACACAACAATACAAACACCATGCAATACATTGTGAAAGGTTTCTGAAATATTTAAGTCCCCGATATGAGTCAGAGAATATATATATATATATATATATATATATATATATATATATATATATATATATATATATATATATATATATATATATATATATATATGGATATGGGAAGTGGCAAGCACTGTGGCATGTAACACTGAAATATAGAATAGATTAATTGGGATTCAACTTCGGGAAAATTGTGATATTTCCCCTTGTTGCAGTCCAGAAAAATAGATTCTCATTGGATCATAGAAATTGATAAATAACAAATGTCATTTTTACAGGAGATAAATAAGGATTTAGTTGAGGTTCCCCTGGGAAATCAATACTGACACCATTCTTTGATGTCACCATGTGCCTATGCATACATAGTTTAGTACGGTGTGTTTAGCCATATTATAGTTGTCTCTCAAAGTATACATTATTCATTTAACAGAGAGGGATTTATGTCACACCAAACCAATATAGCTGGCTGCGTGCTCAGATATGATACCATGGACAAACATCACTATTGCATAGCATTACTCTGTGCGACTTGAAACTCAAAGGGATGCGCATAAGATTAACATTGTCGATCTCATAAAAAACAGTTTGAAAAGATCAAGGATTCTTATGTCTCCAGATATCTTTATGTATTCTAAACCATGACGACATGTCGGATGAATTGATGTCATATTGCATTTGTAGACTTAGGCGCTGAGAGGGAAAAAACACCAACAAAATTATCTTTAAAATTGTACTTTTATGGTCATGATAATTGCAAACTCAGTGTTTATATAACAGTCTAAAGCTTGTTTGTATTGAAACGAGAGAATAGCTTTGACTTTTTCCGGAACATTGTTGTTAATGTTCCTTCTAAAAACTGCTGTCAGCTATGGCTGAAGTTCAAGTTAGCAATGGTGGAGGTTGCAGGTTTTGTCTGGTATCATATCCTATACCAATGAATTATTCATACTGGTCTCTGGTCACCTCTGCTGTTGGCGACCAGTCAAATTAGCTTTAGTCCTGCTATGTATCTCACTACACCATTTATCCATTTGTCATTTATACGCTGTCACTTAGAACATTTGTAAGCCTTCTAAAGTTAACTCCTTTGGATTTCGCGAAACAAGAGATGAATTTAAATGAGATATATATTACTATTTGAATTATTATACCCTTTAACAAAACTTGTAACACTACAATATGTTATTGAATCAAACTATGTGTGTTTTATTCGTGATTATAACAAAGCATTGGGATACTTATAGAAAACCCAAGTGTGCAAAGGGTTGGCTCAGGCCTCAATGTGTATTCCACATCATTTGGCTCGTGTGTAGTTTTAGGAGGATGACACAGTGTGCCCTATGCCAATGTGAGCCAGCGAGTGACCAAATAAATCTCTTCTCCGCAGATTGCCTGTGCCAGTATCAGTTTTATCTCCATTCTGTCATTAGTCTCTATCCATACAGGACTTGTGTAGTATATCTCTTATTCCATATTAATACAGAACATTATAACCGCGCTACTGTCTCACACTTTCACATAGTATCCAAACCTGTCCGATATTACTAAAAGATCGTTCCATTTATATTTCGAAGGTATATGAAGTGGTTTTTTTCTCCATGAAGTGATTATACACAAAATCTCTTCTCCGCAGATTGCCTGTGCCAGTATCAGTTTTATCTCCATTCTGTCATTAGTCTCTATCCATACAGGACTTGTGTAGTATATCTCTTATTCCATATTAATACAGAACATTATAACCGCGCTACTGTCTCACACTTTCACATAGTATCCAAACCTGTCCGATATTACTAAAAGATCGTTCCATTTATATTTCGAAGGTATATGAAGTGGTTTTTTTCTCCATGAAGTGATTATACACAGAGTTAAATCATAGGGAAAAAACAATCATTTGGGATTAAAAAGTTGAGTAGGGCATCCTGGCGAAAGCATTTACACCTTTTGCATTACCCTGACAATCATTTGTGATAGCTGCAGCCAAGTTGTAAAAGCAGCGAAACTAAGATGACCGAATGTTGGTCCAATATTGCATCTCTTTTGGGACTCCTACATAATGATTAACATTTTACACTCTATAGGTTAGGAGGCACATGGTCATATAGCTTCCACCTTAACTTGATACATAAACAATCCTTTATAATGGGAAATCTTAGTGAAGGTTTTCACTTGGTACCTTGATTTTAGTTATGCATAGCACAGCTTCAGTAGTGATTGGGAGAATATTTCTGTGATCAGCATGGCTCTAAGGCCATTGGTTAATGTTTCATAAGCAGAAACAAATTCAAAACACATGATTATATATTCAGTGACAGACTTTGGCATTTAGAGACATAATTCGTAATACAAAGGCCAAACCATCTTCTGAGGATTGAAATTTTCTTTTCTTTTATTTTATTTTAAAATTTTGATGTCACGCTGTATCTTGCCATTGCGATATTGGAGTTATAAATGTGCATGAATATGACAAAAACAAGATAAGATGACTCACGGTCTGTACTGGAGAAATATGATGACTGCATATCAAGTATATGATTAATTATCTACCAAATAAATCATGTCATGAGGACTTCAAACCAAAAGTAACATGTGAATTCTATATTCTACAAGTGAAATGATATACTAGCCCATCGGCTAATTGTCATTCTTTCTCATTTTATAAACCCACCAACATCACTCTTCCATATCGCGCATATAGCAACATATACGTCCTCAAGTATATTATTTACTTTGAAGCTAAACACAAATACAGACCTGCTTCCTTAATCACAATGGATGCATTGTCCATAAAAAACAAAATAAAATAGTGCATGTTTTGCTCAGTCAATCTCACCTAAATGAATATAGAACTTGGCCTTTCCATCTAAAATATGTCAGATATCCTAGTTATGAACAAAACAGACAAATTGCTACAAAAAGCTAAGATTTATTTGAATGAATCAGCATGCATACCGAAGTACTAAAGCTAATGAGAAGAAGGAAAAACTTAAATTGGTCTTTCATCTTATTATTTTAATGCAAAATAAGACATTATATGTCAGAAAAATAGGTTTCCACGGCTCACGATTTCCAATAATACATATTAGCAACCGATAAGTAAACGATAGGAGATAATCAATATGATCATTCTTAAATTAAGCTGAGTTTGCTTGAAATTTCAGCTTTGATACATTGTAGACAGAAGGACACCAAATCTTAGACGAATAAAGGTTCATTTCTGTCATATCATTACATTTGTACTTTGTGTGGATATTCTTAACCATACAAACAGCTTGCATAAACCCGGAATTAAAATATAGAAAAAATAATAATTATGGACCATCCAATCACACAAGGACATACTATTATATGTTATAAGATAGCAGGATTGAATACATTGACAACATGGATGTTATGACTATTCTGAAATTGAGTGTCTGTGAGATCTCAGGTTTGTTACATGGCTGATGAAGTAAATATCTGAATTTAATATTGAATATATAGAGGAATTTACTCTTTGTGAAAAACTAATTCCACATGTAGTTAGTGGTTTGATATGAACTTAAATAAACCAGATTGATCTTTTTCGGCCGTATATCTTATGATTTCAAAGTCATTTTGTAGATAAAATGATTACACGAATCTAACAGGAGATATAAATGGAAATTGGTACTGTAATGGACATGGATCTGAATAATGGTTTGCCACTGATATGGTCATACAAGAGAGGGGCAACTAATCAATCCTACGATTGTCATCTATTTGAAGTTAAAGGAAGATAGCTAGGAAAGTGAATGAGCTGGAATCTAGTTGGACCTATAGGATACACGAGAAAGGAAGCAATCTTACTCTACGAGGATGCACAATTTATGATTTGATTTAGTATAATGGAGCTTAGATTTGAGAACCACATACTATTGTCTCTTGCAAGATATTCCAGGTCTTAATTGTCAATGTCTGAAATACAGAGTAATCTATCAATACCAAAGTTGAAAACAAATTTACGTTTGGTAGATATGTTTTGTAAATAATATATGGGAAGAATAGAAAGGCAACTCTGCTTTCTAACTACTTTGTTTGTGCTTTGTAACATGAATAAATATAGAAAAACACAATTTCTGTTGGACCATGTAATAGAATCAAGGCCTAAAAGTTCCATTTTTAAGATTTTGCTTTTATTCGTATCACAAGGTGATTTTGCTGTGAGTATGAGCCAGTGATGGAAATAAATTTATAGATTCTCTGTTTAGATTTGCAAAGGTCTGTAAATTTCTAGATTATAAACAAGGCGTTTGTAGTATTGAATTAGGAACATCAAAATGCGCATAACAGGACAATATCCGGGGCTACATACAACAGCAATAGTTATATTATATATGAACTACACATCACATTCTGAAAGAGACTGCCTACCAACAAAGGAATGAACCAGCATGACCACCGCTGCTCTAATGAAGTTCTGCCAACGTCCTGGATACGGCAAGCACGCAATTTAGGTCACCATTCACAATATAAGGTTATCACGTTGTGCTTCCAATTCGGATGCGCAGATCCAATATAAAGAGTTGGGCGGATAACAGACAGGAAGTAACGACATCATTATGCGTTTAATAAGGTACATTGGTAAACAAATTGGATTTTGATAGAAATGTCTCAAGGAAGATATCATGGTACACTCGCTACGTCTTGGTATAAACTACTCTGAACATTTCAAAAAGACAAAAACACCACTAATTTGGCTGGATACAGCTTAAAACGTTCTATAATATTTAATACTTGCTTTTTAGGTTTCAAAATGATGCAATATCACAAAATGTACCGATTGCTGGTTTATTTGTTTTCTATTTAAATTTCATATTGGTAAAAAAGGTGTTTGGATTTCTGGCGTTGTGGAACGTTCTTTATCTCAGTGTATGACATGTGAAGTCAGATAGAAGTATTTCAAAATAACACGATGCGCTCCTTTCTATCAGGTGACTATTCTTGTTTTGCATTATGGGCGATGGTTGTGCTAATCTTGGGTAGTCGATCCTCTCTACATGCAGATTATCTCAGGACAAATATCTAAATGCTATGACATGAATATCTTAATTGGCGTATATATTTCAATTGTCTTTTTAAATAGTAAACCCATTCAATTCGAAACTATATCTCGAATCTGTGATATCATTCATATAGAAAAAAAGTACGATTCATTGATAAAAACTTGGAATATGTTATGCTGTGGAATACGCCATATGATTATCTTGTTTGACGTATTTATTTCAATAGAGTTCAAATAGTAAACCTATTCAAATCAAAACCATATCTCTGATATACAATATCTTTGATATCTTTTATAAAATGACAAGTTGGAAGCGCAATATGTGATGATATATGATCTTTGTGGTTGGAGCAAAGCGGATTGTATGCATTGTGCTACCAGAATTTAAATCACCACGTGGTACGGGTCCTACTCCTGCAAGCATTATCCCCTCGCAGTAAGAACACCTATGCAAACATTGGCACCGCCATATCAGCACTCACAGAGGGTCTGGGTCGGCTGATAAGACAGGTATAGCACTTGTGTCTCCAACAGATCCTGGGAACAGCACCCACTCGTGTATTTATATTGGGATAACATTGCCAACAGCATGATTCACTTGTATAAGATTCATTTTTCATTTTCTACCTGACAATATATCGCTGATAACTATCTTCTCTTTTAACCATGTGAATATATTTGCCTGTATCTTCTTACTCTGACCTCGGAATGCTTTTTCATCATTTATAGATTCTTCACTTCTGTCAATGGAGGTGCATTTCTGAAATCTATGACATTTTTGGCCATGATTTACATAATTATTTCATTGCCATGCAGACTATATCGAAATTTTGGTCTCATAAAGAATGACTGAACACTACTCTATGTCTATGGGTACCATGTCTATGTGCTCACTGGAAATAATGTATTGTACAGGAGAAGATTAATTTTATCAGATATATGTCTATACATATTTCTCACTGTCTGCAGCTGCTAATATGATAATATAATTATATTATGTAAAAGACATATTTCTTTTACTAAAATGTTTCGATATTCATGTAAATTATATAAATGCCCAGTGTTTGTACAGACATTCCTATCTCGTCGTGACAAGGCATAGACAATCATTCTCAGAATATAATCTCACATAACCGAAGAGACGAACCATTAATCATTCATGACAATTAAGTCGTTATTTTTTTTGTCCTTGGAAGGTCATCCCCAATTGTTTAATAAATATCTTTACACATGAATGTACCAAGAATGGCAGATTATTATAGCACTTATTATAGCAGATATCACATAAGGAAAAGATCATGTCATTCCTGAACAGTAACTCCTTGAAAATATATATGCATTTATTTGTGATAGTCCATTTTAAGTATTGTCTGCGGGAATGAATATTGTAAATCACTTATATGATATGATTCAAGTTGACTATAATGACAAAGAAAGACAATGCCAAACAATATACAAAATACTTGAAATTGCTATTGAACTATTTACAAGGTATTTTCTCTGGTTACCACAAAGGTTTGACTTTCTGAAAAATCTAATTACACATTTTTCCCAATAAACTATGTACAATGAAGAACTGAACATCTTGCAGAAATAAATGTAGCAAAAAAGGTATTTATGTGCCAATCATATATATCAAGTAATATATACCAAGTAAAGCAAATAAACTGAATATCTCAGAAATATAAATAACAAAAACCAATTATGAATAGGTTGTATGCTCGACTACACATTATGATGTTAAAGAGGGGGGTCCAGTACCCCTAAAAAGCCGTACGGTCAGTTAACCCCACCCCAGATTTTGCCCCAGCTGCTGATTGGTGCTGCTCCACACAACACAGCTACCTCACAAGTTGACCGTTGGTCAAACTGTCCACTCACAGCCCACTGGATGCTGCTGGTGGCCGGGCAGGTTGTTTGTAAACATAGGCAAGAAAGGGGTTGTATCACACCACCCTGCATTAACCCCGCTGACTATCTCAGTGACAGTCCTCCTCCTTGGTCTCATAAAGAGAGGGGGAAGAGAATAAAAACAGAAAAGGTGAACCTTATAATTTAAAGTGTGCATATGTCATTATTTACATGTTTATCAATCAAAAACTTTCGGACCATTCAGAAAACATAAATTAAGCACTGAAAAGTTTATCTGAGGAGGACCAGGAAATCAGATTCTTATCTTTACACAAGTTATATAACGAGTCTCTGAAGTTGACCGCTCCCCACCCAGCTGCAGCAACATCTAGCCCATGGGAGGTATGGGGTAAAACCGCAAATATGTTGTAACATGCTGGACACATGCACTCAGCCATGTGCTTGGTATTTATAAACAAACCTAAACCCACATCTCACACACAGTGTCACCTGTCAATCAAATTCAAAATAATTTAAATCTCAGAACACTTTTATTGTTTAAAAGAGCTTTGATATCAAACATTTAGATTTCAGATTAAAATATGTTGTAGCCCTTGTGTTCATGCAGCATTGTACCAAGTATCACACATTTCTATTAGAAAGTAACAAATATATTAGAATGTATTCAATTTATACTGGCTGAGCTCTGGGTGTTTTGATGGTCAAGACCTGTTTAATAGGCTCCGCCCCCTTCCTTTTATACTTGAACCCCCTCCTTTAATGGTATTTGTTGCTGATTCCCGAAGAACTGGTCTTCTTCCTGAGCACGCGTTTGGTAGATTGTACAAATTAATGTGCCAAGCGAAGTGAAGACAAATTTTCATGGTTTTCCTTTGTTCACTAAAATTGATTACGAGCGTGAAATTCAAAATGTTTTCCTCAAAATGTTTTCCATCTGAACAAATATTTTTCTACCGATCATGAGAGTCTCAATGTATATGGTGCTGTCAGTATTGTTTATCCCACCAAGTAATCTCACTGGTATTTTTTCCCAACCCCTCAATGAATAATGGTCCGTCCCTTACCATGGCAAGCTTCTCAGTGCCACGTGTCCTTCATCCAATCCACCAGAGATGCCAGCCTGTCTAACTTGTAATTAATTTCTCCTGAAGACATTTTTAGGATATATGTTTGACAGATCTGGATCTCGGTTAGATATTAAGAAGACGCCAGAAACAGGCAAACCAACTGGTTAACGTTGACAAATCAATGTATCCTCTATCAGATCTCCTTTCCTGTTTTATTACACATTATTTATCTTCGTGACTTTTTTCTATTGATGGGATATAATGTATTCAATCATATTCAACTTATCATTTTGTTAAGCCATATCAGGTTAAAGTACACAATTACATATTGATGCATACTGATGCTTGGTACTGTATATTCTTGCTTGATTAATCTACAGAATATGACTGCCTTTTCACAAGACTCTTAGCAAGCCTATGTATTTAGCAGGGGAGGGGATGGATGACACTTGGCAGTGGGTACTTGAACCCCACGTCCCACACCTCTCCTCTGCCAGTGATCTGCTCTTACTAAGACATAGTCTTTGTCAGATGCTAATGGGTTTGGATGTGGCCATTACGGCAAGGATGTGAGAGCTGACACTTTTACACTAGCAACCAGAGACCACCACTGCTGTTGCAGTAATCTATTTACAAAATAAGACATTCTTTCTGACCAGGCATTATCTTTCCTGGATTGTCTGTCACTCCTTTCCTACGATAATGACAATCGCCGTCATTGTGTCAAGATAAAAACATATCCCAATATAGTATTCAAAATATAACAAGTGAAATGTTTAGAATCAGGATACTTTGGCAATTAAATATTGTTTGGAAAGTGGGCATTTGAGAGTGTTTTATCATCAGATACAAAATGTATTACAACGTAACATATCCCTTCATTTTCAATGTATTTGAAACGTTATTTCTTATATTTTTGACATTGAATTAGATTTGTAACGGATTCTAATTTTCTTCAAAGGTTGACTCGTATGCGTGAGATATACAAAAGAACGGCCCTCTCGCTGAAAGAATATTTGAGAAGTTTTCTTGCCTCGACAAGATGTTTGCCAATAAACTAGAACCCTTAAAAAGTAGGCGTTGTCATATTATCCTTCATGTGCCAAGCTCTTAAAGCACATACATTCAATGACATTTGCTTCTATTCCCGAACACTAAAGTAGGTGATCAGCCGATGTCTGCGCAGAAACACAGGGCCTTTCCTGACTACATGCTTAAAACAATGCAGTTGACACTGTAATTACAGATCTGTCCCTACCTTAAGTAATTCTCATGCGATTCCAATACCTAATTCAGATATTAAATGTGATTAGCAATAATGTCTTGATTAATTTTTACTGCATATACTTTACATCAGATTGATAGGATTTTTTGTATCTGCCAATGGTGGCGACTGCACTAGAGAATGAAGCTGTGTCTAACAAGGATGGGATGATTACATACCTGTCACATCTAATATCAACAAATCATCAATCTGCATCACAATGCATCATCAATTAGTGTGATTGGTTCTCATGTGTCAGTCTCTTTTCTTTATCAACTTTATATATACAGAACAAAATTGTCTGTAAATTGTTGAAGGGCATACAAACACACATGTATATATATATATGTATATATATATATATAAATATATATATATATATATATATATATATATATATATATATATATATATATATATATATATATATATATATATATATATATATATATATATATATATATATATATATATATATGTATATATATATATATATTTATATATATATATATTAAAATATACATTTACAAAGGCTATCAAAAGCTTTTGATCCTGGTTGATTTGAAACAAATAACTTCCAAGGACGGTATACGGCAATAGTCACAGTATTAAAATAGCGGAATATCACAATACGCAATCTGGTATAGCAAAGCAAGTAAACTTATGAAAGGCTATTAGATCCAATGATTGAAAGGCTCAAAAAGGTATGATGACATTTGCCCAATAAGTGAGCGCGTTCACAAATGTCAGGTCAGCTGATTGAGTATCATGACAATGCCACTTAGCCTCACCCATAGGTTTTTCCGTGTGAGTGACGGTGAACACTGAGCTGACAGGCAAGGTATACAGAGCTGAACACTGAGCTGACAGGCAAGGTATACTGGACGGTAACGGTGAACACTGTGCTGACAGGCAAGGTATACTGGACGGTAATGGCGAACACTGAGCTGACAGGCAAGGTATACTGGACGGTAACGGTGAACACTGTGCTGACAGGCAAGGTATACTGGACGGTAACGGTGAACACTGTGCTGACAGGCAAGGTATACTGGACGGTAACGGTGAACACTGTGCTGACAGGCAAGGTATACTGGACGGTAAAGGTGAACACTGTGCTGACAGGCAAGGTATACTATACTGGACGGTAACGGTGAACACTGAGCTGACAGGCAAGGTATACTGGACGGTAAAGGTGAACACTGTGCTGACAGGCAAGGTATACTGGACGGTAACGGTGAACACTGTGCTGACAGGCAAGGTATACTGGACGGTAACGGTGAACACTGAGCTGACAGGCAAGGTATACTGGACGGTAACGGTGAACACTGAGCTGACAGGCAAGGTATGCTGGACGGTAACGGTGACCACTGTGCTGACAGGCAAGGTATACTGGACGGTAACGGTGAACACTGTGCTGACAGGCAAGGTATACTGGACGGTAACGGTGAACACTGTGCTGACAGGCAAGGTATACTGGACGGTAACGGTGAACACTGTGCTGACAGGCAAGGTATACTGGATGGTAACGGTGAACACTGTGCTGACAGGCAAGGTATACTGGACGGTAACGGTGAACACTGTGCTGACAGGCAAGGTATACTGGACAGTAACGGTGAACACTGTGCTGACAGGCAAGGTATACTGGACGGTAACGGTGAACACTGTGCTGACAGGCAAGGTATACTGGACGGTAACGGTGAACACTGTGCTGACAGGCAAGGTATGCTGGATGGTAACGGTGAACACTGTGCTGACAGGCAAGGTATACTGGACGGTAACGGTGAACACTGTGCTGACAGGCAAGGTATACTGGACAGTAACGGTGAACACTGTGCTGACAGGCAAGGTATACTGGACAGTAACGGTGAACACTGTGCTGACAGGCAAGGTATACTGGACGGTAACGGCGAACACTGTGCTGACAGGCAAGGTATACTGGACGGTAACGGTGAACACTGTGCTGACAGGCAAGGTATACTGGACGGTAACGGTGAACACTGAGATGACAGGCAAGGTATACTGGACGGTAACGGTGAACACCGAGCTGACAGGCAAGGTATACTGGACGGTAACGGCGAACACTGTGCTGACAGGCAAGGTATCCTGGACGGTAACGGTGAACACTGTGCTGACAGGCAAGGTATACTGGACAGTAACGGTGAACACTGTGCTGACAGGCAAGGTATACTGGACGGTAACGGTGAACACTGTGCTGACAGGCAAGGTATACTGGACGGTAACGGCGAACACTGTGCTGACAGTCAAGGTATACTGGACGGTAACGGTGAACACTGTGCTGACAGGCAAGGTATACTGGACAGTAACGGTGAACACTGTGCTGACAGGCAAGGTATACTGGACAGTAACGGTGAACACTGTGCTGACAGGCAAGGTGTACTGAAGGGTAACGGTGAACACTGAGCTGACAGGCAAGGTGTACTGAAGGGTAACGGCGAACACTGTGTTGACAGTCAAGGTATACTGGACGGTAACGGTGAACACTGTGCTGACAGGCAAGGTATACTGGACGGTAACGGTGAACACTGTGCTGACAGGCAAGGTATACTGGACGGTAACGGTGAACACTGTGCTGACAGGCAAGGTATACTGGATGGTAACGGTGAACACTGTGCTGACAGGCAAGGTATACTGGACGGTAACGGTGAACACTGAGCTGACAGTCAAGGTATACTGGACGGTAACGGTGAACACTGTGCTGACAGGCAAGGTATACTGGACGGTAACGGTGAACACTGTGCTGACAGGCAAGGTATACTGGACGGTAACGGTGAACACTGTGCTGACAGGCAAGGTATACTGGACGGTAACGGCGAACACTGAGCTGACAGGCAAGGTATACTGGACGGTAACGGTGAACACTGTGCTGACAGGCAAGGTATACTGGACGGTAAAGGTGAACACTGTGCTGACAGGCAAGGTATACTGGACGGTAACGGTGAACACTGTGCTGACAGGCAAGGTATACTGGACGGTAACGGTGAACACTGTGCTGACAGGCAAGGTATACTGGACGGTAACGGTGAACACTGAGCTGACAGGCAAGGTATACTGGACGGTAACGGTGACCACTGTGCTGACAGGCAAGGTATACTGGACGGTAACGGTGAACACTGAGCTGACAGGCAAGGTATACTGGACGGTAACGGTGAACACTGTGCTGACAGGCAAGGTATACTGGACGGTAACGGTGAACACTGTGCTGACAGGCAAGGTATACTGGACGGTAACGGTGAACACTGAGCTGACAGGCAAGGTATACTGGACGGTAACGGTGAACACTGAGCTGTCACCTTGCCCTGAATTCTATGTACTTGTTTTTTTACTCATTTGCGTCACCATACTCTTTTCAATGGTTTTCATATAATGCCATATAATAATTGTTTGTTATACTGATTTACATTTAAACTTAAAAGAGGCTTATTGATATTAATTCCAGAAAATGTCCTGTTTCTTTGATAAAATGATGATATTTAGAGCTTAGTGGACGCGGTGATCCTTGGAATTTATATTGGCGTAAAAATAAACTGATGAATAAGGCCTTGACGTCACCAATAAATGTGTCTGTCATGAAGTTATCGGTCTGTTCGTGGATGCAATATACTAAGTCCCGGGCAAGGGATGGGTGAGTGATACAACATTTACGTGGGAAGTACTTATGCAATATTAATAAGGTTTCCTGACTAACTCATTAATTACATATACAGCATCTATACAGTGAGCCCATTTGATGACAAGTCCCTTGCAGAGTCAAGCTATTTTGGCCTTCAAGCAGAGACATAACGGTTTTGCATGATTTTTAAGGCGGCAATTTAAAACTGGTTCACATGAAACAGTTTCTGTGAAACAGACAATTATTCTGTGTAAACAAATTGGAAATTCTTTAGTAAACCTTTTCTGGTTGGGACTCATTCCATCGGTCTGTATTTCAACATCCTTTAGGGAACAACATAGAGCGACACACCAATATTGCAGGAATAAATCGAACGGGAACAACACATTTGGGAACTTTCCAATGCTTTCTATTATTGTGTGCCATAATGAATGAAAATATTTGCCTCATGAATACTGGATACATTTAAGAAAGTATTGTTTCTATTTTTTAATATAATTTCACATATTCAGACAAACATAAGACGCCAGTGTGAACTTACGCATTCTAAAATCTGTTGTTGATTATAATGTATTGCATGGTGTTTGTATTGTTATGTGGCCTGCACGTGGTGTGAGAAT
Source organism: Amphiduros pacificus (assembly GCA_949316495.1). Taxonomy (NCBI): domain Eukaryota; kingdom Metazoa; phylum Annelida; class Polychaeta; order Phyllodocida; family Hesionidae; genus Amphiduros; species Amphiduros pacificus. The sequence goes on from OX439001.1 coordinate 46,201,253, forward strand.
GTGTGCACATATATTTATCAATTTATAATGAAAAAAAATGAGGACAATGGTAAAACATCAGACGTACCAATATTTAAGATCGCTTGAATACATCTTTTCACATCATTTGATATGTCTATGCACACATTTAAAAAGGAGTGAAGAAAACATGCGATAAACAGCCATATTGGAACAACCACAAAATACATTCTCCGAAATAAGGGAGAAGCTGACAATCATATAACTCGACATCCTACGACAAACCTTACTCTACGACAAACCTTACTATACGACAAACCTTACTCTACGACAAACCTTACTATACGACAAACACTCTTTGATACATTCACTTGAGGAACAAACAATGTCTCAGGTCACTCAATTTAGGAGAGACCACAGACCTTAGGTTAACCTTAGGTTAACCTTAAGTACTAACAGTATAGTCTGAATTAAAGTAATGCATTTCATTTTTTGCATCATTCTACAGGCCTTCCATTCCTCAGTTAAGTCATTTTGACCTGCCAGTGATATCAAATGGTTGCACGAATTTAATGCTCGGCGTCATTTGATACAGATACAGAGTATCTTCATTTGATACAGATACAGAGTATCGTCACTTGACACAGATACAGAGTATCGTCATTTGATACAGATACAGAGTATCAACATTACCTTATATTGACTTGAAGCATGTCATTAACACATTCTACATCTCAGTCCAATCTAATCATAAAATGATCAGAACTTGTGCAATAATTTCATGAGAATAAGGATAAAATCAGAATAAGCATGTGAATTCCTCTCATTACATGTATTTATATAGACTTGGATTGCTATACATATAAAAATAACAAGGAATATTGCAAACTGAAGCAAGCAATAATTGAACAAATTTGAAAATGTGCTAATTGATAGTAATTAGCTTGATGTACACACCACACCCTTATCTGAAACTAAATAAAGCTTATTTTACCATACAGCTCATTACATCTTATATAAAGTTACATACTAATGAGCGGAACATGGTATCAGACATATACGTAATCATATATATTCTACCATTATTTCCATTTCATTATCATTCTATGAATGGATTATTAAATCATATCTGGGTTAAATTAAAATATAATTGTTTTCATATTTTGTTTGTATTTAAATGAGAAAGACTTATAAATGAGAAAGACTTATAAAATGACACTGTTGAGTGTGGGGCAAAACATATTATAGTTTTAAACTAATATGCTTACTAAACATATTTGGATACTGGTTGGAGTAAAAATGCAATGAATCACACAAATATCATTAATTAAATAGAAATATAAAAGTTTTTTTTCTCAAAGATATATAATACAACAGCTCCAACAGGATGACAAATATACAGAAAACGATGACGTATGCATATCTAGCGATGGTGGTAGCATGCAATCACAGATCCTATATTTATACCCAGGTTTCATCGTAGGCCTCAGGCGTTGATACGAATAGGGCAACTATCACTTATATATCATGTCAATAAGCCCTGTTGAATTTGTGACGCCTCGCTCACTTCCAGTCCGGGGATAGAGTATCAGATCACTCACGTGAGTTGCTTCATTCCCTGAATCATATACGCAATGATTAAACACAGCAGCATGGATCCGTAGAGTGATTAATCAAAAACGATTATTGTACCATACCTTGTTTGAACAATCTCTTTCAGATTGTTCACAAGCAGGGCACAGAAAAGTTTATTTATCTGAGATTGTGTTAGAGCTTTTGATCCAAAGGACAATGATCCAGATCGTAATACTTATTTAAAAAATATCAACTTATAAAAGAGCATTTCATTTCTCATGCTTCCCGCTTCAGGTTTTGCTTGAACCACCTTATATCACAATTATTGGCCTTATAGGGTTACATGTGGTTCTTAGTTTCTCTTGGGTGTACCTTAACTTGCTATTACCTTTCAGGTGTCATTGTCACATAGAAATGGAAGCATAAACAGCGGATTGAGAGAATCACATCAGTAAACCCAAGAAAGAATTCTGTAAGTCCTCGTGTGATATATCCCAGTAATTGGCTTTAATCAACGTATTGCCTTGGTTGACTAAAAGTCGATTCTCAGCCTTAAAAGGATAGAGCATTGTGACGCGGTGACAGGCTTTTATCAGACCTAGAGTAGTCTAAATAGTGCTAGAATGAAAGCGGGAAATTGTTCTTCGATCACCCTCAATCAGGTTATTCAAAATGATGATTATTAATAAATGTTATGAATTCCACATTAATATTTCCTTTATGTAATTCTCATTCAGAGACACATTTCATGGGGTACCATGATATTTTATTTTGATCATTTGCTAGCACTGTGTGGTATTGCTCAGGAGACTATTTTTAAGTGATACTGCAATTTCTCTTGATCCTATATGGCACTATTATCATGTCTATGTGACAAATAAAGATAAAGACCCGTCGAAAAGAGTAGGGCACTGGTCCTGGAAACCGGCTTCTCTCCTGCCTGATGTAACATAAGAATTGTTGCAAAGATCGTAAATACAAAGAATGTCCCATATTGCAATCAAGGAATCATATTTACAAGAACGAAATAACGTTATCACTAATATCAATAATTATTATTTCTGACAGCTTTGTGTGGCCAGCATTCAATAATGGATACCATTTGTTACATTGTCCTCATAATTGCAGTACATTTCATTGCATTGCATTCCCATTTATCTCTTCATCAAACAACTCACTGACGTATGGTGAAGATAACTTGGGTAACAATACACTTTGCGCCAACCTGCCTTTTCAACTTATAACAATATCCTAAATCCAAAAAACAGCTTGGTATTGAAGATAACTTAATGTTCACGTCAAGCAGAACTAAGACATTACACTCCAAATACAATTCGGAATTGTCTCTCATTCCCTACTTCTACTAATACCTTAACAACTAAAGTATTCATATTACAATTTACGCCCCATTATGCACCCTAATTAACCTTCAATATTTATGGACTACAGGCACACGTGTGTTCAACTATCAACGAAACGCATTCGACCCATGCACTGGGGCAAATGTTCTTCTGAAATAACTATATTTCCTACCTTAAATAAACATCTCAATTAAACATCTATTCTGCCCAGCCAACAAAGTAGCTCAATCCAACAGTTGGGGGAACATGGCCCCCGGGGCACCAATCCCACCTACCTTAATCTATCAATTTAGGTAAATATTCACCTGAGACTACTATTCTATTAAATGAGATATAACAGAGATCCAGGTCCGTATAGGTAAACATCTTGCCATACCGAGCTTTGGAGATGGCCAATATTAAACTGGATCTATTACAAAAGCACAGTGTGTCACCATGTATTTTCCTGGGGCGTGCTCACTTACAGGGTATCGAATGTGCATGAATAACCCATAGTTTACAAGTAGTTTTTGCTGAATCGGAATATCGAATAACAATAGAATGTGAAAATAACCCACAGAAAGCTTAATACCTTTTCACTTTATATTTAGATATAATGCACCACTACATCAAGTCAAAGCCAAACATTGAGCCGACGATTAACGATCAAAATCCCAGTTGTCCGACTACTTTCTTGAAGCGCTGTCTTCTTGAGTCCTCATTTAACCTCCTTGTGACCCCATGTTCCGAAAACCGGTTGCAATATCTGTACCAATTCTACTAATTGCAGCACTCAAAATCGAGGTTAGTACGTTCCAGGTCTTATTGTACAATCGGTCCACACGATCTCGACCCGAAAAGCCACACATGTTTTTGAAGATTATTCAATATTGCTTCAGTTGATTGTTGGATATTCTTATGTTACTATTACTGGTGAAGAGCGAGACCAGCATTCACCAAGAAGACCCAGTAAACACGCTCATTGCATGCCTCAAACAAAACATCGCCGGTTTTCACGTGGAATATTTGCCCCCATCAAGTAGTAAAGGGTCGCATTTCAGGCAATCTCATTATTGTGTTTGCTTGGAGCTCTACAGGTTGTGTGGGACTCCTCCATTTCTCTGTGCACTGTGGCCCCGCTGTCACCTCTTATCTGTGGGTGTGAGTGATAAATGTGGATGCTCACACACTCACAACCCCCCTCTGGGGACCACCATTACAATGGAACCTCTATGCTTTTACCAACAATTGAGCGCATGTGCCTCTCATCAAACATCTGATAAAGATTTTTTTTATAATGATTATGTTCTAGGCTTACGGATGTGTGTGATTGCAGCGATTGGGTTAATCATTGGGAGTATATCTGCGCCATATATCAACAGTTTTTAGAGCTAAATTAGATTTTTGTCATGAGAATAAAAAGATATTAGAAATTGTAGTGAGTTATGTTGGGATGGTACTTATATGGTGAAAAGTGCGTGTCTAAATAAACTCTAATTAAGCAAAATCACATAAGATGTGAGTTGTTTGGCGCTAAACGTAAATCATGTTGTAGTCACATTTGGACAATATAAGACAGATAGAAACCTTTCACGCGTACCCAAAATCCCACTTAAATGCGATGGGAGATTTTCCCATTTTTCAAAACATGATGATTGGATTGTGAGAACTAGGAAATAATTTGACTACGATGTTATGCTCATGTACAGGTTTTTTTATTTACTACATTGCTGATAATTGTTTTTGTTGGTGATTGCAATTGGTACATAATTGGTCGGTTATTTGGTACATAACACAAATTTAGTAGTTGGGCATTTATATCAACCTTTTTAAAGTCATCAAGGTCCAAAGCTCCATGAATATTGCAATGTGTCCTATCAATTAACACTCCCGGGTGACCAAGTTGTCATGGCAACACAACTGAGTTTGGGACAGTAACATTGTAAAAGTCACGTCAGCATGTTTTCCAGAGGGTGCTTTGAGCTGCTCAAACTAGGCCCTAAAGCCTGAACATGTTATTATGATAAAAGTAGTGATAGAAGTGACAAAGCCCACGCTTAGTATGCTTAATAAACATCAGTGACTAAGGCAACCTTTTCTTTTCCCTTCGTTATTTGATATCATACAATTTGGTGAATGAAAATCTCACATCAAAGGAAATATAGAATTCATAGAATTATTGATCTTCAGGCGAATAATTTGTCTCTTGTATTTTTTTAACCATACCTTTGCTTCCCGGCAGGCAAAACTGGTTGTAATGAAGTGGTTTTCACGTGGTTAACCGATGGTATATGCAAAGCAAAATGACTGAATTATTCATGCAGAAAAGACGTGATTTATTCACGTGAAGATGAGAATTATTTACATAAGAAAAGATTTACTTTTCAGCACATCATTACCCCCAAATAGCTATTTAGACAAACATAAAGCAACATATTTTGGTTTTTTTTATATTTTTACAAGACAAATTATCATGGTTTACGATTTCAACGTCATATACTAATAGCAGATTTCATATTTTGTAATAAAAATAATTAACATCAAGATTTAAAACCAACACAATATATATTTACATTTCTGCCGCAATAGGTGGTCTCTGTAAGTATGCTGAGGTTAACAAATTTCATACATTCGCAGTAAAATAATTTTTCACGTTTTGAAAATCATGTCTTCGCCACGTCATAAACTGGGCCAGTTATTCACGTCTTAAAAATCGCGCGTTCATATGGTTTCCCACGAGTTTCTAACATTCCAACCAGAAAACCTCATCATTGTAACTCAACATTTTTTAACATAAGATATATGAAAACACAAAAACAAGCAGTAAAGATATTATCTTTTATAAAATACTTGTTCATCATTTTCATAAAATATTTGTTGATCTTTCATCAAACAATACGCTCACACCGTGAAGGTTATCACAGTATACTGATGTTGTTTACAATGTTACGGGTCCCATTAAGCCAAATGTCGCCTGCTTCGCAGCGTCTGCTCGGGTGGCGCGAAAATACACTCCACGGTCTCCGGGGAAATGGGAAATGTCGTTTGTCATTGTATGCAAATATGTCAGCTGTTGGGGACAGACGATTTCTTTCACAAAACGAGACGCTGAATAGAGGAACAATACCTGATTGTCGATGCAAATTTTACTTCTGTGCTGTTTATTGTTAATCATGGCTTCTGTTCCTATAATTGGTGCATTCAAAAGCTTTACCATCATATACAAAGAAAACTGTTCACCAGTGATTTGTATCCATTGGACCCAGCGTAAACCTTTTTGTCACATAGAATCCCCAGCCAGCAATTATATTACTTTGTGGATATCCTCTGGTAACGCTATCGACAGTCTGCTCTATATCCGTGCTCATTACTCATAATATAGTCCCCAAGGATTGTAGCACTTGTTTCTAAATATGTAGGATCGTGGCCCTTTCTACAATCAACAACAAACACTAGTTAACATGATACAGAAAAAGAATATTCCAGGAAAGTATTAAAACCAAAGCAGTAGAGAACTCGTATATGGACATGCATAGGGAATGACCTTTTATGTTATTTATGTATAGAGGGGCACTTGCAACTCATTTGAGAAGCACACACAATCTAATGTATACTAAATGTATCATATTGCTCCTGGCCATATAAAGTCAAATCGGAACAAAACCCATCTATATTCTGTGAATCTTGGAGTACAGTGAATGGAGATATGACTCCAGAAGATAATAGGTACATGGTGCGTGACCACCAATTCATTGTTATATGTGAGGCTCTGAAGAGTAAGCCTCACCATTCATCCCAAGTCCCTCTGCACTGGTCGCACCAGGGTTTGAATTACCCTCCTCTCAAAGCATGGGTGGGTTTAGGACCAAAAAGTGAGAATTTCATCGAGAAACAATGCTGAACTTGAAAAACATTGCATATGAATTCATCACAGTAATTTTGTAATCTATAGAAAATATCAAGACCTTTCATTGAGTTAAAGGGAGGTTATTAGTCCAAATTAAAAATAAGAAGGATGAGGGTCTGAAATATGACTGTTATGTGATACGATGACAGTAATTCATTCCAAAGATATACAATCTAATCTCTATTTCACCAAAGACGTGATGTAAGCAATACTTACTTCATTTTCTGTTACATTTTCTGTTAATCCAGGGATTAGGGTAATTCAAAGCAAATATTTTGAAGGGATTAAAGTAGGTCATGCTTCTATACATATGAGGTGTGAATGTGAATGGAAAATCCATGTGACATATATATTAATGTCACATCTTCTGTGCAACCAACCTTTTATCTTGCAGGTGGAATGTTGCTTGGGGTAATGAAAAAAGGTTTGTGCAGCCCGCTCATATGTATATGATATGCAGACAAATATTCAAATTGTATTTCTTAATTGAATTGCCTTGAATGTAACAAAATGTACTGCTTCCATCTTAATTTTATCTGAAATGCTCTCTATATCATATAAACAATCAATCAAGCGTTGTTAAGGTTATGTTTTGGTTTCTTTCAGACATAAAGTATTTCGCCTTGTTCCACAGACAGAGAGACAACTTAAACTTATCAGAAATCTCCTTGAAAACCCACGTGTAAGTAGACAACTTTCACCTTTTTCATGTTTTCTTACTGAACATGCCCCTGTTAAACCTCAAGTGTCTTAAAATTTAAAATGATAAGAAAACAAGATGTTTTATTCGTCAAACTCCAGTTGACTTAAGTTCAATGATTCTCTCTCATAGAGAACTTTTTCAGATTTTCTCTTTCTTTTCTATTGATTAAGTAATTAATTCGAGGCAATTTACGGTTTGCCTTGCCAGCGATACACATCATTCTAAAAGGGAATATCTAAACACAAAGTTACTCTCATATCATATTCCAATCAACTGTTTTATTTGATGACATCATAATTTTGTGTGTAGTTTGACGTTTGGCAGGCGCCCACGGTTGTAGGACAACCAATTGATGTACAAGTGCCGCCCGAGCATGCGCGTGCTGCAAAACGAGACTTTCGTAGCCAAGGAATTCAACATAATATTCTCGTGAACGATCTCAGAAGGTACTTTCATTAACATTAATATTCCAGCTTCTGTCTGTTTTTTTATTATCAATACATGTACACGGGATATCAGGCATGTGAAACGCAAACCTATATATGAATGTGCATTTATAAATATGATTGCTATGGTATTTTTATGAATGCTAATACAACAAAAAAATAAAAAAAATAAATGAAACTCCAGAAAGAGCACCTTGACCGAAGAAATAAGATTGTTGATTATAAACATATGGTTCAAAGTTGTACTTTATTGACAATATCTATAACAACCCCGTCATTATCATTTGGGCATACCCTGTACATTTACAGTTATGTTGCTTATACTTGTAGAATTGTGCTTTCAATAATTAAGTTAAACAGAATATCATCCATCAGGTTTTATCCTTGTGATGTATAATTCACTCTGTGCTTTCCAAGTATATGACTCATTACCAAAGGATAATAAACATATCATGGACTAAGTTGATCTACCTGCTCCGTTAGCCAAATATATGCGTATGTGCTCAATATTCAACTAATGTGAAGATACAAGAATATGTTACCTCCTTGTAGAAAAATACTAGAGCAGCTTACACATAATGAAGAAGCGAGGTCTAAAGCGGAGAGTCCGTTTGAAAATTATCACAATCTTTCATACGTGAGTCTCCACAAACTTAAATGCTATTATTACGGCCGTTATTAAGGCCATTATAAAGGCCATTGTTGTATTTAATAACTGATATTATATTTGACTTGATTCTTAATATAAACATGATTTCAGATTGATTTAAAAACATTTACGTTATCATATTAATATTTAAAGTCATTTAAAAATGCAATCTAATATGTATTTTTTTACTGTAACTTTGACGAAATAAGTACTTCACTCTCAGTGTACTAAGATTATTTTCCTGGATACTTGTGTGAATAGTTCTATTTTTCATTCACAAGATTATGTCGTGGGTGATGAACAAGGCAAATCACGAGTGTGGGAAGCGATGTGAGTTGTTCACCATTGGCAATTCATTTGAAGGAGTCCCCCTGCGCGGTATCAAGGTGAGTATCTTCACACAAACTAATTATCACACTACGTGTTAGGCCTTTAAGAGATTTTGAGGCAATCGCAAATGATTCCCCATCCCCCATCACAATACCTGTAAATGGCTCAACTCTATTCAACTCTTAAATCCCCCCCCCCCCCCACCGCCACGCTACCATAATCACTCCAGTGTTGCACAGTCAGGTATGATGATGACTGCCACAAAGAGAGGGGTTGATTCTAAGGGGTATTCACTTGAAAGTGACGATTTCCTTATTTCAATGAAAAATCCCGGTCTCCTTTTACTGAAGGATGTGGCTTATGTATTTGATATTCAAAATGTACATAACACAAAACATAAGCTTGGATAAAACCGAATTATTCATTTCTTGGTTCAAATTCCATCAGCCCAAACAAAGGTAAATCAAAGCATGTACAGATAATTTATGAATGATTTATTCTAAGTATATTTTGCGACACATTTGATGTTGGGAACCGGTGACTGAGATTATGGAGGTGACAGTTAAAGCTTGCACTTCCTGTCCCATGAGCAATAATAATCTCCCTCAGTATCAGAAAGCCTCAGTTTATATGAAAACGCTACACCTCCCGCTTTGGGCGATATTACAGGCAATTGGCAAATAATTGTATATGATAGAGAGTAGATTAGAAAGCTACAGAGAGCTAGAGGTTTATGGAGAGGATATTGTGTGTGCAAAACGCTGGAGTCTTTGTTGTAGCAAATATAAAGGAAGAACAGACGATAAAGGTCTTTGGTGTATTTATATTCAAACAATGCACAATAGGCTTATTAAAGGCAAATATTTCTGTTTGCGTTATCGTCAACCGAAGGTATAAGCTTCTATTTATATTCAGGTTGATTGATGGAGGCTGAGAATACAATATTTGTGCACTCAAGTCAGACATGTATCTGTTATGTTGCAGACAGGCTGAAAATATACACGTACATATGTATGTATAAAGGGTCAGATAATTGCACCCACGGAACATATATGTGACACAGTCTGGTTCCCGCATTATACGCCACGTTATTCCTAAATGATTGATACACGGACAATGCATAATGCAGCAGTTTCATATCCAAAGTATATAGCCAAACAACACTAAAACGGTGTGTTTCAAACAAAATGATGATAGGGATGCTGGACTGGATGCAAACGATACGTTGCGTATGCTACTGAGAGCCAACACTTGGCTTGAATGACCTCCAATCTCAAGGTGAAGAGGGTCCCATCGTGGCACCAACAACAAGGTTGAAAGCACACTCAGTATTCCCACCCATATCCTTTTAGTGATCGTTTACAACATGTTTGCCAAAAATGTTATTTCATCTGACATTAGAGATAAAATCAATGCCCAATAATGCCTTAAAGATATCCTTATTAAAGCGGTTTAAGAGATTTAGACGCTGAAGATGATTTAATCATGCTGAGAACTCTCTTCTGATAAAGCAGATGAAAGCGTCAGGGATTCAATGTTTTGTTGTTATGTATTCATTTGAAACAACCATAGGAGTCGTCTTCTTTTTGATTTCAAGGCAGGTGTTATGGAAAGTGTGTTTCTTCAAGGGTGTCTCGATCTGAATTAGTTTGTATAGCATCCTATGTACATTTAGTTTCTGCACAGGAAGTTGTCCATGGACAGATGGATTGTGGGAAAGGGGCTTCGTGTAAGCATTTATAGCGAGGAAATGGCCTTGCACCTCAACGCGCCTGGGTGGCAGTTTATCTCAGCGTTGATATGGGTTCATTAGCTGTGACAAACAGACCTCATTATTACAGGAAAATGATAATGATAAGAAATAAGTGTTCTGTTAGAAACATTTTTGAAAGCATGAGCTAACTGCAAACGAAATGATAAGAATAGGTTTGATCTCAGCCATGTGTTTAAATATAATATCACTTTAAATAAAATAAAATTGTGTGCCCCCTCTTGCGCAATTGATTGTAATATTTGCAAAGAACTACAAGGCATTGTCACAAGCAAGTGAGCAGATGATTAAATGTTGTGCAAGTGCTCTTATATATATATATATTTGGGCACAAATATGGATCAATGTAAGGCTGGGATTGGTTTTGAAACATCAAATCTGAGGATTGGGTGGTACTAAAGAAAGGGGCATGGAAGTACAATTAATTGTTTTGTACATAGATTAATAATAATCTCGTTCAAGGGTTGCGCTTTGAGCTTTAATTCCATCAGTTGTATATGAGAGAAGGGAGAACTGACATTGCATTGGTCAAAGCAACTACGACACTATCTTAGCTTTTCATTCTCTATGTTTGATAGAATTTTTATTTGATAATCGACAACAAAATAATCACAAAACGGAACTTTACGATTATCCGCGATGTCTATTGGGATATCTTAAAACTCTTCAATTATAAACGTATTCCTTGACGCAAAAAAAATAATTAAATAAATATCCTAAAAGATAAAAATGGAGAAGCTAATTTTAGCAACATTTTCTATTTGTTTCTGGGTGTGGCGTGGTATGCCGGTATGTAAGGACATGTTATTGAGTTCTTGTCTCCATATACTGCCTTAAGATCAGAGCAGGTGGTGAGGCGGACTATAGATGGACTGTGGTGCTCTTAATGCTTTATACAAGGGAGGCAGGTGATATCTTGAAACGCCAGTACCAACAGATGAAGCATCTGTAGAACACCAATGTGTGTAGACCCAGGCTGTTCACAGATGATGTCGGCTTCTAGGCTCAGTCATACACATTAATGCACATCCATAATATATATGACTTATTTGTTTTAGAAAAAAACTACCTGTTGCTGGAATCAAATATCAAAGATTGTCGCTGCAGCCCCTGAACGTTAAAATCTTTATTTTTCCAATTAAATAATTAACTTAATGAATCGTATATTTGCACTGCTCAATTCTAATTTCAGTAGCAATTTTTAATAGATTTTGGTTAGCCATCACTGACTTATAAATGACTGACAGGTATAAAAAACGAATATTACCTAACCTCCAAACATCTTTAACAAGAACAACATTGCACAGTGTTTCCTATATAGAGCAATTGGGTCTATTTTATGCCTCCTCTCTACTTGCCTTCACAGCTTGTTGTCTATTGTTTATCATATGATGGTGTTTACAGATCGGGACCCCAGGGATTAACAAGCAGAGCATATGGATAGATGGCGGGATTCATGCTCGGGAATGGATTGCTCCCTCTACCGCCATGTACATCATTGAAAGGGTGAGGCACATTCCATAGCTTATTTTCATCACTTTTTTTTTACTGTAACACGGATGGTTCCCTTTTTGACAATCATTGCCGACAGGTTATTCTGTGGTCGGTATGATCACGAGGAACGTGTAGTCATTATCCCGTGGGTTGTATTTAGGCTTTTTCTGTGGTCAGTATGGTTCAGGCAACTGACGCCACTGTGGAGTGTTCATCATGTGCATGCAATAGGTTCTTATATGCGCATGCGCTAGCGTATGAATAGGTTCATCTTATATTGTTCGCAATTACGGCAGTCATGTTATGAGACGAGATATGAATATGAAATATTTAAAACTACCATTAACTTCTGGCTTTATGTTCGCAATTACGGCAATTATTTTCGGAGCCAAAGCTTAGAAAAAATTACAAAATACATATATAACTGTCTTCCTCGCGAAATTATCAATTCATATTGCTTGGAAATGTCTTCCAATCGATAGAGCAGGGAATTATGATCGATGATATGTGTTCCCATAACTTGCAAACTCCACCAGAGGGCGATGTGGTAAACCTATCACCTCTGTACAAGCTTGTGTCTTTTGGTGCTGGCTCACCACATCCACCAATTTTCATGTAACGTTAACTGTCTGTCTTACTTATTGTTTTTCTTAAATTGTACTCAGATTGGTAAAATATGATATATTTTACCCTTAATACAAAAGTTTGTGCATTCAGAAACAACTATGTTTCATTTTCTCTCTCATTTTTGTTTATTTTTAATTTGTTTTGTTTGTTGTAATTTTTGTTTTGTTTATTGTAATGTTTGTTCTGTTTGTTGTAATTTTTGTTTAGTTTGTTATTTTTTTTCATCCGTGTTTCATGTAGAGCACCACTTTTGCTTGTTTTCACAATATGATACACAAGTAATCTATATTTGTCATTAATAGTCTGTACCAATTTTGAAATTATATCTCAATAAATAATTAGGTTTGGATAGAAACATCTGGCATTATTCGATCCTTTTCATTGTTATCTGCATAGTAGCAATCATTTAATATATTACACGATGTTGATTAATCCAGTAACCACATCTCAACAATTGACAAGAATGTTTTGTCCCGCACAGAATGGGAGACGTTCAACAACAAAAGTTGGACATCCATAAATGGTTGTTTGTGTCAGGAGGATGTATACACTGCTCATTTTAGCGTATCGGAGATATATGGAACGATTCAAGGGAGCAAATGATGTGAGGACTCCTGGTCAGCTGACCCTCCTCATGTCACATAAACTGCTCATTAGGGACAGGTTCAATTCACCTAATATACATCCACAAAATCCTACGTCCTGAGTGACTTTCATGCTTCAAGGACATTGGGAAGAGAATGTTAATGTGTATATCGACGTGAAGAGATCATTCCCAGTTTGGAGATTTCCGCTTCCGCTAACACACACAATGTACAGGATCCACGCTGGAATCATGGAAATGAACTGACGGTGTTTTATATCGATGATGTCTCACAGCGGTGTCAAAACTAAATCAAGGCAGAGAATTAAATTCAGACATGAATTATCCAGCAAAAACTTATAGATAGGAACATCCAGGCAGCGGGCCAAGCGTTCAGATATGTGTAACCTTGATGGTGTGAGCACTCTTATATACCAACACAACCCAGAACATTCAAACTTGAATTGTTTGGGGGCAAATAGGAATAGCACAGACTATATACACAGATAGTTTTCATCCGATATTGATTGAGATATTAATAACTGTCTGATATGGAAACCACATCACTGTGTGATTGTTCTGTTCTGGTGAAATGAAGACAATAGTGGTGTGAGTAATTACTGCTGAGCCGAGTGGCCGTGTTCTGTCACTGGAGCAAGTCACCCAGTGTAGCGCTTTACTCATTCTCATCTAAACTACACACTCATCATTGTCTTAGCATATATCGTTGATAGAACCGTAAAAAGGAAGAAACATGATTTTCAGTACAGCGAATATCTGTTATCGATGAGTTAACAGGCATTAGATAAAAACATTTGAGATTTTTATTTATTTATTCATTTATCTATCTATTTTTTTTTTTGGGGGGGTATAATTGCTACGTAAACATTCAATGGAAAACACACTTATTCATATAATCAACAATGAAGATGTTCACAACAATGAAGATATTCACAACAAAATACCTTTGACAATCCCAAATCAGTTTTTTTTAAACATACAAAACCCCATGCTGCAATAACTGAAATTATTTCCAAAATGAATGTCGGCAATCAAGCCACACAGCTTAACATAATTGTGTTGGAATGAGAGGCTGCAATTGTGAACTAGCTGGAGATATCCTATGATCACATGAGATGCATTAATAATGACATTAATTTCACCATGATGCCGTTATAATTATCTGTGACTAATGAGCGTTATTTAAAGAACTACAACTTTCTGTGGTCTATAATTTCACGAGTGAAGAAGATCTGATGTGTTTATGTTTTGTAGGTGAATTTAAAAATAAAAAAATAAATAAATGATTCAAGTTATTTGTCTGATAAGCCTTTCGGCAATTTTTAATCACTATTGATGATTCCAAAATCAAATAAGTCCAGAAAATTAATATATATTCATAAATGTACTTACAATGATTAAATTTAAATTATGTTTTGCCAAGTAATATTGCAATACTATTAGATAAATACTTGTCTGGGTTTTTAATCATGAACTGCATTAAGTTATTCATTAAAACCATAGTTTTGTCAAATGGGAATAGATAATATATGCAAATTCATTAAACTGCTTTTATGTAGGGTTTGTCAGCATTTGTATAGTTTAAATAATTGAATACTGACTATAAAAATCAACACAAATACAGCTTTGGAAGTTATGATAAACACTCTGAGTACAGATTGATATAACACTGTACTGCATAATGAAGAAATACGACATGGACGTAAAAACATGCAAAACATCTAACTTCAAGCTGAGAATAAAATGAGTTAATTTCCAATCAGATAAAACAATATCACAATGCGTCTGTCTCGCCAAAATATTGAATATAACTTGTAGTCCATGATTTTGATCAATAGGAATACATAACATAAACTCCTCAATCAGAACATTCTTATTAAAGAAATTATGAAAATTATGAAAAAGATTTATTTTTGTTATTGATTGGTTTTTGAAGAGTGATGCATGTATAACATTTATATATGATGGGAAATAATGATGTTGCAGTTGGTGGGAGATTATGGGCCAGAAGGGGATCCGGTAGTGACAGAAATAGTGGACATGTATGACTGGTATATACTGCCTGTGATAAACCCTGATGGCTACAAATATTCATGGGAAAAGGTTTGTGCTGCTCTTCACACTAATTATTGGTGAATGCATATCACCCTTTTATATTAAGAAATAATATGATAGATTCATTTATATATATACAGCGCTCTATCATTATTATCATGAAATATATATATATATATATATATATATATATATATATATATATATATATATATATATATATATATATATATATATATGTATATATCAGTGGTAATAAAATATATTGCCATGCACGTTAAACACAAATTTTATATCCATAATGATTTGGAAAAAGATATACCACAAACAAAAAGCTAACATTTTGCAAAGGAAATAAACAGGTTGATAATATTTATTAAAAACATATGTCCATGTTATTTTTCTAGGATAGGATGTGGCGCAAAACCCGGTCAGTGAGCAAACATACTGACTGTGTGGGGGTGGACGCAAACCGGAACTATGACTTCAAATGGATGAGTGAGTATAAGGCGATGAAGCATTCAGAGATACAGAGTCCGTGGATATATTGCTTATCAAGGCCATAGAGTGAAATTATGGCTTTTTGTTTTGTAATGAATATAAAAAAAATGTTTGCCTTATTCTTATTCGTAGCGGAGACATTTATTTAAATATGCCTTAATTCTGTCAATACTCAGGTCTTAGATAATCATTTTATTTGACTGACATGCAATGAATACATGTGTATATTAATGTGATGGTATTGGGACAATCTTTAAACTTGTTATCTGGTGAATACTGTTTATTAGATTAGTAGATTAAATAACATACATTTAAACTGTTAACAAATAAAGAAAATGTAATCATAAGATACATGTTGCATTTTCTTTCACTACTCAGGAAGTCACGTTTAGACTTTTCCGAATTTTTCTTATTTAAAATAAAGTATATGATATGGATATAGTTTGGATTTGGCGATCGAGGTTTAGTATTGGCCTCTAAGGGATAGAAGAGTATCCTAATCGCTCAGCCCACACTTCTACAGGCAGAAGGAATAAGTGGTAGGCAATAAACTGGAGCAGACAAGTCACTACCTCCTCTTCGCATGTAAATGCCTTTAGAATCAGGTTACGTGAATATCAGTATGTCAAGAATAAGCGCATGCGCACTTACTTTTCATTTTCTAAGGTCAGTCTATTTAATATAATGTGAAGCCTAAAGTTGTTTCCCAAGGCATACATCAATAAAGTCGTTATTTGACTCCAAATGAACTTACCTTAAGGTTCCACTCTTTTCTCTGGTAACAGAGACATTCGATCATGTGATGTAAATAACACCTGTTGATCAAATGAAATGTGAAATATGAACTATGAAATATGATACTGATATTTGCAAATCCAAAGGATATCACATGATACATATATTTGTCTTAGATACTGTTGATAATTGCTTTACCTGTTGTTGTGGACATCGGGGATGGCTAATGGTAGATAATCCTAATGTGGGAGGTATATCCTATCTGTAGTGCTACCTTTCTCTTGAGCTACTCTCCTGTCCTATTAAACTAAGCTGCAGAGGAGATTAGTCCCTAGACTGAATTTGGCATTGGGAAAAAAACGTTATTCTTAGAGATTTGTTTTATTAGATTATGTTTATGGTTGAATGTACATTTGAGTCTTCTACAATGTCAAACCGGCATTTCTACACTATATAATGAGAATTATAAGTTTTTAAATACTAAATAGGGTCCTTAAAAACTGCAGACTAAATATCAATGCCCACCAACACACGCCTAAATATTTATAAATAACATTATAAACACTTACGGCTTCTCCATGTTAGACGACTCATCTATTATATTTCTTTTCTAGATATTGCTAACTGTTAACCAGCTCTCATGTTTTCTCTGATATATTGATATATTGTGTACTGTTGGCAAGTAATTGTGCTTTTCCCGATATCATTGATTGTTGACCAGCACTTACCCTTTCTCTGATACATTGTTGATTGTTGATTGTTGACTAGCACTCATCCTTTCTCTGATACACAGTTGACTGTTGACCAGTACATATCCTTTCTATGATATATTGTTGACTGTTGACCAGCACTTATCCTTTCTCTGATATATTGTTGACTGTTGACCAGTACATATCCTTTCTCTGATATATTGTTGACTGTTGACCAGCACTTATCCTTTCTCTGATATATTGTTGACTATTGACCAGTACATATCATTTCTCTGATATATTGTTGACTGTCTTGTATTTACATGCATACTAATCCTTACTTGCTTCCTATTTTACATTATCAGCTGACTTCCTGGCAATGTCTAAAACTTCTAATGATTCTCAGATAACGCTAAAATGTTGTCATGCGAAAAGACACATAAATGATAGGAATAATTTAATAAATACATAAGAGATTTGTAGGACTAGTTTAGCTCTTAGATTTTGAAGAATAGTTGGGACTCTTTACACGTCTTGATGACGCGAGGAAATATTTGGAATTTATTTTACCTTTATTTGGTTTTAGTACTCTATGTATAAATATAGAGAAACTATAAGTATTGAAGATGTTCTTTAAAAATTACTTTAAATTTAAAGTTTCAAAAGAATCTGGAGTGGATCTGACGTGTTGAGAATTATAATCCTATAATCAAGCAGAATCACTGGGTTTATTTCGAACTAACCAAATACTATGCCCCGCTGCCATGTCATGTACTGCTGCCATGTCATGTACTGCTGCCATGTCATGTACTGCTGCCATGTAATGTACTGCTGCCATGTCATGCACCGCTGCAATGTCATGTACTGCTGCCATGTCATGTACTGCTGCCATGTCATGCATTGCTGCAATGTCATGTACTGCTGCCATGCCATGTACTGCTGCCATGTCATGCACTGCTGCCATGTCATGCACTGCTGCAATGTCATGGCCTGCTGCCATGCTATGTACTGCTGCCATGTTATGTACTGCTGCCGTGTCATGTACTGCTGCCATGTCATTCACTGCTGCCATGTCATGCACTGCTGCCATGTCATGTACTGTTGCCATGTCATGTACTGCTGCCATTTCACACGCTATTGCTATCTCATGAACTGCTGCCATATAATGCACTGCTGCCATGTCATGTACTGCTGCCATATAATGCACTGCTACCATCTAATCCCCTACTGTCATTTCACACGCTATTGCTATCTCATGCACTGCTGCCATCTCGTGTCTAGCATATCTTGATGGCCAGGAGGAGTTCGGAAACCATCTATTGACAATCAATTAAAACAAATGGAGTGGATAAAGTTGAAGGTGATCAATCCGAAACGTAATGATCATGAAGATTACAAAAGAGTGGGTAACAAGCCAAGAGCCATTGATAAAACAATCTCTTGCCATTACGCCCAATAGACGGCAAAATACCGGTGTTTCAATATACATCATGATGACTAAATTATCATATTGAATTATGTGATTTTCATTGGAATTCCAGGTATTGGCGCAAGCTCTGATCCATGCTCAAACACCTTTGGAGGGTTTGCCCCAATGACGGAAGCAGAGGCCAAAGCCCAGTCCACTTTCATGCTGAACCACGACAACCCCTGGAAGTTGTTCCTGACTCTACATTCCTACAACCAACTCTGGATGACGCCTTGGGGCTACACAGATCAGCTTCCACCCAACTTTGTTAACATGGTAAATTTTATCGTCCATTGTGACAAAAGACTTTCTGTATTGTTCTAATCTTACTTTGTTTCAAGGACTACTCTGTGGTGTTGGGATAACTTTGATAATTAAGATGTGTTTTTGATAGATCGAGATAACATATTAAAAAACAACAAGCTCATACTAGATCGTTGTACAATAGACTCAACTGATATATAAAATATAATTGTTTCAACTCATGGAATCTAACAGCCAAACATTTGATATTCAGAGATTTAGAAACACCCTATTGCCGGACATCTGGTGAACATACCACCATGCCCTCTGGTGTGCTTCTTTGACTGCGTCATGAACTCTGTGTAACCAATGTACTCAATTAGTCATTATGATGTATTTCCTACTGAGCCACACCCTCATCCTTACCTGCTTATCAAGGCATTGTTTCCCGTGTAACGTGAATTTGATATTTTACAGATGACTGTAGCGAACGAAGCGGTTAATGCCATTAAAAAAGTGAACGGAACAAGTTATCGGTTTGGACCAGCTTCAATTGTCCTTTGTAAGTTTGAAAAAACAAATTGTGGCATCTTTACTTTGGATAATAATTGTCACAAAATAGTAATGTGTATGGGTGCAATTGTTACTAGCAAGGGAGCTTTTGATAACTATTTTGAATATGTAAATAAAGGCAAATTTGGGTGTGATCCCTATTGTCTTTGTCTGATAAAACGATCAATGGACATACCTCTTTTGTTTTCATGTATGTTGTGCTTAATACCTATCCTAAAATTTACAGATTGATATAATTTACAGTGAAATATAAAACATGCATAGTAAATTTGAAATGTGATCCACGTGCCACACCTAACCGATAAAAACTCCTCTTTAGCAACAAGACTCGAGACAATTAAAAACACGAGTACAGATGAATGTTGGATGTATGGCAGAAGAGATCACTTTTTTAATTACAGCAATATGAAAATTCGATATTTAAATCTCAAATCATTATATTTCAAGGGACCCTGAAATGTCCGATATCATCAGGTATCAAAGATTAAGAAGCGGTCGTTTACCATTCATCGGATCTTTTAAAAGCTGTTTGTAGCTCCATTTGTTCAATGTTGATTTGTATCTTTTATGAAATCAACCTTTGTGACTGTTGCAGATCAGTCGTCAGGGACGTCACGTGACTGGGCAGCTGGAGTGGCCCAAATACCCTACGTATATACCATAGAACTGCGAGATCAGGGACAGCATGGCTTTCTACTTCCGCCGGAACAGATCTTACCGACCTGCAAGGAAACATGGGCTGGAATCAGGACGCTCGTGGAATCTATCAACGACATTGACGCTGGACGCAGTTATGAATACTAATCACTATGTACACACCAAATAATGGCGGCAAAAGAGGTTGACTCCTTTTATTTTTGTAAAGATGAAAACATCACACCTGACAAAGAGCATATTATGAATGAAATCCATTCGGAAGGTCATTCACCTATTTATTTATTCAAATATGTATTCAATCTATTCATTTGTTTTCTATTATATTCTCCAGGACTTCCAAGTGTAATGTAATAAACAGTCCCCCTAAGTATTATATCATCTTATGGACATAGCTTTACATAATACAGGGACACCTCATCTTGCCCTTGTGCTTCTCATTTTAAAATGTAATTTATTTATTATAATTGTAAAGTTGCAAAATCCACCGTGCATGGTGAGGACAAATATATAATTTAGTTCAATTTAAAAAATAAGGTAAGATATCATTTGAGAACAATGTAGTTTGATAAGCGTAAAGAAATAATAATCGATATCAATTCTCACTGCTGGAGTGGACCATGCTGTGTTAAAATCTGTCTCCCATGGGAGAACTTTGTGTTACTACTACTAAAACAATTTTTCTTTACTTTTCAAGGATACAAAATTCACAAGTTCTTTATTGCACGTGCAATTGTTGCCAAAACATTAATAATACAGCATTGTTGTCATCATATCAGCTGTCATGCCTTCAAAACTATCCCAGCATACATTGTACATGACCCAAGAGGCACCTGGTGGTGGATCACAAATGTTAAAACTCGAGCAGTGAGAATCACATATGCATTTTGATAATTATTATTATTCAATTTAAAAAGACTTAGTTTTCTTAAATACTATCTGTGATTAATTGTCCATTCAGTAATGTCCATCTTAACTGAGTGTCACGTATGCAGAGTACTTTGTTCCAAATGATCTCATTCATTAATTCTAAGTGTAATTAATGTTATATTTGATAATATATTTATTATGGATAAGGAGATATCTCACTTAAAACATGAATGCCAATTGGATAAGCCTTGAAGAAGGCATCATTTTAAGTAATCATCTTCTGTGATTCAATTCGAATACAAGAGCAATTGTTAATAATAAAAAGAAGAGCCATATCATGTCACAATCCTGTAACATAAAATTCCTCAATATAAGCCAGGGGCATTGTATCATCAAGGTAGTGACAGCTGGGAGATATGAGTCCCTGTAGGGTAACACCCATGTGACACCTCTCACACTTAACCCACTTTGGTCAAAGGTTTGTCCAAAATTGAAGTGAAAATCAGAGATCCAGTTTAATCTTAATCAAGATTAACATTAGAGGAAAATATAAGCCGTGATCATTAAGACAAAATATAAGCCAAATCCATATATTTATATATGGATACTCCAATGAAATCAAATGGAATTTTATTCACAGAGAGTTCGTCTGTAAACTACTTCGTACAGATTTTCAAATTTCCAATTGGTTTTGGCAGAAAATTTTCATATCAATAATGTAGCTGGTTGAAATGTTGAGGAAGTGCCAGAAATGACATTCCACTGAACGAAAACGCATGGAATCATGCCATTTATAATGTTTTAGTGCGATTGATTTCATTGATTGAGGATTATGCTAAGTCGTATTTGCTTCTTTGTCATTCCATTGCAGTATCATTCGTAATTATCTCTATCCAGAGCATATCTAAAATGACAAGGTTATTGTGACAATCCTTAAGTGCAAGATATATAAGCCTTCATATTTCCTGAGAAAAAGCTAATATCATTAAATCTTTACTTTTATTGACGGATATATAATATTATCCTAAGGCGGTGACCTTGAGAATAGTTTATAAACCTGCAAATAAGGACAATTCAGATTTATTATTGTAATTCACAATGTTTTTATATTAGGTTAAAAGCATCGTGTTATTTCTAAAGAGATATTAGCCATAGGTTTTCAGTTGATCATTGTTCAACAACCTGACTTGGGAAGGCCGAATGTCAGGAGACCATCCAGTCTTGGTGATTAGATGTTTGATATGCGACCCAATGAACACCGTGTGGCTCCAACTGACAATGGCAATGCGTTCTCTTTGCGTTCTTCCGGCGACCATGGCGCCACCTTGGAGTGTCTACCAAGTCATGCTAACAAGGAGTCCGTGCTGTGCATGAAAAAATACCAAGGCAGGGGTATGACTGTGTACTTCTCAGTTCTTCCCATTTTTCTTGACATTATTCACGTGGCAGGGCAATACGATCGCAGCACAATTGTCGCTGTTGGAGCGAAACCATTTTGGTTGTGAACCCCTGATGGTTGGAATTAGGTTGAAAATTCTCCAATATTCCTTTTGGTCTTCAGCATATGAGTACGTTACTCAGGAGCTGATACGTGATGTAAAGTCATGAAAGGTCATGAACATTCGATAATGATCGGCTTGTGTTGAATAAGCTCCCCGGTTGTGTGCACAACTAGCAGGGTAGAAACACATAGGTTTGATACATGAGAAACATAAGCTTTGGATTAATGACAATAAAAACATGTGTATTGTTTGATATCATGCATAATCATATCAGAGCGGCGTAATTAGAATTATGAATATGTTAAATGTAACTATGAGTGTAAAACTAGTTTAATAAAGGATGAAGTATTTTCCGAATACGTATTTGAATTGTATATTACACAACCAAGATCAAACAAAATGTCAAAGAGTTATTTCTTGTTAATCATCACTAATATGTAGAAGAAGGAGGTGTCCAGCAAACACAAGACGTTTAGAAAACGTTTTGTGTTGGTCATGGTTTGATCAGGTCAGAAATTACGTTTTGTAGACGTCTTAGGAACGTCTTGCACATATGTTGTAAGGTCACGTTGTGGACTTTTTCGAGAAATACGTTTTCTAGGTGTTTTATTCTTCAAATGTATGAAATCGCTTCACATTTATTTAAAAATATTCAGACATATATTTTTGTAATAGATATGGTATTTTTAGAAATCTTTTAACGTTTAGAAATAGATAATTTTAAAAGTACGAAAATAATTGACGAATCGACTTGAGACCTGCATATTTGAAATAGGGAGAGTGCAAAATCGATTTTGTCAACATTTTACTACAAATTTGGTACACATATATTAAAACAGATTTATTCGTTAACCCTTCTTGACAAAAAGTTGAGATATATTCAAGAAAAGTATACGTATTTCAACATATTTTAGTTTTGACAAAAGAGTGAAAAAAATGTTAATTGATAATGCTTCACATTATATTTGAAAAACAAAATATTAAAACGTTTTGTATTTCGCTCTATTTCATAATGTATAATCTTTGTAACATGAAAAAAATAATAAAAAGAAAAGATTTTCATTTCAGAAAAGGTAAATTTGTAGAAATAGGTTATTGTTGCATTGCTCTCAATATACATGCTTGATAAAGTAGGAGGTAATAAATGTATGGTTGAAATATATCATGAAATGCAACATTGATTTATTAAATTTTAAGTCATTGATAATGCCTAAATATGCAATCACTCAAATTTCAAGACACGTAGGCAAAATGCCATAGTCACGCGAAACACTCACCTGAGCCGTGACGTAAAACATGAAATACAAAAGATATTGATATTTTCAATTTCTTGCAAAGCAACTTAGTAAGAAGGACTATAAAGCTGATACCACTGTGACACCCATCTGTGGTTCCCAATGATTACTGAATTCAACTTTGATTTAACAATATTGCCACATGATGAATCTAAGGTCATGCACATGTAATTTCTTGATTCTGCCATCACGCCATCAATGTGGATATCAATTCTGTTATGTATATATCTTTGAAAAACATCAAGAATATAAATATGCATGTTAATCTGCAAAGTGGGGAAATAAAGTAAATTGAGTGCATATCGGTGGGTGTAAAATACACATCAGACTTTTAACAATGTTATTAACAATAAGACATAAATATCAATCAATAAGATGGCATATAATTTTTTATTTAATATTTAAATTTTGCGGGTGAGCATATATTATTTGATTTTACCAAAATTCAAAAGAGAGCCCAGAAACTGTAATCCTTGAGAGGAATCAAGTATTTGGTGTTTATAAGATCACTTGATAGATATCAATACTTCATATTAACATCTAAAAAGGGTGGTGCAAAGCCATATGCAACCCACATACCTTTATTATAATAATCTATGGTAATCTATGTAATCTATGCTGACATAATCAATAATGGCAAAAAGGGTAGCCTGATCATCATCATGTATATATATACTGATGAGGGTATCCCTTAAAGGGTTCATTGACACACTATTTTCATCTCTTATTGCTTTATATTTGTAGTATTTGAATGTCGCATTCCATGCATATGCGAACAGCAGTCGATATGGGACCACTCCAATGGAAGTCGAGGACCGGAATGGTAGTAATTTCTGAAAATATGTTTGTTTCCATATCGGTTACACCATGAAGATGGTTACCAAATATCAATTTATTTTTCTTTTACTGATTCACTTGGAAGTGGTATTAACTTTACGCATATCTGTTCCTGGGTCGAGTAAACATCAGTGTTTTTTCCAACCTGGTGATTTGCTTTTTGGTGTTATGCACTACATTCATCACAGGGGCAAAACCGGTGACCTTTGTTCTGATGCTAAATATGCTCATCCAATAAAACGCCTATACGATATAGAAAGTTACAGTTTTGCCATTGACAGAATAAATAAAAGACAAGATATACTACCCAATATAACACTTGGGTTAGCAATGATCGATGACTGCCATTGGGATATAGGTGCTTTGGCAAAATCTATGTATTTTACTTCTCTGGAGCATCAAAATGGCGAGAGTATCTTAACATCTCCTGCTGTTGCAAGCAACTGCTCGGAGGGAATGCACCATTTCCCTATCGTAGGCTTCACTGGAGTCACTAACAGTCGGAAGGCTGTCATGCTCAGTTCAATGTTCACTGTTCTGCAAATTCCTATAGTAGCTTTTTATGCCACAAGTGATGAACTCTCTGACAAATCTAGGTACAAGTATTTCATGAGGATCTCCTCTCCAGATAGATTCCAGTCCGAAGCCCTTCTGGACTTTGCGGAGGGATTAAACTGGACCTACGTCTCATTGTTGTATTCAGAAGGGAGCTTTGGTGAAAATGGGGCCAAACTCATAGAAATTGGCACTAAGAACAGAGGTATATGCATTGCTGTCTCTCAAAAGATTCATTCTAATGCTGGGTCCGAAGAATTTGATAATGCCATTCATAAGCTCAGACAAAAGGCCAGTGCCAGAGTAGTTATTCTATTCTTAAATTCTCACCATGTATTCAAATTAATTGACGCCGTAGATAGATTAGAGGTCATTGGTGAGTTTATTTGGCTTGGTACAGATTCTATGAGCCTTAATATTCTCACCCCACAGGTCAATGGAACATTTGCGATTCACCACATATCAAACGGTGTTCCGGCTTGGGATGATTTCCACCACTATCTCTCAACAGTCACACCATTTAATCAACCTGAAAATGCATGGATATATGATATATGGGAGGAGGTTTACGGTTGCCAGTGGGAAGTTAATGATTCTAATAGTTCATGTATTCAATATGGTAATATACCGTTATCTGGTTTCTCTCCCGATGAGAGACTTACTGTTGTAGTAGATGCTGTAGACACACTTGGGTATGGCTTAGATTCACTTATAAAAGAAAACTGTCCACATGCATTTGTGGACACTTCTGTTTTGTCAGATTGCGTCAAAGGTGATCTCTTATTGAAATACCTAAAAAATGTAACATTTGAAGGAGGGACTGGACACATCAGATTTAATCAAAATGGGGACAGACTTGGCAGGTACATGATAAAACAGCAAACATATCTCCCGCACAGATACCTTCAAGATATAGCTTTATGGGATAAAAGCAACAGTAAAATGGACATAAACGTCGACAAAATTGATTGGTCTATGTTTAAATATGGACATGAGCTGTCCAATTCACCGGGAAAGACAATTTCGTCTGTATGCAGTGCACCTTGTACAGCAAAGCAATACGCTGTCACCCTGGAATCAAAATGTTGCTGGGATTGTCGGCACTGCAGAGAGAATGAAATAATCATCAATGCCTCTAAATGTGAGGCATGCCCGCCAGGATTTTGGCCTGATAACAGAACTGCCACTAAATGCTTAGACATTGATCCAGATGCCCTGGAATGGTCAGAAGCAATATCTATAAGTCTCTCATTTCTAACAATAGTTGGTATTTTGTCATGGTTAATCGCATTAATAGTCTATTTAAACAACTGGGATGCCAAGTTGGTAAAGGCATCCGGCCGGGAGTTGAGTTCAGTTATATTTTTAGGCGTTCTTCTGGCATATTGTGGTGTGTTTGCCTACTTATGGAAACCCGGGGTTGAATCCTGCCATGTCAGGCGGCATATATTCAGTTTATCTGTCTCGTTTATATATGCTCCCCTCTTGATAAAAACTAATAGAGTTTATCGGATATTCTCGGCGGGGAAGAGAGGGGAGAGAGCGGCGATGATTGGTCCCAGGATCCAGCTCCTCTTCACCTTGGCTTTATGCGCAGTGCAGGTAGATATACATTTAGTGATTATCACCAGACAATCCTTGTCCAACCCAAAGTAGGACAATCACAGTGCTCTGGTTTCAAACTAGAAAGTTTGTGAGTGGCACAAAACTGAAGTCAGCACAGTATTTAATGCATACAAGTTCATGCCCTATCCAACTCACAAATGTCAATCTCTTTTGTGCTTTGAGTCGGTCAAAGCAATTTAGTTACATAAATTATTCTCCAAATCAATAACATACTGTACAGGATACATATATTTAAGATATATTTATATAATATTATGATCTAATCTTTTCTGATTTGTAAAGGATTAGATTCACAATATTTTGAAAGTTGCGACTTGTAGGGTCTTAAAGTAGGTCATTTTGACCTAGTTACATAATTTTTTTCTAAAAATTATGTATAAAGATATTGTGTAAGATAAATGTTGTGAGAATACATAATATTTGTAGTGTTTTACAAAATATCACAAATAGTGACCTTGAAAATTGCCCAAGGTCACCAAATATCGAACATATCCAAGCCCCTCATAGGTTGATCACATCTCCGAAGTTATATTGATATTGCTGTATTTTGACAGAACATAGAGCATTCACAAGCGAAGCTGCTCTTGTGCTGATCATGACCTTGACCTTGACCTAAGGTAAACAAGAAAAAGTGGTGCTCCACATGTAACACGGATGGGAAAAAAATTAACAAACAAAACAAAAATTGCAATAAACAAAACAAAAATTACAACAAACAAAACAAAAATTATAACAAACAAAACAAAATTTAAATAAACAACAACAAAATCATTTAAACATAAACGATCATTGCAAATTGATGGGGTTGATGAAATTATTTTTATTCATCTTTTAAAAACATTTAATTTGGTATATGAACGATTTTTTAGCACAACTGTTTGCAAAGATGTGCCTTTTCATGCTCGATTGCGTAAGTTTCTCTATTATCGCTCAGGCGCTATCGCAAATCATCGATCCGACTTTTGCATGTCATTTCTGTTCTAATTGTCCGATTTACACCAAATTTGAACTAAACTTACTTAAAATCCCTTGTTCTATCGAATGGGAAGCATTTATAGGCAATTTAAAAGGATAATTTCGCACATCGATGGGCGATGACGATATTGCCGTCTTCAAATTTTTGTAATCACGCACTTCTTTATCTTTGTTTACTTGTTATATGAACGTATTCATACGCTAGCGCATGTAGACTGGTGCCAACCTCTGTGTATCCACACGATATTTTTGATGCTAGGCGGGTGACCAGTCTATAGCGCATGCACACGACGAACACTCCACAGTGGGGTCAGTTGCTTTAACAATAATGACCACAGAAAAAACCGAATCACAAACCACAGGAAATGAATACGCATTTCCCATGATCGTACCGAAAACAGAATAACACAGATAGTTCCTTCAAAAAAGGAACCATCCGTGTTACAAAAAAAGTGCACCAATATAAATTACCATGGATTTATACTAATATTTACATGATATCAAGATATAATCTTCTCTGATTTGTAAAGGATTAGATTTACAATATTTTGGAAGTTGTGACCAAAATGACCTTTAAATAGGTCACTGTGACATACTTTTTTCTACAAATTATGAACAAAGATATTGTATAAGATAAATGTAGTGAGAAAACATATTATTTGTAGTGTTTTGCAAAATCTCACAAATAGCCGATTTTGAAAATTGCTCCTGTGACCTTGAAAATTGCCCAAGGTCACCCAATATCGAACTTATCCAAGCCCCTCATTAGTTGATCACATCTAAAATATTATATCAATATTGCTGTATTTTGTAAGAAAATAGAGCATTCACAAGCGAAGTTGCTCCTGTGCTGGCCATGACTTTGACCTAGACCCAAGGTCACCAAATTTCCCAAGCCTACATATTATCATCTTATAGTATCTAGTCCTTATGTCCAAGCGTAAAGGAATGATGAAGGAAACAAAGTGTGGCGGCGGACGTGGTGGAAATAGAGCAAGTACATAAAGTCAGCTTGTGCTGACTTTAAAGGTTTGACTTGGTTTATGTAGCGGTCAACTGATGTCACTGGTTATTGAGGATTGCTCAATGACCAGAAAATTATGACACATTTCCAATTAGTGCCCGGATGTATGGTCGAAATTGCGGCCAAACATCTGGGCCCCTGCGAGCACCTTTACTGTCCCATATCTGGGTCCATTATTGGTTTCTAGATTACAACAATAAGCTTTCTTGTTATTATAAGTTCTGTTTGTTGTCTGACTAAAATACTGCTTGAAGGCAATACTAAAGATCTTTTCCTCTGGCTTTAAATCATTTGATACTTTTAGTACTGCTTTATTGCCCAGGTATTTTTCCATCACCGAAACACACACACACACACACACATATACAATTATAAAAATAGTTCCGATGATTAATTGCTAGAAATACAAATATAAAAAATACAATATTTGGCAAGACAAATGTAACATATACACTATATTTTTTTGCAAATCAATAAATTACTCCAAATCTAAATAGAATATGATTTAATCAATCATTACACCAATACCATTCTTTATTTTTCAGATTGTATTATCTTTAACGTCGGCTGTGTTGGTGCCTTCTCAGCCTAATATAAGGATGAAGTCATTGACGATAAAGTACGTGGAATTGTATTGCCATTTGCCACTCTTAGGCATTATCATTCCGTTGGTGTTTAATTTACTACTTTTGTCTCTTTGTGCATTATATGGAGTTCTAACAAGAAAGCTACCGGAAAATTTTAATGAATCGTGGTATATTTTTGTCTCCGTGTTAACCACAGCGTTTCTGTGGCTGGTTTTTCTGCCGACCTACTTCACTACTTTCTACGCGTCCCACCAGGCGGCATTGATGGCATTCTGTCTCATTGTCAACGCAAGCATAACTTTGCTTTGCCTGTATTTTCCAAAGATCTATGCTATTTATTTTGTCCCAGAGACTAAATTGAGGTTTTCCAATGCCCCCTCAAAGATTAATGACATTGGAAACTTGCAAAAGTAGCTCATATGTTGTTATTATGTAGATTAAAGACAATCTTATTTATTTACACTTTACAGATTTGGAAACCCTTATAAATAAAAAGTTGATATGTATTTCTGCGTGTTTCAACATATATTTAAGTATTAAACCCTTATTTTCATATTCAGCATACAATTGGTGACCTGGTTTCGCTCTTTCTTATTTGTTTTAGTATATTGCTCTCTGTTATCTCAATGTGAATATCCTTATTTTCAAAATGGTTTATACCACTCAGACATTTCTCAAACCAATGTAAAACATTGCAATAAATATTATGAACACCTTTTACAATATTGGGGCAAACATACCAACAATGCATAGTATCTATGCTTGCAATTTCGACCATGTGGTGACTCTATCACTATATTAGTAATGTGAAAATGTGGCCTTCTCATTCTCCTTGGAGCTTGAACTTGACATCTGCGGCCCTCACGGCAGACACACATACAATACCTTTGGAGGATTGGGTTGATAAGGGTTTTCTGCAATAAGGGAAAAAATAAGGATAAGGAAAAAAACAAAACAAAGAAAAACCATGCAGATGCAATATTGTCTTGGAAAATGGTATAACATTGGGAGGTTTTCCTTCTAAATTGACCATCATTTTTAAAGATAATGCTTATTTCAAAATAAATACTGCACATCATTTGTCTCTTTCGATATTATTTCATTATTATATTTATAGTGTTTGTATATATAACGTGTCAAGCCATTAACAATTTTAAAGCATATCCCTACGAACTTTTGGCCACCATGTTTTAGTGCTTTCACAGCTTGGCGACCACTGTAACACATGATTTTACCGCTAACACAATACATTTATGTACCTGTGAATGCATTCACTATTCAGCGTTTTAATCTTCCATGCTGGTTCCATAGCAAAGACTTTGCTGTCAAAGTTAAGGCTTAGCATGCCTTGAACTTGTATAAACATTTGGTTTAATTATAACACTCACCTTTGTCTCTCCATTGCTGATAAAGTATATAAAACGGGATTGACTGCAGAGTTAACCGGAAGGAAGAACACTGCTATCCAAGCAGAAACGCCTGGGTGTATGAAGGCGCCACCAAGTGCAGCAAAACTTATTATTGCAATGGGCACCTGCAGGAAAGAGGCAATCGAAATGTAGCTTGAGCAAAGACATCCAAAGTCAATGGAAGAATGATGTTTAACAAACATACTTTAAAAGTATTGTCTTGACACACACACACACACACACACACATTATGTCATTACCTATATTTCATTGACTCTTACATCGATTTTAACAGTTTACATGTATACACATAGTGATTTTCACAAAATGTTTTCAGATATGATTACTGCTTCATATACAGCAACTTACAATTGACATGTGACATAATTAACCGCCATGATTAAGGACGCTGTTTTGACACAGAAGATGGATAAAAAGAAATGGTAAGAATATAGAGTGCCGTGTTAAGGGAAGAGTTCAGATAAGAATGTTCTCTTGGCATTATTATATTACAAGCTGATGACACTTTTTAAAATATTTTGAAATGCCAGCCTAACACTTGGCATTATTATATTACAAGCTGATGACACTTTTTAAAATATTTTGAAATGCCAGCCTAACACTTGGCATTATTATATTTCAAGCTGATGACGTCTTTTTTTAAATTTTGAAATGCCAGCCTAACACTTGGCATTATTATATTACAAGCTGATGACATCTTTTTTTTGAATTTTGAAATGCCAGCCTAACACTTGGCATTATTATATTACAAGCTGATGACGTCTTTTTTTAAATTTTGAAATGCCAGCCTAACACTTGGCATTATTATATTACAAGCTGATGACATTTTTTTTTTAATTTTGAAATGCCAGCCTAACACTTGGTATTATTATATTACAAGCTGATGACGTCTTTTTTTTTAAATTTTGAAATGCCAGCCTAACACTTGGCATTATTATATTACAAGCTGATGACGTCTTTTTTTAAATTTTGAAATGCCAGCCTAACACTTGGCATTATTATATTAGAAGCTGATGACATCTTTTCGTAGATTTTGAAATGCCAGCCTAACATACATAGCAAGACTATATGAAAAAGTGCTCCGATCCCAGGTAAGTGGACTGATCTGGTCAACTTTCAAGCTCATTTCATCAATCTCAAACTACTAATAGATAGCAATAGGATTCATACACATGCAATGTGACCCGTCTCAAAACATGATGTGCTAGATGTTACCTTAAGATCTTTTATGAAGCACTTCTTCATTGATCGAGAAAGTATATTATAGAAAATAGGTTACAAACTTACTATAGCAAATTAAAATGGGCTTAACCATAAATTATCCATTACATCTTATTCTCCATAAATTGTTGCACACTCATTTCACATAACACTAGCTCTAAAATAAAAAAAAAACATATCTTACCCAACAAAGGAAATCTGTGGCAACAATCAGCATTAATTTCTTGGCCAGTTTATATTCATCCATTATTATTGAGGAGCTGCCCATGAGCTGAGACTGAGATATCTTCACTTTTACGAAGATAGAAAGATAGCTGAAAGTAACAAGAAAGATTTCTCTAAAAAATAAAACTTTAATTTTAAACTGCCATATGTCATCTCACGAAATTTGTATTCTCCATCTGATGTCTAATTTAAATTATCCCAGATGTTCTTTGGTAGATGGTAGATTTCAGGCAGATAGCTTGTATAGTTCGCTACGGGGGGATGTGTCATGACCATATGTCATTTAAACATATTCCACATCCCTGTGAAACCACATATGAATCATGAAAGCTTTAAGTAGGATAGCAGGATATATATTTACCTGATTGCAATGAATAGGAATGAGATGAGATTAATTATCAAGATAAATGTGGAATATTCCCATCCTGGATTCTTGACACTTGACAGCTGGAACGGTAAGCATACTCCTGAAAATAAAATGAAAGAAAAAAAGAAGAAAAATATAAGTTACATATTGATGTTAATCATTTCACACTGTATGCTTTTGTCACTTTGCGGTTATCACTTTTCAGTTTAAATCGATTTATTTATTTTTTGAACATGAAGTGATTTTTGTCTACGATGATGACGTGGGAGTAGTGACTCATTCTCCAAAATACCTATATTTCCAAAGTATCCTCGAGTGTGCGTTAACGTTTCTCACTTCATATTTCTAATCAGTTTAATATCTTCTTCCATATTTTCGGAACAATATTCAAATTTAGAAATAATGATTGTCTCATATATATACATAATTAGGAGACATTCATATATCTTTCCACATATTGTATTTAATTTCTCAGCCTAGTTTCGCAATTGCATGGTTTCATACAATGCGTTTTATTATTATATGGAAAATCACACCCCGTCTGAACATATTTTTCATTGAGAGTATAAAATAATGTATGGAAGTACATAATTTGTTGAAAGGTACTGTACATTCACTAAAATTGAAAATAAAAATGACGTTTCAGCAGAACAACTCACCGTTGCCGCCAAAATATGTATCCCCAAAGTAAGGTATTTTTGTGAGTGGAAGAATTCCAAGAAAAAAGGACATTGCCCATCCAAAGATTACAAGACATTTGGCGTGTTTGATCCGGATTTGTCCTATTTGTAACGGAAAGAGTATGGCCAAAACTCTATCAGCGGTCATGGCTGTCAGCATGAAGACAGAGGCCTCACTTGACACTATTGCGAGAACTCCCGAGAACTGGCAAAGTCTACTTGCTCTCCATTGGTCAGAATATATGCTGTAACGCCCTCTATAGTGAACATCAACTGATGCTATGATGTACAGGTAAAGCCCCATAATGAAATCAGATATTCCCAGATTGATGATGAAAAATGAAGAGACTTTTCCTCGTTCAGTCTTCGTTCTCCACGCAACCACAATAATGTTTCCGACCAGAGCCAGAGTTCCAAGCACCCACACAAGCACTTGTAATATATAGCTGGATAAGAGATCTTCACAGGAAGAAAACTCATCCGCTTCCGGTGTACAGACTGCCACGTGGGGAGCTATGCAACAAAATCTGAACGAATCTGTGTTAATCTCTGACAACTCTTTTAGGTCTGCGAATGTATCCAATTCAACATCGTTCAAGACATTACTTGTCAATATTAAATGCTTGAGGGACATAGCGTCAGAAAATACCAGTCTGCCCAAAGCGTGTAAAGAATTGGCATCAAAGTTTATCATCTTGATACTGAGGAGGCCACTTAATGTCCCAGGTGTTAGTTGTATAATATTATTGTGACTAATGTCCAGTTCCAGAAGATTGGGGAGATACTGGAACGCACCATTTGGAATCTCTTGGAGACTGTTGTGGTCCAGGTACAGCTTAGCTAACCAATGGAAGCCTTGAAATGTGTTCACAGTGAAGATAATGCTGTTATGTGAGAGAATCATAACTCTCAGAGACCTGGTCTCGTTAGTCCCAGGGGATGATAGCACAGCTATATTTTGCTCTGTGCAGTTAAGTGTAAGCCCTGTGCATATGCAGGGGTCAGCACACATTATATCAGACGTTTCACAGTATTTCTCATCATCCTGGAACTGTGGACAATCCACGTGGCCATCGCATACCTTGGAATGAGGAACACAGTATGGCTCGCCTTTACACCGGTATAAACCTGCAATAAGATAGATGGGAGCTTATTGAAGCCACTTACTTTATTGACAGGAGCTTTATTGATTCTATAAGCAGTAGAACA
The DNA here is from genome assembly GCA_949316495.1 of Amphiduros pacificus. NCBI lineage: Eukaryota > Metazoa > Annelida > Polychaeta > Phyllodocida > Hesionidae > Amphiduros > Amphiduros pacificus. The sequence continues at coordinate 46,235,978 of OX439001.1, forward strand.
CTACATTTTTGTGCATTGAAGTTCCTATCACTGTTATATGTGCCATTTTAAATATCTAGTGTTATATTTTTTGGACACTTAATTGTAACAAGTTTTGATAAACAGTGAACTCAATAAAGTTATGTGAACTATTTCATGCATCTTGCTCTGATAGGCATTATTCACATCACCAGAGATGTGCCGGGCAAAAAGGGTAAAGGAGGTTAGTTATACCTGGGCAATAGTAGTCCTGACAATGCTCTTCATCCTCTCCTCCAGGACAGTCCAACACAAGATTACAAACCTTGTCATAGTTTATACAGTAGCTGCCTGGACAATGAAACTTTCCCGGACACTCCATCTCACCTGTAATAACAAATATCACATTCTTAGCAATGTATAAATATTTAAGGACCGCAACATACCCGAAGGTCAGAAGTGAGTTTTAACTTAAAATTGTACTTTATTAATAGAAATCCAAATCCCCAAATATATTTGTTCAATCGGAGATGAAACAAGAGATTCATATAGAAAGACTGATACTAGTGATAAGGTAATTTGAGGTGTGTTTACCACAATGTTTCCTGAGATGGGACCCGTCTCTGCAGCTGGTCTGGATCACACGGTTGTTCCTTTGGTTAACCATTTGAGTGTCATACACACATGTATCCACCCTGGGGTAGCACTTTGGGTGTGATGTTTTACACTGCACCAGGTCACCATCAGAACCACAGTCAGCTATAACATCCTCCTTCAGATCAAATGAGGGGTCTGCCAACACAACAATATGCAATATATCTAGATGGAGTTAAACTGAAACGATGTTATATCATGATTGTATACCTTAACATGTATACCACCAATTAATTATCATGCTATTATGACACACATATCTCTCATTGTAATATGCACTGATGACAGGAATTCATGAGGACACCTACAAACATGTAAATGTTAACTTCTACTATGGGCTGATTACGCCATGCTACAAAAACAGTTGAACTATATTCCTAGTTATACTATATGGACTAATTACACCATGTTATTATGCCACATACATTCCTAGTTATACTATGGACTAATTACATCATGTTATCTAGTTGTTCTGTGGGTTAATTACACCATGTTATCATGCCACACACATTCCTAGTTGTTCTGTGGACTATTTACGCCATGTTATCAAGCCAAACACATCACCAGTTGTTTTGTGGACTAATTACATGTTATCATGACATACGTATGGTGGAGTTGAGCGTCTTGAGTTCGTCTTCTTGAAGCAGTCCCGGGCAGTCACTGATCATGTCCTTATGTAATGCAGATGGGATACACTCCCCAGAATAACATGAAAACCCAGAACATCTTGAGTCTGAAACCAAAACAAAAATTCGAATTTTCAGATTAAATCTGTTGTTAAAAATCAATATTATCAGATACAATATACAGTCAGATGTCCATCTGAAAAGGGTGTAATTTAGGATTGCAGTCTGGAATGTGATTAGTTAATAATCGGAGTTACTAGGGCTTTAGCATTTTTAAGGTTTGAATAGAAATCTTGTTTTCCAGGAGTTTGTATTTCATGCTTGGATTATGACATTGATTAGAAGGTATATTTTTATGCATAGGTCCCAAACAGAATTCAATGATGATATCTGAAAGATTTGAAAAGAAGTATATACCACGCATGCGATGTGCCCAGGGAGATGGAAATGACAGGTTTATCCATCCTTAAACCTAAATTCCACATAATGGACATTTCTGTATATATAATTAAATGTAGAACTGATTCTCAACACAAAGGTTTGACTCTTGAGTGTTATGTGTATGATGAACTTAAAGACTTGAAAAGAATTATATGCCACACGTCAATTGTACTCAGAGAGATGAAAATACATCAATCCATACACAAACCTAAAATCCACATAATTGACATTTTTGATACAAAATTTAATATAAAACTGATTCTCAACACAAAGGTTTGATTCGTGAGTGCTAGGTGTGTGATGAACTTACTGCAGAGTCTACGGTGTTCATCGCTGCCATCTCTGCAGTGCACCAGGAAGTCACATACATACTCAGGAGGAACACATTCACCGGTCCCACACCGGAAATAACCTTCTTGGCACCGGAACTCTGAAACTGTGTGCACAGCAAAGAAATTTCATTACAAAAATTGTTTGATTTTATTCATGTTTTTTGTGCGCCATGGTATATATGAACTGCGTCAGTTGCGGTCATAGATGTAGTACAATTTACATGTTTACCTCAACATGGACGACCATAACATTATACTTTAATTCCCATGCATAGAGTGCTCAACCTTTCAAGTGTTAGGGATGGTCTAACTTTCTATAGCATGTGAATAACATGTGTATTTTAACGGGAGAGAGCAAATTGCACAGACTTAAAATGGGAATCATCATTTAAGAGAGTCACACAATTCTAGACTCTCACCACATGAATATTCATCGGAGTGATCCTCGCAGTTGTATTGGTTGTCACACAATAAAGATGCTGATATTATCGTCCCGTCCTCACACTTGAAATAGGGCGACATGTCATCGTGATCTTCATAGACAGAAAACAAAATGAGTAATGCGCAGTACAAGGATAATTACCACATGATGAAAATTGTTCAGGTTTTACGAATATTTTATTATTTTTTGTTATCATTTCTGTGGTGATCCTAACATCTGGAGGAAAACCTTTGTACCAGGATGGAATAATTTATATTGACCTATATACATTGGAAATTGAACGAGGTTAACCTTTTTGTTGTCACTATTGCCTTCAGAATACCATTGGCATCTTTCAACATCTGTCGTTGCATGGGTAACGGCATTATGAACATTTAACCTAACTGGTGTGGTCTTCAATTTTAACACTCAATAAACGGTCCTAATTTTGTCATTCTGTCACCACAGCCATGAATGTGTACTAGAAATATGCTAATTATTGCTGCTTTCATACTACTGTTGGATCTTACTGCAGTTGATTTCATCTGAGGCATCCCAGCAGTCGTCCGCGCCATCACACACGCTGTCCACTGATATACACACACCATTCTCACAGCTAAACTCACCAAAACCGCATCTCTCCTGCAACACTAAATACAGAAAAATTAACTAAGTTAAATAAAAATAAAAATAAACCTTTTAACGTATCTGTAATCTGAAACATTACTTTGTCCTAGTATATGGATAATTTTTATATGTTTATATTTAGTTATAATTTTAGTTACCATTTTTATTTTGTTTCATATAATATTCTTTTATCTTGCCTAAAAATAGATCATTGAAATTTCCTCCCGTCCTCCAACCCCTAGAACATCAACGAACTGAATAACCTACTAAATAGTTAACGTCCTTGACCTTAACCACACACCCCTCCCCCCCCCCCACACACACGCAAAATACATGGCAGACAAATTTGTAGTGATATGATCATGAGATATTCACTGACCTGTAGTATTTGCCTGGCAAAGAACATATGACGCTTGCCTACTGTTGCAAGGTACCGACACAGTTCTGTACGTTATGTCCTCGTCGTTCTTGTATTTCTGAACTACCTATCAAAACACATAATCAAAAGATTTACATCCCGTTGCATATTATATATAATTAAAAAAACAATAATAACAATAATAACAATAATAACAATAATAATAATAATAATGATAATAATAATAATAATAATAATAATAATAATAATAATAATAATAATAATAATAATAATAATAATAATAATAATAATAATAATAATAATAATAATAATAATATAAATAATACTATTATATAATTTGTATATTTTATGTAAGAGTCGAGTTTTATAGAATATATTTACCTGTAGTAATCTACACTGAAAAGAATACACGTCTGCGTTTATCCAAATATTCCCCAATTCTGATCCATGGTTCCATATTGAGAGAAGATTTTGGATTTTGTTTAAGTCAGTTGTATTCATCTCAGCAACCCAGCCTTTGTTCTCCCTACACTTATCCAACGCCATGATATATGACATGTAGCGCCCCCTGAGTTTCTCCACATTCGACCTCCTTTTGCGGGAAATGTTTTCCAATGCAAGAAGCCTTATGCATTTACCATTTAGCATCAGCCAATTAGGTTTGCATCCTGAAGACAAAGATACATCACCAAGGTACTGCTATATGTATGTATTAATGTAATATTTATTACATAATATATTAAGGGCATTATTTCAAGTGTGATTTAAAATTTGTTACTTATTTGTTGCTTACAGCTACTTATCTAAACGATAATATCTTTATTAACCTGGAATTCCTTTATGATGCAATGTCAAAAGAGCATCCAGTGAGTTTGGTTTGGTGACATCATCAGCTTCATTGTGGTTTCCTACCAATATATCAAGAATATTGACAGTGAACAATCTTGAGAGAACTACGATGTCAGGTGGAGCTGAGTTTAATTCAGGTGCAAAAAATAAGGTCAGTGAAGTAAATTATTCAATGGGTAGAATATGATTTAATAAAACATTTCAGATAAACAAACAGAAACTAGTATAACTCTGCCTATAGTAAAAATATATGTCTTATATATTTTACCTGTGGATAAAGCCTTCCTCTTACATATGGCAGAACCAGATCTCATTGGATGGCTGCAAGGGATCTTGGCCCAGTTGAGGGATCTCCAGGGTGAGGTTGCCATGACGACTGAGCACAGATTGCCAGCGTCAGCATTGGGCTGTGGGTTGTCCAGGTAGAGGAGATGCTCGGTCCTCACCGTCAGCACATCCACGGCCGGCTGGGCCCAATCCGCCCCGGGAACGTACCAATCGCTGTATCTGTAATCACAACATGAAGCTTATCAGGAGAAGGGACACGTTTTTTCCACATTAGGGATGCTGGTTAAATGCGTTCAGTACATCAGTCAGAAGAAGACAATAAAGCAACATTTGTTCCTGAGGTTCTGTTATTTGTCAATTATCAATATTAACTTACTCGAAGTCTGAAATTCAAAGCATCACCAGTTTCAATGAATTGTCCTTGATAGTTTATTCGCAATGTGCTGTTTAATTCATTCTCTAATTATAGAAATAATATCCACCCATCGGGCCGTAATATTCAATGTGGAATGCTACATAGAATCTTTGTGATTTCCATTGAAATTGCTGACCAATTGTCAGAAATAAACGTTTGAAAGGCTGGATATCAGATAAGTGATTTAAATGAAGAATCCTTGATTACATATAGTAAGCAGGAGTATAATTTTATGAGGCTATATTACAATCAATTTGACAGCACAGCTCAGTCCAGCGCAGTGCACCAGAAATGTTCACCGAATAGGTGTAAAAAGCATTTGCGTTTCCATAATTCAAAAAAATATTTATTTATGTGAGTGTTATACACTACCCAAGACAAAATTGTGTGATTTTGTGAGGGTTATTCAGTCAATCTATTACAATTATACTGACGTGAGAGAGGTTCCATCAGTCCATGTATATTGTCCCCTTTTGTTATGCAGACCGAAGTATATAAGCCTGGCCGCCCTCTGCCAGGTCGTGGCCGGATTCCACATCCAGGCAGGTCCGCTGTGGCTGGGCGAGGACTGCACACTCAGCATATACTGGAAGATAAGGTACAAACTCAGGACCATTGCTTTGTATGCCCTTTATTTGAGAATATTTGCTATTTTATTATGTTTCCCGGAAATACCTGCAAATTGCTTAATAAATGATAATTTTATCACAAGACTTGAATTGATGAAAGATTAGTTGAAGCATTTTCAAAGGTTAAACAGTCTAATCACATGTTCGAAAATATAAATATAGCACAAAGGATTTTTAAATAAACCTCATATATATTTTTTATTAGGATGTGCTTATTTCATGATTATAAAATGCAAGGAGCGAATTTTACTCCAATGGGTAGAGAGGCAATGATATAATTTCTTTGAAAGGATGAATGCCAGTACCCCAAAACACCTCCTTTCTTATCGTCCCTTACTTTGATAAAATCAGCTTCCTCTTGATCATGAATCGTCAGAAGTGTGGCATTTTCCTTCTCACATTGATCTTCTGCCTGCTGCCAGGAGGTCAGGAAACCATATTGCTCTTCTTCCTCCCATCGCAACCGGAAGTAGTAATAGCGATAGCAGTGCCCTCTGTGATACACATAATGGTCTGGACACTTTCTATTATCAACTGAAATAGGTAAACTTGGTATTCATATAAAAAATATACCAAGAACGTACACCTAAGACCTTAAACACATTGCTTACATACATATTTTCTTTCTCTTACCCTGTATCCCTGTTGGTTTCTTTACCTCCATGGCTTCAAAGGACAACTTAAAATGCCAAGGACTAAGTGTTTGAGTCTTGGATACCTTCAGCTCAATTCCTAGTTGCTGGTTAGGAGGAGTCTTGATTATGGTTTGTGGTGTAAACAGAGTTCCTTTGACCCTATAACACGCCGTGAAGAGGGCTGCCTCGTACTGTCGCTTCTGTTTGGCATCTCGTGGAATCTCCAACACTAAACATCACATTCAATTTCATTCACAATCCAAATAAAAATTCAAAAAATTGAAAACTATTAAAATATTCAGCTTTCTCCAATGTCTACTCATAAATATATGAGGGAAAATGGAGAAGGGGGTTTTCTTTATTCAAAATTGCTCAATTCGATATTTGTCACTGCTTATTAAAGATAATACTTGTGTAAGGTATGTTCTAAAGTGTGAAGAACATTTTGCAACTGATTATTCGTTTGCTCGTAATTACTATCACATCTCTTATATGTCCGAATACGCTTAAAGTAAATGATTAAAAAAAGATAAGTTTGAGGTTAATACACTCACATCTGAAATATTCCTCGCAGCTACTGTACGAGTTAGGCACCCTCACGTAATGTATCCACACCCGGAAGTACATACCAGGACGAGGCTTGATGCGCCAGAACCAGTGCCCTGGCGATACCATGCCTGGTAGACTGGGTGACAGGATCACTCCACAGTCCATCTGCTTAATATTGGTCTTTGCACTGCCCATATCCAGAATTGGGCATTTTGATTCTAAATTGGTGAAGGTACATTAAACTGATTAACTCGTGATATGGCTTGACTGCGGTCCTTACTAAAAGTAATTACTTAAGAGCAATGGTAACAACAACCGTTGTGTCAATAGCATGTCTACCAAAAACGTCTGATATGGAATTGGTATTCAAGAAATATTTACCATTATAAATTTTAGTTATCTACTTTAAGCAATACTGACTTATGACCTCCTCAAGAGTGTAACTAGTATAGAAGTGTCTGTGTAAATTTTGATCAGCGTTTTTGTACCAGATAATGAGCAACATTATCACTATAATAGACCAATGTAATTCACATAGCACTAATGTTATACCAAGAACGGTTATATCCAACCAGTAACATTCGTTGTTTATTTGCCATCAGTACAAATGACAGACATTAGCCTTTGCCGTTTTTACTGTGTAGGGTAAACCTACAAATGATGAATGAATGTGAACATTTGTAGGCTATATTTTTAATATTATATTGAAAACTGTTATTTCAATATTAGTTTTTTTACCAAATTTTACAACCGACACATGAAATGACTTAAACCGTTTGTGGCATAACTGTCCTCCACAGTGTTGTCATAACTACCGATGGTTGATACAATTGCCTTGAAAGCTCCAATCCGCCTGTCCATGTTGATGGTATCAGAGTAGAAAACAACCATGAGAGAACCATCCAGGTCTGAGCTGAAGTTCTGTGACCTTGCCTCATTTCCACAAAACGGTCCTGCAAAGTAAATATAAAGTTGCATAGATAATATTAAAACACAAATGTCCAAATAGCTTTTTTTTCTTTTAATTTGTAAAGTGTTTATCACCATGTCTTTTAGCAGCGGTGTTATTGCCCTCGTATATAACATAGCCATCGTAGTCACAGGAGTGGTAATTAGGTTTGATGTCGGCCTCCAGCACTCTCAGCACAATACGTTGAGTATTGCTACCCTGGATTAACCATTTACAATACAGACCTGAAATATAATACATTTAAATATATTACTGATATTATAAGTAACTAAATTTAGTTTTGTCAATAATGTTGTCAATATAGCTGATATCATAAATAACCAAATTTAATATACTTGGAGATAATATCATAAAGATATCATTGAAATCAAATGTCTCACCAGGAGAATATATTGGGAGGTTAGAACTGGCCGTTGATTGGTTTGATGCCAGTATGATAACTGGTTCTAGGGGTGAAACAAAACTGTTTTCTGTGCTGGAATTTCCGTTTGCAAGTCTGAACCAAGGTCTATAACAACCCGACAAATCAGGCAGCCAATCTTAAAGATGGAAAAGAATTGATAAAGTTGAACACATATGATCCTTGTATAAACAAAGAGGTAGGGCTACCAGAAACGTCCAGAGATCGTGAATATCATTTTTAATTATCCATAACCTTGACAAAATCGATGACATTTACTCATAACTTCGTGATGTAAGTGATGATTCTGAATCATATTCAATTCCTTGTGACCTATATTTATAATATTGAGGTCAAGTACACATGACCTGGAATCGATGAGAATTACCTATGATCTTGTGTGAGATGCCAGCAAAGGAAGAGGAATCGGATATGAGTTTGGTAACCATGACGAGAAGCTGGAAACCGCGAGACTCAAAGCTTCCCGTAGTTGTTGTATTCGGCAACGCCACCTTGTGGTCAGCTAAATGGGACCTCTCACAGCATCCATCGAATATCTGCAGCAAATATCATGAACAAGGAATTGTATTGAGAGGATTGTTTATAAACACAGACCTTGTCATATAAACTTTCAATATTGTGTGAAATATTACAAAGCATGAATACACAATAAAGCGAGGATATCATATTTGACTATTTAATTTTCACTTTGAGAGTGTCAACTATAGAACTCATCATAACTGACCCAATATACTGTTAACTATAGACGAAAAAACCTTTCTGTCACCACCTTGATTTCAATTGTGTCTTCCTCTGTGATCAGTGTCCAGTTAATGCTTAGTTTATCTCCAATAGGAGCAATATAAAGCCATTTGTATATTGAATAGCCATTGCGATTTAAAACAGGTTTGCTGCTTTGACTAGTCAGGTTTCCTTTTTTGCTGGACACTACAGTCATATAAGACGTCTTTCTTTCCGTGGAAATATCTGAAACAGAGAGTTAAGATATGATACTTATATAGCTGTCTACATATGTCTTGTAACATGAATTGAGATTTTGCTGATTTAGAAAATACATTATGTTTTATCATTGTAATCCTCATTCATTTGTTGATTTGAATACATTAATACTAAAATGACAATCTTTACTTAAACATATAAGCACAGTCGTCTAAAGCAGCAGCTTAACGTCTACAACACTTTCATCTTGACAACAATGTCGTCAACAAGATGCATTGCTGCAAGATTTTATTGTCTGATTATTTTCGTAAACATTAAGTTGTCTCGTATATATATATATATATATATATATATATATATATATATATATATATATATATATATATATATATATATATATATATTATATATATATCCATATTTTCAGTATTATTATTATTACTTATTGCTTGATATCTAAAGTTGAGTATGTTGATTTCATCTTGCCAGCCAGTAACATCTTTCAACTTCAGGAATGCATGACGTCCAGAGGTTTGTAAAGACCATGGAAACCGGAAACCAGAAAAGGTGTCATCAAGCGGAGGTGCATTCTGGTTCCTGCCATCGTATACAGTCAGGCCTGAAATACCTGAAAATCGAAGATAAGGAAAACACTCGGAATAACATAACATGAGTGCTAGCAAGCAATTATTATAATAATGAATGACTGATTATGCTCTGAGCATTTAGGTCCAATATTGATCTTGATTGATTAAGATAACATTCAAGACGAAGCTCTCCCTTTTCAAAGATGGAAAAGGCAGTATTACCTATTACGACTATCGCTAAACTTACACGCGCTATTAAAACCAATTATAACCAAAATGGTCATAGACTGAAATATTTGTCCGCTAACTACAGTAAGAAAAATTCATGTTATTCTTTGAAAAGAGTGGGACATTGCGTCCAGGTAGCAGGCTTTAATCGGATCTAGCCTAATTTGGACTGAAAAACTGATGCTGATACACACAAATAAATAGATCTTAATTTCCACCAGATTCCTTAAATCATTCATCTCTAGATATTCTCGAAATATATCTTTCACAAATATTTTTAAAGTGTGGGTTTATGAATACAAACAATCTTCTTACTCGACTCGGGGATATCAAAGGATAAGAAGGTGAGATTGACCACGTGACCATGTGGCACTGTAAGGACCCAAGAACATGGCTTGGAGGATCGGGGACCAGTCACCACCTTTATCTCCCCGCACGCGGATTTATATCTTCGTCTGGTCCCACACCCAGAGTCACCGCTCCCTTCGCCACATTCTGCAATATACAAGCAGAAAAAGAGCTAGTTTAACAATTAATTAACCTCGCAATTCTCATCCTTTTTTATTTTTATATATATCGAAACTTTATGGTCAAACACAGTTGAAACGTATATGAGACATTTTAGATAGAACCATAAATATCAGGAAACTTTGAATACCATAAGTTTTATAGGTCATTTTGAATCCTCTCTTTTGAATACTATCGTCACTTGTCATTTGAACCAAAACTCGATTTCCTGTTGATGTAAGATGTACACTGAAAATAAATGCCCAACAATATTAAGTAAATATTTACCTTTTTCATAACATTGAAAAAGTGGACATAAATATGAAAATAATCAAAATATTTTAATCAAAATATTATATTATGTATATGTATAAAATGTGACGTCATAGTAAAAAGATATTACAAGTAATAATATTATATTGATAGAAATAGGAATCACATGACATCATATAATGACGCAGGGAAAATCCAATTTGACCCAAACCTCACAAAACATAAATAAACTTGGAATCGATGACCCATACCAAGTTCAATAAAAACATTTTACTGCTGGAAGGACTGGCATGTCACATTGGCGACCATTCAGTATTCTCTTATGGGATGTAGCTTTGTATATCCGATATCTGCTTGATAATTGGAATACCTTTTGTTTAAGGTTCCACAAGGTGAGTCCAATATTGTTGTTTTTGTGTTTGAATCTCCATCAAAAACCATCACTGAATCGAATGCACAATTTTTACTCTCTTCAACGTCAAGGACATCAATACTGTAAAGATATTTAATTTGGATTAACATTTTTGTAATAATTCTTGTGAAAATGACATGTACACATTGAATATATTCATTTTAAGATTCATTTTGTTTGTTATACAGACATTTACAGAGATCATTGATAATATATATATACTAAGGTAAACATTTTATATATATACATGTTACTCAAGGAGAAGATGAATTAAAATAGAGATTACATAGGACATACGTGATTGATATGGTTTTTCCTTGTTGGACCTGTATGAGCCATTGGCAGTTAACGTTTGGAGGGTATTCATGTGGGAACAGAGGCGATGTCAATAGTCCACTGCTATTGGTTAAATGAGTCTGACCACAGTGAGTCCACACATCTCCTTCCTGAACTACAACATGACAAATCAGAGTTATCTTCAAACATTGCCAAAAACAAACTGTTTGCTATATATGCAATTACATGTATTTATAAAGAGTTGCATACATAAAAATAGCATTGACTGGGAACGGTTTATAAATGGCAATGTGCACGAAAAAAGATAAAACTTGCATTGTATTTGGCAGTTTTTCCCATAGAATCCATCTTCACACTGACACAAATATTCTTCTTCTTGTCCATATATGTGTCCAACGTATGAACAAATGCCACCGTTAAGACAGGGGTTAGGAAAGCACCGCATAGATCCTGTCATAAGCAATGGGTTAATATACTATTAACACATATCAACATAATTGTTTTCAAAGGAAGCTTAAATATGGGAAAACATTCTTGTTAAATGAAGGTAGATTATGGTATATTGGACCCAGAAAAATGTTTAATATTATTTTCAAATAACTTATTGTGTTTATTTTGAAATAGGGAATATTTCAATGTCAATATGATAGTACAAATACGTTTGACAAACGGAACTTTTCATTGTTTCATTGTCATTGTACATCTGGATTGAGACTTTCGTGGATCAGTCTGATAAAGTGCCAAACCATCTGTACATGAATATTCTAAGGAAAAGAAACCTCGACTCCATCGATGAGTCACAATCATTCAACTTTGGGCACCATTACAAAATAGTTAGGAATGATGACCCATCAGACTGATTGGTTACCTTAAGTTTCTTAAAGTGAGATCGGATATTTTATGTAAAAATCCCACTAAAATCATAATTAAATTAATACCTTTCTCAATTTTATTATGGAAACAAGGTTTCACAGTTATCAGTAATTTGCATTCATTCTATCCTGTTAAAAATATATATCCCGAAGAAGAATGTGCCATTTTGTAAAACATATTCTTTTGTGTTATTAATGGTTGACATATATGAAACGCACAATAATTGTAGCAAATAAGATACAGATATCTATTTCAGCAGCTCTGATTGTGATCAAAGGGCATCATAGGAGATGTGAAACACATGATGAAGCAAATCGCATTAGCAATGTGGTAACTTCTAAATATCACGTATATTTCTCACATTCGTGAAATTATGAGACAGCCAAACATGCCATATTACTGTATATGACTTTGATACAGGTACAAATAAAATTAAAATACAGAAACACACTGGTAAAAATAAAGTCATACTTTCACATATTATTCCTTGGATATTAAGAGTATTGGGTTTACATGTGTAGGGTTTCCAGTAAAAGTGTTTTTTCTTTACTCTCGTCTGACCCCAAAACTTATAATTTGTCATGAGGAGGCAATCTTCGCCACTTCCGGTTCCTCCAGGTTCTCCAGGGTACCACCTGTGCCAGGCAGACGTGGGTCCTGGAATATCTTGGCTGTCCAGCCAGCTCCAGCTTACTGCTGTTAAAAAAATTGTTTCAACTTAAATAGGTTATTGCAGACGCACCCACCATTAAACATATTAACTAGGAATTATAGGATTATGCTCACACACAAGCATTTGATATATGATATTCGTTAAATTGATAATACATTATACCCGTTTATAATATGTCAACGACATTTGTGAACAAATGTAGATTTATTAAAAACGTATGGGAATATACTCAAAATATACCAATTATAATGGTCGGTTTATTTGTTGAAACATTTATGTTCCGGAAATCTAAAGATTTATTACATAATATATAAACCCTATTTTGACACTATTGATGTTAAATAATCTATTAAATTTGAAAGAATACACTATCTTACTTTCATGATTATGTTGCTTTTGTCCTCCAATAAATACACTCAGAGATCGGTTTTTAAGTACAGCTGAGCTAAGAAAGAAATGCTCATTTGCTGAGTTGACACTGACCAACATGGCGCCCATTTCTTGACATGCATCCGCAATACGTGACAAAGTGCTATTCAATATGGCGATATAAGAATGTCCATCAAAATCCTGCCATTCCTCCGTCCACATTCTGTCAGCTGCAACGTTTAGGTAATATACATAGAAAAACAATCACGAAATCAATCAATGATTAGGACATATCAAATTTGACTATAAGAATGTGCCATTGATTCATATTTTTGGACATAAAGAGATGTTTAATATATAATTTGTATTATAAGCCATTAAAAATGTTTATTTTCGATAGAATCGATCTTATATACAATTGTATTTTGAAATATAATTATATATAAAACAAGAAACATGGCTTTAAATATACACACACACACATACACACACACACACATATATGATATATATATATATATATATATATATATATATATATATATATATATATATATAGATATATATATATATATATAGATATGTGTATGTATATGTATGCTGTTACGTTCACAGAGAGGGAAGTAATCCTCGCAGCAGTTCTCGAATCGTTCACAGTTCGGTTCACAGTAGCAGGGTTTCCCAGGCTCAAACTCCTCCTGACACCGATTATCACACGACCCCTCCACAAACTCAGCATCTTTGTGGGGGAGAATAACATAAATAAACACTCTACTTCCAAGTTAGAGGATCCCACACAAAACTAATTAATTAGTCAACATAGCTAACACAAGACAACATCGTTTTGTTATGTAATGTTCCCACAGTTGAATTTAAGTTTATAGTCGAAGGTAATTGGTATAGTCTGATATTTGTTGATCAGGATTATAAACATCATCTATGTAATATATAAACTTAAAATAAAAAAACAGCAGCTCATGTTTCTATGGAAACCTACGCGATTTGTAGTGCTTACAGGAAGTAAAACATGTAAAGCTTCTTGAGGAGATATTTCACCCCAGCATTAAGCCATGGCCATGTGTGTTGCTTATATGTGAACTTGAAAATGTTTTCAGAACACATAATCCTAACCTCACTAGTCACTGACCTACTTCTGTGATAGATTATGAAAATACCAGAACTGGACCGCACATGCCAGCATAAAAGGGTCCAGAAGAAAAGATAGACAGCTTATCCCCAGCGAAATACAACTCCGCATGCTTAGCGTGTCTAACAAATTGAACACATTTGGGGCAAATTGCTATTTCATAATAGGGGTAATTAAGATGCTTTCTGGAGGTATGTATCATATAATAAAACTCCCATATAGACGTATTGGCAAAGTAATATAAAATGTTTTATAATAGAACAAAACAAAGCAATTTCAACTGACACCAGTGCGGTTTCTCAAATCAATGAACATATTTCCTTTCCACAATCAAATGTGATCAAAATACTTTTAGTGTTATAATGTTTGCTCTCCAAAACATTGTTTGTACGTGTCCTTCCAAATCGTACATTGACTGAAAATGCATTTATGCGTATTGTCTCTTTTCAGAATATCAATGGTATTCGATATGACATTTATATTTATAAATATTAGTTACTTCTTAAAGCTAACACGTTCTGTCAAAACATAAATAATGTCCTTACTAGCATTTGGTATAAGGGCCATCCAAAGAGGCAAGTTGTCCTTAATGAAATATAAATGTAGTAAAATTAAGCGGATGGAAACGTGACCCCCTCCTTCCATGGCTGCTGGTCGCATTGCATGAAGGGGATCTCAGTGTGTTGCCAGCTTCATGTACTGCTGAGCTTCCATCCACAATATACTCCAAGTCTAGAAGTCTACACAACCCTCTATGATGACAGAGTGTTTACCCTCTGATAGATACCATGTGCTTGGGTCGGGGGTGTGGGGAGGTCAGTGCCAAATTATGCTGAAAACCTTTGCCCAACATTCATTCATGAAGTTATAGAAAAAAATCCTCAAGAAAAAAACGTTGCACTGAAACAAAATTCTACTTTATACTATATGTATTAATAGATATATAATGAATTTAGTTTAATGAATTTAAAAAGGTTAAATTTCATAACGCCACCCACAAAATGATGTATATTAATTATGAGGTTGGCCAGTCTTAGGAAATGTCAGTCATTTTTAAGTCACTGTGTTAGAAAGGAATAAATCCTATTCTTAATTTGGACCATATTGAAATATCATGCGTCATGACATCTTACCAAAGGGTCAATGAATGGGGTGATATTTTACATCTTAGAATGTGAAGTAACCACTTTCATTAATTGCCAAGGACGTTTTTACACAACATAAATCGCCCGACTTGGAGACCCTTACCTTGGGTCATCAGCAAGTTACACATTTGAGTTTAATTGTATGATGAAAAAAGAAAAAACAGGCGATTATTGATTTACCGTATTTTAATTTGACCGAAATAAAGGGAATCTTAAGGTTGACATTTTACTATCTTATGCTTACTCCCCTTGTATAGGGAGAGTTTATATTGTAATCTGGCTGTATAAGAGGTTTTGATGTATTTCTCGACAAACTTTCGGCCAACATATTTGTTTATTTTACAGATAAAGTGCCAAAAATGTGAATTTCGCACCAAAATTACTATAGAGCCCAATGTAAACTCTAAAAGATTAAGGGGAGACTTTTGACTGGGAGGTTTACCATGCTGGAACAAACATAGATGCTGTTTTTTCATCAGATATAAATTTCCTCAAGGAGGCACCCTCCTCTAACTGCCGGGTGAATTGAATGTGATTTGTCCTCAGTTCTTTCTTGGTCTTTGAAATGATTAAATCGTATATTACCTCACACTCACAAAATATATCTCTGAACACTTAGTTTGAAAAGTATCTCACTGTGAAATGTTTTTTTTAATTTTTTTTTAATGAAAGTACATCATAAGTTAATGATGCTTATGGTCATTCTGAGAGAAATTGTCCTAAAATAATTAAATAATGTGACACGTGAGGTCCAGAAGGTATTGCACACATGCCATGAAGGAAATAATGAAAACATGTGACGATGTTATGTCCTACCTGAGGCATGTATGGTAGAATGTAGTCACGGATGATTTTATTGCTTGAGATATATTTGACTATATTATTATAATAACATATGATGTTGATCAAGGCAACACTTCACAGAAGCATGTTCATTTAAAATTATGATGTATCAGTAGGAGGATTAATCAGTATCCCATTAAAAGTTTTGTTTTAATGATCGTAAAAGTGCCTTGGGACCTCCATGCTTGCTATTACCCCCCATGCTTGCTATTACCCCCCATGCTTGCTATTACCCACATGCTTGCTATTACCCCCATGCTTGCTATTACCCACATGCTTGCTATTACCCTCCATGCTTGCTATTACCCTCCATGCTTGCTATTACCCCCCATGCTTGCTATTACCCACATGCTTGCTATTACCCCCCATGCTTGCTATTACCCCCATGCTTGCTATTACCCACATGCTTGCTATTACCCACATGCTTGCTATTACCCTCCATGCTTGCTATTACCCTCCATGCTTGCTATTACCCCCCATGCTTGCTATTACCCCCCATGCTTGCTATTACCCTCCATGCTTGCTATTACCCCCCATGCTTGCTATTACCCTCCATGCTTGCTATTACCCTCCATGCTTGCTATTACCCCCCATGCTTGCTATTACCCCCCATGCTTGCTATTACCCACATGCTTGCTATTACCCCCCATGCTTGCTATTACCCCCCATGCTTGCTATTACCCTCCTTGCTTGCTATTACCCCCCATGCTTGCTATTACCCTCCATGCTTGCTATTACCCTCCATGCTTGCTATTACCCCCCATGCTTGCTATTACCCCCCATGCTTGCTATTACCATCCATGCTTGCTATTACCCCCCATGCTTGCTATTACCCCCCATGCTTGCTATTACCCCCCATGCTTGCTATTACCCCCCATGCTTGCTATTACCCCCCATGCTTGCTATTACCCCCCATGCTTGCTATTACCCTCCTTGCTTGCTATTACCCCCCATGCTTGCTATTACCCACATGCTTGCTATTACCCCCCATGCTTGCTATTACCCCCCATGCTTGCTATTACCCTCCATGCTTGCTATTACCCCCCATGCTTGCTATTACCCCCCATGCTTGCTATTACCCTCCATGCTTGCTATTACCCCCCATGCTTGCTATTACCCCCCATGCTTGCTATTACCCCCCATGCTTGCTATTACCCCCCATGCTTGCTATTACCCCCCATGCTTGCTATTACCCTCCTTGCTTGCTATTACCCCCCATGCTTGCTATTACCCTCCATGCTTGCTATTACCCTCCATGCTTGTTATTACCCTCCATGCTTGCTAAGATGCTGCACCATGCCAATGGGAACTCCTTTGATATAATTAAAACCAATATATTACCAAAAGACAATCTGTCAATCATCCTGCAGTATCTACATGTATTTAAAGTGAAGTTATTCCAAATCAGTGCTCACTGTGGCATATTATCCTTACAGATGTAAATTTCTGAGATTGAGTGATTACTGACCGGGACGGGTTCTTTGTAGCCAGTGTAACAAAGGACGATGATGTGTGTTCCTTTTGGCCCCCTCTGTGATCGGTGGGTTCATCAAGGTATTATAAATAGTAATATTTGTGAGTATTTCATCATATTCGCCAAATTGGTGTTAATGCAAAACCATCCTAGTCTGATCACATTGCTTCTGACATTTTTGTCTCACGAAGCCTTAATTCTAACATCTCTCAGCCTCATAGCCCAAATAGAATTTCGAGCTGACTATGTTTTAGACACAATTATGTATGTATGCAGTTAGGCACAATGTGAGCTGCATGGGACATGTTCATAAAATTGTTTAATATTGGACATTGCACATATGGAAACGGGGCTTAATAGTTATCCATCAATACCTAAAGACATTGGTAAAGTGGACTTGAAAATCATACACTTTTCAGTGCATAAAATCCATGTGTGCCATAAAATCCATGTTGCACATGTAAACAATTTACTGCCTTGATAAACAATACAATAAATAATTAGTTCCTCCTGAGTTATGAACAGAGCGGTTTCCAAGATGGCTATTCTACTTATGATCATGTTGTTAGTCTTCATCTAATCATCAATATATAACAATGTATTTAAGAATGGGCATTAAATATTGTATACCTCAAGCTTGAGGGGTTCGATCCCAGGTCGAGATTGCGTTCATGATACAATGAGCTGAGGCCCATGCCAAAGGGTTAACCCGTTGTCCTTGTAAATATGTGACCGTATGGGTTGTCATGTTTGTATGTTTTTAAGGTGTTTTACATCACTTTCAACATTATTTCGGTCATTTCATGATGAGACCTACTTGTAGCAGATATAGTGCTGCTTCACTGAATTGTCACGTTGTAGGTCCTTGACATGACAATCCATCCAGTCACAGATTTACAGGTTAACCATAAAGGCACGGGCCTCAGCTCATATTTGAAATTGTATCATAATTTCAACCTCTGCACGGCCGGGGATCTAACCCACAACGGGCCACGGGCCGTGGCGCAGTTGGTTAGAGCGCCAGGTTATTAGCACCAGTTCCTCTGTGGTGATCCAAAGGTCGTGGGTTCGAACCCCGGCCGTGCCGGGATTGAACTCATGATACAATTTCCCACATGAGCTGAGGCCCGTGCCTAAAGGGTTAACCCGTTGTCCTTGTAAATCTGTGACCGGGTGGGTTGTCATGTCAAGGACCTGCGACATGACAATTCAGTGAGGCAGCACTATATCTGTTACAAGTAGGTCTCATCACGAAATGACTGAAATAATGTTGAAAGTGATGTAAAACCCCAAACAAACAAAACAAACAAACAAACTAACCCACAATCCACAGAGGAACTGGTGCTAAAATCATTTCTTTGAATTTGACTTTATAATCATTCCGAGAAAGATTTGGTCCTGCACTATCAGACATTGAGATAGAAAAAGGACCAAGGATGGTACACCTCTCAATACACAAAGAAGAAACAGATGGGCAAAAGACACATGGGACTAATGGGCTATTAGCAGGAACAGTAAAAGGGACATTTCAGAAGGGGTAATTGAGGACAAGTATCGGAAAATTATGACGCCATTGTTATTATAAGATGTGGAGATGTCGAACTACTGGGTGAAAAAAAACTGTTCTTGAAGTTCACAAGGAGAGTCCACAGCAGTATTCTCCGATGAGTCTTTTGGGGTTAATCATGGGTTTACAAGGCTATCTTAAATCAGAAAAGCAAGAGGACATTAACTTCTTCTCAGCCAAGGAATATGCACCTCTCAGACAAACTCTGGATGCGGAAATGAAGAGCCTATCTGCCCATGGACTCAAACGAGCAATGTGATGGCCATAATTGACAAGATGGAGAAGGAAAAGGTTCTTGGTGAACACAATCCCCAGATCCTGGTCAAAACCTGCATTTTACAGAGAGCTGGAAAGGAACATCACAATTTAAGATTTAAGCCCAGTCAAATTTCTTACATGTGCCAAATGATGAGCCTGCAAATCAGAGTAGATTCTTTCTAAAAACTGTCATGGTGGTCTTAAACACAGGCGGGGAACAATAAAGAAACCTCTTCATATGCCATTGTCCTGAAAGATGCCATGTTACCTTGTACAAGAGGTATATGAGCCTTTGCCCTGAAGACAAGAGAGATGGAGCATTCTCCAACCCCTGAGAAACTATACATCATCAATGTGATATAGCAGACAGCTGTATGGAATAAATACATGGTCCATGTGGACCACATAATTGTGCAATTCCAGGGTACCACACAAACAACTCCCTGTGGCAACTGCTGCAACTAGGCTATTTCAAGCTGAGGATGATGAGCAGTTAATCATGGAATAAAATGGTCATCGATCTGTTGAAGATCAGATATATAGATTTTACTTTTAAATGTAATGATTTATTTATTAATCTATGGTTCATAAATATTCACATACAAGGCATTTAGAATTAACAAATAATATGAATATTACAAGAAATTGGATCATGGGTATATCTGAAAAGACAGTGGCCTAACACCTTTAACCATGACAGCTCTTTTTTCTGTTTGCAGGTGTTTGGTCCAAAAAAAGGGTTTCATCATAACAGAATGAGGGTGTTGGTTCTAAATTGAACAAAGTTTAAATCCACAGCTGCCAAAATCTGAGTCTCAATCTGCATCAAACACTCAGGTCACTGTGCCTTGTAGTGTTCACCACAATTGTGCATTTCTGATAAATACAAACAAGTGAATATTTTCCCTCATGATATATGAGAAAATGTGAAAAGTAGTAAAAAGATTACTGTTGCTGAAAAAGCATTTTGGTTAAGCAGATTGAGTAAAAATGTGAGTTTTATATGACACTTAAATTGTTTAGAAAAAAATATGAAATAAATGTCTTTATTTTCACTCCCAACTCTGGTATCTTAAAATCAGTAAAAACAGAGAAATATGTGATATTTATCAAACCTATTTCAAGGTTTTCACTGATTACACAATTATGAAGGGCATTATCTGGAAGTGGCGAGCATCAGCGAGCACTTTCAGCTAATGACCCGAGGTCAAACACAATTGAAGAAGTTTATCCAAAAGGTTATTTGCTGAAACTCGACCTTTACAGAAAAGTGAAAAGTCAACCCATTGAATGTATACTTTTTTAAAATCCAGGCACTACCATCACTGAAAATGAATAATTAATACCATATGATTGAAAGTCTGAATATTTCAATGTATAATTGATACTAGAATAATAGAGGTCTGCATATTCCAATGTGAAATTAATGTAACATTCCAACTCTTTGCAAATCATATCAGATGCGACCACTTGCACTCATCAGGGTATTTCTCCACATATGCAACCATCCAATATACTCACACCAATTTAATCGAGTCAATATCAAAGAATTCCAGTTAAAGTCTTTCTACAAGAGGCAATCTTCTTTTTGTATAAATCATGAATCAAGCTACCTAGATCAGTGACATCATGTAAATATCTAGCTTCAATGGTCCCGAGAATAAAATGGACAAACTAAGCATTTTTGAAACAATGCACTATATCAGGTGATATTGAAGATGTAGCAAGAGACCAAGGGGAAACTACAATATATAATTTGGCAATTTAGTATTCATTGAACTTCATGCAAGTAATTAATATATAACTGAATTAATGATGCCTTTGAACATGAAATGGAAAAGGACTCAATAAAATGGAAAAGGATCAATCATTATTGTATCAGTATTGATCTCCTGGAAAGGCAATGGATCGTGGCGCAGTTGGTTAGATCGCCAGCTTATTAGCATCAGTTCCTTTGTGGTAATCAAAAGGTCGTGGGTTTGATCCCCGGTCATGCCGAGATTGAATTCATGATACAATTTCACACATGAGCTGAGGCCCATGCCTTAAGGGCTAACCTGTTGTCCTTGTAAATAGGTCTCATCTCGAAAGGACTGAAATAATGTTGAAAGTGATATAAAACCCTTTAAAAACAAATAAATCGATCTCCTGGAATTAATTTGCGATGTAAGAATCATACAAACGAAGACATTTGAAAAATCTTTATTTATTTATTTCATTTTGATAAGTATTTTTGAAATGTGATTTTGAACTGAAGATTTCATTGTGGACTGCAAAGACAATACTAACATAATTAACAAAATGATTTCTTTTCACATATTATTTGATGATGCAATTATTCTAAATTATTCTCAAATGAATCCTGTTTATGTGTATAACAAATTATCTGATTCAGATTTGCATATTAGACTCGAAAAGTTTCCATTTTCATGAGAGGGAAATTGAATATAAATAACCATATACTGCACTGAAAGTTATATAGATTGCAAAATGTATCTTAATTCTTGCAAATTACGCAATTCAGAAACAATTGTTCCTTGATTGCATAATTTATTGTTTATCAAAAAAATATTTTTATTTAAAACATCAATTTTAATTGAAATCTTTATTTTATTTTATCGCCACAGTGGCTGGCATTATTACAGCTTTGCCTGTGAGTTTCTTTGTTGTGCGAGTAGCTGCTCCACCAAGTCTGCCGCATGACATGCAGTACCCCAGCTCAAAGATATTCCAGTGCCCCCATGTCCATAATTGTGTACCACCTTCAAAACAATAGCATGTTCCATTATTCCTTATACTGTAAGAATAACTGATTGGTTAAATGATTTTTCTATTGCAATGTTATTGTTTACCATATGTTTTTACATTAATCATTCATCCACGTTTTTAGTTCTACATCCTTACCTTAATGGTAAGCTTTAACTCATACCCTTATGACACTGAATGACCTTAGTCGATATCTCGATGTGTTCTTAAGAATACATTCGTTCGTTCATTCATTTGTGTGTGTGGTCCTTCATACATTCATTGGTAAAATTGAGAGATGATGATCTGAAGGGAATAAATATATTTACCTGCAGAGTGTGGTCGGTGCATTTGAGTGATTCTACCTCCAGCCGCAGGCCAGTGTGACGGTGTGGCCTCAGTCCCACCACATGCGATATAACCTCAGCATCCTGATAGTGTAATACATCATTTACCATTGCCATCATTATCATGTTTTGATGATCATATTTTATAAAGACAAACACTGTTGTTCTATGTTAGAATTTACAATGCACATCATTTATCAATAAAAGATTGACCAAAAAACGTATTATTTTCTAATGTTAAATAACATTTTTCATATTTTTTGTAAGGAATGTGGAAGATTAAATAGACATTGTCAAATTCGAATAGAACGAATTGACTTTCAAAGATAACTTTGCAATATGCTTTTAATGTGATATTTTTCGCCACAGATATTGCTTTAATAAAATCAATCTAACAATTTCCTAATATGTCACGGGTTGGCCCCAATCAAGGTCTGAATGTACACTTGACAGTGTTGCAATGTAATAAAATATTTGTTGATGTCACCAAGCATTCAATATGCCACTTATCATAACAGGCTGAATAATATCATTTAAATAATAAAAAAAAATCGCGAATCGGTGTATTACTTGCAATTAAGACAGTGAATATTTTAATGTCCTAAACTTATTAAAAATCAATTGTTACGAATGTGCACTATCTGCTGTTCACAGTTATCTGAAGTTCACAATTATTATAAAGGTTGCATTGCACAAACAAGTTTTATTTTGACTAATTATTAATATATATTTTTAGATCGTCTGGTGTATGGTGTCATTGCAAACTGGATATTCCACGGAATTTCTGGTTTAAAACCCCGGTAATAAAAGACTGTCTACATTTCTAATAAAAATAACACAAATGTATTAAATAATACCTTCATTTGACAAAATCATATGATGGAATAAACAAATAAATAATTTAAGATAGTTAAATCATCGTTGTGTGAATATTATGACAAATGATGATTTGAGGTGAATTTCAACAAAACTTTGAAGAGTTAGTACCCCATGTGAATTGGTAGTTCCAGAAAAGACAACTAATTCATATTATACAGTCATATTGAGCTAATGTTGAGTATTATTAGTGAGATAATTATTGGTTGAAAGCATGCTCCCAGACCTGGAAAATGAGATGTGAAGTCTGTTTTGTAGTATTATGTACCCCCATCGTAGAGTATGTACCCCATTGTTCACAGAGATGTTAGTGTTGGTCTTGACACACTTTTAAATCATTTATGTGGTTTGTAAAGTGATGAGATGTCAAGTGGACAACTCTGTTTTAAACACAAAATTGTTTCATAATTATGTTTTTGCTCTGAACACAAAATTTCTTATAATAATTTTGATAATATTAAACCTTCTACCAAATTCATTTGCCAGAACAAAATGTTATTTAACATCTCAACATTTTTTTCCATATATTTAAAATTTGGGTTCTCCAAATTTAGTTTCAACTGAGTTTGCACATTATATACACTATATTAATTTATTTGCTTTCTAATTGGTTCATTTATATAAATAATTTGGATAAGATTTCCAAAATTATACAAAATCATTGTATACAGTTTGTAGAGTATGTACCCCCTGCAACACACGTATGTTAAGCAGCCATAACATTTCAATGGTATGTCCTTGTGCAAAAAAAATGGATTTAGGAGAAGGAGTCCTTGAATTTTAATAAAACATAAGTTGGAAATGCAGGTCGCAAGTTTTATTTTTCATGTTAGGTGACTGCCTCCAGTGACCTTAATTGTGGCCAACCCATCAATAGACAAAGTCTAATGTAAAAATCCAAATGCATGCTATTCCCTGTGATATAATCGATGTGTCCAACTTGAATAATATTCCAGGGGACAATTTAACTCATTGGATCGGATTCCCGACCCTTCACTATTGGATTGACAAAAATTGAAAGGGCCATTTGAACTAATGCCATCTGGATGGTCTGGTGAACATTCTACCCACAAGCCCACGAGAGACCTTCCTAGTTAATATCATACATATATTCTGAACATTTATATAAAGAAGCTAGACTAGCAAACAATTCTAACATAATTTTGCATATTTCTCTTATATGGCGTTTCATCTACCAGTCCCCTAAATTGTTTATATAACTTTGAAGGAAGTACACTTCATCAGGGAAAGATTGCGATTGGTCGAAAATCATTCTAATAGGTCCCCTGCCAATCTCTATTATCAATGATGAAATATAGTTGAGTTGTACAGTTGTGGTTCGGATAAAGTTGTACAGTTCCGGTGTGTAATTTTCAATGGGGGGGGACAACATGGATATGAGCAATTGACCTTAATCATTCTGTAAGGAACCCTTAACATTTGTAATTCCTCTACAGCCTAAACATTGGATAAATTGTAAGCAGATTACCTTCAGCATCACTTACCTTCAGTGACGGCACAAATTGACATACTTTTCTCCATATATCATCTTTATCCTTTTGGCTCACCTCTCTGCTCTCATTTCCAAACTGAAACGTTCCCCCGATCAACACCCAGTCTCGCCTACAGTTAGAGATGGGGTTATGTTTGTGTGTTTGTTTGGGGTTTTACATCACATTTAAACATAGTTCTCATAGATTTAATAACAGTCCTTAAAATATCTCTTCCTTTAAAATGTTATAGTTTCATTCTAGCACTAGGAAAATTATAGGAATATTAATATTGGAACTAAATCAAACTTTCTGCGATCCAAATAATACCTAAACCAGCATATACAATATATCCCGACTATCAGCTTGTTTAAAGGTAAGCAACTGTTGAATTGATTTCTACATATATAATATATTGGGAATTGAACTTGAAAAAAATATAAACACCATCTGCGCAAATAGTAACATTTGTCTCTGCCAAAGTCGACCACCACAGGGACAAAAAGAGCATAAAAAAAAAAAAAAAAAAAAAAAAATTCTTGACGGGTCAATAACACAGTACAGGAGAACGATACCTGACACTAAATCTAGCGATTAGTACCTGTTCTCTCCTGCTTAGTTTGCCCGTTCACCAGAACAACGAGTAGGCCTTGTTTGAGATAACTTTCAATCAATCCTACCACCCTGAACCCCAGAAACAATTCGGTGAACTAGTAGTATATTGAAGTAGCATACGCTTCCTCATAACTACCGACCAGAAAACATACTACCAACCAAACTACCAACATTATTGAACGAGTTGCTTATTATATAAGCTTCCACTTTTCAGAATAGAACAACATTATTGAACGAGTGGCTTATTATATAAGCTACCACTTATCCAGAATAGAACAACATTATTGAACGAGTGGCTTGTTATATAAGCTACCACTTATCCAGAATAGAACAACATTATTGAACGAGGTGCTTATTGTATAAGCGACCACTTATCCAGAATAGAACAACATTATTGAACGAGTGGCTTACTGTATAAGCTACCACTTATCCAGAATAGAACAACATTATTGAACGAGTGGCTTATTATATAAGCTACCACTTATTTACAATATAACAATATTATTTAACGAGTGGCTTACTGTATAAGCTACCACTTATCCAGAATAGAACAACATTATCGAACGAGTGGCTTATTGTATAAGCTATCACTTATTTAGAATATAACAATATTATTTAACGAGTTGCTTACTATATAAGCTACCACTTACAAGAGATACATGTCAAGCATGAACAAAAATATGTCGCCACCATTAAGTGGCGACGCATGTCAAATTAATGGACCACATACACCCCCTGGTGGAAAAAAAGTGAACCCTGTGGTCTCTGACAGCAGGTGCAGGGATCTGGAAAACTCAACAGGGGGAGACACAACCATGCCCAATCCACCAGTGTGTGACACAGCAAACCAAAAAAAATAACATCTTTCAGATACATGAAATAACAAATCATTTCTATAATAGAAAAGAAAAAATTAGATATTTTAAAATCTGGTGGGATGGATATTCTGCTAATGAAAGCACTTATGAACCGGAACAAAATATTGATCCAAGGGTGATAAATTCATACTTCATGAAGAAAAATAAAAAATTGAAAAATGCTAAAAAAATTCAATTACCTTTGCAGATGTCCACCAAAACCAACCCAAGAGGCAAGAGGAGGACCTCCTCCCGATCATCAAAATCCTCGACAAGATCGGTCCCACTTGACTGGGCTGATGCAGTCGAAGCTGAAGAGGAGGCTGGAATGAATGCACAAACCGAAAGGGGTGATGACAAGGTCGCTCCCCAAGCTGAACTCGATGGAATCAACGTTCCACTACCAAAATCTCCCGACCAGTCTCAAACCGACAACCTAACTCCACCAGCTACTGACCCTGCCTTAATGGCCCCTGAGGATGATGAACTGGGTGTCAGTATGGCTGAATTGATGAGGTTGTTGACTGATAAGACTGATAGCTTTGTAGCTCTACAGAAGGAGGGGATGCTCAAAGACGAGAAAATCAGGAAACTGGAGGAAACCATCAGAAAAAAGGATTCAGACCACAAAAAGTCAATAGGTAAACACGTGGAAGAGATGAAAGCCAAGGACAAGATAGTGGCGAGGTTTGAGGTCAAAATAAAATATGAAATTGCCAAAAATAAGCGCTCTGACACTAAAATCAAAGAACTAGATGATATCATAAGGAACAACAGTGAGAAAATCTCTAGATTAGAGGGAAAGAATAATGACTACCTTAAACAAATACGGGCAATGGCAGATAATCAAGCAGTGGTGCCCTCTGGCAGTCAACCCAAAAAGGTGGCACCATCTAACCAAGTACTGTACATAACTGACAAGGTATACAGGGACATTGTGACTCATGACTCGAGCGGAAAATGGGAATGGGTCATTAATAAGGAAATAAATTCAATCACTGGCCTGGAGAGGTTCCTAAGGAACAAGTCATTCCTGAGGAAGCTGAAAACCTACACGGCAATAGTGATGTGCCTGGGTCTCTCAGACATCGAGGCAGGTGAACAGGACATGACAGCACTAATGAGGCTGAAGAGGGCAAGTTACAAGATGGCCAGCAACTGTGACTGCCCCTTATACATCTGTCAAATACCGCCCGTGTCCACAAGCTGCAATCCTCAGATAGTCACTGCACACACTGTGCTTAATCACCATCTTGAAAAGACATCAACCCTGCACAAAGACCAGCTCAAGATCATTCTCACCCCTGACAATATATCATCATGCCCTGCGGTAGAAATCGTCATATCATCCTCAAACCACTCACTTAAACCACAAGCATCTCTTAACTGGCTGGAAAATCTACATCTCATGGTGAAACCTAACCGTGATGGTTTCCCAGGGCCTGTAGAAGAACACTGGACAGGTGATGAAATCTTCA
This sequence comes from Amphiduros pacificus, assembly GCA_949316495.1. NCBI lineage: Eukaryota > Metazoa > Annelida > Polychaeta > Phyllodocida > Hesionidae > Amphiduros > Amphiduros pacificus. The sequence goes on from OX439001.1 coordinate 46,264,172, forward strand.
AAGATAACTTGGATGTGGTGGATGAAGACGAACACTCATCAGGCAGTGAGAGAGAGGGGAAATCACCAAGCAAGATCTCTCTGGGGTTCAATGATGGGGAATACACCAAGGAGACAGTGACTACAGAAATCCCGGATGGCCTTGCCCCGAAACTAATTGGAACTAGGGGTGACACAATAAAGAAAGTGGCCAGAAAATCAAACACCAAACTCACAAAAATTGATGCCCCGGACAAGGACTCTAGTGATATCGTGCAAATCAATGGCACCCCCCTGGGCATTGCTAGGGCGCTAGTGGCGATAAGGGATATCACCCGGGAATTTCAGCGTGAACAGGGTGATGAACCTGGTGAAACATGTGTGTATTTCTCGCAAGGCAGATGCAGGAACGGGGCTAAATGCCAATACAAGCATGTGAACCCCCGGGGTCAGAACTTCCAGAGTAAATCAAGACAGAGGGAAGCCAGAGGAGGCAAGACAAGAAGCCCCACAAGAGCGAGTAATGCAAAAAGACCAAGAAACTTTTGATGGGGCGGACGTGGGTGGTCAAATATATGGTCAGATATATATAACAAGTGTACATCATGTAAAGGAGACATAGCTATAAGCAAGGAAATTGAATACATTGTGAAAAAATACTCTAAGATCAATGAAAATAAAGTGAACATTCCTAGAATAAATAAATATGTTGTTGAGTTACAAACTTCAATTAAAAACCTACCATGTATATGTATATTCCATCTGAATAGCCTAAATCTTAAGTTAATAAATAACAACTCACTCTCAAACCCGGAAATTGCTCAAACATTGAATAATTATCATAAGTTGGGTCTAAAGCACGAAAGACTGTCTGAAAAGGAAATATTATTAACAGGCCATCCATAAAGTCCACATATTTCCCTTAACTCACTAATACTAGATAGAAATGGTCTATTTAGAAATACCACTCGAATCCACAAAATCATCAGAGGTAAAGAGCTAATCATTAGGATAGGAACTAATAACAGATGTCACACTGACACTGTTATAGCCACTCTTAATGGAAATCCTCCTAAAGATTTGGTTAAAGAGCATAATCAGCACTTTAATTATATACCAGGCAGGGATGTAATTAAGGCAAGCAGTGAGGGGGTTCCCCAGATGGACACTCTTAATGCCCGACCTCAAAATGAATGGTTTATAGAGGGAAAGGGCATTGACCAATCTGAATGCTCCACGGCGTCACGTGACGTATTAGACTCCGCCCACCCACGATCAAGAACTGGGTCCGAGTCACGTATATTGACGTTTGCTGAGCCCACAAGCGAAGAACCTCATCCTCTTGCATCGGAACATGATGATGAAAGTAATATAATCATACCACATGCAGATGAGAACATAGAAAGCTCTATAAATACAATAAAAACGGGCGCAAACCCCCGAGTTGATCGGGAGAAGACTTGGGCCATCCCAAACAGGATTGGCCGTCTTGGGGGGTCTCGAAGGCCTAATGACGTCACCGGGTCGATGACCGGATTCCCCTCACCAGGTATATTTAATATAACTCAATCTGAAACTGGAACACAAAATCCACTGCAAACGAAATCGTATAGTTACAAGCTGAAAAATAATATTAACATTGGTACATGTAATGTCCAAAGCATAACTCACAAAGTATTAACAATTAAAGACTACTTCTACGCAAATGAGTTACATGCAATCTTTATAACAGAAACATGGCTACACGAATACGGGGATGAGAGAATTCAGAATGAGCTGGAGGAAGGAGGTCTGAAACTCCACTCATTTCCCAGGATAGGCCGAAATGGAGGTGGGATCGCTCTGCTGCATCGTTGTGAGCTTCCTTTTAAATCAAATAGGATTAATCCTCCGGCTGTAAAAACAATGGAACTAATGGAAACCTCACTGTTACTGAAAGGTAAAAAGGTGACTTTTGTAACCATTTACAGACCAGAGCCATCTGGTGGTAACAGATATACATACACAGAATTCTATGATGAATTCACTCAACTTATTGCACATTATGGTTCTTTTAATCATGAAGTCATATTCCTGGGTGACTATAATTTTCATGTCAATAAACCAGGTAAACCTGATGTTGTAAAATTTGATGAGGTGTTATCCACATTCGATATGAACCAATGGGTAACTGAACCAACCCATAGGCTAGGAAATACACTGGATCTGATCATCACTTTCAAAGGAAATAAATTCTTCAAAAGTCATAGGGTTGATGAATACATATCTGATCACAAAATTGTCCTCATGACCCTAGATATGCTTCCTCCAAAGCCTGCTAAAAAAATTATAAAATATAGAAATTTTAAAAATATAAACATGGACTCACTAAGGCAGGACATTAAGGAAATAATGTCAAATCGTATGGATTGGGAGACATTATCCCTGGCTGACATGGTGGATTTCTATGATGAAAAATTAACCGCTATAATTGACAATCATGCCCCGATCAAGGTTGCCAATGTGTCTAGGCATAAACCAGTACCATGGATGAATAACCACATCAAACAGGAAAGAGCTACAAGGAGAAGGCTTGAAAGAAAAATGAAGAAGACTGGGCTGCATGTTGACAAGGAATTATACAATCTGCAAAGGAACAAATATAATTTGCTATTAAAAACTGGACAATCAAACTACTACTCAGACCTTGTGAATGAGAATAAACATGACCCGAAAAAATTATTTAAGGTCATTGACAAAGTCATGCACAAATCAACTGAGGTCCCAATGCCACCCTCACAATGTAACACGGCACTGGCTGAAAGGTTTAATGAATATTTCTTGGAAAAAATAGATACAATCCAAAAAAACATGGAGCAACATCCCATACAGGGAAATTCCTCACCAGAGGACACCACCAATAAAGATGGAACTTGTCGTAATGTGGGTCTGTCCCCACCTAGTTTAAATTCGTCGCAAAATGACGCTACAAACAACATGATGGCAGATCATTCAGTACCACTCGAGAGGTTCACCCCTCTCACCATGGATGAGGTACAAAAATTGGTAAAAAGGTCTGTAAAGAAATCATGTGAATTGGACCCCATCCCTACATGGCTCTTGACTGACCTCATAGATGATCTTTTACCAATAATTACTTCAATCATAAATAAATCACTGATGGATACAACTGTACCTGAAAGTATGAAAATAGCGATCATAACACCCCTGCTAAAAAAACTAGGCTTGGAATTGGTCGAGAAGAACTATAGACCTGTCTCAAACCTGACGTATATATCTAAACTAACAGAGAGGGCTGTGGCGGACCAACTAGTACCTCATCTTGTAAGAAATGGCCTTACAGACAAATATCAATCTGCCTACAAGGAACACCACAGTACTGAAACCGCTCTTCTCAAAGTACAGAATGATATCCTGCGCCACCTAGATGAAAGGAAGTCTGTTATCCTGTTGTTGCTTGACCTCTCTGCTGCCTTTGATACCATTGATCACCGGATTCTTTTCAATAGATTAGAGACCAGATGCAATGTTAAAGGTCATGCCCTCGCATGGATTCGATCATATCTGGAAAACAGAAAACAATGCGTGAAGGTAGGAACTCATAGGTCTGGTCACAAGCCGATAAAATACGGAGTCCCACAGGGATCTGTTCTAGGTCCCATACTATTCACTATTTATATGACACCTCTGTCTGATATCCTATCTCGATACGGTATGAGCTATCATATCTACGCTGATGACACTCAGATCTACATTCCGGTTGACCTTACTTCTCCTCAACAATCAGACATTAATGTCCATAACTTGGAGGAATGCGTCAATGAGGTCAGAGCTTTCCTCATATCAAATAAAATGAAGATAAATGATGGGAAGACAGAAATGCTTATATGTACGGACAAATATAATACTGCTGCTTGTAGCAGTAACCTTGCAATCAAAGTCGGGAGCTCTCATATAGCTCCCAGTGAAACTGTGGTGGACCTTGGTATAACCCTAGATACGAATATGAATATGAAGACTCAGATCAAGAAAATGTGCAAGAAAGGCTATTATCACATAAGAAACCTGTCTGCTATCAGACATTGTCTAGACGAGAAGACAGCGGAAACCCTCACTCATGCCTTCATCACATCAACCCTAGACTATGGCAACGGTCTTCTTGCCGGACTTCCCAAAGCTGACATCAGGAAGTTGCAATACTTGCAAAACTCTGCAGCACGTGTTATTGGCAAAATTAGAAAGTTTGATCACATCTCTGACAAACTACGTGAACTGCATTGGCTTCCAGTTCATGCAAGAATTGACTTTAAAATTCTACTTTTGACATGGAAGGCTTTAAATGGTAAGGCACCTCCTTACTTGAGAGACCTACTCCAGGTCAAGCAGGGAGAACGGGATCTAAGATCAAACGACGGCACCCTCCTAGAGGTCCCTAGGACCCGACTAAAAACGGTGGGTGATAGGGCCTTCTCATCAGTTGGTCCCAGGCTCTGGAATTCCCTGCCTACAGACATTAGGACGAGTACCTCAGTCACCTCTTTTAAGAAAAGACTGAAAACTCATCTTTTCAGGATGCATGTCCTGAACACAGCGCTATGAACAGACCTGTCTGGTATCAGCGCTATACAAGCTTTTATTATTATTATTATTATTACAGCTCACCCTGGTATGGCATGCACGAGACCCTCCTTGTTAAATATCAACTGAAAGTGTTTTATCCAAGGCGCACGAACCTACAATTACAAAATAATTACAGTTAAGAGGATACAAATGATAACAACTGGGTACTGGAAATTCTATTTTGCAACAGCATCTTTTTTTACTTTTATTGCAAAAATCTACCTATTAATGGTTAAAAATTAATTAAAATTAAGACCAAAATTCTTATTTTTCCATTTTCAGAATTATTCACAAAATGATTTTCATTTATATCAATCCAACCACAGACTGATTTTCATTTATATCAATCCAACCACAGACTGACTTTCACTTATATCAATCCAACGACAGACTGATTTTCATACCATATCAATCTGCGCAGAGTCTGATTATTTACAGATCGTATCAACCTATCCATGGGTCATTAATAACCAGGTACATCATATTCAAGATTCACACCATTACAAATCCGATAGAATAGATGCAATGAGAGCATTTCCTAAACATTGTTGGTCGGTCTTTGCAGTGACCGCCTATTTTTATTTTGACTTCTCATTCACTCCCCAGTGTAGGAATTGTCTCGACATCCACACTCTCTGGTCTAGAATCATGAAATATGCCCCCCCCCCCACACAGTCTGCACAAACTTTTGATGTAGGGAGCTCACTCGCTTGATTGTCACCGTGATAATCATCAGAATACTGTAATTCTATGATATTAGCTCTGAAATAATACACCCCCATTTTTTAAACAATTTAAGTTATACTTTTTGTGGTACATTATTCCTTCTGACACGTTGTGATTGTCTGACCTAGTAGACTATGCAGTCCAATCTATATATAGGACTATCAAGGACATCTCGTTGCAATGGGTTTGTGCAGCGGGCGAATAATGTCACTATTATGGAGGGTTTGCTCTGATTGGTTGACATAAATATAGAACAGGGAAACCCTAAACAACAACCACAAGTTCCAGTGACGTGTGACCGGAATTCCGGGCAAAGGCATACGGGCACCTGCGAACTGGTTTACTGTCCATATATATGGACATGTTATTACTGTCTACTGACCTAGAGAGGTCCACTGACACTTGATCCCATCATCTCACTCTCCATGCCACGGTGTCCATGCAGTGGACTAAAGCTTTCTTGAACCTTTCAATATCATTAATTTTTCATGATACATTTGGTATCATGCATCACATCTTAAAATACACCAAGAGGTGACAAGTTGTGAAAGGTACCCCGCAGAGAACAGAGAGAGGTGATGACCACATCACAGGGATGATTTAAGATAACTTTGTGTCCAAGCTTGATTGCTGCCTTGGAAAAAGTTATGGGGTGCAGCTAAACATGTTTATTCCTCAAGATGGCATTTTACACTCATTATTGTTTTTCAGTCTGGAAGTATATTGTGTGCTGATCATTCTGGGACTTGATTCATTTCCATTCACCACACAAAAGTGATGTTATTCAAAACAATTCAAATGTCAACAATTCAACCAATTGTCTTGAGAACCGTTTTAAAATTAATAATTTAACACTTCCCCGTTTTCTTACACTTGTACAGCAGTTTTACAGTGGGATAAAAAGTACCAACCATTCCAGTTCAATGGACGTCTTGTTTTATAGTACAATGACAAACCATATTGTGTTGGTCTTTTAGAGAGCAAAATAAAACGTTTGCTTACTCTCATCACCTGGCCTCTATTAGGAGAAAGATTATGATCTCCAACGAGCTCACGAGCTCCAAGTCCAGCACAGTTGACCACCACATTGTATTTTCCAGCCAACTGAAACCATAAATAAATTATTCAAGTGAAAAGACAGCACAGCCAGTTGGCAATTGTTATTCAAATCAATTGACCCTGTTATAAACTTACGTAATGCCTCAGTCACATTTCAGATTGCCGGGAACAAGGAGATCATCGGAGTGTCCCGCAGGCATATCTTGAGATTATCTTAGGGCTGTCAGTGGCATCGTTCAGAGTAAATAGGATTTTTTTTCTTTTTTTTTTTCTTTTTTTTGGTGTTCCCATGTCATCGTCAGATAATCCCAAGGTCTCCCTGGGATATCACACAGACCTCTATTACCTATGGAAAATGATACCGATGTCTTTAGGATATCCTACAGACGTCTGTGTCATTGAATCTTTCATGTGCCGTGCGGCACCCATGTATAATATGACCACAGCTTTAGACTATGCAGTCCAAACTATATATATATGGACATGTTATTAGTGTCTACCACAGATTTGGCTTATATCAAGAATATCGCTGATAAACTCCCTGGCCCAGGACCCTGTGGGATCTGATGATGTGTACTTACCCGCCAGCACCCTGCACAAACGTGACTGAGGCATAACACGGGTGGGAAAAAATAACAAACAAAACCAATAGTACAACAAATATGACAAAAAAATAAAAAAAATAATCGGCGCAAATGTGACTGGGGTATATAGAGAGTATAGAGGTTATGATATGGGGAAATTAACATGGATAGGTTGTTCATAGCATAACATTCTTCCATGTAGTAAGGAGGATTTTGAAGTTAATTATAGTTATCATAAATATGAATAAACATAAATAAGATTAAATTTGGCACATCTTATCAATGCGTGCCTTTGTGTTCATATCGGAATCAACGTGGTTCCAAGGTTCACCACTGTCCCATTCGGTTTGAAGTCAGTTTTGGTCTGATAGTAGTTGTGGGCCTTTCTGTCTTTCAATCATTTTATTTCATCTCAATTATGGTTAGTAGAGTTCATCTTTATTTTAGGAAAATGAATTTATTTTGATAAGTGTGAATATAATGGAAATTTTATTTCGATCTCATCAAATTTGATTTTTCTTCTTTATTTGTTGAATTAAAGTTTAGAATTACCTCCTCAAGAGTGGCCAGTTTTCGCAAAATAACAATCCCGCCATTCTCACGGAATCTGCAGCATACAAATAAGTGGTATATTAACGTTTACAATTAAATATTTTTTCCTTCATATTAACAAAGGTAAATAAATTAAGATTAAGAAGATCTTTGTCCACAATATAATGCTATTGCAATTTTCGTTGGTGTTTGTCCAAGGATCTTTAAGGCACTTACCGTTGATCTTTGACTATAATTTATCAGGTGCACAGAGAAATAGGTTTTGATAAGGGGGAAACGACAGTGCTCCTATCAGTTATACTATTTATATTCATCCTGTGTGGAAAATTTTAAACTCGTGGAAAAAAGAATAAATTCCCATCATAGTTTTTAAACCAGTTATTGGTAGTGTTGATTTATTGAACAGTTTTAATTAAGAAAACTTATATTCATTAATCAGTCTACATATGCTGTAAATATAATTTTGAAATCATATAATGATATTCAAAACTCTCATGCAAGCTCATACATATAATTTCTCGGTGCACATATTATTAAAATGGTATAATTATCACGTACTTTTCATGTCTATGTCATTTGGCTGGCCTAATTATTTAATGTACAATCAAATGGAATGCCTTGCATTATTGTGTGAATAATAGATCAGAAGTTTATCTTTTTAATCAGAAGCGAATGTGATCAAAATGATAACATAGTTCACTGAACTGTTGAAGCAGCCACTCCATGTGAAATCTGGGCTCAATGACAACACTGGTGAAAAAGTCGCCATTGCTGAAAAACACACAAATGAAGAATTTACTGAACCAGTGTTTCTCTTTAGATTAAAATTTGAATTCATTATGATAGTAGAATTATAAATTAAGTCCAGGCCTATAATTATATGACTTGCCTTTCTTTCTTTGAACCAAACATGTTGTGTTCTCCTTCAGTCATTGGCCTATACCCATACACAAGTTCTTTGGTCAAATTCGGCTCCTTTAAAATGTTACATTTCAAGGATGGCATTATGAAGTAGATCGGACATTATCTATCAATGCAGAAATTGTTCACTATTGTTTCAGAATTTAGATTGCAGCAAAAAATGTGAATCAGCAGTTTGTACCTTTCAGAAAATAGTATATATATATATATATATATATATATATATATATATATATATATATATATATATATATATATATATATATATATATATATATATATGATTTTAGAGTATATATGATTTTTCAAGTATTGGCAAAAATGTCACTTTTGCTATTTGATTAATCTTACTAAATATGAATTGCCCAAAACAAGTACAAATGAAAACCAAAATAGTTCATACATGTACATGTAATTAGTAAAATGAATTGTGTGGAAAATAGCTCGGGCTAGCACACTTTGATTCGGGCTAGTACAAATCTTTGCTTTCTACCCCAACTGTCTCCTAGCTTAAGCAAGTTTGTGGCCTACAGACTGCAATTTAACATATCTTACCTCGGCAAATCCCTTTCCAGTCTCATACATGACATACCCTGACACATACGATACACCATTTTCTTTTGTATTTTGCTTTGCCAAACTGTCAAATCTTTTCCAGGACGTCTCTGACCAAAGTCTGCAAAAGGCAATAAATGCACCTTAAATACTCTGCCTTTCTAAAAGTACTAGCCATATAACTTATGATTTCAGTTTCATAAACAGATGTACAAAACCACCGGGAATTTCAATATATGGAGCACACATAACATGCTTAAATCAAGCATGGTACTATCAGTTAAAATACTGAATATGTGACTGGGGCTTTGGGTTTATACTCAGATAAATATTAGTTTCGTTACTAGGATATCATATTACGTATATTTAATTAATAATACCAATATAGATCTTCAAACCATCTACACATTTCGCTATCTAACCAGGGTGCTATAGCATTCTACAAAAGATACCCATTCAATAGAAGTGAAACAGGCCAAATAAATACTGGATATGATATGCATTCAACACATTGTTGACCTTGAGTTGAGCTTACTTGTTGAGGTGCGCCGGGACTCCCGGCAAGTGATCCACGCTGGGTCGGAAGAGACCGGCCGCCACGCTGCTGGTGGTTTCAGTGCCAATCTTGTCTGCTATAACTGTGACTGTGGACGATGACAGAATCTGTTGTAACCGCACCGCCGTGGAAAGCCCAACTATCCCGGCGCCCACCACTGCTATTCTGGCCATATTGTTTGCCTCTAGTAAACCTCTAGTAGTTAGAAGGTGGTTGAAGATACCTCAAGTCGGATTTACAGTGTGGGTGTTCTGTAAGATGAAGATCCTTATTTTGTAGTGTCACTCTGACCTTATAGTTTGATTCAAGTGGAGATTAAACCGAAGTTGAGGAAAATCGATACATTGTAACCGTGTTCCAGTGTTACAGCGTTCCGATCGATTTGATAGTGTTACAGCGTTCCGATCGATTGTTTTTGCAAATCTCTATTTTTTATTTGATATTAATTTTTTCTTTAAAGACCGAATGATAATGTGGTTTGGTACCTCAACAAAATAAACTCAGTTGTGTGATTGAAAAGGATGCTCAGATTGAGATAAGCCTGCAGATATAATATACAGATTGCATACATCACCATATGAGTACAGTTATAAAACAATGTCTCTACATGGTTTGATAAAATACTTTATTTTACGGCGACATTCATAATCCAATTTCTATATTCAACGTCAGAGGTTTACTAGAGGTAGGGGAAGTCATGGATTTTTCAAAGTCATTTAAATGTTGATTTTAATAGCTTATTGGATCCGGCTTGATAAGACGATTTAAACAAGGTCTCATTTACCAAAATCTGAGTAATAGTTTTCATTCTATGGTCATTTTTCCACCCTTAAATTGGGGCTTTTTTGGGACGCCGGCTTATACAGGGAGAAAAAGCAGCCAAATAGCAAAGTTTACAGGGATGGAATAGTCAAATTTCATATGTTATAAGACTTCTATTTCATTTATTCAAAGCTTTTCTACTATATAAAGATATTCCATTAAGAATTGTAGAATCTAGAATCAATTCCTGCTTTATATTGAATGTCAAACTTAAGAAAAAAGGTGTTTGGACTTAGTTTTTTTACGGAACGGTACCAAAAAACTGAAAAAATAGCAAAATATGTTACAAAAATTGCCATAACATTAGAACTAATAATGATAATCACATAAGCTTTTTTTTAAAAGAATCACATTTGGAATCCCCAAATGGATATAAAAGAATAGAAGAGCTTTACTGGTAAAATAATTTTGATACAGTAACTTTTATCTCAACAATATGGGGAAAAAAATCGGCAAAATCGGCAAAGTCAACAACAAATAATATTTTTCCAAAAATAAAAATCCAAATATGCTTCTTGACAAAAACTAATTGTATTAAAGTCATATTGCATTATTTTACTTTCTTATTTCAGTTACGGATTCCTAATTAAAAAAAAAAAATAAGCTAACATCCCAAATATTTTCATATTTCAACAGAATGAACCTATCATCTCTAATTATTGGCATTATTTTTCTTGTTGATCTACATGGTTGGGGCTTGGGTTTAAAGTTGAACTTTTCTTAAGTAGGAATTGATCACACCCAGGTTAAAGCCTGATAATCTTTTAGTTGATTTGTTTGTTATGCTGTTAAATCATATTTGAAAAAATGTACTCAAATAATTATAAATGAGTATATCTTAATAATAATAATAATAATAATAATAATAATAATAATAATAATAATAATAATAATAATAATAATAAAATTTGTAAAGCGCTGATACCAGACAAGTCTGTTCATAGCGCTGGTTATCTTAAAATAACCATTTCAATCACAGATCAATATGCATGATCATTTCTTAATCCATATAATACATTAAAAAATATATGATGGTTCAGATTTTTGTCAAATGATGGCTAATTTAAACATTTTCATTTTCATAATTAATTGACCTTCATTTTCTACAAGTTTGAATATATTTTTAATTGTAACTAAAGAACACCAACAATATCTTTTCGTCCCTTAAAAAGTAGAAACCATTTATTTCAAAACTAACACTGGATTTTGCATTTCTTATGTGTGACTAGTCACCTATTCAAAAAGCACCTTGGCACAAAATATATTATTACATTATGAAAAATTACTCTGAAAAAATATAGAAGAGCACTTTCGTGAATCATTTTTAATCTTAAATTGTAATATTTGTCAACAAATGGGTGTTAAAGCTTTGTTGAGACAGCTTGCAATAATGAACACTCAGGTTTCCACACAGCCTTGATATGTACCTGTCAGGAGGCAGCCAACCTGTCAGTGGATATTGAAGCCTTTGTGGACCCAGCAACACTGAACTGTCAGTGGCCCACATGACCTTGATGGGTCAGTGGACTGCTGAACTGTCATTGGACTGTTGGCATCACAGTCCAGCACCTGAAAAAACAAATTAGAATTAATACAAATGGCAAATTGTAGTACATGTAAAAAAAATAATGATTTAAGCCAGAAAACACATAATGAAATTGTCATATTGGAGTTTTATTAAATGGATATGCATGCCAGAACATCAGAGATATCTAAACACGTTTTAAATGTCTCTGAGAACATATCTATAGAATTAATTTATCGCAAACTTGGAAATTATCAGAAATAATATTTTTTATCAGAAATCCAATTGCTGGGGTTCTATTTGAACAATTTTAGAATGAAACTACAAAGCTTGATGATTTTAAGATTTAACTATATATTTTAAACTTCGAGTAAGTTGGCCATTATCATTTAACTATTTATTTGAAAAATATCTTACGCATGTGAAAACCTTTCTGTCAAAAAGGGAAGACATGACTCAAAGGCTGCATGGAATCCCCCTTAACTTAAAGGCCGAGATATGGAAAAAGTGACATTAAACCCTTTGATCACTGGTTTGGCCTTAAATCACAAGGACTTTGAATCACAAAACTGTGAATGCTGATAATTGGTATCAGTGAAATTTATGATTTGACCCTCTTTGATGAAATTTTAAAGGCTGGGCTGTATAGAATTGATTTTTTTTTTACTTTTTTTTTGCAAACATATATAATATAAAAAATAATGATTTTGTATAGAAAACAAAGATGAAATCTTCATATTGGGGTTCTATTTAAGCGATATACACATCAGAACATATGAAACTAAATTGTCAATTTCTCCAAAATCTTCTCAGACATTTATACTCATAACTTCAAAAATATTCATCCGTTTTTAATAATGTTACCACCAAAAGAAAACCAAGAAAAGGCACTATCACCATGATAAGTATCATCTTACAATTTATTCTCAAAATAGTAAAAAAAAAATGGCCGAAAATGTATTGTTCCGATTTTTGATTCATTTACAAATTTACAATATGAACACAGAATTGTCAATTTCTCCAAGATCTTCTCAGACGTTTACACTCATAACTTCATAAATATTCATCCGTTTTTAATAATTTTACCACCAAAAGAAAGCCAAGAAAATGCACTATCACCATGATAAGTGTCATCTTCCAATTCATCCTCTAAATAGTGTAAAAAAATGGCCGATTTTTTTTCTGAAAGGTTGATGTATTATTTAACATTGAAATAAAAAATTAACTTACCTCACTGTGTGAACACTGACAATGGTCCTCTCTTTGAACATCCATTTCATCTTTGTACTGATAATTTCCCTCATACATCAATGCTAGACATGTTGACTTTATGTTATCAATGAATATTTATGTTGTTGTGAGGTAAATATGACTGTATATATTCCATAAAACATGCAAACTTTGAAAGATTACTGCAAACTGAGTTGTTTTGATTCATGCCGTCTGGAGCACTGAGACTCTCATTGTACAGTAACTAGGTCAGTCATTTACAATTGTATACATTTTCAAGGGGCCGGGTTAGAGTCAAATCCCAAATATGGAGATAGCCCTTTTGCAACAGATGGCAGCATGAAGTTTTCAAAGCAAAATCGCCAACAGGGGTGTGCATTCATTTCATAAAACGAATTTTAATACAATTAACAAGAAAAAATGCTTTCAAATGGTAGGTTGTTGCAAGAAATATGACTTTCCAATCCTTGTTAGAATCAGGCTCAAACTATTTACAGCCAAATTATTAATGAAAATAATTAAAATAAATCTTACAACAACCCACCCCTGTAAAGACACAAGACTCTAGTTTTCACTGCACTTGGAATGAGGTCAATCAGAGCAATAGCTTTTTGGCGATTTAGAAAGGAAGAGAACAGGGTTGAGTCTGACCTGGGTACCATGGGCAGCAAGATGGAGGCATAAATGGGCAAATTTGTCAAACTTTAATGCCCCATATCTTTGGAGAAAAAAATGTAAGCATTATAATTTCTTCACAGACATCTCAGAATATGTCTTGTTAGCAATACGAGCAAATTTGAAAACATTTGAACAAAGTTTGAATCATCTGTGAGAGATTACATACAACCCAATTTCCACTAAATTTAAGCTGGGGAGTCAGTGTCTCACGAGCGGGCAGCAGCCTGTGGGCCCTCCTACTAGAGGCAAACAAAATAGACTTGAAATCCTCTAATTTTTGAAACACAAGTGCCTTCGGTTGGGAGGGACGCTATCTCACGTGCGGGAAGTTATTTACTAGTTGCCATTTCATTTTTCGATTTTTTCCCAAAAAATTGACTTTGCGTTACATTTTAATTTTAACACATATGATGCAATGCTTCAATTCTTTTCAAATTTTCAGGGATCACTACCAGGGGATATATATATTGCCACAAAAATTCTCAATGCAAAAAAAATAAATTTAAAGGTGAAAAGAAAATTGTCGAAACTTCAAAACTTATTCACTAATTGAGCAATTATCAGAAGGGATTGAATTAAGAGGTCAAACATAAAAAAATTAAAACCTGTAAATTATAATTCTTTTTTGCATTGTATTTTTTTTATTTGAGGTTTTTTTTTATTTGAGAGATGGTGTTTTCCTTTATAGGGATTCATCTATAGGGTACATTTTATCTGCCCAAATTATTTTTCACTAGTTGAGCAATTAGTACAAGGGGTTGAATTAAGAAGTCAAACATGAAATATTCGAAAAAAAATAACCCATTTTTGAATGTTTTGGTGGAATATTTTTTTCATTTGAGAGATGTTTCAATGGTGTTGTCCTTTATGGAAATTCATTTATACTGTATGTAATACCTTCCTGACTTTTTCACTAATTACAAGGGGTTGACTTATAGGAGGTCAAACATAGATATATTACAAAATCAAAATTTTAACTGTTTATAGCATGCATTTATTTCAATATGAGAGATGTTTCAATATTGTTGTCCTTTACAGGGAATCATCTTTAGGGTACCTAGTACCTTCCTGAGTTTTTGCACTTATTGATTATAAGGGGTTGAATTAGGAGGTCAAACATATCGAAAAATGAAACATTCTCACAAATTTAATGGTTTTTTGAACACCAATGTTTCTATGTTTCTATGTTGTTAACCTTTAAAGGGAATCATCTATAGGATAGTACCTTCCTGATTGTTTCACTAATTGAGCAATTAATTTAAAGGGTTGAATTAGGTCAAATATTCGAAAATAATGAAAATTTCTCATAACTGTAATGGTTTTTGCACAAAAATTATTTTATATTGAGAAAAAATACTTGCCCACAGATAATCTGTCAATTATCCTGCAGTATCTATTTGGAATAGAGGTTAAACCAAGTCAGTGTTCACTGTGGAATATTCTCACAGATGTAAATTTCTGATACCGAGTGATTACTGACCAGGACAGGTGCTATGACTGTTCCTTTTGGCTACCTCCAAGAACAGTGTATATTTCAATATATAACAAATACAAACAAATGTATTTTTGATCAGGGAAGCAGGGAGACATAATTGTGAGAATTTCTTTATATCAGTCAAATTGGGGTTACTGAGATTCAGAGTGTAAAACCTCTGATAACAGTCTGACTACATCGCTTCTAACATTTGAAGTTAAATGTCTTACCAGGCCTTAATTATAACATCTCACAGCCTCATATCCTCACCAACATTTTAAGTAATCTATGTTTAGGAAGATTTAGCTATGTATGCACTTAGGCACAATTTAAGCTGTTTGGGATATGTGTTCAACCAAATAAAGGGCTCTATAATAATACAAGTTGTACTGTATAAATGAAGGTAAATTTTCTCAATTATGCATAGGTCACTCTTGTTATTATCAAGGAGAGTACAGATGACCAATATTCCTTTTGCTTCCACCTCACTAAGGTTTTAATTCCTTTAAATCCATATCCAATCCTAAGAGTGTATGAGATCTATCACATACCACTGATAAGGGTGCAACATGTCAACCTGGGGACACAAGAAGGGATAGCCCAGATATTGTGTGGGACAGACAGAAATAAGATTACCATCAAATGTTGGACATTATTTTAGGCTTTCTTGTCTCATTTTAAACAGAATCATAATCATACTGTTTAATAAACAGCAAGCCTCATATATTTTATATTTAATAATTTGACAAAATATTTAACTTCAAATGTTGAACAGAATGAGGCAGGGACATGTGCAAATTAATCAGTCACATACCACCGCCCCACCATCCATTAGCCTGAACTTGGCACACTTCCCTCATTACAGCTGATAATCATGAACCTTGTGGCAAAACTTAAAGAATCAAATATCAAATTATCCTACAGTACTACTGAGCTATCAGACATCTTGTTTTATGCAGACATGCATATGTTAATATTTTCATAAGTATAGAAAACTTCTATGATTAGTGCACATCATGTATTGTCTGACACAGATTTTATCCAAGCTTATATGACCCGCTGACAATGTTTTCATCAACAAGGCCCAACCAACTTCAAAGGTGACAAAAATTACAAAGGTTACAAATTAATTACATATATTTGCCCTTTTATATTTCATCTTTTTTCATATAAATTCTATTAGATTTGATCATAAATTTGCGCATTTTGGCTGCTTTTCAGGGTTGCTAGAATGAAGAAGGCATAGATATAGTATACCTGTCTTAACATTTTTATGAGGAGTTCACCGCATTGCAAGTGGGACATTCACATTAACACCACTTGAAATGATTACTGATGCATGTGCAAATCATCGTGTTACATCGGGTTAACTAAATCACAGTGTAACGGATCATACAATTTGGGCTCTACTGTAGTCATGTTACACCTGAATAATCAACATGGCAGTCATGCTAAATCTATTTCATCAATACAACAGTAGGCATTACATGTACCTTACTTATACTAGGTATGCAACAACTGCATTATAAGTACTTGATGCACCACGAGCAGACATTATTATTATTATAATTATTATTATTATTATTATTATTGGCAAGTAATGTAATGACACTTGGCAAGTAATGTAGAAATATCACTCTTTCCAAAGATATAAATAAACTAAGGGCAAACCACAAATGTCAATTAAATGAAACTTTATTTCGTCTCAACAAGTAGCTATTATCAAGATAAACATTATGACCCCCAACATATGCCCAGATATCAATCTTTCACAACATCCTCTACATGGGTTGGATTAACCCCTTGACGTCACTCCAAACACGCCGCATTAATCCTATAAATGATCATTTCCTATTGAACATCTCATCATAAACTTCTTTGTTCTTATGCACAGTTTGGTTTACAGCATTTCATAAAATGAGCATATAAAACCAAAGTGGCAGCTGGTGATTTAAGCTACCTTCACTTGGTTTGCATTAATTATCTAAAATGTGACCCATACACATCACATTCTTTGAGCTGCAACACCAGAAAATAGGGTTCGGAATGAGCAGTAATTGACACTTTCCTATGTGATTTCAAATGTGTCAGAGATGGATTTTCCTCACATAGTTTTGTGATGTATTTTGCTAGTGGCCCCAGTCATTGATGGTTAATAACCTCTGGCTTTTATTCCTGGCAAAATGTTATGTACTGACAATCAGCTCTGTGGATAGTGCCTTTTCGTTAATGTACTGATAAATAGCATGCACCCTTAGAAAGAGCAGGTTTGAGCCACTAATGTCAATCAAAAGTCATGTGATGGCAATATTGGTTAATACTGTATCCCACCATTCAACTTTCAAACATTGTGGAATTTATTTCTCCATATAGCACTGCTATTATCGAAAATAACTGCAATGATTCAAAATTTATTGTCACATGCAAAGATTTTGAAAGATCTCACATTACCTGAAACTTTACGAATTATTATCGAATAGAGTATATTGCCATTTGTGTAACAAAATGGACCATACTTTCATCATATTGAACAAATCCTTATTACCAAATATTGAGACAGTTGGCTTTCTATGTATAATAGAGTATAATAAATTGAAATGTTGATGTTAGTAGGCTAATTGATGCAGCCTAACAAGCCAATCGAAACAAGGTCTCATTTACCAATCAGAATAACCATTATTATTCTATGGCCATTTTTGCACCCTCAAAACGGGGCTTTTTCGGAATGCTGGCATATACTACAAATATTATGGGGCCTTGATGAATATCTGCCAGCATGCCAAGCGGCCTTGATGAATACCCGTCAGCATGCCAAGTGGCCTTAAGGCAAGAACATGTGAGTGAATGTTCAGGCTGGCAGATCTCTCAAGTTGGTTCTGGTGGAAGGATCTCAAGAGTCCGAAGGACGAGTGAAATCCTTCCACCAGAACCAACGAGAGAGATCTGTCAGCCTGAACACTGCACGAACACATGTTCTTGACTTTATCTCATACTTAACTCCTACAGATAGGTATGAGATAAAGGTTTTGGTTTGATGTCCAATCTATTTAAAGCAAAACAGAGGAAAACATTGCAGCATGTGTGAACCTATGTTGTGTGTGTCAAACAACACATACAATGCCACGCCCCCTTTTTAATGAAGTCACACTCAATGACATTATTACAACATATAGTTTATACCTCAGTGATGCGCGTATTGATGCGATTTCGAATGAATACGAGCATGCCGATTATTTGTAACGTATTGATTAGTTGGAACTATTTTGCGTCGGCCATCTTTAGACTGGTCCCCCATCGAGTGTCAAGAACATCGTGTATATACACAGATGGCGGCAACCAGTCTATGGCTGTACGCGCCATTTTCGGGTCACGTGACGGGGTCAAATGAGGTGCGCTTTGTTTACAAATGTTTTTAACGATAAATATCTTGTTTCATGTATAATTTTTTTAAAATACAGTAGTTGTCTGAGGTATAAAAACAAAACATGCCTCGTCGGGTCAGCTGTGTGAGCGGATTCAGTTCGTTGGTGATGGCGGACGGATACCCTTCGCCTTCGGCTCAGGGTATCCTTCCGCAATCACCAACTCACTGAATCCGCTCACCCAGCTTCCCGACTCGGTATGTTTTGTTATATTATTATGTTATGACGCCATTGACAGGTGGGCATAGTGCCACTCTATATTGTGAGATCCTTCCACCAGAACCAACGTGAGACATCTGTCAGCCTGAACACTGCACAAACCTATGTTCTTGACTTTATCTCATACTTTCATCCTGCAGATAGGTATGAGATAAAGTTTTGGTTTGATGTCCAATCTATTTAAAGCAAAACTGTGTGGAAAATATTGCAGCATGTGTGGACCTATGTTGTGTGTGTCAAACAACATAAACAATGCCACGCCCCCTTCTTAATGACGTCACACTCAATGACGTCATTGCAACATATATTTTACTATGTAATGACGTCATTGAGAGGTGGGCATTGAGATCCTTCCACCAGAACCAACTTGAGAGATATCTGTCAGCCTGAACACTGCACTCACATGTTCTTTTCTTAAGATCTGTACTTTTTACAATGTTAACACTGGTCTGGTATATAAACCATTTGACAAATCTCTTTTGTTGATTCTGGTGGAAGGATCTCACTCATCATTTGGACCAAGGATGATTTGCAAAAGTAGTTCGGCACATGGGTGATCTTTGAAAGTAGTTCGGCAGAGGGGTGATCTGCGAAAGTAGTTCAGCAGAGGGGTGATCTGCAAAAGAATATCTCATAGGTGCAGAACACCCTCTTGAAGCACCAAGTATGAGATAATGATGAATATCTGTCAGCATGCCAATGGCCTCGATGAGTGCTAATCTGTCATTGGACTGTTGGCATCTGAAATAATAAGGATTAAAACAAACAGTTTTGTGAAGAATATTCTCTATAAGCATGATAAGTGTAATCTTTCAATTTAATGTTTAAACAATTTACAATAAAATGGCTGAAAATTGTTGTTTCAATTTGGACAATTAACAATATGTACACAGAATTGTCCAGTTCTGAAAAATCTTCTCCCCAATGTTTATATTCATCCAATGTTTATATTCATCCAATTGCTATGATTTTAACACCAAGGGAAGGCCAAGAATATTTCCCCTAATTGCAGGACAAATGTCATCTTCCAATTCAATGTCTAAATTATTAAAATAAAATGGCCAAAAATGTGTTGTTCTGGCAACCTGTACACTTACCTCACTTTAGGTGAGACTGCTTCTTGAACGTCCAATCCATCACTGTGCTGTTAATTTCCTTCATTAATCAGTGCTAAACATGTTGAAGTTGTAGTATCACTGATTAATTATCTTATAATGAGGTAAATATTACTGTAATAATTTCATAAAACATAAACACTGAAAGTGTCACTTGTTTTGATTACTATAGCATTTTGGCATTTCAGTAAAGAATTGAGCAGGGTTGAGACCGGCCTCAGTACCATCGACAGGAAGATAGAGGCATAAATGGGCAAATTTATCAAATCCCAATGCATAATATCTTTTTCACAAAATACATAAGCATAATATTTTTATGGGCATCTCAGGACATTTTCTTGTTATCAATATGTGTTAGTTTAAAACAAATCGACCAAAATTTGAATCCCTAGTGTGTGATTTGATAAATATCAGAGACTGACATACACCAAGGTGACATCCTTCAGACCAGAGACTGATATCCACCAAGGTCAGAGACTGACATCCACCAAGGTGACATCCTTCAGACCAGAGACTGATATCCATCAAGGTCAGAGACTGACATCCACCAAGGTGACATCCTTCAGACCAGAGACTGATATCCATCAAGGTCAGAGACTGACATCCACCAAGGTGACATCCTGTATATCAGAGACTGACATCCACCAAGGTGACATCCTGCAGATCAGAGATTGATCCAAGTGGAGATACTAACACTAAGAGATAGACAACCTCTAAGATGACTGACAAGCTATAGAAAGTTAAGCGAGAGTAATCATTATAGCTGACCACTGACAGGAATGAGAGTTATGATTTTCAGAGATATGAATTATTGACACTTAAAGATCATTAAAGAAATCGTAACAAAATATTGCTGTCCTTATCAAGGATCACCGAACACACCTAATAATCATTTTCTTCTTTGGTATTAAAAGAGTAGCTGGAAAATATAATAAAATGGGTGTGACCATCCCTTATGAACCTTTCTTATGTGAAGTCCATCCTTGGATTGGAATAGCGTTCAACTTGCGCTCAATGTTTATCATGCATATGTAAATATTAACACAGCTGCAATTTGCTTGGAAAAATGGCTCGCCATATCAGCCCCCTTCCACAAGAGAAGTGATTGAAGATCAGTCAAAAAAAAAGATAATAAAAAAAGATGAAAAAAGAAGTAATTCAAAAATTCAAGTTAATATGATATGAAACCAAAGGGAAATGATAAAAAATGAAAAGCACATTTATACCATAATTTCAAAAGTGTAACAAATTTCGTAACTCAAGCCTGTGAATTTCCAATACTTGCCCAACATGCTTGTGACAACAAGTGGTAGAATAGCCTCAATCACTTGAAATCTTAAACATCCAACTTTGTTGGCAAAGTAAAGGCTAACGCAATTAGCAGAAAGACAACAAGGAACATTTGTTACCTTAAAGCATTCATGAAACCTGGAAGGTTCCAGTTGTTAACAGGGAATATTTTGGGTACTACTACATAAAAGCACTGTTTAGGGTATAAACATTCATGTTATGCAAAGAAAATGTGTCTGAAAGTCAGGTTTCATGAATGCTTTAAATTCAAAATTTAACCAGTTTTGCAGATTTGATTGGCGGGAGAAGATAACACTGTTAATGTGAAATACTGTATTGTACAGACAGTGTAGCTGATGTATATATTTTGCCCAGCAGTATTCTATGAACAAATGTAGGTCACATAAACTTTATCAATTATGAATTGAAGGTTAATATCTCCGATTTCACGTCATCCCTACACATTGCAGTTCATAAACCTTACACGATCTTGCACCTGAATGTGAACAAATAAACATCTGAATACATCCGCTCAGCTTTTATAATACAAACTTACCTGATATAGCAATTGATGTTGGTATGGGTGTTCCTCGTTGAGTCAGATAACCCCGTGTATATATATATGAATAACGTCACATTTTATGCAGCAGCATATCTAACATCTGACATATATATATATACACTTAACACAGAAAATATGTGGGAAGTTGATTTCTTATACACATTTTATGTTCATCATTCGGATTTTTTTTCTAAGTTGATAGATTTATCAATTCTGCTATTCTGCCCTCATTTCATTCCAAATACTAAATTAAATGATAAAGTTTTGTCATTAATCGATGTCATTTTACTCCAGAAATACACACATGCACACACAAGCACACACACACACACACACACACACACACACACACACACACACACACACACACACATATATATATATATACATCTATATTAAATATTCATGGCACCGTTAACGGGTGATTAATTGAGAGTGTAAAATAAATTAACAGTCATGATCTTGTTCACTGAAAAAGGAATAATCTCTCCTTGTAAGAAACAAGATGAAGTTTTATTTTTCTGTGTGAACTGTGAATAAGTCACAAACGTCATTCACATTCACATATATCATTATATATATATATATATATATATATATATATATATATATATATATATATATATATATATATATATATATATATATACATTAAATAGGTTAAGGACATTATAAGTTTGTTATCTATTTGGCCATCTCTTCTCTCACACCACTCATATTCGACAAATAACAAGGATACCTTGGAATTTTCCTCATCTTGAAATTTGTCATTTAGAATGAATGATTTTGGCGATACATGACAAAGGTCCTTTAGTAAGGGGGTGGTGTGAAACAAATAAGCAATATTAAAAAATCTTAAGCATGTTTGTTTGTTTTGGGTTTTCCATAACTTTCAGAGGTATGGCCAATGCCCCCCTCTATTTGCCAACAACCCTATCAATTCCACCAACACATATATCAATTCCAACTGATTGATTGAAGTGTATTGAAGAAATTTGTACTGAAGAAATTTGATAAATCAGATCTATCTTATATGCTATATTTATCTAGAAATATGGTTGTATTCTATAGAGAAGAAGAATTTGATCAATTTAAACAAACTATCTGTGTGTGTCCATCAATTCCAACAATTCCATCTATCGCATGAACCATTCAATATTGATCATACCTTCAGTAAGTATTCTATGTACAGACCTGCACAGTCCATAAGCTCTGTACATTTTACTACAGCTATCTGGTCATCCCCATATTTCTAGAAATGAGAAGAATCGGATGTATCTGAACAATTCCATCTTTGGCTACTTCCTATAAATTCCAACAATTCTATCAATCCCATTTATAGCATGTCCTGTCCTTCTGTCTTGATAAACTGGAAGAAACCCATCTATCTGAACTTTCCTTACATATATTAAACAACCCGCTAATCTATTGATGGTGTTGATGAGGCCCACCTATGGTGAGTTGTGTAATTAATGACTTTATTGTTTCTATCAACCATTTCAATCAGTCCCCTTGTACGTGTTATAATCAGAATCAAATAAATCAGGACTAATGCATATATGTCTATTTGTAGTCTAACCCTTGACTGTTACAATCCTTTATGAACCTTTTTATGCTGTGGGGGTCTATCAGGAAGGGGAATGAAGCTCAGTCAAATCTACTCCATACATTTATCAAAAAAGCATGAACAACTTAATGGATTCCTTCATGTCTGCGTGTTTCCCTATAAAAAAGGGATATATCTGGACAATACACTCTAAGCATATTTTCTATAAATTTATTTTCATAAACAGTTACCAATGATGTTAAGATGAATCATCCAATATCTAAGTCGACCAACTCATGTTGCTCAAAAGATCAAGAATGCATTTGTATGTGTGTATCTGTATGTGTTAATTGGTATTAGGTCATGCCACCCAGGGTACCTACATATACCCTGTGTCCTTCCCTCTGCTCTTACATGCACCACCCAACTTGTGGTCAATGGTCTGTCAGAGTACTTTGAGGACTTGGTGCCACATTAAAGCATAACAGTGTAAACATTATGTAATAGTAAACATAGGACAGGGTGTGCCTCTGACTATGATGTCACAGATATAATCCTTTCATGTTAGCTAGAAATCTGCACATCCCTACAGCACACAAATTGATGTCTGTAGAGTTGTACCTCTTCAGTTTTTGTTCAAATTGATCATGACTGACTAGCTTTACTATATGTTGTCAAGACATAAACTAATGATCCTGGTAATATGTCAGATGTGCAGAGCAGATTTAGAGTCTGTCATCAGCAGGTCAATTGTGTGGCCCTGTATGAGGCTCTCTTTGTGGGATGCATGTTAGTTATGTGAAAAAATTAAAGGATCTGACATCTGTAGAGTTTGACCCCCAGGTGACACTGGTTGCCACTGGTCTACATCAACCCAGGGATGATGATATTCTCAGCCAGGCAAAGACATTGGTCCATCAAGTGCTGAATGAACCAGACATCCCCATTGTGAGAGCTACTAGGTTGCCATCACGTAACCAGAATCCAGGGCTTGTCAAAATAGAGGTTGACTCCCTTGAGCACAAGATCAAACTCCTTAAGAAGAAAGGGGAGCTGAAAGAAATGGAAGGTTACAGGAATGTATACATCAGAAGTTCTAAAAGCCACACTGAGAGGGTACTGGAGAAGAACATTCTGAAGCTGTTAGGAGAGATTCCTGGAGGAAGAGAAAAATACAGATTGACAGCACATGGACTATTGGTGGAGAAAGAGAGACAGGAACAAGGACAAGGCGGACAGGGCGGACGTTTCCGTGGACAAGGTGGACCCCCTCCAATGCGAGGGCGAGGCTGGGGGCGGGATCAAATCATGAACTATTAGGAATTATATACCCAGCCAAATTCTGACAATAAATACTCATCACATCATAATAATGTGGACATTCCTACTTACTCTATAGCATGCTGGAACGTTAATGGGTGGACAATAGCAAATTCATCTATTAGACAGGAAATTATTTTAAATTTGAATTATGATATATTCTGTATAAGCGAAACGCACCTAGAAGGGAGTGAAAATATCTCTTTACAAAATTATGATTGGATAGGACATAATAGAATGAAAAAACATACAAATGCACCTAAAATGTTTGGTGGTACTGGTATGTTGATAAGAACAGATATGTATACAAATTTTCACATACAGGTTGTTGACAAATCACATGATGGCATACTTATTGTTCTGTTTAAAGATAAACAATCAGAATATACATTCATAGTAATTTCATGTTATTTACCACCAGAAGGCTCATTATATTCTGACGCAAATAACTTTTTTGGGCATATTATATCACAATTATACATATTTCAGAGTGTTGATTTTGTGTTAATGTGTGGTGATATAAATGGCAGAATTGGTAAGCATTCTGACGGGAATGAACTAGATAATCTACGAGAGAGAGTAGTAATTGACCCTTTACTTAAAGGCCATGGTGAAATACTATTAGAATTCTTAAATGATAGTAAAATTTGTGTTCTAAATGGTCGTTTTGATAGTAAATTTGACAACTTTACATGTATCTCACATAAAGGAAAGTCAGTGGTTGATTATATCATAACACCACATGATTGCTTACAAAAATGTTCAAACTTTGAAGTAACTACTAGTAATGATGCTGTAAGCAAGTTCAAATTACAACACTTAATTACCACAAAATGTAAAGCACCTGATCACTCAATACTTTCATGTAGCTTTGAGACATTGTCCTTCAAACAGATACTCGTACCACAGGATAAGAATGACAGACACATAGACCATAGTAATGCTAGAAAATATAAATTCAAAAATATCCCTCCGGACTTCATGCAAAATGAAATGTGGAATACTGCAGTTTCAGAGATAATTGATACATGTCTAGAATTAGATAGAAACCAAAAAGATGTTGATTCCTTATATTCAAAATTCTGTGAATCTATATATAAAGAAATGAATCATTATCTCCAATACTCATCAGCAAACAAACAAACTAGAAAGAAACTAAAAATTCACAAACCATTCTGGAATGATCACCTTACACAATTATGGAAAGAAATGAATTCTCATGAACATGCATTTCTTAAATGTAAAGATAACAATAGAATTAAAAGTGCCAAAAGACAGTTATTTATAAATAGTAGAACAATTTTTGACCGGGAATTGCGGAGAACAGAAAGAGAATTCAATAGAAATGTATTGAATGAAATAGAATCTGTCTCCACTGAGAATCCCAGAGCTTTCTGGAAACACATAAAGTCATTGGGTCCAAGACGGGTGAATGATATCCCACTGAAAGTTCATCATGATGGAGTTCTTGTTTCAGATCATGACATTGTAATGAATACATGGAAAGATGAATTTAGTAAATTATACAACAGGCCACATGAAGGAAATATATTATATGATGATAACACTTTTTACACAGATGCTATGAATAAAAAGAAATCACTAGAAGAAAATATGTCTGCATCTGATAGGATTACAAATATACATATAAACGGTGATATTACAATAATGGAAATCGAAAAAATGATGTCAAAAATTAAAAAGAACAAGGCATATGGGTTTGATTGTATACCTAATGAGATATTGAAAATGGTGGAAATTAAAACTGTATTGTATCATATGTTTAATATGTTCTTTGATTATGGTCTAACACCAACAATCTGGCTCAAATCAATAATTAATCCTATTCCAAAAAGTGCAGCAAAAGACCCACATGTTCCCCTTCATTATAGAGGTATTAGTTTACTGTCATGCACTTGTAAAGCTTACTCAAATATATTAAATAGACGCATTACTACCTTTTGTGAAGATATGAATATATTTGTTGAGGAGCAGAATGGCTTCAGAAAGGATCGATCATGTACTGATCACATATTTTCTCTAACCTCAATTATAAGAAATAGACTGGCAGAGAATCTACCTACTTTTACATGTTTCATTGATATGCAAAAGGCCTTTGACTGGGTTGATAGGGATTTGTGGTTTTATAAATTACTACATTATAATATTGATGGACGTATGTACAAGGCCATAAATGCTCTATACAAAAACCCCATTGCTAAAGTTAGACTGAATCACCATAGTACTGATTGGTTTAAGACCTCCAGTGGGGTTAAACAGGGAGATAGCCTATCACCTACACTCTTTTCACTATATATAAATGACCTTGCAGAAGAAATTAGAAGTAAGAATCTAGGAATAAAGATTGGAACCACCCAAATTTCAATTCTTTTGTTTGCAGATGACATTGTAATTTTGGCTGAAAATGAAGAAAACCTACAGCAAATTTTGCATATTGTCCAAAATTGGTGTAGAAAGTGGAGGCTTGTCATTAATAAGGATAAAACAAAGATTGTACATTTCCGGAAGCAAAGGAAACAAAGAACAGATTACCAATTTACATTTGAAAGTGATGTATTGGAAATAGTTGATAAATACAAGTATTTAGGAGTTATATTAAATGAGCATTTGAATTTTACTGTGACTGCTGATGTTCTTGCAGATGCAGGAGGAAGAGCATTGGGAGGTATTATTTCCAAATTTAGAACATATAAAAATATTGGTTATACAACGTTCACTAAATTATATGATGCAAGTGTACGTCCAGTACTGGAATACGCCTCAGCTGTTTGGGGTTATAAAGATAACAATAGATGTGAACGGGTAGCCCAAAGAGCCATGCGCTATTACCTAGGTGTACACTCTAAGGCTCCAATACTTGGTTTGGTTGGTGATATTGGTTGGAAAAGTTCTCAACATTATAGACATATGAATATGATACACTATTGGAACAGAATGGTTAAAATGGAAAATAGCAGATTAACAAAACAGGTTTTCCTTTATGATAAACAGTTGTGTAAAGAAAATTGGTGTGTTGAAATTAAAATGTTATGTAATGCTACAGGATATATGCACAATTTCAAAAATTTAGCTTATATTGACATAGAAGGCCTTATTAACAAACTTCTTGATAATTTTGAAAACAGGTGGAAATGTGGTCTATCATCCAAACCAAAGCTTAGAACCTATATTACCTTCAAAGAAACCATTTCCATAGAAGATTATGTAAAATATTGTATATCCAGAAGAAAACGCTCTTTATTAGCACAGTTCAGACTTGGCATATTACCTCTAGCAATTGAAACAGGTAGGTTTAAAGGTGTTGAAGTGGGAGCACGACTATGTAAAATTTGTAATACAGATAATGTTGAAGATGAGATGCATATGCTTAATACTTGTTCTATATACAACAATATCAGAAGTGATATGTACAACAGAATAATACAAAGAATACCAAATTTTATAAACTTAGAGGATGATGAAAAGTTTCAATATTTAATGAAAAATGAATGGAAAGAAGTATCTAATTTTATAGATAAAGCATGGGAAATAAGATCTGAGAAACTGTATGTAACCTCATAAATATATTAACTGGTACATGTAATTATGCAGATATTCCTACCTCTACATCATCCAAATCTGTTCTAATTTTGAGAAATATGTTATATTATAGTAACTGATTTAAAGTGACTAATAAGCCTATTATGGCTGGGTACTCATATCTGTACAATATATTCTTTACTTTAAATGTAATAGTACTATGTCACTATAATAAAATAAATACAATACAATACAATACAATAGTACTACATTGACTACAAGAGGTAGTTACCCACATGATTATCTTGCATGGGAAATTTAGACAAAAGCTTGTAGGTGGATTTATTAAAAGTTAGATGTGTTTTGATTGCCCTCACAGTTGTGGGTGGTTTCATGCCCCTGTGCCAGCAGAGATGACAATCAGCCCCTTGTCCGATATTATCAACACCTCATGAGGTATTGATATCATGTTGACCCACTTCCACAATTTGCCACCTCCAGATATATATTACTCTCAACTCTGACCATCTTTTCTGCCAACATCCCAGTATAATTTTGTGACAATTAGAATTTTGATGAAAGCATGAAAGATCATTATCATTATTCAACTGTTTTCATGGATTTACCATTTTCAAAAGAAAGAAACTTTAAGATTTATTAATAGATATGCTAATAATTATTTCTAGAGGTAGTTTTCCAGCAAAGATGTGTATATTGCAAAATATTATGTCATAGAAATAAAGTAAAAATCATCTTGATGAGATGATGTATAACAGTAACATTCTAAGATCAAAATGTGTACAAAATATCACCAAGTGACAAAGCAATCTGATATCATGTGGCATCAGTGTGGTGTCCCTGGTGGTGGAGCATCTGTCACACCTCGCAACTTGCAAAGAGCCTTTATCAATTATATAGGGTCTTTTCTGAATGTGTAATCACAACATTTGACAAGATGGTGTGCTTGATAACTAATTCTGGGTTATGAACCCTGATGACTTTATTGCCCCAGTTAGCCACATGTGTTCTGTAGAATGTAAGTCAATCCACATTCAATTGATGGGATAGATTTACATAATGTTGGAAAGATGGGATTTATGGTGAATTGCTTGGGCCTTTAGCCATGGATGAACTTTCAACATTATTTCAGTCATTTCATGAAGAGATCTATTTGTTGCTGCCTCACTGAATTGTCATGTGGCATATATGTTTTCTGTCTATGAGGTCACATTCTATGTTTCTCCTACATTGCTTTTCTTGATTGTAGTGAAGTTTTTATAGCATTTGCTATGGTAGCCTTCTTTGTCATTGGAATGTTTATAAGCCTTTGTAGACTTCAGAGTATTTTGAACTTAGGTTTGTAAAGCAGATTTTCTTTGCCTCGTGAACTTCATTCCATTTTTAGCATCAAATGGCTTGATTCTGTGGTCAAACATGGAAGATGCAGATCAATGCATCTGATTGAGACGTCCTAAAATGTTAAACTTACTGTGACCTTACAGCTTTACTACAAAATAAATATGCATGTACAGGCCAGAGATATGGAAAATATACTATTCATTTCATCAGGGATGCCCACAATCAGACCCATTTACATATTATGGTCAACTTACATTATGATCTTCACTGATTCCAGACAAAATTGGGATTTTTAGTATACTTAGTAATCATAACCTAATTCTCAAACTGTAATATATAGATGAGTCAACCAAAAAGACATATAGAGTCAGTTACTAGCATTTAAGGATTTTCTGCGGAGACTGATCTATTAGTAGAATGTGGTGTTCATTATCTGTATAAATTGATATAATCATTGTTTCTATAATCACTGTTCCTGATATTGTCTTTGAATTTATATACAATGATCAGTAAACAATCTCATGTACTTACACATTAAAATGAAATACCACTCTTTCTATTAGTGATTAAATATCCGTTGACCTTGATTCTGCTCTGCATACTGAGTAACACCAAATTCTCAGATCAGAATAAGCAGGTAATCTGGTCGCCATGGTTACAGCAGTTGCCCCTTTCACTTTAACCCAGGTGGCAGTTCATAATATACATTTATCACATTGAATATCACAACTATTATTCTTTTAATTATTATTGCTTGAAGAACTAGCAATTTAATTTATGGCCAATCATCTAACTACATTTTCTTTATATGCATAGAATCTGGCAACATTACGTTAGCATACTTCAATTTTATACCCATGATATCATTTTCGTTACTGAAAACAATATTTATGCATCTTAGACTATATTTTGAGCTGGGAAACATCAATAAACCTGTTTGAAAAATGGACAATTGGATCTGAAAAATTTTAAAAAGGCCTTGAACGTTAACTTAAAATGTCTTTTTTTACCAAATTAGTCACAATACCCTTATTTATCATTTATTATCATATATGTCTATTAGAGGGTGTCATTCAAGAAATTTTGGTACCATATTTATGAATTCCATGAAAAAGGAACGATTTTTTATAAAATCATATTTTAAGAATTATGGTACAAAGGCATGAGTCATGGTTTCGTAAAATATATATATATAAATCTGAGTATCGTCAACATATACTTGATATTTCAGGCCATATTTTGAGATGATGTCAGCATGGGGGACAGATAGATCGTAAGCAGTCCCAGGACTGATCCATGTATGACCCCATATCTGATCGGCTTTGGAGCTGATCTGCAAGTGTCTATCTTGATACCTTGATATATTCTGTGTTCATGCAGTGGTTTGGCCTTCTAGCCACCATTTTTTAAAATGGCTGAAAAAACAACTCCTTGTTATTGTGAGGATTAAAGTGCATAATTAAAGCAATTCATTCATTGAATAATGATGTTCTGATAGTGACGAGCTAGACTGAGGCCAGGGCAACAAAATACCTGTTGAGAATAAGACAAAACTGCCATTAAGTAGGTGAAATCAAGGATATTCAAATTCTGACCAAGGAAATGATTAACAGTAAACGGAGCTGAATTAACAAGTAAATCCAGCTCCACGGAGTAATGGTCATGAGAGACTATTTCTTTGAAAATAATCTCCATGCTGTATTCATGACAGAGACATGGATGCATGAATCTGGTGATGAGAGGGTCCTATGTGAGCTTGAGGAGGGATCCCTCAAATTTCACCCATTCCCTCATATTGGACGCTCCGGTGGAGGTCTTGGCCTTCTACATCAGGTTGAACTACCCTTCACAACCAATAGGTTAAACCCACCATCTATAAGTACAACTGAGCTAATGGAGGCATCCATACTAATAAGGGGTAAAAACTAATCTTTGTAGTCATCTATAGACCCGAACCATCTGGTATGAATAAATATACCTACTCTGAGTTCTATGATGAATTTACCCAATTGGTGGCCCACTATGGTTCCCTTAGTCATGAGGTCATCTTCCTTGGTGACGACAACGTTCATGTTAATAAACCTACCAAACCTGATGTCATAATGTTTAATGACATCCTGTCAACCTTTGATCAAAGGAAATTTCCTTGATCTAATCATTACTTTCAAAGGGAATAAGTTGATGAATACATATCTGATGGTAAATTGATGTATTGATATCATACCTCCAAAACCCTCTGAAAAATCCATTAGTTACAGGAATTACAGGGGCATAAACCTTCAATCCCTTAGGCATGGTTTTGTTTGTTTGGGGTTTTACATCACTTTCAACCTTAGGCATGGTATTAAATACATCACATGCAAATCCTCTAGATGGGAACATCTATCCCTTTATGATAAGGTGGATATCTATGATAAGAAGCTCACATCCTTGATGGATAAACATGCCCCACTTAAATATGCCAAGGTATCCCAACATAAACCAGTGCCTTGAATGGATGACCAAATTACGCACGAGATGTCTCTTAAGAAAAGGCTTGAGAGAAAGATGAATTAAACAGTGCTTCACAAGAATCATATAACAATCAAAGGAACAAATATAATTCTTTATTGAAGTCATCTCAGTCCAAATACTTCTCAACATTGGTTGAGGAAAACAAGCATGACCCAAAAAAGCTCTTTAGGGACAAAACTAAGGAAATACCTGTGCCACAATCTGACACCCAAGCTGAGAAATTCAATGGCTTTTTTCTTGACAAAATAGAAAAATTCCACCAAAAACATGCATAATACACCACCTTGTGCAAATCCGCCACCAGGTGACACTATGAACAATAGTACAATGCTACTTGACAGATTTGTGCCCTTGACAATAAGTGATGTGTAAATTGGTTAAGAAGTCAGCCAATAAGTCATGTGAGCTTGACTCCATACCGACCTGGCTCCTACTTGAACTTATTGATGACCTCTTACTCATCATTACTGCCATCATAAACAAATCACTTACTGACTCAACTGTATCAGAAAATATGAAAATTGCTATCATTGCTCCCCTCTTGAAGAAATTATAGACCTGTCTCAAACATGACATATATCTGACAGGGCAGTCGCTGACCAATTGATCCCTCACCTTACTGACAAATTTCAATCAGCCTACAAGGAATCTCATAGCACTGAGACTGCCTGGGTGCCAAATGATATTTTGTGGGATCTTGATAATGGGAAGTCAGTTATTATATTATTGCTGGACCTCTATGCTGCCTTTGATACCAATGACCATCAAATTCTATTTGATAGATTGGAATCAAGATGCAATATTAGAGGTCATGCTCTGTCTTGGATTCGGTCATATTTCTGTAATAGGAAGCAATGTATCAAAGTTGGGTCCCACAGATCCTCTCTCAAACCCATAAAGATGGGGTCCCGCAAGGCTCAGTCCTGGGCCCCATACCCTTTACTGTATACATGTCTCCTCTGGCCGATATCCTAGCAAGATATGGCCTCAACTTCCACATTTATGCAGACAATAGTAGACATGAGTAGTCGAAAATTAGAAGAATGTGTTAGTGAGGTCAAAACTTTCCTGATCTCTAACAAAATGAAAATAAATGATGGTAAAACTGAAATGCTGATCTGTACTGACAGAATACATAATATAATAATATCCCTAACACTATCAGAGTCATATCACACCCTGTGAGACAGTTGTTGACCTTGGCATTACTTTTGACTCCAAAATGGACATGAAGGCACAAATCAAGAAAATGTGCAAGAAGGGATATTACCACGTCAGGAACTTAGCTGCTATCAGACGATGTCTAGATGAGGAAACAGCTGTAACATTAACCCCTGCTATTGTTACATCTACTCTAGATTATGGTAATGGTCTTCTTGCAGGTTTTCCAAGATCTGATATTAAGAAGCTGCAATACCTTCAAAATTCTGCAGCTCGTGTGGTAGGAAACATCAGGAAATTTGATCATATATCAGGAAAACTGAAGGAACTACATTGGCTCCCAATTCATGCTAGGATTGATTTTAAAATCCTACTTCTGACCTAGAAGACCCTCAATGGTAAGGCGCCTCCTTACTTGTGTGATATACTCCTAGGTGTCTGAGGTTGAATGATGGTACCTACCTATCACTCCCTAAGACTCGTCTGAAGACAGTGGGCAACAAAGCCTTCTCGTCTATCAGGCCAAGACTCTTGAACTCTCTCCGTAGTGACATTAGGACTAGTACTTCAGTCGCATCCTTCAAGAGAAGATTGAAAATGTATCTCTTTAGAAAACATGTTCTGAACACAGTGCTATGAACAGACATGTCTGGTATAGGTGCTACATTATTATTATTATTATTATTATTATTATTATTATTATTATTATTATTATTATTATTATTATTATTATTATTATTATTATTATTATTATTATTATTTTTATTTTTATTTTTATTATTATTATTATTATTATTATTATTATTATTATTATTATACAACGACTGATGCTTAGCCCAGTGGTTCATTTTCAAAGTCATATCATGCTGTGTCTGGTAAAATCAATTAATCCCCCACTAAGCTGTCCACTTCCAACCAGTTGAGTTATTCTCGGTGCCTAATTTAATCGGTCTCATTGTGATGTCATTTTAACCATCCATAGAATTTCTGAAGTAAATCTACATGAACAATTTGATCTTTGAATTTAACCTGATATCACTTTAGACACCAAATAAAGTGTAACACTATGATGAGGATTATTGAAATGTGAAAAGTGTTGAGTCGCAAGTTCATTTATAGATGTTGTGTCGACGGCAAAATTATTTGTAATAGCGAACCTGTGAAAAGCACTTAAACCAAGATGGCGGGAAATTAGTTGAAAATTTCCTACTATCAATAAAATTTCCTCAAAATTTCTTGAAGGCCTACCAATGTAATACAAGGCCAATCTCAATGCACGATCAGGTCAATAAGCAAGATAAAACATGACAAGATAATCAACAATGCTTCCACATATTTTTATTTGTTTATTGATTCAAAGTTCAGACTATATTGCGAGGTTATTCAATACATCTTTGAATGAATGATTCACGGATAGTTAATACATTCCTGGCATTCTGGTCTATCAGGTAATACATTTGCGCACCAATCACATATCGTGAGGTCTACACTGAAGAGTGTACCAGCTGAACAGGTGTGGAGCCAGCTACTTTGTCCTTGATTGAAGCACTGGAAGTACTGGTTACAATTCAAAGGATGTGGCACAAGACCGTCAGGTTGCCCGGCACATACGTCTCCTGTAAACCAAGATATATTATGTTAATGATATGTTCCAAAATAATACCAGTGTCATTTTGCTCACAACGATTTTTATCTGTGATTTTAACGGATTTATTTGTTTGGGTTTTACATCACTTTCAACATTATTTCAGTCATTTCGTGATGAGACCTACTTGTAGCAGATATAGTGCTGCCTCACTGAATTGTCATGTCGCAGGTCCTTGACATGACAACTCACCCGGTCACAGATTTACAAGGACAACGGGTTAACCCTTCGCGCACGGGCCTCAGCTCATATGGGAAATTGTATCATGAGTTCAATCCCGGCACGACCGGGGATCGAACCCACAACCTTTGGATCACCACAGAGGAACTGGTGCTAATAAGCTGGCGCTCTAACCAACTGCGCCACGGCCCGTGGCCATGATTTTAACGGAATAGTATGTTTCTTTTGGAATATTTTGAAACAAAAAAATGTTTTTTACAAAAACGTACATGAGTAGAATTTAAAAGTAAACAAGGGTTAATATAAACGTTCCTTTCTCCTGATGTCAGTGAATTGTTTTCTCCTTAAACAATCTACGACATCACTATTATCAATATTATAAAGAATAATTTTAACGGTGGTATGAAAGTTTATAAAAAATGATTTTAACGTTAATATGAAAATTGCACAATCTGTTGGGGTTCTACTTTTTATATTCTGTCATGATTAAATCAAACCTAACACTCTTACATATATATATATATCACTACACCACCTTTCAAGGTATCTCATATCTTCAGAATATTAGTATAACTAAGAAAGCCCAATTGCTTTCTTTCTCTTTCAACGGAAACCTACAATAATCCATCTTTCCAATTTAAAACCAATTATCATAATAATATATTGTGCAACTATCAATACAATTTTTACTGAATGGAAAACGCAATGCGATGACTACATCATGATGAATTAAAAGAATTGCAATCAAACCTGATGGTGGAGTAGTTGTGCTTGGTGGGGCGACGGTAGTTGTAGTGCTTCCGGTTGGGGCCGGTGTGGGTGCAGCAGTGGTAGGCTGCGGAGTTGGTGATGGTGTTGGAACCACCCCATCATTCAGCGCCGTGAGGAGAGGGTACTTATTTTGACCGCAGAAATTTCCGTTGAAGTCATCCACATCTAATGCCCAGATCATCCAACCGCCAAACCCATTTTCTCTTACCATATTCAACTAAAATGGAAGGAGTTCAAAAATTAATTGACGAGTTTTGATTATCAACCGACCGATAATACTGTTATCAACTTTTACATGAATTCAATGCCCTTGACTCAATGTTACCCACGATAGTTTTTTGTTCAGATCTGGATATATTCAGTCTTGTTCATCGTGGTTATTTTATGATATTCAAGTTTATGGCGTGTCCAAACTAAAGCCCTGAGAGGACAGAATTTTCATGAATGAATGAAATCTATGCAATATTAGATTGCAAGATGGTCGTAGCCTGGAGAAGCGGCCCTGCAGTGTGATTGCTGTGAATTGCAATCATGTCTTGTTAAATTTGGTCATTGATTATTGCTATTGAAAAATGGACTATTGTTGTTGTGAGTTGGTTAACTGAAAGGTTTTTTGAGACCATTCACACCGGGTTCCCCCTGTTCTTTAACGTGCTCTGGGATAGGGTCAGATACACGGATACATTTACGCCCAATCCGAGCGGGCGAGCAATAACCTTGCTGGGGGACAATTTAACCAGGCATTGTCAAAGGGGGGCCTACCCATAGTGGGTTTAGAGGTGGTTTTATGTTGTGTTCAGATTTTGTGTGTGGGTTGCATATATGAGAAGTTATGTAGAAATTTTGGTTAAAAAGTAGCGAGAATTGCATTTTAGGCAAAAGTGAACTTTTTTGTTTATGATTGTTTTGTTTGCTTTTGGATGACAAAATAATTCAGAAGATTCATCTTATTATGTGTTCCAAGTTTGGAAATGATATTATGTATATAATGTAATTATAGTTAAATAATGCATAATTATAGTGTGATAATCGGTACAAATGGCCCAATTTGGGGCACTGAAAGCCGACTATGGGCAGGATATACACTGAATATCTCTGCAACTTATGTTGGTCATTCTTGTGAAACCAAAGCAGGGAACTATTATGTGGGGGTGCCAAGTGTTAGTAATGTGGGGCAGCTAGTAGCCACTGTGACCTGATCTCTTAAGTGACCACAGAATTTTCATTTAACCGAGTTCGAAATATTGCAGCCATATCTCAAACTCCAACAGAGGGCGACATGGTGAACCTATCGTAATAGTTTGCGTGTACCTCTGGTGGACAGTGTGGCTATACCTCACACACACACACACACACAAACACATGCGCGTGCGCGCGCACCCACGCACGCACACACACACACATACATACACACACATACACACACAGATGTGTGTGTGTGGTTAAGGCCAGGTCCGTGCAATAAATTTACGAACCTAATTCATCTTCTGTTACCTTATTCTCCAGACTCAAGACATCATCGTATCCAGCCCATTGGTCTCCTAGGTAGAAATGTGGCACCATTGCTTCAAAATCCCACACAGGGGTGCCGCCATTGCTCAAAGAAGTGCAAATCTACAAATACAAATGCCGTGGCAAAGATAAAAATTCCCGTAAACTATTGATGTTCTCTTACACTATATAAATTATGTGCTTATGCAGAGAGCACCTTGGAGATCATTACGAATGTGAAAGAATTTCACATTCTAGAGGTATTCGATAAACGCTTAAAGGTTTATCTGAAAGAAAGGAATGGACAGACTAATTGTGCCCCCCCCCCCCGGATGGCGGAGAGTTAAAACAATTAAACAGATAAAAGCATGCTTGAGAAATAGTTTACTTCATAATAACTGAGGTATCCGTCTTCTTTTGTGAATTGTCCTGGTTTGCCTGAACATAGGTTGGTCCAAGTCTCTTTGCACGGTGCTCCTGTAAGTTAAAAAATAAAATGGTGTATAAGGAGCCATCGCTGAAGAGTAAACAATGCAAATAGGGCAAACAACGAATTGAACAGATCGAAATGAGAATAAAACATTTCATATTTCCTGCAAAAAGTGAAGATTGACTAAGATTGGTTAAACAATGTGTTTGAAATATTTTTCTTCTTTTTTTCTAAATAAAATGTCAGCATTCAATTTTTTTCACCCAGCTATTTTATAAAACTATAAACATTCATGCGAGAATAATTATATGCTAGACCTGGTTCTTTTCATGCTCTACCAATGCTCGAACAAAGGTGCCAAAATCAGGACATTCAATGTCATATACTGTGTTGTCTGTATCTCATCTTTCAAAAATGAATTATTGTAAAAGTTCTGAAATTGAACAGTATAGAAACCGAACCGAAATATCCACTTTGGTGTTTTGTTTTGAAGGAGACATACCTATTCCATTAACAGAAGGGTCAGTAAGAGTGAAAGACCGTCCATATGTTGCCATTCCAATGACAAGTTTATCTTTTGGACATCCTTGATCCACCCAGTAGTTTGCAGCCCACAACTGAAATGAAATGAAAGAGGATTTAGGAAATAATAGAGGATTTAATCATTTACATATATATATATATATATATATATATATATATATTTATATATATATATATATATATATATATATATATATATATATATATATATATATATATATATATATAGGACATATAGTATATATATATTACTGATATTTGCAAAAACAGCTGCAAGCCACAAGAGAGCCACCATTTTGTGATGGTAGTGTTCCAATATGTCCCCTAAGCATTAGCAAATGCCTGGTAAACCTGGACCCACATATAAGGGAAGTAACTGGAATTGCAGAGATGTGAATATTGATACTTACTTGGTTAAGAAGTGCTTGATCCCCTGACTCATCACTTCGAGCATACAATGGTGAATGATGTCCTGTCACATTATTCCAATGACCATTCAAATCATAAGACATCAAATTGATAAAGTCCAGGGCTCTGTCAAAGTAAAAAAGTTTATATTTTTCTCATTCTGTGAAGGTGGTGGGGTTCAGATGTGATGAGGATGCAGTGTCTGGTGAAGGTGGTTTAGTGTTTGCTGGTATGAAAGCCTATGACATTTCTTGATGACCAACAAAGATATTACATTTTCCTCTAATCTACTATGTCTAATTTGATTATTATTTATAACAATAATTAATAACGTGGTGAAATGTATTAACTAAATTCATTAATTAGTGTATAACATATGATGCTCATTTTAGACAAACGTAATTGGCAATGTTGAAAACAACATATATCATTTTGGAATTGAAAATATATTAAATCAATAACTAGATCAACAGAAAGAGTCTGAAAGGCACCTACGCGCACACAGCTGGAATCTCATAACCACTGTCAATAGTTAATTTTCCGGCAGGAACAGCAGCACTCAGAACCAGTTTTGGGAGGCCAGTATTCTGTGCCTCTTCTAAAAAGGCAGTCTCTAGTTCCTACAAATGAAACTCTAGATAAAAAAAATATCTAATATCCCCCCCCCCCCAAAAAAAAAAAGAATACTCTGCAAGGAATGATCGGTTCGTTGTTGTCGCATGAATTCTCAAAATGCATTTCAAAGATGTTATATACATGCTAGTAATTGATTCCTTACATATTTCTGTCTGGTTTAACAAAAGCCCCAGAATTTTATCTTTTTCCTGGATCAACCACATATTTTTCTCATTTAAAATACATTTCTTGTGCCGACCACTACCAACAGTGTTCACGGGAAAAAATATCACTACATATTTGTAGTAAAGGATGCTACGAGGATATCATAAGAGTAATTTAAACCTCTAATGAATCAATACCTGACAAAATTCAGT
Organism: Amphiduros pacificus; assembly: GCA_949316495.1. Classification (NCBI taxonomy): domain Eukaryota; kingdom Metazoa; phylum Annelida; class Polychaeta; order Phyllodocida; family Hesionidae; genus Amphiduros; species Amphiduros pacificus. The sequence goes on from OX439001.1 coordinate 46,303,960, forward strand.
GGTTGACAAACCTGGCAGAGATAAGTGAATCTCTGTTTGTCTTCCGGTGGACTTCCTCTGCTTCCGGGATACTCAAAGTCCAAATCCAGACCATCAAAGTTGCGTTTCCGGAGGTAGGTGATTGAAGTGTCTATAAATTCACGTCTGTTTTCTTGTGTTTCCAACATATCCGTCATCTTCTTTGTGCCAAAGTTCCACCCTCCCACTGCCAGTAAAATCTTCAGATGTGGGTACTGGCTTTTTAGGTTTGTAGTTCTTTCATACCTTCCAAAAGACAAATTGAATTATTAAAACGGTGTTTGAGATTTTTCAATACTTTTGATAACCGGATGTCTTGAGATAATAGGCATGGAGAGGAAATATTTTTTTATTCACGCAAGGATAATTATCGAATCATAAAGAGCAGTACGATAGAGCAGTATGACTCACCTTTTATAATTCATACTGCTGGGAACATAACATTTCTTCTGATTCTTAAACAATAGCTATGCTACAACTATTATGCAGCTATTAAATGTATATTCATAAGTCATTTTTAGTATGCCATACTGGAAAATTCTATTCTGACATTAGACATTCTGGATTTTTTTAGATGTTTAGAATAAAGATATTGGTGAGGTTATAGAGTTGAACATGGACAGTATCTATTCGTAACATAACCAAATAGAATGAAGAAAGGGATATATCTTTCAATAGCAATTTTAGAATAATTTCCACATTAACTCCTGAACACTTATCACAGAGATAATTGTTTACAAATTGTATGTACAGCACAGTGATTTGACATTTGCAGAAACCTGTTATGAGTAAAAAATAATCAATGCAATGGGTCCTTTATCTAGGAGGATAGACTGTATTAAATGCTAATAACCTTGTGCCGTTATTCCGTACTCTTCATATTAATAGAATACATTTAGAAATGGGCTTAATGGTAATAAAACATCAGAAATGAATCATCTGGCGAAGATAATGCCATTCAGAATTATTTCACACTGGCATTACGTATTTGCGAGTAATATCCAGTTTTAATCAGGAATAGTAAGTAAGAACATGTGCATGGACACTCGAGTCACATGCACGATAATGCCTGCAAACAAGACAATGCTAACAAATCTATCTATAGCAAATAGCTGTGATGATATTGGTTGGAAACAGTAAGACAGAATAAAAATATCACAACTATAAGCGGTCGTTATTTTAAACGAATTCAATTCCCATGTGATTGCTTTACTCACATTCCAACCATCCACTCCTCGTTGTCATCATTCCATTCATAGGGGGCGAGCTGATTACCTTTCATGGTGGCGAACGAGTACATGATGTAGTCACACAGATTACCATCTATGTCTTCAGGGTAGAACTTAGCTCCAGCGGGTCTGTACTGGGACCAATTGGTATGGTAACATACTCGCCTCTCGGCTGAAATTGTCAAAGATGTTAATATTTGAGTTGATTGTGTCCTTTCAGGGACTAATGGGGGCTTTAGATATACAAAAAAACATATGCTACACACACACACACACACACACACACACACACACACACACACACACACACACACACACACAAATAATGATAATTGTACCCCGATAATCTTTTTGGCCACGTTTGTGATTTTTGGCTTCTGTTTGTAGCAGATATTGGTAGTGTACAAGGATGATTAAACTTATTTCACAATCTTTTCCCAACAAATTGTGCATCTACCCATGTATATTTAATATGTCATACATACTCGCATACGCAAGTCCGAGGGTGACCATAAACGCCAAAAGTAACATTGTAGCTGAAATAGACGTAAACATAGTATTATAGATACTATATTCGTGACATTTTATTTTGTTCAATCATTTTATCAAACTGAATTCATAAAAAGATACACAATTTTCTAAATAGTATTTATATAGTTGAAATGTTAAATGTTGAAATTCAAATTAAATATAATTAAGTGGGGTGGACACTCACCTTTGTGGACAGTATTGCACGAAGTCTGAGGATAAACGTATTTATATAGCTCTTACTTTCAGGGAAATCTAACATCTGTTTAATCATGATATTTTATCAAAGATGTCTAGTTTAATTTTGATGAATTTTAAACTCCAGGCAACACATGCTCTTTCCGAAATACTTCTCAGTACAAAAAATGTTCATCATATATCAATTAATGAGATTCACGTTCAGAGCACTTCATTTATTAGGTTATGACGTTTTTTGCCGTAAGTAAAAATATACCTGACTTTGAAGGTGAATATTTGGAGTGAGAATCAGTCGTCGTGGATTAAAAAGTTAAATAGTGCAGGCCGACAAAAGCATTCTATTCTATTCTATTCTATTCTATTCAATATCTATTTTAATTTGATGTATTCTTATCTCATCTATCTCAAACTAATCTATTCTAATCCATATATATATATTCTGCCTGTCCTGTCCTGTCCTGTCCTGTCCTGTCCTGTCCTGTCCTGTCCTGTCCTGTCCTGTCCTGTCCTGTCCTGTCCTGTCCTGACTCCTGTCCTGTCCTGTCCTGTCTCCTGTCCTGTCTCCTGTCCTGTCCTGTCCTGTCCTGTCCTGTCCTGTCCTGTCTCCTGTCCTGTCCTGTCCTGTCCTGTCCTGTCCTGTCCTGTCCTGTCCTGACTCCTGTCCTGTCCTGTCCTGTCCTGTCCTGTCCTGTCCTGTCCTGTCCTGCTGATGTTTTTTTGGGATATCACCTTGAGAAATGTTTTTTGTTTGACATCCTGAAAAAAAACATGAAAAAACATCATGTCAAGCAATCAATTTCACATGGGAAAAATGATGTGATTTATGACTCTCTGCATTCATTATTCTAACTCGAAGATAACCTTGGTGAATATGACACCTGTCTAGCATAATATGTCAAGTATAACTGATATCCATTGTCTTGGTTTCAGGCTTCATATCGTCAAATTCCGCTTGTAGGTAAGTAATCAATATTGTGAAAGGAAATTTATTCCAGTTACACAGACTAACCATTATCTGGGGTTATTTAACCTGGTGTCGGTGATCTATCTATATCAAAGTAGATGAGTCTCCTGATAAAATCTAAACCATCCATTGAACGCTTTGTCAGCAAACTTTGTTTAGATGACCAGTTATCTGGGACAAATACCTGCTAAAGGTTTGCTTACAATGGGGCACCTTTACAATGGGTCACTGAGGTGATTTGGCCTCAGTCACATTTGCGCCGATTTCAGTAAAGATGCCCGGCCGATGGGTATTTTTTACAAAATCGGCAGGCATTTCAGATTGCCGTACGGGCACCGGGAGATCATCGGCCACAATTGGGCATCTTTAAGACGTCGGCCGGGTCATCGGGAACTTTTATCTGGAACATAAAAGTTGCCGGCGTTTCCCCGATGTCTTATCAGCAAATATCATCTTAAAATGCACGGCATGGTCCCGGCAGTGTCCCGCAGGCACATCGGCAGATTATCTTAGGGCTGCCGGTGGCATCGTGCGGTGAAAATAGGATTATTTTTATTTCATGTGTTCACAGACCATCGTCAGATGATCCCACGGGCTCCCTGCGATATCACATAGACGTCTTTAGGATGTCCTTCAGACGTCTGTCAAATGAGACAGACGTCTTTAGGATATCTGACAGACGTCTGTCAATGATCTAGACGTCTTTAAGATATCTGACAGACGTCTGTGCCATTCAGTCTTGCACGTGCCGTGCGGTTCCCTTTAATAATGTGACCACAGCTACGGCATTTCTCAGATTGTTGCTTATAAACTCCCCGGCGCCCGGCAGACGGGGAAGTCGGCCGATGTATACATCCCGGCCGGCGCCCGGTGCAAATGTGACTGAGGCATTACAGAGGTCTCTTTGTTCATTGGTTAGATCAATGATTAAACACTTCGGACCACAACAGCTAGTGGTCACAAGCTCGTACTCATGTGACCACATAGTACGAGGTACTTTCATCAACATACAATAATCCTGGCAGGTGCATTTTGATTTATCTTTTTTGTGGCACAGTTTCATGACGACACTTCATTTAGACATACTCTATACTCTCTGACATAACTTGTGACCTCTGTAATTTCATAAAGGTTTTAGCTGCTGTCATAGAAAATAAACGATCATTTCTACATTTATTTAAATGTTTTGAAATATATTGTAGGGGATGAATCCTGTAAATTGTCCACGTACTGTGTCTCAAATTTGTTTCACATTCTTTTTATATGTTTATAAAAAAAGCCAACAAGTGAATTGATTCTCATTTGCATAAACACCTGGAACATCCAATGCCTCATTCTGGTAAACTACATATTGACTCGGATTGATACTTCCGGAGAAAAACAATGCGGAGATGATGGAGTCATATTGAATCCATTATGTTAACACAATAACTACTCACCATCCGTGAAGCTGGGTTGATACTTAAAATTATCATTTATAAAGTAATCACGCTTTTCCACGACATGTCTGAATAATCATTTAAAAAAGCACAGCATTTAGGTCGTTGAAATCTGTCTTAAAATGTAAAACATGAATTGTTGCAATCGCTTATTTATAACTCGTGCAAGAGTTCATGGTAAATCAGTGTGTGTGTTCAGGAGGAATGCCATCTCCAAACTTATCTTAGGGTCATGTAAACATCATTTATTTAGATAATTTACATAAAATCCTTAATGTTAAAATACAACAAAGATAAGTGGCTGGGAAAAAATCAAGGAGTAAAAGATAATCATTGACATGGGGATAATACGACTGAGGAATGCATCACATATAACCATAAGACTATCTGACTGAAATTTGTATTTCCGATCTCACCAAAGAGAATTACATCGCAAAGTGTGATAATGGTACATGATACTGGTGAATGTCTGTAGCTAATAACATTTTAATTATCTTTTGCACGTTTTGTTCAAAATAGGTCGGTATTATTGGAAAAGTTGAAACTTTGAAACAGAAAAAGACCACTGAAATAAAGTGTAATATTTCATAATCATGAGCATTGACCAAGTTTCCCTCAAGTCAGACCTAACAAAATAATTTGTATGTATTAATCAGACACATAAATGTTTGGTATTCTGTACCTTGGAACATTTTGAGAAAGATGACATATGCCCCTTCCAGAACAAGCCTGTACTATCACCCTTATGATGAATTCTTTTCAGATCAACTCAACAAATCAAACATTCATAGTTATGTATAAGACCTTCTCAAGGATTGCTATGTGATATTGATAACCAATCATAAATGCGTACACGGCCTGTAGTACAACGTAATCATCTGGTGTCTATTAGTAAACAATCATAAATGTATACAAAGTCTGTTTTAGCATGTCATGTGATATTGGCAACCAATTAGAAGGAGTGATATATTGTAGCCAACCAGAATTTACTTGTGAATAAATTATTTTGCTCAGTTTTTGTCCTTGGCTGTATGATACAAAACTGAAATTGTATGTCTCCTCTAAAAAGGAATATATTATGATAAACATTCAGGTCAAAATGTGTGTAATCGAAGGTAATTTTCAATAGACGGGAAGGGTTGCAATCTGTCTATGGGCAGCTATCTCTTCCTCTCACACTTGTACAGTTATCTCACATATGCAGCTATATTTCACTTACGCAGCTGTCTCTCACTTTTGTATCCATCTCTGATTTGTGCAGCAGTCTCATCTCAACTATTTATCTTCCACTTGTACATCTCATTGTTGTAGCTATCTCTTAGTTATAAAGCTATCTATCACTGTTGTAGTTACCTCTCATTTATGCAGCTGTCTCACAGCTGTCCATGTAATGTCCGCATTTTATCTATAAGGCCTCTTTGTGCAAAACCTAGTTGGACCTCCACCAGTTCAATAATCAATGTTAACCCTGATATTGGATGTATCTATCACATAAAAAATACAGATATTGTGGAAGATGCTGTAAAAACAGTTTTATTGTTATTAGCAAACTTATATATGACATAAGATCACATAATGTAGATTTTGGCCAACATTGTATTGGAACATTATGCATTAATGATATTATAAAGAATAACTCTGCCATTTGTCTATGAAGAAATACTAACTTGGTTTATCTAGAGTGATGTTAGTCCTGATTTCTGAAATATTATATTTATAAATATTAGATATGTTAATATATTAAAATATGCTGAGCAAAGCAAGGAAGAAAGGTTTGTCATACACTGTATTTTATGTGTTGCCTATACACTAAGAATTATTAGTTTTTACAACAGAGCTAGGATATTCTTTTTTGTTTCCACTCAGAGTTAAGATATTTTTTTTTATTCTGACATTCCCTCCCAGATAGTCGAATGACCAGCCCTTAAGTCTGTTGTTTCCACTCAGAGCTAAGATATTTTTTTATATTCTGACATTCCCTCCCAGATAGTCAAATGACCAGCCATTAAGTCTGTCAGTGCCATCTTGACCCCAAAAACAAATCACAAAGTTTTAAAAGTAGCCTTGGACAAGTCTAAATAGTTCCGGGCAAAACTGAGTAAAACATTGTAAATACTGCCTTTACTGGTACAATTTTTCAGAAATAGTCAAAACCCATTTTGACAAATATGTCAAGCCAAAATAATTATGCAAAAATATACTTTGGCATATGGGAGCAAATTGTGACAAAAGGGCACCTGTGCTGGAGAGGGTAGGTGGTTGAGAGGGTTGCGACACTGTGTGGGAGTGTGTGAAAACAAAGCCAAAGTACTGAAATACATGCATATTGGAGGTAATATTTCATATCTAATGTAATTTTGACAACAAATAGTGAGAATTTTACCATTCATAATATGCCAAAAGTGAAACCCATCACATAAACTTGCAAACTGAAACTGAAGTGCAGACTGGTCTAGTGTCAGCAAATTCCACCAGAGGGCAACGTGATGACGCAATAGGGAAACCGCACGCTCTTATCAGTGGCGAATTTTAGCACAGTCAATGCCTCACATCGCCACTTTTGTATTCAAATATCTACACCCTTACTCTGTGATCACGTTCATGCTATTCAACTCTGAGTGGTGAAAATGTTTGTCCCTCTGTCCATCCGTCTGTCAACATTTTCTTAAAAGATCTTCTCCAAAACTACCAGTTATATATGTTTCATATCTTATATAGAGGTATGCATAGAAGTGAAATTCCTTCAAATCTTAGTGATATTACCATAGACTTTAGTGCAGTGACAGTGAGGTCACAAATTTTGTAATGCATATCTCAGCAATCACTTATAAGAGGAAATTAAAACTTGGTTAAAAGAAATGCCTTAGGTTATATCTGAGTCGTGTCTTGAAAAGGATGGACAGTGCAAGGTATTTCTGGAATCAGTGGATTTTCAAGTCCATTTTGGCCGATGTCTTTGGGAGTAATTCTTCCTGAGGGTTAGATACATTCGCATTCTGGCCTTTCCTCCTGGACCATCTGGCACCAGTTGCAGTTCCCTATCCTGATACTGTAGAGAGTGCCCGGTGCGCATGTGTATAACGCATTGTTGATACCATTGTTCCAACACCGGTAATATTGGTTGCAGTTTTCTGGATGTGGGAGGAAACCGTCTGGCATTCCAAAACATGGATTGTCTAAAATATAAAGTTACCATTGTTACCATGCTTGAGCTCATTTCACTGAGTAAATTTCCCAATGTTTATCCTTAGGGTTTTATTTTAGATTATAATGTAAATTGTGATAGGCTGAGCGGGAAATGGTGGTAACTGAATGATAATTAATAATTCCCATTAGTTTATGGTTAATCTAATCTCTTTACAAGATACTGGATGAGGGGCCACAGAGCTTCTTTCATTAATGAAAGTTTTGTGTATTGTATGATATGGAAATAGTTTTATGTCAAGATTATGTCACAGGAAAAGGGAAGGCAAATTACTTATTCGAGATTGAATATCATTTGGCCTTTTTTTCTAAAATCATTGCCTCGATTATCTATGTGTTTGAATATTTACATTATCATTTTTATATATAAACTTTATTGCAACAGGAAATGATTTGTTTATATTTAATTTCAAAGAATTATCATGAAAAACCTGGGTGGGGTGTAGTTGATATGATTGGTGCGCCATTTGTTGTTGATGGAGGGGTTGGTGCGTCAGTAGAAGGGGTTGGTGCGTCAGTTGAAGGTGTTGGTGCGTCAGTTGAAGGTGTTGGTGCGTCAGTTGAAGGGGTTGGTGCGTCAGTAGAAGGGGTTGGTGCGTCAGTAGTAGTTGTAGGAGCCGGAGTAGGTGCAGGCGTTGGCACAACACCACCATTCAAAACATTCAACAATGGGTATGCTCCCTGGCTGCAAAATTGACCACTGAAGTCATCCAAATCCAATGCCCATATCATCCATCCGGCAAACCCTTCTTCTTGCACCCATTTTAGCTGAAAATAATATTCTTCAATTTATAATATTCTCAAAAAGAATTTCATCAAAATATTTAAAATGTCGTCTATATCTTGTGCTATATGTGTGTATTTTATCAGGTGAAAAGTTATATAATGTGACAAAATGCCTACCTTATTTCCAAGACTGGACTCATCATCATATCCACACCACTGGTCATTTTGATAGAAATAAGGCACCATAGCCTCATTGTCAAATATTCTAGTAGCTCCACTCTTCAAATAATCGCATATCTGAAAAGCAATGTTCCAGTTTTATGTAGAACACACATATAAATATATATATATGGAGAAACCTCATTAGGAGAAAACAGGATAAAACAATACGATACCGATGTTGGACCTTTGATAATTCTTCAGAGGTATCTGATAAAGGAGATTCCTATATTTCTCTGAGATGATTTGATAATGTTGAACATCAAAATATTTAGGTTTCAGGGAAATGAAAATCAAATTGTTTTAGACTAAGTGAACGCTATGCCCTAATGATGGATGGATGGATGGATGGATGGATGGATGGATGGATGGATGGACTTATTATTTAACCTTGCCAGAACTCCAGATAACTCTGCTTTATGACTTACCTCATAGTAGCTAAGGAAGCCACCTTCTCGTGTGTATTGGCCGGGCTCTCCGGAACACAGACCGGTCCAACCTGCCTTACACGGAGCGCCTTGAGTAAATAAAACAAAACATGCTACTATCTATAATGCAGGAGAGACAATTCATATCAAGACTACTGACGGGAATATTGTATGGTAGTGATGAGGTTTTGTTTTCAGTGGCAAAGGCAACTTGAATATTCATCCGCAATACTAATGGTCATTGTTTAAGGTGATAACTATGCATTCCGATTGTTCCTGTTTATAATTTTGCTTTAATTTAAATTGATAAGATCAGTTGTCCAAGGTTGATATATTTCATGCATAAATGACAAAATTATGTATGGTAATATGTTTTCATGTGTTGAAAAATATTCTTTTCATACACACCTTACCCTCTTCCAAATTGAAGATACATAATCAAACTTTGTTCATATTTTACTTGGTCATAGATGAAGTTGTATATGTACATTCCTGTGTAGGTATTGGTCAATGTAATATTGTTATTACCTATCACAGTCAATTCCATGTCCTGAATGTAAACATGAGCTTCTACAAACCTACTCCATTATTGGCTCCATCAACAAGCGTAAAAGAGCGCCCATAGGTTGCCATGCCAACAACAAGTTTGTCCCTAGGACAACCGTTGTCAACCCAGTAATTTGCAGCCCAATTCTATAAAGATAAACATTGCACAGTTTCAAAAGTTATCGACCCCAATTGAAGTATATCGTTGTCCAATCTTGATAATGATGGTTTAATATTCTTGTAAGTAGAACTATATTCAACGAAAATAGTTGTTACAGAATATTTGCTGCTCATTTACAGCAGAATATGATGACAGCACAGTTACCGGCAACCATTGCTGTAGACCAATAGAATGACAGCAACATCTACTGTACTGTTTATATATATAATTACTGCTCCAAACGTTTACTTATCTTAACACACGAAGTATTATGAAGCATTAGCTATAGAAGAGTATCAGTCATTGAAAAATGGATTTCAAATTTGGAAAGGTTGGAATTTTTATTTTATTTATTAGATTTGGTTATGTAATGATCTATAAGGCTTCTTTTAAAGTGTTGTAATGTTATCATTATTTAAAGTAAAAACTATTTGTTATATGACAGCAATATCTACTGTTATTTTATATACAATGAAAATTGCTGTAAAAATACAGTTGCTGATGTTCTACAGTTACTTCTTACAGTGTATCATATTTTTTCGATTGTCATGCATAACACAAGGCATTTTATCTGAGGAATGGTACTGTTTTTCATTACAGAGATGATACTTACTTGGTTTAGCAAGGCTTGTTCTCCCTCGTCATCACTGCGAGGGTAAAGAGCAGAATTTAACCCCGTCACATTGTTCCAATGACCTTCCAGGTCGTAAGCCATCAGGTTGAGGAAGTCCAAAGCCCTGTTATGATATTGCAAGATAGGAATGAACAAGAGTCTCTTGGCTCTCCTTTAATAAAGTTCAGAAAAGATGACAATGGACTTACTGGCTGATTTTATCGATCTCGTAGGCGGCGTCAATCGTTGCTTTACCGGCACCTACAGCAGCTGTTACCAGAAGTTTTTCCAGACCTGTTTCCTTTGACTCTGCCTCCACTGCTGCCCTAAATTCCTGAACGAGAAGTTGAACAAAAAAGGCGTATATTTATTAATAAGAACATTTCCTTGATGACCCAAGCAAAACTTGTTCATATAGCTTGCCTTATGTTGATGGAGGTCACTTATCTGACCACTGTTTTCGCCAATCAGGGGGCATCAGATTGGTGACAACTAAGCGTACATCATCTTGGTTTACGTTAAAAGGTAGAATACCGATAATAATTATGACGATATCACAAACCTGGCAGAGAAGTGTAAACCTCTGTTTGTCCTCAGGAGGACTTCCCCTGGAACCCGGATACTCAAAATCTAGATCTATTCCATCAAAGTTACGCTCTCTCACAAACTTAATGGAGGTATCAATAAATTCCTTCCTGTTTCCGGCGTTGGCCAGCATTGCAGTCATTTTCTCTGTGCCAAAATTCCAACCTCCAACCGCTATAAGCACCTTCAGGTGGGGATATGACTGCTTGAGATTTGTTGTCCTCTCATACCTGTGAAGTAAAAACTAATTTTACATACTTTTTTACATTAAAACACAGGATATTAATGAATAGTTCCCTGTCGAAACGGGTATCCGTTTACCTTGATAAAGAAGATAGTATTGTTACTCTATGAAATGCGTTATTTCTTTAAATGCCTGCTTATCATCTGGAAATATCAGTGAAAATATCAATTTTGACTGAATAAAATATTCTGAGAATTTCTGGTATTGGTCTGTAATGCATTAAGGACATTAGGACATGTACTTGAATGTATATATCAAGAGGAGCGTTAAGTAATAAATGTAGTGAATGTTTTAGAATGTACAAACAAATGTGGTTGAATAGCTTAATTGAACATAACATAAATGGAAACTGCCCTTGATAACCATGGCAACAAATTCAGCATTCATATTATATGGCCCTTTTCTAACATCAGACATGCTTTAGATACATATCCAGTGGAATACTCACATTCCTACCATCCAGTCCGTACTCTCATCATTCCATTCATAGGGGTAAAGCTGGTTACCCTTCATAGTTGCAAACGAGTACATAATGTAATCACAAAGATTACCATTTATATTCTCGGGGAAAAACTTCCCTATCCCATTTCTGTATTGAGACCAGTTTGTGTGGTAACAAACTCTTTTTAGACCTGTAGAACAAAATAAAGGACAGTCAAGTTTTCCAGGTAATTTTGATTTTTTTTAAGGGGTATGAGAGGTATAAGGTTTAAAGAATTTTCACCATGAAAATAAATTATTGGTTTCATAAGGCAATATTATATTTTGATTACCTGTGGCTGTGGAAGCGAGGGCCAATAAGGTGATAACTGCGATACGAAGCATTGTTTCTGCAATACAATCCTTGTTTCATCAATTAAAGTCTCATTTATTAGATTGGAATTTTTAAGACCGCAGATTTCTCTCTGCACCATCAAAAGCAGGATCTAAATGAATTTAAAAATGGGTTGCTGTGGAAACTTAACTTAACATTGCACTGGTAGAACTCTTAGATCTGTTGTTATTTCTGTACATTTCTTTCAGATCGAGCTCAAATATTGAATTAGTGTTGATTTAAACATTTATGCAATCCGTTTTTTACTTTTGAAGAAAAATGATTGTGTGAAGATGGTAAATTATAATGAGTTATTAGGTTGTGATTAATTGTGTAGAGTGAGTGATTCAATTGTACTCACCTACACTGCACCATATACACTGTGTGCTTTGTGAGTTTTCCCCGGAATCTTTATATACATGTTGGCATGAACTTTAAGCATTTACAACATTATGTAACCATAGTTAGTGTGTTAAGGAAACTACCATCTGGTTTGTTGCATAGAAGACAGCAACAGTGTTATGTAATACGAAACATCTTTCTATATCAATCTCAATCAATATCTTTGTGGTTAGTGGCTTGCGATATTGGAAAAGAGAACATATATAATTGCTAAGTCAACTCTCAACTCAACTGATATATAACTCGGAAAATTTGAAAAATTTGTATCTCTCTTTCAGCTTTGTATTGCAACATGATTTTCACAAAATGGTTTTCAAAGGAATTCATTAACGTTAGGGGGAACAGTGTCTTCTAAAGTTCTTTTTTCCCGCCAAAAAAAGTCATTTGAACCCCAAAAAATGACATGGTGCAAGATAATTGCTTTGTATGAAAATAACTACAAAACGGATTTCAGTCTTAAATGTATCAAATGCTGAGAGATGGATTTTCCTTTTGATTAGATATTTAATTTGTTTTTAAAATTTTATCATTTTTAATCATTTTAGATTCAAAATTGAAGCAAAAATAAGAAAAAGATGGTTTTTTAGGTAACAATTAAAGAAAGGATAGAGCTTACTTGAAAAACATTTTTGGGCATAACTACACTAGCAATCTCCAGAACCAAGGCATTAATCTTTAGCTAGAATGATGTTATTTAGTTTAAATAGACAGAATTTTAAAAGATGTCTTATAACTCAAGTAATTTGTGTTTTTGTAAATAAAATGATTCAAATAAATGCAAATTTTTGACACCATTTGGTAATTTTTGACTTGAGTTTGAAGAAAGTTAGGTATCTCAAAATATAGACCATTAATCAAAATTCCATCTATTTAAACTAAATAGAATAATATTTGGAGTAAACCTGTTCTTAAATTTTTGTAATTAAACTTGCAAAACTTCTCAATTTTGTCATAAAAAGCGTGGGAAATTTTCAGAAATATGAAGTTTAATTTACTTCTAATTTTGTATCACTGGGCAGTGATGAGGTCTAATGCAGCAACTACTGGCTAATGGATTAGTCATAAAAGATCAATACATGATGTGTTCATGTGAATTAATAAGCATTGATCCCATCTGAACCAATATATGGTATTTATTTAGTTGGTTTTGGTGGGTTATAATGGTGCACTATTTCATGCAGTTGAAGGATCAATGACGTCATAATGGTGGTGTGGCTATTTATCAATGAAATAGTGACGTCATGCACTTTTGGTATCTTAGCAACAGTCAGCAACAGCATACAGTTGTGATCCTCTGCATGAAGTGTCTCTGTTCCCCCTAACGTTAATAGCCAGTACATTTCGAATCAATGTAAATCAAATCCATAAGGACTCGATGCACTATATTTTCCAGTTGCATGTGAGAAAATACATATTTCTCATCGTATGGCTTGTATCTGATTGAAAGTCTTTGAATAATAGATTTTAATAGATTAATAGCTATACACTGTTCATTTTTGACTGATTAGGCATCTTTGTCACAATATTTTGATGTGAAAGACGTATGCAGCTTAAAAACAACCGGTTGAGAAAAGGTTCAACATTCCATCATTAACTGAAAAGAAAATCATGATAAAGCTTTGTTTTGCAGATTAGATTTATCTTAATATGTGTGTAATTGACCATATGGTAACATGATTCTTATCCAAACGCAATCTAGATGTGCCACCAACCATACTTGTTTCTTATACTTTAATCCCCCATGATAAGACCTAAAGATAATCTATCAATATTGCCATCCTTATCAGCAGGCCATTGATTAAATTAATATATGGGATTCTCAAATCTTTATTCATTTATTCTCGATTGTGCTTCACAAAGTGGTCCACTAGGGTTATATTTATTCACACTCAGTACAACAATTGTCCACATGGACTGATAACTCAAAAACTCAAGTATTTCAATAACTCACGTATTCCGTATTTCGTGTACTCAAAAGCAAAAATAATACATGCGAATTACATTTCTTTGTGGTGCTTAAATTCAAACAAAAAGCCTTAATTGAAAAAATAAATCCATTCAGCCTCTTGATGATGCTTCATGACATCTGAGACTACGACTCCAGGCCTTTAAAGCGGACGATAGATGCTATAATGATAACTTACTTAGCAATGCAATTATAACTTACTTAGCAATGCACTAGTAGATGCAAAAAACAAACATCTACCATATAAACTAGTCAAATTCACTAAACATAAACATAAAAAGACAAAATGGATAACACATGGCATTATAAAATCTATTTCATTTAGAGATCAAATGTATCACAAGTACAGAAAACATCACCAGATTCAACAATGCATGACACTTTAAAAGTAAATCTTGCAACATATAATATAATCTTTAAAAAAGTATCATCAACGCGAATAAAAATTATTATGAATCATGTTTCAATAAATATAAAGATGACCTGCACAAAACCTGGTCCACCATAAATGATGTTTTAAATAAAAATAAAAATAAAAGAAAATTTCCTGAATACTTCAAGTGTGATGACCAAAAAATAAGCGATAAATTAGAAATTGCAAATAAATTTAACCATTTTTTCACAGATATTGGCCCTAAACTTTCAAACAAACAAAAATAAAAAAGATGATGACAGCATCTTTGACAACTATCATCCCATCTCTCTCATTCCTGCACTGTCAAAAGTTTTTGAGAAAGTAATCTTTGACCAGTTGTACAAGAGCAAAAGCTATTGTACTCCAGCCAATATGGTTTTCGTTCACAGCATTCAACTGAATTAGCTGCCCTAGAGTTAGTAGATCATGTTATACAAGAAATGGACAAGGGAGATGTTCCTATAACTGTTTTTCTTGACCTCTCAAAAGCATTCGACACCTTGGATCACAAAATAATGATCAAGAAACTTAGATACTTTGGAATCCAGGGTGTCTCACTTGATCTGTTCAAAAACTATTTGTCAGACCGTAAACAGTATGTCGAATTTAATGGCACAAAATCTGAAACATTAAACATAATTAATGGTGTCCCACAGGGGTAAGTCCTAGGACCTTTGTTCTTTATAATCTATGTCAATGACATTGAATGTGTCAGCAAAATATTTCAAATGATTATTTATGCTGATGACACCACATTGAACACCATGCTTAAAACATGTAAATTTGTGAAAGACCATGATTATAATGATGAGTTAGGAAAGGTTAGTGAATGGCTTAAATAAAATAAACTATAACTAAATGTTCCAAAATCAAAGTACATGATATTCCATAGTCCCCAAAAACAAGTTGAATCAGTACAAATAAAAATCGATGGTGTTAAAATTGAACATGTACATGATTTCAATTTCCTTGGGATAGTTTTAAATGAACACTTAAACTGGAAAAGTCGTGTTGACTATGTAGGAAACAAAATGAGCAAATCAATATGTGTCTTAAATAGACTAATTTAAAAGCACTTTATGCCACTAAACATTAAACTTAACTTGTACTACTCGATCTACTCACATATAAACTATGGTATTTTAGCATGGGGATTTAATAGTGAAATAATTGTTAAACTTCAAAAGAAAGCTGTTCGCATAGTTTCAATAAGTAAATATAATTCTCATACTGCACCCATTCTAAAAAAGTTAGGATTACTTAAATTTAAAGATGGCCTTAAATTAAACCAATATAAGTTTTATTATAAACTTGTAAATAACAGATTAGCCACTTATTTTTCATCTCTTCAAATTAATCCAAATCAAACATTATATGATCATAATACTAGGCGGCAGAACAACCTACATATAAATAGAGTCAATCATGAGTTTGCCAAAAAATGTATTCGGAGCAGTGTACCTTTACTTGTAAATGATACTGAAAGTGTAATTATAGACAAGGTGTATACACATTGTTTACCAGGTTCCTCCACATATGTTAAAAACAATTCATAAATAGATATATAGAATCTTGCTCAGTAATAGATCGTTATATATGTAAGAGAAATGGATAGCTCAAATATATTATGTACATATTATAGAGTTTATTTTCTACAGGAATTGTTTCTTGTCAATGATCTGATCTCATTCTTCTATTTACTTATTATGTGAAATCATCATACTCGTATATGAATATAATACATAGCAACTCTCAGGTGGCCGGCATATAAAGCGACCACTTTCTGGTCTTAATGTTTGGTCTCTGGGACCCATGTTAAAAAAGAACAAACATAAAATGTTTATGTATATATGTTTATGGGTTGAAACGTACAAAGAAAATGATGATGGATACATATATTGAATTATTCAGAGAGACACTATTGCTATTCAGCAAAACAGATTATTCAGTATAATTAAGATTTATCACAGGCTTAAAGCTTGGATGTGGTAAGACTGTAAGTAGCAAGACAATATCAGAAGGGACACTCCAAATGGTTTGTTGTCATTAAACATAATGCCAAATGAATTGAAAATTTTCAAACCACACATTCTATAAAAACACAAATACCTATATATTAAGTGTGTATGCATGCTAAGTAAATATTATTAAACATAGATTGTCATGGCTGAAGCCAAAAGGAGATATTATCCAAATATTCATCAAATAATAAAGAATATATTCACAAGATAAGTATGCATGGAGCATCACATTCAGGGAGAGAATACACTGAGAAAATCAATAACAAATATGAGGCATCAAACCAAAGAGGGTAAAACCCAAATCATTTATTTTCTTATCACACTTTCCACAATATCTAGAATAAATCATACAGCAGCATTAACAATCGAAAAAAATAGAAATACTGATATATCAATTTCCAGATATATATTTACTTTTATAAACTTTTTAACTTCCAAAACATATGCAAAAAATATAAATTAAATTGATTTTTGTATGACCTTCATATATAATTAAATAATTATTGAAAAGGTTTCTTATTGTATACTTGTTTCGATGAAAAAGCAGATCACACATGTTTGAATAACATTTTTACTTGATATAGAAGTATGTTACAGTTGCTCATTAAGGAAAGATAACATTTCAGACGTATATTGATTATTATGCTGTTCCCAACTTGCAACATATATTTCACATCAACACGATACTTGCACACGTCTACATCATTATCATAAAGTATTTGCTTGTATATGGTAAGCTAAGCTATAAATATACAGTTATTCAATGAATCACTATTTCTTCATTAATCTGGAACCCAAGAGCGGACATTTTCTTCAAAGATTTATCATAGTTTAATGGGATTGTTACATCTGAAATATTATTCCACTAGTTACAAAATTGATGTCATAAATCATTCATCTCGGAAGAATACAAAAAGTGTCTAATTGTAATATAGAAATATATTGCTATGGATATTGTGCTTTTTGTTTATATCAATGTGACTCAGAAAGTTAACATTTGGATTCACAGATAGAGCTTACAACTTAATTTACATTTAAGCTCCATTTGTATTTCATTTGAGATTGATTTTAAAATCCACCTACAAATTGTACACTAGACAACGAAACAAATTTCATAGTGATTGCTTAACGATAGACATTACATCGGTAAATCACGCACAGAGCAAATAAATATGTTGAAAATGAACTGTCAATTGTCAAACCCGTCTTATTCATAAAGATGCTTTCAATCTCAGCAAAGCTATCATATACGACGGGGGGGGGGGGGGGTAAGTGAGTGGTAAGCGGAAAGGCTGGTTGGAAATTTCAATATTGTTTTTATTACATTTGTATGTTTGGATGTGGTTTTAACGAAAATTATAAATACCCAACTGTCACTTTATTAAATACAACTTATCTGATCTGTACATTTAATACAGATAATAAAGCCAACCACCAACTGCTCCCAAACCTGTCAGCAATGATAGACATAAATATGTACCTAAAATAACACCCTTTCCGAAAACAATGGAAACTTAATCACAATAAGAACGACTTGTCTGGTATCTCGATCTTTTGCATACATTTCAGCTTTAAAACTGTGGGTGCAGTATTACACTAATGACCTGTGCATTTAAAGACATTTGTTAGAGAGAGTCAGCCTAATTTCCTGGAAAAAGCATTTTATACAACATAGAAATGTGAAATTATAAAAAATTTATATGAGATGGGGTGGAGGGGTAAATTTTTTTTTGTAACACGGATGGTCCTTTTTTGATATCCACTGCCGACAGGCAGTGGATATCAAAAAGGGACTATCTGTGTGATTCTGTTATCGGTACGATCGTGGGAAATGGGTAGTCATTTCCTGTGGGTTGTAATTCGGTTTTTTCTGTGGTCATTATTGTTCAAGCAACTTACGCCACTGTGGAGTGTTCGTCCGTGTGCCACACTCCCGCGCAGTGTCGCCACCGTCTCGACCATCCACCCTCTCCACCATCGACCCGGGGCTGTGAGGAGTGTGTCCGTGTGCATGCAAGATTCCAATTTGCGCATGCGCCCAGGCGTATGAATACTTAAATAAAAGAAGTAAACAAAAGAAAGAAGTGCGTGATGACAAAAAATTGAAGACAGCAATATCGTCATCGCCCATCTACCCATCGATGTGCGAAATTATCAATTCACATTGCTTGGAAATCATATCCAATTGATAGAGCATGAAATGCTGATCGATAATATGCGCTCCTATAACTTGCAAACAAAGATAACGAAGTGCGTGATGACAAAATGCTCATCTAGACCTACAAGTTTACCAGCTCGGCAAAGCCAATAGGCATCCCGCTGAAATGACAACATCTTCATCACTGATTATATCAAACTTCATTCAGTTATAAAAAAAATAATTTGTATTCCATCGCTGTACAAAATTATCCCTTTAAATTGCATGGAAATGCTTCCCAATCGCTAGAACAAGGAATTATCAGTAAGTTTAGTTCAAATTTGGTGTAAATCGGACAATTAGAAGTCGGATGACAATGCAAAAGTCTGATCGATGATTTGCAGTTAGCGCCTGAGCGATATCAGGGCAAATTACGTAATCGAGCCTGAAAAGGCACATCTTTGCATAAAGTGCTAAAAATATCGTTCATATATCAAATTAAATGATTTTAAAAGTTGAATCAAGATGATATTTCATTGGTGTTTTTTTTGTTTATTTTAATTTTTGTTTTGTTTGTTGTAATTTTTGTTTTGTTTATTTTAATTTTTGTTCTGTTTGTTGACAGTTTTGGTTAGTTAATTTTTTTTCTTATCTGTGTTACATGTGGATCACAACTTTTTCTTGTTTAATGAAACTCTGTCCAATATGCACTAGAGATGACGAGCGTGAAGTTCTTTTGATATTTGATATTTGATATTTGACGTTTTTTTCAAAAGGTGTCAAAAAGTATTTATCAGTGTACCCTTTTGGGACATGGTGAAAAAAGTTGTGTAAAAGGATATATATCCTGTCAAAAACGGATATATCCCTTTTCCTGTGACAAATGAGTTTTTCAGTATGATTAATGGCCTTCTCAACCTTGTAGCATAGTCTTAATCATTTATTATCAATATATTAATGGAGAATAACTGTATACACCTTCATACCCTTTTGGTATTTGGTTAGAAACGTTATGTAAAAGGATATATATCCTTTAAAACACTAAAATGTACCTTTAGCTATCACAAACACATTTTTTAGCATGGAAATGATTCACAAGCATTGTTGCAGAGCCTTCCCAAACATGGATATACTAATAAAGGGTTAGACATACTTGCTAGGCATGTCTAGAACACATCTAGAGACATTAGAAGGAGATGAAAAATATATGAGTAGGAAATATGGCCCTTTTCCCGTGGCAAAATGTGCATATCAAATACAGAACATTCTAAGAGTTGCCGCACTGTCTTCGCAGATTTTGAGGGACTAATGAGAGGTCAGACATACTTGTTAGACATGTCTAGAACATATCTAGTGACATTAGAAGGCGAGGAAAAATATATGAGTAGGAGATATGGCCCTTTTACTCTGCTAAAATTCACATATTTCAACATTTTTTTATTTTTCAAATGCGAACATTCTAAGAGTTGCCGCACTGTCTTTGCAGATTTTGAGGGACTAATGAGGGGTCAGACATACTTGCAAGAAATGTCTAGAACATATCTAATGACATTAGAAGGCGAGGAAAAATATATGAGTAGGAAATATGGCCCTTTTCCAATGGCAAAATGTGCGAGGAAAAATATATGAGTAGGAGATATGGCCCTTTTACTCTGCTAAAATTCACATATTTCAACATTTTTTTATTTTTCAAATGCGAACATTCTAAGAGTTGCCGCACTGTCTTTGCAGATTTTGAGGGACTAATGAGGGGTCAGACATACTTGCAAGAAATGTCTAGAACATATCTAATGACATTAGAAGGCGAGGAAAAATATATGAGTAGGAAATATGGCCCTTTTCCAATGGCAAAATGTGCATATCCAATACAGAACATTCTAAGAGTTGCCGCACTGTCTTCGCAGATTTTGAGGGACTAATGAGGGGTCAGACATACTTGCTAGACATGTCTAGAACATATCTAATGACATTAGAAGGCGAGGAAAAATATATGAGTAGGAAATATGGCCCTTTTCCCATGGCAAAATGTGCATATCCAATACAGAACATTCTAAGAGTTGCCGCACTGTCTTCGCAGATTTTGAGGGACTAATGAGGGGTCAGACATACTTGCTAGACATGTCTAGAACATATCTAGTGACATTAGAAGGCGAGGAAAAATATATGAGTAGGAGATATTGCCCTTTTCCCTTGGCAAAATGTGCATATCCAATATGGCACATTCTAAGAGTTGCCGCACTGTCTTCGCAGATTTTGAGGGACTAATGAGGGGTCAGACATACTTGCTAGGCATATCTAGAACATATCTAGTGACATTAGAAGGCGAGGAAAAATATATGAGTTGGAGATATGGCCCTTTTACTCTGCTAAAATTGACATGTTTCAACATATTTTTATTTTTCAAATGCAAACATTCTAAGAGTTGTCGCACTGTCTTCGCAGATTTTGAGGGACTAATGAGGGGTCAGACATACTTGCTAGACATGTCTAGAACATATCTAATGACATTAGAAGGCAAGGAAAAATATATGAGTAGGAAATATGGCCCTTTTCCCGTGGCAAAATGTGCATATCAAATACAGAACATTCTAAGAGTTGCCGCACTGTCTTCGCAGATTTTGAGGGACTAATGAGGGGTCAGACATACTTGCTAGACATGTCTAGAACATATCTAGTGACATTAGAAGGCGAGGAAAAATATATGAGTAGGAGATATGGCCCTTTTACTCTGCTAAAATTCACATATTTCAACATTTTTTGATTTTTCAAATGCGAACATTCTAAGAGTTGCCGCACTGTCTTTGCAGATTTTGAGGGACTAATGAGGGGTCAGACATACTTGCTAGACATGTCTAGAACATATCTAGTGACATTAGAAGACGAGGAAAAACATATGAGTAGGATATATGGCCCTTTTCCAATGGCAAAATGTGCATATCCAATACAGCACATTCTAAGAGTTGCCGCACTGTCTTTGCAGATTTTGAGGGACTAATG
Source organism: Amphiduros pacificus (assembly GCA_949316495.1). Taxonomy (NCBI): domain Eukaryota; kingdom Metazoa; phylum Annelida; class Polychaeta; order Phyllodocida; family Hesionidae; genus Amphiduros; species Amphiduros pacificus. The sequence goes on from OX439001.1 coordinate 46,325,813, forward strand.
AGGGGTCAGACATACTTGCTAAACATGTCTAGAACATATCTAGTGACATTAGAAGGCGAGGAAAAATATATGAGTAGGAGATATAGCCCTTTTCCCGTGGTAAAATGTGCATATCCAATACAGAACATTCTAAGAGTTGCCGCACTGTCTTCGCAGATTTTGAGGGACTAATGAGAGGTCAGACATACTTGCTAGACATGTCTAGAACATATCTAATGACATTAGAAGGCGAGGAAAAATATATGAGTAGGAAATATGGCCCTTTTCCCGTGGCAAAATGTGCATATCAAATACAGAACATTCTAAGAGTTGCCGCACTGTCTTCGCAGATTTTGAGGGACTAATGAGGGGTCAGACATACTTGCTAGACATGTCTAGAACATATCTAGTGACATTAGAAGGCGAGGAAAAATATATGAGTAGGAGATATAGCCCTTTTCCCGTGGTGAAATGTGCATATCCAATACAGAACATTCTAAGAGTTGCCGCACTGTCTTCGCAGATTTTGAGGGACTAATGAGAGGTCAGACATACTTGCTAGACATGTCTAGAACATATCTAATGACATTAGAAGGCGAGGAAAAATATATGAGTAGGAAATATGGCCCTTTTCCCGTGGCAAAATGTGCATATCAAATACAGAACATTCTAAGAGTTGCCGCACTGTCTTCGCAGATTTTGAGGGACTAATGAGGGGTCAGACATACTTGCTAGACATGTCTAGAACATATCTAGTGACATTAGAAGGCGAGGAAAAATATATGAGTAGGAGATATGGCCCTTTTACTCTGCTAAAATTCACATATTTCAACATTTTTTTATTTTTCAAATGCGAACATTCTAAGAGTTGCCGCACTGTCTTCGCAGATTTTGAGGGACTAATGAGGGGTCAGACATACTTGCTAGACATGTCTAGAACATATCTAATGACATTAGAAGGCGAGGAAAAATATATGAGTAGGAAATATGGCCCTTTTCCCGTGGCAAAATGTGCATATCCAATACAGAACATTCTAAGAGTTGCCGCACTGTCTTCGCAGATTTTGAGGGACTAATCAGGGGTCAGACATACTTGCTAGACACGTCTAGAACATATCTAGTGACATTAGAAGGCGAGGAAAAATATATGAGTTGGAGATATGGCCCTTTTACTCTGCTAAAATTCACATATTTCAACATTATTTTATTTTTCAAATGCGAACATTCTAAGAGTTGCTGCACTGTCTTCGCAGATTTTGAGGGACTAATGAGGAGTCAGACATACTTGCTAGACATGTCTAGAACATATCTAATGACATTAGAAGGCGAGGAAAAATATATGAGTAGGAAATATGGCCCTTTTCCCGTGGCAAAATGTGCATATCAAATACAGAACATTCTAAGAGTTGCCGCACTGTCTTCGCAGATTTTGAGGGACTAATGAGGGGTCAGACATACTTGCTAGACATGTCTAGAACATATCTAGTGACATTAGAAGGCGAGGAAAAATATATGAGTAGGAGATATGGCCCTTTTACTCTGCTAAAATTCACATATTTAAACATTTTTTGATTTTTCAAATGCTAACATTCTAAGAGTTGCCGCACTGTCTTCGCAGATTTTGAGGGACTAATGAGGGGTCAGACATACTTGCAAGACATGTCTAGAACATATCTAATGACATTAGAAGGCGAGGAAAAATATATGAGTAGGAAATATGGCCCTTTTCCCGTGGCAAAATGTGCATATCCAATACAGAACATTCTAAGAGTTGCCGCACTGTCTTCGCAGATTTTGAGGGACTAATGAGGGGTCAGACATACTTGCTAGACATGTCTAGAACATATCTAGTGACATTAGAAGGCGAGGAAAAATATATGAGTAGGAGATATGGCCCTTTTACTCTGCTAAAATTCACATATTTCAACATTTTTTGATTTTTCAAATGCAAACATTCTAAGAGTTGCCACACTGTCTTCGCAGATTTTGAGGGACTAATGAGGGGTCAGACATACTTGCAAGACATGTCTAGAACATATCTAATGACATTAGAAGGCGAGGAATAATATATGAGTAGGAAATATGGCCCTTTTCCCGTGGCAAAGTGTGCATATCCAATACAGAACATTCTAAGAGTTGCCGCACTGTCTTCGCAGATTTTGAGGGACTAATCAGGGGTCAGACATACTTGCTAGACATGTCTAGAACATATCTAGTGACATAAGAAGGCGAGGAAAAATATATGAGTTGGAGATATGGCCCTTTTACTCTGCTAAAATTCACATGTTTCAACATATTTTTATTTTTCAAATGCAAACATTCTAAGAGTTGTCGCACTGTCTTTGCAGATTTTGAGGGACTAATGAGGGGTCAGACATACTTTCTAGGCATGTCTAGAACATATCTAGTGACATTAGAAGGCGAGGAAAAATATATGAGTAGGAGATATGGCCCTTTTACTCTGCTAAAATTCACATATTTAAACATTTTTTGATTTTTCAAATGCTAACATTCTAAGAGTTGCCGCACTGTCTTCGCAGATTTTGAGGGACTAATGAGGGGTCAGACATACTTGCAAGACATGTCTAGAACATATCTAATGACATTAGAAGGCGAGGAAAAATATATGAGTAGGAAATATGGCCCTTTTCCCGTGGCAAAATGTGCATATCCAATACAGAACATTCTAAGAGTTGCCGCACTGTCTTCGCAGATTTTGAGGGACTAATGAGGGGTCAGACATACTTGCTAGACATGTCTAGAACATATCTAGTGACATTAGAAGGCGAGGAAAAATATATGAGTAGGAGATATGGCCCTTTTACTCTGCTAAAATTCACATATTTCAACATTTTTTGATTTTTCAAATGCAAACATTCTAAGAGTTGCCACACTGTCTTCGCAGATTTTGAGGGACTAATGAGGGGTCAGACATACTTGCAAGACATGTCTAGAACATATCTAATGACATTAGAAGGCGAGGAATAATATATGAGTAGGAAATATGGCCCTTTTCCCGTGGCAAAGTGTGCATATCCAATACAGAACATTCTAAGAGTTGCCGCACTGTCTTCGCAGATTTTGAGGGACTAATCAGGGGTCAGACATACTTGCTAGACATGTCTAGAACATATCTAGTGACATAAGAAGGCGAGGAAAAATATATGAGTTGGAGATATGGCCCTTTTACTCTGCTAAAATTCACATGTTTCAACATATTTTTATTTTTCAAATGCAAACATTCTAAGAGTTGTCGCACTGTCTTTGCAGATTTTGAGGGACTAATGAGGGGTCAGACATACTTTCTAGGCATGTCTAGAACATATCTAGTGACATTAGAAGGCGAGGAAAAATATATGAGTAGGAGATATGGCCCTTTTACTCTGCTAAAATTCACATATTTAAACATTTTTTGATTTTTCAAATGCTAACATTCTAAGAGTTGCCGCACTGTCTTCGCAGATTTTGAGGGACTAATGAGGGGTCAGACATACTTGCAAGACATGTCTAGAACATATCTAATGACATTAGAAGGCGAGGAAAAATATATGAGTAGGAAATATGGCCCTTTTCCCGTGGCAAAATGTGCATATCCAATACAGAACATTCTAAGAGTTGCCGCACTGTCTTCGCAGATTTTGAGGGACTAATGAGGGGTCAGACATACTTGCTAGACATGTCTAGAACATATCTAGTGACATTAGAAGGCGAGGAAAAATATATGAGTAGGAGATATGGCCCTTTTACTCTGCTAAAATTCACATATTTCAACATTTTTTGATTTTTCAAATGCAAACATTCTAAGAGTTGCCACACTGTCTTCGCAGATTTTGAGGGACTAATGAGGGGTCAGACATACTTGCAAGACATGTCTAGAACATATCTAATGACATTAGAAGGCGAGGAATAATATATGAGTAGGAAATATGGCCCTTTTCCCGTGGCAAAGTGTGCATATCCAATACAGAACATTCTAAGAGTTGCCGCACTGTCTTCGCAGATTTTGAGGGACTAATCAGGGGTCAGACATACTTGCTAGACATGTCTAGAACATATCTAGTGACATAAGAAGGCGAGGAAAAATATATGAGTTGGAGATATGGCCCTTTTACTCTGCTAAAATTCACATGTTTCAACATATTTTTATTTTTCAAATGCAAACATTCTAAGAGTTGTCGCACTGTCTTTGCAGATTTTGAGGGACTAATGAGGGGTCAGACATACTTTCTAGGCATGTCTAGAACATATCTAGTGACATTAGAAGGCGAGGAAAAATATATGAGTAGGAGATATGGCCCTTTTACTCTGCTAAAATTCACATATTTAAACATTTTTTGATTTTTCAAATGCTAACATTCTAAGAGTTGCCGCACTGTCTTCGCAGATTTTGAGGGACTAATGAGGGGTCAGACATACTTGCAAGACATGTCTAGAACATATCTAATGACATTAGAAGGCGAGGAAAAATATATGAGTAGGAAATATGGCCCTTTTCCCGTGGCAAAATGTGCATATCCAATACAGAACATTCTAAGAGTTGCCGCACTGTCTTCGCAGATTTTGAGGGACTAATGAGGGGTCAGACATACTTGCTAGACATGTCTAGAACATATCTAGTGACATTAGAAGGCGAGGAAAAATATATGAGTAGGAGATATGGCCCTTTTACTCTGCTAAAATTCACATATTTCAACATTTTTTGATTTTTCAAATGCAAACATTCTAAGAGTTGCCGCACTGTCTTCACAGATTTTGAGGGACTAATGAGGGGTCAGACATACTTGCAAGACATGTCTAGAACATATCTAATGACATTAGAAGGCGAGGAATAATATATGAGTAGGAAATATGGCCCTTTTCCCGTGGCAAAGTGTGCATATCCAATACAGAACATTCTAAGAGTTGCCGCACTGTCTTCGCAGATTTTGAGGGACTAATCAGGGGTCAGACATACTTGCTAGACATGTCTAGAACATATCTAGTGACATAAGAAGGCGAGGAAAAATATATGAGTTGGAGATATGGCCCTTTTACTCTGCTAAAATTCACATGTTTCAACATATTTTTATTTTTCAAATGCAAACATTCTAAGAGTTGTCGCACTGTCTTTGCAGATTTTGAGGGACTAATGAGGGGTCAGACATACTTTCTAGGCATGTCTAGAACATATCTAGTGACATTAGAAGGCGAGGAAAAATATATGAGTAGGAGATATAGCCCTTTTCCCGTGGTAAAATGTGCATATCCAATACAGAACATTCTAAGAGTTGCCGCACTGTCTTCGCAGATTTTGAGGGACTAATGAGGGGTCAGACATACTTGCTAGACATGTCTAGAACATATCTAGTGACATTAGAAGGCGAGGAAAAATATATGAGTAGGAGATATGGCCCTTTTCCCATGGCAAAATGTGCATATCCAATACAGCACATTCTAAGAAATGTGCATATCCAATACAGCACATTCTAAGAGTTGCCGCACTGTCTTCGCAGATTTTGAGGGACTAATGAGGGGTCAGACATACTTGCTAGGCATGTCTAGAACATATCTAGTGACATTAGAAGGCGAAGAAAAATATATGAGTAGGTGATATGGCCCTTTTCCCTTGGCAAAATGTGCATATCCAATACGGCACATTCTAAGAGTTGTCGCAATGTCTTCACAGATTTTGAGGGACTAATGAGGGGTCAGACATACTTGCTAGGCATGTCTAGAACATATCTAGTGACATTAGAAGGCGAGGAAAAATATATGAGTAGGAGATATGGCCCTTTTCCCATGGCAAAATGTGCATATCCAATACGGCACATTCTAAGAGTTGTCGCAATGTCTTTGCAGATTTTGAGGGACTAATGAGGGGTCAGACATACTTGCTAGGCATGTCTAGAACATATCTCGTGACATTAGAAGGCGAGTAAAAATATATGAGTAGGTGATATGTCCCTTTTCCCTTGGCAAAATGTGCATATCCAATACGGCACATTTTTAAGAGTTGTCGCAATGTCTTTGCAGATTTTGAGGGACTAATGAGGGGTCAGACATACTTAATAGGCATGTCTAGAACATATCTAGTGACATTAGAAGACGAGGAAAAATACATGAATAGGAGTTATGGCCCTTTTACTCTGCTAAAATTCACATATTTCAACATTTCTCTAGTTTTCAAATGCGAACATTCTAAGAGTTGCCACACTGTCTTCGCAGATTTTTAGGGACAAATGAGGGGTCACACATACATGCCAGTCATGTCTAGAACATATCTAGAGACTTTAAAAGGCGGGGAAAAATATATGAGTAGGATATATGGCCCTTTTCCCTTGGCAAAATGTGCATATCCAATACGGCACATTCTAAGAGTTGTTGCAATGTGTTCGCAGATTTTGAGGGACTAATGAGGGGTCAGACATACTTAATAGGCATGTCTAGAACATATCTAGTGACATTAGAAGGCGAGGAAAAATATCTGAGTAGGAGTTATGGCCCTTTTCCCTTGGCAAAATATGCATATCCAATACGGCACATTCTAAGAGTTGTCGCAATGTCATCACAGATTTTGAGGGACTAATGAGGGGTCAGACATACTTAATAGGCATGTCTAGAACATATCTAGTGACATTAGAAGGCCAGGAAAAATATATGAGTAGGAAATATGGCCCTTTTCCACTAGCAAAATTAGAAGATCCAAAATGGTACATGTAATGAGATTTTTAGACAAATTGTTTTTCAGACTTTCAAAGGATTTCTTGAAAACTTTATTCTTCTCAATTGTGTCTTTATAGCCGTTTGTTCTGCTTTGTTTAATATCACATGAAGTGAGGGAATAAACCCAAGTATAAATATATGATGAATATATAAAAAAATTATGTTTATTAAACATTATATGATTTACAGAAATATTGAAATTTAATATTAGAAAAGAAACAAAACAAGAGATTTTTTTCTTATATGTTTAATATTACCCTTTTTCAAATGTTATGGAAGATAAGTTAAGGGAGTCCATTACAAATTTAATATTCATCTCTGGTAGCGACAAAGTATTAAATCACTTTACCTTATATTAGAAAAAGTATCAAATATTGAGTTATATAAAATATGGTGAACAGACATTTCATTAAATTCCATATCATCTTTACATTCCTATTTGAAGCTATTTTGTCCCTAGCAATTCAACTTGTTGCTTTATTATATTATTGATGGCTGAGCTGATGATATGCACAAATATTCCAATTACCAGAAAGATATCACACAAGGTCCATTGGCTGAAGGGAAAATTACTAGATGAGAAGTTCAACAAAATTTGGAAAATTATAGATCTGCAAGTAGTTTAATATATTTTGTATATTGCATTGAAGGCTGGGAGAAAAAATAGGCCAAAAAGTGTCAGAATACTTGTGTATATGCCCTATATTCCTGTATACCCTGTATACAATGGCCAGCACAACTTATAGGCCCTTGATCAATGTTTTATATCACTATTCAATCTGGAAATGACGCATTTACATGTATATTTTTCAACATTTGCATTTATCTATGTTTAAGAGAATACATTATGCAAAATGTAACCTAATATCTGGTATTGTCATGAAGTATGATGCACAATATGCATAGTTGTAGTTTATAAGTTTTAAAATTATATTAATGTATATTCAATGTATATGTGCAGCATGGGAAATTTATAGTATTGGAAAATTATAGATCTGCAAGTAGTTTAATATATTTTGTATAGACAGTGCGACAACTCTTAGAATGTTTGCATTTGAAAAATCAAAAAAAATTGAAATATGTGAATTTTAGCAGAGTAAAAGGGCCATATCTCCTACTCATATATTTTTCCTCGCCTTCTAATGTCACTAGATATGTTCTAGACATGCCTAGCAAGTATGTCTGACCCCTCATTAGTCCCTCAAAATCTGCGAAGACAGTGCGGCAACTCTTAGAATGAGCTGTATTGGATATGCACATTTTGCCATGGGAAAAGGGCCATATATCCTACTCATATATTTTTACTCGTCTTCTAATGTCACTAGATATGTTCTAGACATGTTTAGCAAGTATGTCTGACCCCTGATTAGTCCCTCAAAATCTGCGAAGACAGTGCGGCAACTCTTAGAATGTGCTGTATTGTATATGCACATTTTACTACGGGAAAACGGCCATATCTCCTACTCATATATTTTTCCTCGCCTTCTAATGTCACTAGATATGTTCTAGACATGTCTAGCAAGTATGTCTGACCCCTGATTAGTCCCTCAAAATCTGCGAAGACAGTGCGGCAACTCTTAGAATGTGCTGTATTGGATATGCACATTTTGCATAAAATGGGCCATTTTTCCTACTCATATATTTCCTACTCATATATTTTTCCTCGCCTTCTAATGTCACTAGATATGTTCTAGAAATGTCTAGCAAGTATGTCTGACCCCTCATTAGTCCCTCAAAATCTGCGAAGACAGTGCAGCAACTCTTAGAATGTTCTGTATTGGATATGCACATTTTGCATAAAATGGGCCATATTTCCTACTCATATATTTCCTACTCATATATTTTTCCTCGCCTTCTAATGTCACTAGATATGTTCTAGACATGTCTAGCAAGTATGTCTGACCCCTTATTAGTCCCTCAAAATCTGCGAAGACAGTGCGGCAACTCTTAGAATGTGCTGTATTGGATATGCATATTTTGCATAAAATGGGCCATATTTCCTACTCATATATTTCCTACTCATATATTTTTCCTCGCCTTCTAATGTCACTAGATATGTTCTAGACATGTCTAGCTAGTATGTCTGACCCCTCATTAGTCCCTTAAAATCTGCGAAGACAGTGCGGCAACTCTTAGAATGTTCTGTATTGGATATGCACATTTTACCACGGGAAAAGGGCTATATCTCCTACTCATATATTTTTCCTCGCCTTCTAATGTCACTAGATATGTTCTAGACATGTCTAGCAAGTATGTCTAACCCCTCATTAGTCCCTCAAAATCTGCAAAGACAGTGCGGCAACTCTTAGAATGTGCTGTATTGGATATGCACATTTTGCCATGGGAAAAGGGCCATATATCCTACTCATATATTTTTCCTCGTCTTCTAATGTCACTAGATATGTTCTAGACATGCCTAGCAAGTATGTCTGACCCCTCATTAGTCCCTAAAAATCTGCGAAGACAGTGCGGCAACTCTTAGAATGTTCGCATTTGAAAAATCAAAAAATGTTGAAATATGTGAATTTTAGCAGAGTAAAAGGGCCATATCTCCAACTCATATATTTTTCCTCGCCTTCTAATGTCACTAGATATGTTCTAGACATGCCTAGCAAGTATGTCTGACCCCTCATTAGTCCCTCAAAATCTGCGAAGACAGTGTGGCAACTCTTAGAATGTTCGCATTTGAAAAATCAAAAAATGTTGAAATATTTGAATTTTAGCAGAGTAAAAGGGCCATATCTCCTACTCATATATTTTTCCTCGCCTTCTAATGTCACTAGATATATTCTAGACATCACTAGCAAGTATGTCTGACCCCTCATTAGTCCCTCAAAATCTGCGAAGACAGTGCGGCAACTCTTAGAATGTCCTGTATTGGATATGCACATTTTACTACGGGAAAAGGGCCATATCTCCTACTCATATATTTTTCCTCGCCTTCTAATGTCACTAGATATGTTCTGGACATGCCTAGCAAGTATGTCTGACCCCTCATCAGTCCCTCAAAATCTGCGAAGACAGTGTGGCAACTCTTAAAATGTGCTGTATTGGAGATGCATATTTTGCATAAAATGGGCCATATTTCCTACTCATATATTTCCTACTCATATATTTTTCCTCGCCTTCTTATGTCACTAGATATGTTCTAGACATGTCTAGCAAGTATGTCTGACCCCTGATTAGTCCCTCAAAATCTGCGAAGATAGTGCGGCAACTCTTAAAATGTGCTGTATTGGATATGCATATTTTGCATAAAATGGGCCATATTTCCTACTCATATATTTCCTACTCATATATTTTTCCTCGCCTTCTAATGTCACTAGATATGTTCTAGACATGTCTACCAAGTATGTCTGACCCCTCATTAGTCCCTCAAAATCTGCGAAGACAGTGCGGCAACTCTTAGAATGTTCTGTATTGGATATGCACATTTTACCACGGGAAAAGGGCTATATCTCCTACTCATATATTTTTCCTCGCCTTCTAATGTCACTAGATATGTTCTAGACATGCCTAGCAAGTATGTCTGACCCCTCATTAGTCCCTCAAAATCTGCAAAGACAGTGCGGCAACTCTTAGAATGTGCTGTATTGGATATGCACATTTTGCCATGGGAAAAGGGCCATATATCCTACTCATATGTTTTTCCTGCCTTCTAATGTCATTAGATATGTTATAGACATGTCTATCAAGTATGTCTGACCCCTCATTAGTCCCTCAAAATCTGCGAAGACAGTGCGGCAACTCTTAGAATGTGCTGTATTGGATATGCACATTTTGCATCAAATGGGCCATTTTTCCTACTCATATATTTCCTACTCATATATTTTTCCTCGCCTTATAATGTCACTAGATATGTTCTAGACATGTCTAGCAAGTATGTCTGACCCCTCATTAGTCCCTCAAAATCTGCGAAGACAGTGCGGCAACTCTTAGAATGTCCTGTATTGGATATGCACATTTTACCACGGGAAAAGGGCCATATCTCCTACTCATATATTTTTCATCGCCTTCTAATGTCACTAGATATGTTATAGACATGTCTAGCAAGTATGTCTGACCCCTCATTAGTCCCTCAAAATCTGCGAAGACAGTACGGCAATTCTTAGAATGTGCTGTATTGGATATGCACATTTTACCATGGGAAAAGGGCCATATATCCTACTCATATATTTTTACTCGTCTTCTAATGTCACTAGATATGTTCTAGACATGTTTAGCAAGTATGTCTGACCCCTGATTAGTCCCTCAAAATCTGCAAAGACAGTGCGGCAACTCTTAGAATGTGCTGTATTGTATATGCACATTTTACTATGGGAAAAGGGCCATATCTCCTACTCATATATTTTTCCTCGCCTTCTAATGTCACTAGATATGTTCTAGACATGTCTAGCAAGTATGTCTGACCCCTCATTAGTCCCTCAAAATATGCAAAGACAGTGCGGCAACTCTTAGAATGTGCTGTATTGGATATGCACATTTTGCATCAAATGGGCCATATATCCTACTCATATATTTCCTACTCATATATTTTTCCTCGCCTTCTAATGTCACTAGATATGTTCTAGACATGTCTAGCAAGTATGTCTGACCCCTGATTAGTCCCTCAAAATCTGCAAAGACAGTGCGGCAACTCTTAGAATGTGCTGTATTGGATATGCACATTTTGCATAAAATGGGCCATATTTCCTACTCATATATTTCCTACTCATATATTTTTCCTCGCCTTCTAATGTCACTAGATATGTTCTAGACATGTCTAGCAAGTATGTCTGTCCCCTGATTAGTCCCTCAAAATCTGCGAAGACAGTGCTGCAAATCTTAGAATGTGCTGTATTGGAGATGCATATTTTGCATAAAATGGGCCATATTTCCTACTCATATATTTCCTACTCATATATTTTTCCTCGCCTTCTAATGTCACTAGATATGTTCTAGACATGTCTAGCAAGTATGTCTGACCCCTCATTAGTCCCTCAAAATCTGCGAAGACAGTGCGGCAACTCTTAGAATGTTCTGTATTGGATATACACATTTTGCCACGGGAAAAGGGCCATATTTCCTACTCATATATTTTTCCTCGTCTTCTAATGTCACTAGATATGTTCTAGACATGTCTAGCAAGTATGTCTGACCCCTTATTAGTCCCTCAAAATCTGCAAAGACAGTGCGGCAACTCTTAGAATGTGCTGTATTGGATATGCACATTTTGCATAAAATGGGCCATATTTCCTACTCATATATTTCCTACTCATATATTTCCTACTCATATATTTTTCCTCGCCTTCTAATGTCACTAGATATGTTCTAGACATGTCTAGCAAGTATGTCTGACCCCTCATTAGTCCCTCAAAATCTGCGAAGACAGTGTGGCAACTCTTAGAATGTTCGCATTTGAAAAATAAAAAAATGTTGAAATATGTGAATTTTAGCAGAGTAAAAGGGCCATATCTCCTACTCATATATTTTTCCTCGCCTTCTAATGTCACTAGATATGTTCTAGACATGCCTAGCAAGTATGTCTGACCCCTCATTAGTCCCTCAAAATCTGCGAAGACAGTGCGGCAACTCTTAGAATGTGCTGTATTGGATATGCACATTTTGCCATTGGAAAAGGGCCATATATCCTACTCATATATTTTTCCTCGTCTTCTAATGTCACTAGATATGTTCTAGACATGCCTAGCAAGTATGTCTGACCCCTCATTAGTCCCTCAAAATCTGCGAAGACAGTGTGGCAACTCTTAGAATGTTCGCATTTGAAAAATCAAAAAATGTTGAAATATGTGAATTTTAGCAGAGTAAAAGGGCCATATCTCCTACTCATATATTTTTCCTCGCCTTCTAATGTCACTAGATATGTTCTAGACATGCCTAGCAAGTATGTCTGACCCCTCATTAGTCCCTCAAAATCTGCGAAGACAATGCGGCAACTCTTAGAATGTGCTGTATTGGATATGCACATTTTGCCATGGCAAAAGGGCCATAACTCCTACTCATATATTTTTCCTCGTCTTCTAATGTCACTAGATATGTTCTCGATATGCCTAGCAAGTATGTCTGACCCCTGATTAGTCCCTCAAAATCTGCAAAGACAGTGCGGCAACTCTTAGAATGTGCTGTATTGGATATGCACATTTTGCCACGGGAAAAGGGCCATATATCCTACTCATATATTTTTACTCGTCTTCTAATGTCACTAGATATGTTCTAGACATGTCTAGTAAGTATGTCTGACCCCTCATTAGTCCCTCAAAATCTGCAAAGACAGTGCGGCAACTCTTAGAATGTGCTGTATTGGATATGCACATTTTACCACGGGAAAAGGGCCATATCTCCTACTCATATATTTTTCCTCGCCTTCTAATGTCACTAGATATGTTCTAGACATGTCTACCAAGTATGTCTGACCCCTCATTAGTCCCTCAATATCTGCGAAGACAGTGCGGCAACTCTTAGAATGTCCTGTATTGGATATGCACATTTTGCCATGGGAAAAGGGCCATATATCCTACTCATATATTTTTCCTCGCCTTCTAATGTCACTAGATATGTTCTAGACATGCCTAGCAAGTATGTCTGACCCCTCATTAGTCCCTCAAAATCTGCGAAGATAGTGCGACAACTCTTAGAATGTTTGCATTTGAAAAATGAAAAAATGTTGAAATATGTGAATTTTAGCAGAGTAAAAGGGCCATATCTCCAACTCATATATTTTTCCTTGCCTTCTAATATCACTAGATATGTTCTAGACATGACTAGCAAGTATGTCTGACCCCTCATTAGTCCCTCAAAATCTGCGAAGACAGTGCGGCAACTCTTAGAATGTGCTGTATTGTATATGCACATTTTACCACGGGAAAAGGGCCATATCTCCTACTCATATATTTTTCCTCGCCTTCTAATGTCACTAGATATGTTCTAGACATGTCTAGCAAGTATGTCTGACCCCTCATTAGTCCCTCAAAATCTGCGAAGACAGTGTGGCAACTCTTAGAATGTTCGCATTTGAAAAATCAAAAAATGTTGAAATATGTGAATTTTAGCAGAGTAAAAGGGCCATATCTCCTACTCATATATTTTTCCTCGCCTTCTAATGTCACTAGATATGTTCTAGACATGCCTAGCAAGTATGTCTGACCCCTCATTAGTCCCTCAAAATCTGCGAAGACAATGCGGCAACTCTTAGAATGTGCTGTATTGGATATGCACATTTTGCCATGGCAAAAGGGCCATAACTCCTACTCATATATTTTTCCTCGTCTTCTAATGTCACTAGATATGTTCTCGATATGCCTAGCAAGTATGTCTGACCCCTGATTAGTCCCTCAAAATCTGCAAAGACAGTGCGGCAACTCTTAGAATGTGCTGTATTGGATATGCACATTTTGCCACGGGAAAAGGGCCATATATCCTACTCATATATTTTTACTCGTCTTCTAATGTCACTAGATATGTTCTAGACATGTCTAGTAAGTATGTCTGACCCCTCATTAGTCCCTCAAAATCTGCGAAGACAGTGCGGCAACTCTTAGAATGTGCTGTATTGGATATGCACATTTTACCACGGGAAAAGGGCCATATCTCCTACTCATATATTTTTCCTCGCCTTCTAATGTCACTAGATATGTTCTAGACATGTCTACCAAGTATGTCTGACCCCTCATTAGTCCCTCAATATCTGCGAAGACAGTGCGGCAACTCTTAGAATGTCCTGTATTGGATATGCACATTTTGCCATGGGAAAAGGGCCATATATCCTACTCATATATTTTTCCTCGCCTTCTAATGTCACTAGATATGTTCTAGACATGCCTAGCAAGTATGTCTGACCCCTCATTAGTCCCTCAAAATCTGCGAAGATAGTGCGACAACTCTTAGAATGTTTGCATTTGAAAAATGAAAAAATGTTGAAATATGTGAATTTTAGCAGAGTAAAAGGGCCATATCTCCAACTCATATATTTTTCCTTGCCTTCTAATATCACTAGATATGTTCTAGACATGACTAGCAAGTATGTCTGACCCCTCATTAGTCCCTCAAAATCTGCGAAGACAGTGCGGCAACTCTTAGAATGTGCTGTATTGTATATGCACATTTTACCACGGGAAAAGGGCCATATCTCCTACTCATATATTTTTCCTCGCCTTCTAATGTCACTAGATATGTTCTAGACATGTCTAGCAAGTATGTCTGACCCCTCATTAGTCCCTCAAAATCTGCGAAGACATTGCGACAACTCTTAGAATGTGCTGTATTGGATATGCACATTTTACCACGGGAAAAGGGCCATATCTCCTACTCATATATTTTTCCTCGCCTTCTAATGTCACTAGATATGTTCTAGACATGTTTAGCAAGTATGTCTGACCCCTCATTAGTCCCTCAAAATCTGCGAAGACAGTGCGGCAACTCTTAGAATGTGCCGTATTGGATATGCACATTTTGCCAAGGGAAAAGGGCCATATCTCCTACTCATATATTTTTCCTCGCCTTCTAATGTCACTAGATATGTTCTAGACATATCTAGCAAGTGTGTCTAACCCTTTATTAGTATATCCATGTTTGGGAAGGCTGTGCCACAGTGCTTGGGAATCATTATCATGCTAAAAAATGTGTTCGTGATAGCTAAAGGTACATTTTAGTGTTTTAAAGGATATATATCCTTTTACATAACGTTTCTACCCAAATACCAAAAGGGTATGAAGGTGTATTCAGTTATTCTCCATTAATATATTGATAATAAATGATTAAGACTGTGCTACAAGGTTGATAAGGCCATTAATCATAATGAAAAACTCATTTGTCACAGGAAAAGGGATATATCCGTTTTTGACAGGATATATATCCTTTTACATAACTTTTTTCACCATGTCCCAAAAGGGTACACTGATCCATACCTGTTTACACCTTTTGAAAAAAACGTCAAATATCAAATATCAAATATCAAAAGAACTTCACGCTCGTCTAGAGATGGCTCAAACTGTGAGAAAAAAGGTTCAGCGGCTGCAGTCGCAATAGAAATGTTTATTCTAAACGACTTCCTTAAAAATCCTCGATGTTTCTGCAATGATTTATGCTATCTATTTAGCTTTAGATCATGTGGAAACCTTCAGCAATCACAATCTTCTGATTTTCTCTGATTCAAAGTTAACTCCACAATCTATTGAACAGAGATTGTAAGTATCCACTCACACAAAGACTACACAGTAATAGAAGATTCTATTTTACTGGATTCCAGGCCATACAGGTATAAATGGAAGCAACTAATGGAAGAAATAGAAAGGCATTGGTGAAATATATATGGCAATTTAAGTGGGATGAAGCTGTGAATAGGCTGATGAAGCGGTATTAATATTCAGATTGGACAGTCACGTAACCCATTGTTAAAAGGTGAAGATCAGCTTGAATGGGTTTCCTGTCAAACTCCTGTGTTAATCCCTTAACATAGCGTACTTCTGAATTCTGAATTTGATGATATTAGAGATAAATATTTTGAGGTTAACATTGTGAAAGATTTATTTGGCACAGTTGATTTTATAAGAAGAGAAAGTTTATTTATAATTTTATAAGAAATTGTTCTGTTTAAATGTTTTTAAGGGTAATGTTAGATTGTCTTGTTCACATGTCAACTGTACATGTCAACTGTAATTCACTCGGTTTTACTGTTAATTGCTGTTGCAACGCCTTTGATTTGTTTACACTGTCATTCATCCACATCTGCATTAGGTGTTAATACATACCTTGAGCATAATCATATTCAAGTTGATTGCCGTCATACCCCCTAGTGGCCAAAAGGACCCATACCATAAAATCTGAAAACATTTATGTAATTGACATAATATGATATCATCTGACACGATGAGATAAGCTAGTTTCAGCACATTGAATGGTCAGTTTGTACCAAGAGTGCACCCTCGGTGGAATGCCAAGTGGTTTTGCCAAACTTCAAGTTTCTAATCCAGTATGATCCTATGACATATATTTACAGTCACAGTATGATATATAAGAAAATATTTAAAAAATATTTTAAAAAAATATCGGACAATTAGAAGTCGGATGATATATATATATATATATATATATTGCCCAATCATGCCTTCTAGTGGCCAAATTAAGATCCGTTCCATAAATCCGAAAGTATTAATATAACTCACTATTTGGATATTCCAGGAATGAATGTAAAACTTTAGGATTTTCACATTGAATTTAACGAAGTATCTCTCAGTGGTACACACATGTATTTCTTAAAAGCATAGATAACCATAACAACCTGCAAAATGAAGTATATGTTTGCCAACATTTTTGGCAATAACATAAATCAATTTATTTTGGTTTATATCATTGCAGAACGTTGATAACATAATATTTGAGAATGTAAAATTTAATTCTTTTTTGGTTTTGTGAAAATCCAAAAATGATATATATTTCCATAGCCACAGAATTTTTGCACAGTTCAATCAAAAAAAGAAATATGATGGTGACTCCATGTTTTTATTTATGTAAAATATTGCCAGATAGGTTAGGGACATATTATTTCAAGAAAATGAGAAATGCTATCAGCTTTTATATTTTTACTCAATATGTGTTGATCAAATATTGAATGTAAACGTCCAAACGTCCAAGATCGAATCATGTAAAATCAAAAGTAAAACAAAATATATAAATCAAGGTAGGTAATCCTCAAATGGTTTGTCAGTCTATAATATATGGAAACAGCTAAAAATGTAAAGAATGTTACAGTTTTAAACTTGTTTTTTTTTATGAAAATCAAAAAACAATATGATTTTAAAGGAACAACACCATTTTGCAAAGTTCAATAACTCCATATTAGTTTACATTATTGCCAAACAGGTTGGGGACATACCAACATAAAAATTAGAAATGTTATTTTAAATTTACACAATATGTATTGAACAAATGACAGGGTTTTGTAAATTTCAAAAGCTGAGATCTATTTGTGAAACATCAATAGGGAAACAAAACATATAAACCAAGGTGATAATCCTCTACGTTGTTTATCAATAAATAATATGTGAATTAAATTGAAACTTTTAAAACCACACAAATACTCAAAAGATAAATACTTCAAAATTGTCATTTATGGTTCAAGCCAAAAGTAAAAATTATATTTACAGAATAATATAGGACACATACAAATGGTAAGAATGCATGAAGCATCACAATCAAAGAGAGAATATATTGAGAAAATATTTGGAATAAGACTATCAGTAATAAATATGATAACAAGTCACAGAGGGTGGCAACTAAATCTTTTAGGATCTTAAGTGTCTGAAGGACGAGTGAGATCCTTTATCAGAATCAACGTGAGCACGAAGTAGAAGTGGTGGTAAAATTGGCCAATAGGTGGCTGCAATACCACAACGTTAGTTGTCAGGAGTGTATTGTTATTATCAACTGCAATATATACCCACATAATTTCAGGCAATATCAACAAATCAGTATAACAGTCAAATCAGTACAACAGTCTACTGAGAAACTAGGTTTGGCAGGTGGAATTGTGAAAAATTAAAAGGGAATCAAAATGTAATAAAAATCAAGGCTGATAGTCCTCAAAATTGTTAGTCAATAAATAATATGTGAATTAAAATGAAAATTTGAAACCACACATTTTCTCAAAATACATATACTTCTAGAGTGTTAGTACACACTTATTTACCTTTACATACAGATGTTCATGATTGAAAAAAGGAAATTATCTAAATATTCACACAAAGAATTTGGACACAAACAAATGGTTAGCATGCATGAAGTGTCATCTATATCTACATCTATAAGTTTACTCGGCAAAACCAATTGGCATCCCGCCGAGAGTGCAAGGTGCACTAAGGGGTGCAGCTGGTACACACCAGCTGCTAGTCGTCAACCTTTATACTCTGGCTAGGGAGTTTCTGAAGGATGCCGAGCTACCTGGTTCCAATGTAGTTAATTTAGGGGGAAGATTATTCCAGTCAGTCACTGTCCTTGGAAAATAGCTGTATCTATAAGGGTTGCATCTTGTCGCCATTTCGTTATAGCAAATTCCATGTTTTCTCCGTGTAGAAGCTGATTTCATTTTGACATGTTCAGGAAGCAGCAAGAAATGTCAGTTTGGAGTTCGACACCAAGGTAGGGATGATGTTCAACATGTTGCAAGATGTGACCATTTAATGTATAATATTCTTGTGTCAATAGCTTGATTTTGTTTCTTGCTGCTCAGGGTGTAGCATTTCTGAGCATTGAAGTTCATTTGCCACTCATTTGACCATTCCTCCAGCATATTTAGGTCCTCTTGCAGTTTTGCTGCATCATCATCACTTTCAACTATTCTATATAGAAGGCTGTCATCAGCAAAGAGGCTTATGTTTGAATGTTTTAGCTTCTCTCCAATGTCATTAATGTAGAGTAGGAATAGTATTGGTCCGAATACTGTACCCTGAGGCACACCAGATTTAACATGGACAGGGTGAGATTCATCACCGTCAATAACTACCCTCTGTTCACGGTTCGTAAGCCAGTTTTTTATCCATGAGCCAAACTGCCCTGAGATTCCATAATGCTCAAGCTTGTGATTCAGCCGTTCGTGGCAGACTGTGTCAAAGGCTTTACTAAAATCGAGAATGAGCATGTCAACATTTTGTCCATCATTTCTAGCCTTGAGCATATCCTGTAAGGTTGATTTACTGAGTTTCACACGAGTGGCCTGTCCTGAATCCATGCTGAAAATTTACCAGGATATTGTAAAGTTCGCAGTGATTCATCATGTGTCTGACAATTATATGCTCCAAGATCTTACAAGGGACAGATGTCAAAGAAACTGGCCTGTAGTTTGCGGCACAGCTTTTGTCTCCTTTCTTAAAGACTGCAACTATATTTGCTGTACGCCATGCTTTTGGAACTTCTCCTTTATCAAGTGATTCTTGGAATATTTTTTGGAGGATTGGAGCTATTTCCTGTTAACATTCTTTCAAAACTCTTGTGTGTATCTGATCCAGGCCATTGGCTTTTTTGCAGTTTAGGTCAGTTTTTGTACACCAGCAATTGTGATGGTAATTGGTTCTATTTGTGGAGAATTTGGATCACCTTTGTCAGGATTATTTTCCATGTTTTCAGTAGAGAAAACAGATTTGTACTGACGTGAAAGAACTTCTGCCTTGCCTTTACTGTCTTTCACTTCAATGCCATTTTGTAGACAAAGAGTAGACAAAGAGTAGACAAAGAGTATATTAAGAAAATATTCGAAATCAGTGAAAATTCAAAGAGGACATAAATCATGCAATTCTTTTGTATTTGGATATTTTGACATTGATTTAAGATAAATCTTTGTAACTTCCAAAACACAAGCCAAAGATATAAGGAAATTGATTTTTACATTACCCTCACACACCAAAGGAGTACAATAACAAGGAGTTTTTGTTATATTATTAATCTTTCATAAAAAGATTTGCTGGATCAACTACAAAATATGAGGAAATAATTGTAACCTAAATAGCCTACCATTATGGCAACATTTTTTTATGAAAGTAAATGGATAAGTAAAGTATAAGCTAAAGTGATGTTCAACAATGTTTTATCAGCAAATTCAGCGTTTTATCTTTTTATAAGTGTACCTCAGGATGTTTTATCTTATACACTACATAAAAGATGGTACAGTTTGGAAATGATAAGGGTTAAATACACATTTCATAAATCACGTTCTTTTCTTAAGAGAAAATAAGGAAATCTGACAATATTTTGAGGGCAAGTTAAGAAATGAAACTTACCTTGTCTGTGACAGTTGCATTGACAGAAACATTCAGGAATATATTTCCTCTCAAACAAATGCTGTTGGCATACTACATGTTCTTGCATGAATAATGATAGTTTATTTTCTTTTGAAATTATCATAATCATCCATTGCTATGAGTGATGAACCTAAACAATTTCATATCCTCAAAGTATTATAAAGAAAATATTTGGTAACTTGTATGGGATATAGTTTTTTTCTGAAATAAAATATTCGTTCGGTATTTACCTTGGATACCTAGGAGCAGTTCTCATTATTCCAAGGTTTTATCGTAAAAAATGTTTCAGTTTTTTTAGTTATACCATTTCTCAGATTTCTTCTAACAAAGTTGTTTCCTCTCTTCTCTTTTTATTCAAGCAACACCTTATTGAACACATGTCACTTTCTTTATTCTCATACTGATGATGATAATGGAAGATTACTTATTTTGATATTTGCTTTATTAAACATTCCCTGAGAAAGGATCATATACAGAAAATGACAGGCTGGAAATAGTTGTCAAGTACATTATGGATTGTGTTGCACTTTCTTTCATCGTCTCTTTCTAAATAACATTTTTCCAGCCATGAATACTGATCGTTTACAGCCTGACAGTTTCTACCTAGTGAAAATAGTAGTCTATTTGATCTACATATCAAATCCAGGTTAAACATTTTCAGCGTTCATTGACCGTTGATTTAAACTATATTGTTTGTAGCATGAAACATAACCTTGTAAATATTGTTTATTTTGTTTACATGTTTATGTGTCAGAATTATCTAATATGGAAACAAAAGAAATTGGTTTGTCTGATGACGAACAGAGTACAACAATGCTCAGCAAATCAACAGCTAACCCCGATTTAAAACAGGAGAAAAACATTGGAAACAAGGAGAATGGAAGTCATAAACATAAACTGATAACTCAAGCATTAATGATACTTTTGTTTGTTTGTCTCGTGAGTATAGATTTTAATATGTTAATGCTACGTTGTGTTTATTCTTAGACTAATGAAACTAAAAAAACCTACTTACATTTGCTGAAAGTTGATAGAGCCAATGTTGAGGAAAGGGTTGCAAAGGCACCATTTCGCAATTGTTATATTTGTTAGAATTATTGCAGCCACGAACCAATATCTGATATTTTTGGGTAAAGCCAAATGCAACAAAATACAAACATTCCTGTATTTATTGAACATATCTGAGGTTTAACCAGACAATGGGCCATTTGCAGCACAAAAGAGTCCATATTTGGTCTGTCAGAAATTACATGACCAGTCAAAACAATTGCGGAAGTGTATGTTCTTTCCTTCCATTACCAGTACTGCTGAAAATATTCTATTAATATATGAGCACAATTATGCAGCAAATGGTTATATACATAGCAGCATTCTCAAGTGTTAAAGGGAAAAAGTTCTGCAGATTGTGGGACCATAATAAAGTGGATTTCCAAACAACTTTGTAAAAGTGATCTTAACAATATTTACTGTGATCCTAGTGAAACATATTTTCTATCTTTCAAATACATTGAGAGAAAAATAGAGGTAAAGTATACACTTGATCATTTCAAAAATATGAATTTGTTCACCTCCCTTCACATATCTGATTGCCAAACTTCCTTTTTATTTTCAAATTACACAAATCAAAATGAGAAAATCTGTTTCACTAGAATCACAGGGAATTCCCTTCCCAATGAAAAGAAATAAACACAGCTAAAAACAAGCCTACTCCTGTTGTGTAATCTGCAGAACTTATTTGCTTGTCTTCTTCATTTCTCATCAAAACTATCATCAAGGAAAATTAGGACAAAATACTATTTTGAAAGCAATATACTTGTAATCATACCTTATATTTCAAATATTGAGGCGTTTAAATATTGATTCATGTCATTACAAAATGCTTTTAATATAATAGGGAATGTATTTTTACACCATAAATGTACCAATTCCCATCAAGTACAATATTTTGGTAATTTACTGCTCTGCCACTAGGGGGCACTCACTACCAACACCCATAAATACCCTTAAAAAGATGCGTGTTTCCCATACCTGACTTTGGAGGTGAAAAACGAGTGAGGAACAGTCGTGAGTAATAGCTTAGCTCCATAGTGCTCAATCGGAAATGCATTTACACCTATTGTATTAGCCATAAAACCATTTGTCAAGCCGTGAAAGCCCTAAAAACTTAATTTCAGATGGTGGAGGAATGGTTGAGAACACGAGCTGTCTGCAAACCAAATGATAAAAATAGGTTTGATCTCAGCCATGTGTCTATATATAGCATTACTATATATATAAACTAAGGGCATGAAAGCTCTTGCTCCACATTTATATCAGCCTGATGTTTAAAATCAAATTAAAAATACTTATGTACATCCTAAAATTTAAAGGATATGATTCATTCAAGGATAAGATAACAAAGCATTTTTTAAAAGTGAAAATTTTACCTTATGCCTTTTAAAAATATTTCTTTGATGAAGTTGAAAATTGTGTTCCAAGAGAAATAAGAAAAGACCGGTGATTCAGTGGTGGAACACCTTCTAAATAATATCATTCCCTAGGAAAGTTACAAATTTTGCGCCCCCTGTTGTTTAATTGGTTATAATATTTGCAAAGAACTGCAAGGCATTGCCACACCCCACTGAGCACAGGATTAAAGTATTGTATGGGACACTATTGATTTCCATCATTCCCTCAATTGGATCACAGGCTTTTTGGATTTTTGTACAAGTGATCTCAGATTTGGGCAGAAATATTAATTAAGGTAAGGCTAGTTTTAATTTTGAAACACTGAATTTAAGGATTGGATGGTACAGATCAGAAATATCCACACCTCAAGTTCATAAAAGTAAAATTGATAACTTTATACATGGAATAAAAATGATCTCATCCATGGTCGTGATTTAGGCTTTCATCCCTTTAGTTCTATATGAGTAAAGAGAGAATTGTCATTGCGTTAATCATATCACACAATTTCAACACTACACTTAGCTTTTCAGATTCCCTATGGTTGAGAATCTCCTAATGGCTTGGCCTGGTGATGTTTTATATTTGTGTGCTAAATATAAAGACACTAAACCTTGTATGCAGAATGCAGATAGTTTGATTCCATTTTTCAGGGTATGTCACAGCTGTTAGGTCCCACACTACCAGATATAAGATCACGCCTAGATGTCAATTACCAAACAGTGTCACGTGCCATGATACTTGACACCATAGGATTGGTAACAGGAAACATCATCGGTGGTGCCCTCTATGACCAATTTGCAAAGTACATGGAATATATTTTGGTAATCAACTTCTTCATAATGGGAGCTGGGATTATAATCATCCCTTGGGCACCCAATATCATTGCCCTAGCCGTCTTCTTAATGATAACATCAATTGGTAAAGGAGGGATTGATACAGGTAAATATGTAGTTGATTTCCTATATATATTTTATATTGGATTATATTGAATTTGTTGGATTACTTTGTTGGATTACTTTGTTGGGTTACTTTTCAATTGCGTTTCAAGTAAGACATGTAACATATTATACTTAGGATTCAAGAGACCTGTATGTTAATCATATTTTCTCTTGTAGGTGGCAATATAATGGTAATGAGAGTATGGGGTAAGAATGCTGCAGTTCCAATACACTCCCTCCATTTGGGTTTTGGCATTGGTGCCCTTCTTGCTCCACAAGTGGCATGGCCTTTTTTGTCAGTTTCAATGCCTCACACAAGTGAAGACATTCGCAATGGGTCATCAGGACAAGACGAACATCGAGATGGAAGGCACATGAACAATGACACTTTTGCTTCCATGACACAATCAAGAATTGAGATTCCATTTGCTCTTGTTGGTTTTATTTGTATCTTGTGTGCATTTGGTTTTTTGATTTACCACATATGTTCATCTAATCACAGGGGAATGACTAATACAGAACGGAGTGGAAAGAAAGAATGTATTGCGATGTTCTATCCAAATATGTGTGATCCTGAACAACCCATATTTGCTTTGCTTCTCCTAATTACTCTGTTTTTCTTTTTTGCTCATATTGTGGGAGGAGAGGTTGCATTTGGAATGTATATATTGTCCTATGCAACGGAGAAGGAAAATGCATTTAGCAATGCAGCAGCGGGATTACTCAACAGCCTGTACTTTGGTGGGTACACATTTGGAAGAGCTGTGGCAACAATAGTGTCAAGATATATTCATCCAAATTACATGATGCTTCTCATAATCATATTTCTCATGATTATATCAATCATATTAGCAGTATTTGCATACACTTCAAACCCAATCCTTTGGTTGTTTTCTGTCTTGTTGGGTATGTTTCAGTCAATATTGTTCCCTAGTGGTTTGACTTGGACTAATTATTATCTGAAAACAACTGCCATGGCTATTATGGTTCTCCTCCTTGGGTCAGGTGCTGGGGCCATATGTTATAACTATACCACTGCTTTCTTGTTTGACAGCTATGGACCAAACATGCTTATGTATGTGATTTTATCTTCAAACATTTTAATCTTAATAACTTATGCAGGCTTGCAGGTACTTTTATTTGCAAGAAACAAGAACACTTTCAAAAGGTCAGCTGATGAAGTGCATGAGGACTATGAGATACCTGAAATCCTCACTCCAGATGTTACAGAAGACAAACATGATCCAAATGGTATTGTTTAACATACATCTGCTCCTTCCATTGAACTCTGCTTGTGTCAAATGAGATACTGAACTATTTCTACGATTTCCATCTACCTTGACAGGCTCATATTTTTTCCATCATTTATATGAAAGCCGGATCCTACACATGACTCAATAATGGTGTCTAGGAATTTGCAATAGAATAATGGCTGCATAGTAAGACTTAGTATATCATTTAAATACTGTATACCGAGAAAAATTCGCGCCTAGTTATTTTCGCGCCATCGCCATTTTCGAAAGGTTCGCGCCGTTTTATTTTCGCGAATTTTGGATTTCTAGTACATAATATTATCACAAATTACGCTTTGCAGGTCGAGAACAGAACAAAACAAAAAATTTCGAAACACTTTGTTTTGACTTTGTTCTCACTGATTCCAATTATCAGCGTTCACAGTTTTGCATTTCGTCATTGTTTCCACTGCTTTGAGTCGTGTCTTCCCTTTTTGCAGAAATGCTTTCACACGTGAATCGATCTTAATTGCGTTTTAAATGATAAATAAAGGTATATACATAATATTATCACAAATTATGCTTTGCAGGTCGAGAACAGAACAAAACCAGCCATTATTGCGCAATATATTAACTATCGTTTTCGCGCTAAAAACAAGAGCCTCTTACCGTCACTTCCGCCTTTCAAAATTGCGACCACGTGTTGCGTTGAGTTGTGTCTTCCCTTTTAGACAGAAATGCCTTCACACGTGGATCGATTTTAATTGCGTTTTAAATGATAAATAAAGGTATTTACCCAATATTATCACAAATTATGCTTCGCAGGTCGAAAATTTATCCATGAAGTAAAACGTAAATATCATGTACGTGACGTCGCGGTAATTCACGTCTGCAACACGAGGAGAAGCCAGGGATCCATCATTGCGCAATATATTAATATTTCAATGTGTGTTGATAGACTCCAATTGTTTTCACGCCAAAAATAAGAGCTTGTCCCCGTCACTCCCGCTTTTTAACATGACGACCTCGTATTGCGTAATGCATCTTCAATTTCGCGTCCATTTAATTTCGCGAATGACGTCCTGGCGCGAATTAACGCGAAAATAAAAAGGTCGCGAAAATTTGTCTGTATACAGTAATACATATAGTGTTCATACACATCTTCGAGCTAAGGGTTACATTTTCATATTCCACTGAGACCATATAGTTTTCTGTCATCCTTTGCACCTGTTAAAGGCTGATGGCAATTTGTTTTAGAAAACCAATATGAATATAAGGATATTCTGTGGACGCAGCTCAGTGGGAAAATATCTTTCTCTCATGCTGAAATCACACAAATCAAATAATGATGCTTTGTCAACATATTATATCATTTGTCTACTATTATTGAATATTATGAAAATATGTGCACTTTGCAGGATTTCACCATAATGTCAGTAAGGGTATATGATAGTAATGCTCACACCACATTCTTCATTTCTGATAACCTATATTTGGTAGTACTTAAAATATTTAGTTCTTGTAATGGTGGTCAATTGATGAAAGCAGATGGGAAAATTTGGATGTTCGGAATGAGTAAGGAAATCGAACGCTTTGTACTTATCTTCTTCTAGTCATGGGTCCAGACCAGTATGGGTATGGCTGCTTTGATCCACAAAATGTGTTTAACATGTTGCAAATTTGTGCAGAGGAAATATGAATGGCCAGTTTGCACTGTCTCCGTTGCACATGCTGAGTGGGTCAGGAATACAAACACTTTTTTTCATATTTCATGATGAAAGGGTTCTGAATGTGTTCTGAACTGTGTTCTAATCAGCTTGCGCTCTAACCAACTGTGACACAGCCCATGGCCTTTCAGATGTGTTTGTTTGGGCTTTAACATCACTTTCATCATTATTTCAGTCATTTCGTGATGAGACTTGTAACAGATACAGTGCTGCCTCACTGATTTGCCATGCCGCAGGTCCTTGACATGACAATATGACATGACAATAGGTTAACCTTTTAGGCATGGGCCTCAGCTCGTGTGTGAAATTGTATTATGATTTCAATCCTTGCACTGTTGGGGATCAAACCCACAACCTTTGGATCACACAGACAGGGGCTATCTTTGATGAACTTTATAATTTCATCCTAATGGGCCTGCTCCCTCAGATGATGGAACTCCCTGGGCTTCTTTCCCTTGTCATCCTTCTTGGGCCTTTTCTTAGCTGGAGATGCTTTGGAACCAGAAGACCTTGTAGAGTGTATCCCCACCCGAGGGGGCATCTTCAATACCAGAGCTTGCCATCTCACACTACTTTGACCTTGCTTCGGTGTCATTTTGTTTTAATCATACCTCAGGCTCACTTGTCTTGGGTCTAATATCACTTTCGGCAAAGACAGAAATTGGGAAAAATGAAAAAAAGATTTGCTCACAAATAAAAAGGCCAATTTCCTATATGTCATTCTGAGTAAACAACCCATAACCTATATGAACACAGCTTTTATGAGAGTAATTTATGCCTGTGTGAATGAAACTCTAAAAAAACAATCCTGTTTAAATTACTCTGACCAATACTTTCTACACATCCTGCATAACTGACCTTATGTTTGGTATGTTATTGAGGTACAACGTGAAAACATAACAAGTTCTTTTCCTGATGAATGACTCCTACATATTATACATCAATTTCACCAAAGCATTATTCCATGTACATCACAATATAACTTTTGTATTCTTACCTTGCATTGCTGGAGCTTCAGCTTTACTTTCAGAAGATGACTCTAGATTGCAAGTTGTTTGGGCCTTGGTTGACCATGTTTACCCCTGCCTCTCCCTGTGCCACAGCCTCTTCCACCTTTTTCAGGGGATCCTCTCCCTTGTCCTCTTGGTCCAGGCATTGTAAATTAATATCCAAATGTATAGAGTAATGTCCAGATTTGTTAATCTGTTGCATAAATTATGCCGATGTTTGATGATCGCTTTCCAATTACTGTGTAGCCATTGTGCAACTCATCAGCTTTTATGCGTTTGCCATCCATCATGTGACTGTTTGATTTTGCATCTCATCCACTTTTTTCAATCGCTTTGTATCCGTGTGACGTCAATTTCCCGTTCACTTTCAAAGCGCATTGCTTCTGCTATCTTCGTTACTCCTTCATTTATCTCCATGTTAGTACTTTCTTCGTTCCCCATCCGTATGTTGTTCATATGTCATTTGTTTTACATCAGTGCTCATCCGCTCTGTTTGCTTTGGCCTTGTCTGCTCATTTCTTGCAACTTGTGTGTACCACATCAGTTGTGTATCATTTTCTCATCCATTCTATCAAAGCAAACAAAAATGCCCAAAGCAGATGAAAGCAGATGGGCAAAATTTTCGAAATTGTCCACAACGCAACTTGTCCGCTTTGCCTGTTCGCTACAGTGAGAACCGTACGTTTATATTTCAATGTCGACTTTGAGGACTAGTGATTCCTGCCATTTTTTTCAGTTTGAGCAATACAAAATATTCACTTTCCATAAGATACTAGTGATGAGACATTATATAGGTCAGACAATATTTTGGATAAACATTTTGTTTATCCTCCAGTACTGCAATTCACATTTCATGAGAGCCTAGACCTCTTACCAATATGTTATATCAGAATGCAATATTTTAAGTTATCAGTAAATATGTTTGTAAATCACGCAAATGTAATAAATGAATTACTGTTTGAGAAGGATCACTTATACATTAATAGATTATAACATTTATAGATTACAATCTTCATCGAGCTGAGACTCACCCTTCATCATGCTGAGACTCATTAAGGAAGGGATAACCTGTTGTTCTTGTAGATCTGTTATATTTGTTTTAAGGAGGCCAAAAACCAATAAAATGGAAATAATTTTGAATGAAAATGACATAAAACTCCACACACTTAAGTATCTCAGACTTTGTTTGGGATGTATTATGATGTTGTAGCCAAAATAAAATGTTAGTGACTTTATTTTATGCGGTTCTCTATTGTGAAACATTCAGTACACTCTAAGATCAGAGGCTGTCACAACTTCATCCTTTGATAAATTGTTGTATTGATAAGTAATTCTCAATTTCAGTCTTTCAAGCCACATTGAAAGGGAAGAGTTGTTCATAATATCATTCATTTATTTACAGTTTTTTCCTTGAGCTTATGAAATGATTTGTATGTGTCTATATGACAAAAATGTATAGGACCATCATTAAGCAATAGGAAAGGGAAGTCATTCTGTGGAGAAAAGAATTGACAGAAAGTAATCTGAAAACAATTTTCATTGCAACCAGACAAGTACACGAGAACTGCTGACAAATGCACAGAGATCCATTGTATCCCCTTCTTGGCAAACCCTGACAGGTTCGATCATCTCTGAGATGGATGTAAAGGAAAACAATTGTCATATTTGAAAGATGCTTTATTAGTTTACAAAGGAAAACATATATTTCAACCAGATCCCTTTTTTCAGGAGTATCATGATTGTAAACTTGTTCATGGGTTGAAAGATACATTTATTCCCCATTCATTCATCCCTGTCAGTCTATTCTCATCCCTTTCGTGGTATTTTCTACAGTCACAGTGACCTCTGGTGTGGAAACATAACAACAGATAAACACACCAGATGAACATTTTTATCCATGCATACCCCAGACGTGATAGGATTTTCGTTTTTCTTGTTTTTGGCATTCTATCTCATGAATTCTAATAGCATTTTTGTTTGTCTATTGGTTTGTTTGCGGTTTTGTGTCACATTCATCACTATGAAATAGCTATTGTCACTATTGAATAGCTAATACCAATATTTGGTTCTGCTTCTGACTTTGGTTGAAGCACACATATCATGTTTAAAATCAGTTCATTTCTTTATCTTGAAGAAACACTATGTGTGCTTAGGAAGTCTTCAAGGCAACAATTTTTATACTGCGCCAATAAGATTTGTCAGAGTAGTGTGCAGGGCAAGCCTAAGTGGTTATTTCGTTAGCACTGGTAGGGTTCAACTGTAGTTGCAGTGGGTAAAATTATAAATATTTCTGATTAATCAAATATTAGTTATAAAATCCTGTCTTATTTGTGAATAAGAATTGTTTTTTATGTGTGGTTTGATTCACATTATTATTACAGTCTTCTATCCGAGTTTATTTAAGTACAATGCTTTATGGATACAAAGAGGCTATCGGTGTGGGGTTTAGCCTCTAAAAATGTAAAAAATCTCAGAAATAGCTATATATTGTATTAGAATATGCCTAAATTTCAAATATATGCATTAGGTCTGGTTTATCTCTCTTTGTACACATATTTTGCTATAAAATAATGTCTTTTCCATAAGTCTGTGATGAAAAACTTTTTTGCCCAGAAGATTTTTCATAGAATTACCCTATTTTTTCAATGCCCAATATAATCCAATGCGCAGAATTTCTCATTGATCCCTGTGAAAAAAAGACCACGGGCAAAAATTTGTTCATTGATATTACTGTATTTGATACTTGAAATCTACAGGAGAAGGGTGTACATTAATAAACAAACCAGACCTAATTGATAGTTAAAGTTCATTGCCAGTTATACTGACTTGAATGAGTTGGAATATTTTTTCCCATAGACTTTACATTATACCGGCCGTAACCTTGAGGTCACAATCTTTAAATGCTTATAAAATCACTAGTATTTAATATTTTTTCATGCAGTATGCATTGCTGAATTCATATTCACTCACAGATTCAAACAATATTAATTAAAGCTGAAGAACTGTTGATTTTCTCAGTTTTCTTTGTTCAAGGTCATATCAAGGTCACTTCAAGGTCAAATATTATTTTCAAAATATTTTGTATTTTAGGCATATATGAGGGTGCTGACATTTCTTTTAGCCTATCCCATGTATTTTTAGAGCTATATGACATGTCCATTAAAGCTCAGGATGGTTTATCAAAGATCCAGAAAAATATCCATTACAGAACTTCTCTCTCATTTAAGTCCCTATCATCTTTCGTGAAAAGGTGCATTAATATTAAATACAAGTCATGAGTATTCATGAACATCAGGCACTGATTGGTAAACGAATAAAAGTATATTTATGCAGATTCAGTTTTGTACAGACATCTGTACCGATTGGTTAGTATCTTTGTCAGGTTATGACCTGATGTTGATTAATTCTGATTGGATGATATTTTGGTGAACAGGACAAGTATTTTGACTCTGTGAATTCCAAATTTGGAATGATATCAAATATACCGCAGTGATGGCAGAGGTAGTGACAAGATTGCAATACTACTGATGGAATGCAGTGATTTTGAGGGGCTGTATGAAACTGTATGAAACTGTATGAAACTGTATGAAACGGAATCAGTTTTAATGCACAATGCAGTCTAATGTTGTCTCCAAATTTGAATTATATGATATGTAAGCACAGTACCTCTATATTTAAGAAATATTTCTTATCAATGCTGTCTTATCAATATTTCTTATTAATGATGGCATGCTACGGTTCTCTACACCGCAACCTGCTTGCCTGCAAATTTCAACTTATGTGTATTTTTGTTGTTTTAACATCTATTTAT
Organism: Amphiduros pacificus; assembly: GCA_949316495.1. Classification (NCBI taxonomy): domain Eukaryota; kingdom Metazoa; phylum Annelida; class Polychaeta; order Phyllodocida; family Hesionidae; genus Amphiduros; species Amphiduros pacificus. The sequence continues at coordinate 46,357,447 of OX439001.1, forward strand.
ATTAAAAATTCAACTACATTGATATCGATGCTTTGTAGCTGCATAAGAATGGATAACTAGATATAAAGTTGTCTTTGAATAATTTTATCAATTATATTTAGATCTAAAATCTTATCATATTTAGATCTAAAATCTAATGAGTTATATTTAATATTTAGAACAATGGTTAATTTTGTTATGAAGTTTGCATTTGGCAGAATTCTCTTTTCACTATCCCAAATGTGACTGTGTCCCATTGGTGATAAGACCGGGAAACTTGTCCAGTCCCCGCTTATTCATGCGATCAGTAGACTGATTGCACAATACAAATAGTTTTGTGTCTCACTTTCTCATTGTAATATATCATCACAGAAAACAAGATATAGCCATACGTACATATAAGTGATGGATAAATCATATAAATTTTATTGTGAGTCAAACCGACCCGAGACACAATGTTATCAGAACTGATGTTTTGGGTAGGGTATGCAAACATGGTAAAGTGGAGCATGTTATAATGATGTCACTCAAACTATTACATCTCAAATAGATACAGACAAAACCATCATTGTATTTCATGTGGGGTCCCTATTGGAACACAGTCAACTCTAATTCTGACCCACTTGCGTAGATAATGACCATGGTAACCAAGGGAAACTCTCTTTAATAGCTTAAAATATATCAGGAAATGCTGGAATAATGTTTATCCTATGACTGAGCGTGGATTTTTATTTTAATATATTGGGCTTAATTATGCTGGAATAGCATGTTAAGGATGTCATAATGATACCACGTGAAGTATAAAATATGTACCACCGTAATGTTACACAGAAGTCTATGGGCACTATTCTGGAGAGTACAGAGATTGTTTATTATTGGATGTTACTCTTATAACTGTGTATATTGAGAAGACAGAACTTGGCGGATGATGGTCGCTCTGGAAGATCTGGACCAATGGAATGGCGCTGACCTGCAGTACAGGTGAGTGACACCCCCTCCTCCCCCCCTTAACATTCCCTCCTCCCTCCTCCCCCCTCAACATTCCCTCCTCCTCCCCCCTCAACATTCCCTCCTCCCTCCTCCTCCCCCCTCAACATTCCCTCCTCCCTCCTCCTCCCCCCTCAACATTCCCTCCTCCCTCCTCCTCCCCCCTCAACATTCCCTCCTCCCCCGAGTGAAGAGGGTGAGGACGACGAGGGAGCGGGCGAGTGAGGGCGACGAGGGAGCGGGCGAGTGAGGGGCAAGAGTACTGGATCGACCGGGAGGTAGGGGTGGGAGAGAGAAGAGGGGTGTTTTTGTGGACAGCTTGAAGTTTTATATAATTCTGGAAATTCTGGAAATAAAGCACATAGATGTGACTATATCAATTTTATTTGATTCACTCAACAAAAGTTTTCACTCAACAAGAGTTTTAACATCTCAAGTAGATTGATAATAAAATAGTTTTTGTTGCATTACGATTACCAATGGATAAACCAATTATTTCTGCCGTTTGGCAATTTCGGGTACTTGAACAATCATCTCAACCAGTTGAAATGTTTTATGTTTCTATCGAACGGGTCGTTTTCATTTTATTGTGCGTGCCCAGAACTAGAATACTTATTCACTTTAGTCCCGATGTTAATTATACCACACTGCTTTATCAATACAATCATACGGCCATTTATAGAATAATCATACATGTGCATAATTGAGCCTTTAGTATGTGGTTTTGTAATTGGAATATAAAATTGAAATTAAATAAGGCAGGAATTACACAATCCATAAGTATGTGAACGCTTCAAATCAAAATTGGAACTATATATGTGAACATTGAATGTGAACACTGCAAATTATAATGTGGACACTGAACAGTATTCGAATCACAAATGCAGACAGCCTTGTGTTATATCGATTTTATTGTCAGCCCTATCATAAATAAAAAAGCCGTTGAATATGAACCATGAAGATACATAGACTAGAATACTTTCCTTAAACATGTTAAAACGATACTGAATGATCATAAACGTACACTTTAGGAGCGGCAGCTTCAGACAGGATCAACTCTATGTTTCATCAAGAAATATATCTACATATTTAAGTTTACTTGGCAAACCATTTTGCCATCTCACGTAAGCGCCATGAGCAGACCTGGTCTGATATAGCGCTATAGAAATTTATTATTATTATTATTATTATTATTATTATTATTATTATTATTATTATTATTATTATTATTATTATTATTATTATTATTATTATTATCTCGCCGAAGTCATTTTCTAATAGAGTATAAAGAAGGGGGAAGATTATTGCAGTCACTCGCAGTCCTTTGAACTGTGTAATAAGGTTGTCATCATTTCTATGATTTCCCTGTTTTTTCCGTGCAGCTGTCGGTTTCATTTTAAATATTTCTTTCTTTCAATTGCTAGTTACAAATCTGGCAACTTTTTTGCATTGGTTTTATTCGGTCAATGTTGTACGTCTCCCTTGATGCCGTCTATTTTGACATCGTAAGAGAACAGTGTAATAGAAAAGTGTAATAGAACAGTTTAATAGAAAAGTGTAATAGAAAAGTGTAATAGAACAGTTTAATAGAAGAGTGTACTAGAATAGTTCTAACATTTCCTTGTAGTGAGAGCAGTGAGACATGTTATGATTTACCGTTCATATTAAAAAATGTCACACACTTACCGCAATGTATTAAAATGGGTGTTCTTCGGCGACTTCCACATACTTGTATGTTTACTCAATGATCAGGTTTATTAAATTAGTGCACAAAGCGAAACCTAATTATCAATATGTATTAGGCTTCCAAAACACGTGACGTGACAGAATGTACCTGAATTTGAAGGTGAAACATTGGAGTAATAGTAGAGGGGCCACGCTCAGAAAGATGCTTATTTTTGGAAGTTACTGGTCCCTCAAAATGCATGGTCTGGATTTAGTATATTAAGGAAGACAATGGGGTTAGTTTTGTTTTATGAAAAATACATGTTGTTCATTTAGATTTTGAGATATCAATGTTGTCATGGTTACCAAATCATTTTTATAGCATGTTGAAGAAAAATATAATTTTCTCCATAAATTATGCATATTAAACTTCCATGCATATTGAATTTACATAAGGAATCCATAACTTACTGAATTTTAAAAAAATTATGCTTCACGTGTAGCATAACAAAAATCACAAACAAATAAAAAAAATACAAAAACAAAACAAAAATTTAAAAAAAACAAATATTCGCCAATATGGGATTCATCGTATATATCTGACTTAGGTGGTGAAACATTGGAGTCAGGAAAAAATCATGAGGGATTAAAAAGTTAAATAGGGCAAAGCGGCAAAGCATTCATACATGTGCGGTGAAGACATGGTGGGCGATGATTGTTTCAAATCTCTTAAGGGCCTAACAAGTTATGAAATCAGTACATATCCATTATCTATTTTTGTTCGTTATATTTTGTGCTTTCGGCATGGAAACTAATAGTCTCACATGCAAAAGAAATAATGAAAATGGTGGATTAGTTTGTTGACATATATTCAGATATAATATAATTACTTTGTTATCAAGACCTCATGATTAAGCTTTGACCGACAACTTTTATGTGACTTTCGCATTGCAGATTATAGACCTCAAACAAGAATATACACATTTAATAAAACCAATATAATTTATTAGGGTTCATGTACATAATATTCCCTTATCAAATTTGTTAATTGAAGTTGTTTTTCTATCGATTTTTAAAAAGTAAATGTACATCGTGATTTTACAATGAATGGCATAATGGATGTTTTCTTCTATTCGTGTTTGTATCTGTGGGCCCTGAGTGTAAATTAATTATAAAATTGAACATTATAGTGTGATTTTTATATAACGATATACACCAGGTGACAGCAGTGACCCAAAACTGAGGTTGGGTGAATTCTTCGAAATAATTTTGGCGGTTTATTTACATATCATCAGTGAACTGACAGTGTCAATGAAACCAAATTCTACACATCAACAAGTTTTATGGTAAATTATTATTCTTTTGTTTGAATAATGATCTGTACAAATGATACATTTTATTATCAGCTAATCCATGTTAATTTCATAGTTATTGACAATAAGATTATAAATTGAGAAGCGTCACGTTTCTATATAAAGGTCAAGCATGTCAATTACCAATGATTATCTTGCGCAAGATTTTCTGCTCAATGGAAAAACACATCAATTTCAGTGTAAACAAGATAAAATGCTGATGTGGGAAATCATAAAAATGTTCACTTCCTGTACAAAACTGTAACTGAAAAGATTCATATACATGTATTACATCATACATGTATATACAAGATATGAATATCCAAATGTCAGTTTAAAAATATAAAATTAGAAAGATATTTGCCTTGTACCGTTTCTTTGATAGCACCAATATTTTCTTGAAATTGGAAAAGAGATGTTTGTCAAGACCATGTACATGTACTGTTAAAACAACTGTTGAAATAAATCTATGACAGTACAGTCTTTTGAAAAATCTTGTTGAATAACAGGAGGAAAGACGATAACATTGATAATGAACCAACTCCCCAATCAAATTTCCATGATACATCATGAAGATTTGTCACAATTAAGTGTTAGGGATAAATAATTCATATCAAATGATTTATTTTGAAAAAAAAATCATGCAAAGACCAATAACAACATGAGAACTAGATATTTCCCCAAAATATCACACCAAAACCGTAGCAAATAGATGTACCCAATGCCTGATGTACAACTGTGAGACACACTGCTGGTACACACCGAGGTCCAGATCACGCCTCGGTGGTGTCTGACTTGCCACTTGATATGACGTTGAACTCATTAAGAGTCAATCCCAAAATAGAGCAATGGGGTCAGGCAGGGAAATACCTTTCACCCCTGTCTCACACGTGCTCCACAACAACGTCTTCGGGAACGCAACGCTTCCTCGACCCTGAGAGAATCCGAGATAATTTCGACGTTTTCCGGCTGATAAGGCGGAGCCGTCAAGATGACGATTCCCACGGCACCTGGGTATGTCTGTATAGATAGCAAGATAGCTCAGTCGCCATAGTTGAGCAGCAATTTATATTTGAAATACACAGCCCGTTCTCATGTTGGTGGCGGGACCACGGTGTTCATTAATTGGGGTCAAGCACTTGACGCGGTGTTGTCAAATTATACAAATCCCGCATCTAAACTCAACATCGGTTTCGTGCTGCAAAATCAAGCTTGTGTGTATTTTGGACAACTCTTAATGAACCTAAAAACACACCTTCTTCGAGGTTGAAGTTCTTTTGATATTAGAAATTTGTTATTTGACGTTTGAACACGAACTACTCGAGTACATTTAGCTAAAATTAGTGAAAGAAGTGAAAGTTTGCGTTAATATTTTATCATCTTTATCAGAATAAAAACTACTCTGCATGGTGAGGCAGGGTCACAAACTACCAGATTTAAATCCCGGATCTGCTAAGAAGAGTAAGTAAAAGCAAGCATGTATACGAATAAGTAAGATATTAAAAGACCAGGTAAATATATGGAAGAAGGCCATACGATGTCTCGGTCCCTTTACACAAACCAAAGACGTGTGTTTGATGACCTCAAGATCACCTTTACTGAAAGCAATAATAAGTATGGCTCTCAGCTTTCATATAATAGTATCAACTGTTTACTTTCGCTTATTCAAAAACGGACTACATCTATGTAAACTGAATGAAGTATTCGAGGCTGAAATGTTGAAGTATTATCGGTCAATTCGATCATAAACTTTAATGAAAATTATTATACTATGACTTAAATTAAGAGGGAAACTATGAGAAAAAACCTCTGGCATAATAACAAAATAATGTTAGCAAGATTTCCCTCATTACCCTCAGGACAGTTATGCCCCCTGGGGGCCAAATCAGAATCCATGCCAAAACATCGAAAATCAATATAACTCACAAATGGTGTGCATTTTCTATATCTATTTAGAATTTTTCAGAACCTAAAATTTTCATGAACCTAAACTTTAGGATTTTTAGAATTAAGAGAATATTTTAGGATGTGTACACGCATATATATTTCTTTAAAATATTTTTAAAATCATAACAACCTAAATACTTGAAATATATGTTTCCCAACATGTCTGGCAATGAAATATATCAATAAAATATGGTGTCATGACCCCATGTTATCACAGACCGGCCAAATTTTAATTTGGGAAATTTTGCCTCAATTTGTTCGCGAACTGTTCTTCGCTCATTTGGCTTTCTTATACGTATATGTTTGTGTGAAGGGTTGTGTGAAGCAAAACGTAAATGTCCTTAGTTATATGCCCCAGACATAGTCTTTTATAATATTTTGAATTTTGACTGAAAAAAATCGGTATTGCCTACAAAGTCAGGCCATGACATTAGAGCTTGCACGATAGCTTCGAGTCCTTTATTCAATTTCCTGGCCAGTACTGGCTAGTGAGTTGTGGAATTTACTGGCCCAAGGACAAACAGGGCCTAATGGACAAGGATGCAAACTATAAGCCAAATCAGTCCTGAATCCCAACCTGAAGGAGCCCCAATGTTATCAAACCTTCACATTGGAGGTGTCTGCACTTGATCACTGGTCAGCTAAGTTTATTTGCAAAGTGTTCAACGGGTGATTGGAATTTTAGCAGAAGACTAATCTACTTTCAGATGGCACAAATGGCAAGTGTATGGTATAGCTATTTATATTTAAAGTGCTTGAACATCTCGTCTTTAATGCAGTTTTAAGGTTTTGGTTGTGAGTGTCATCTGGTGGCAGATTTTCTACAGGAACTAAGTACTCTCTTTTACGCCAAAATAGAACGTTTTCCAAAAAGTATGGGAAAACCGCTCAACAGCTGAAATTATATCTTTTTTCATTTATACTTTCCAGTCATCAAACTACACTCATCCAGGTACATTTGTAATGAAAACGAAACTTTACTATAAAATGACAAGATGGAAATTACAAAAGAGTTTGATACAGTTGATGTCTTGATATATCTTTTCAACTGAAAAAGGTGGCATAGTTGTTGATCACTACTAAAATATCTGTTTTATCACGTCAGAATGCTGGAGAGAAAATGTTCTGCAGGTTGTGTTACCAAAAAGTGCGAAAATCTGCTTCACAAAATTTTCCAAAACAATACCATAATTGAAAAACAAGCCTTTCTCTGCAGAACTAATTTGCTTGTCTTCGTTTCATACCAACTATTTTCAAAGGACGTCAAGAAGAAAATAGTATTTAATTACTTAGAATCATATACATTTGTTCACAGTTCTATTAATTCAAGTACAGCAGTGTACTCTGCATGGCGAGGTATAAATCCTGGCTCTGCTATGGAGAGTAACAGCAGTGCTAAATTGGTGATATACATTAAATTCATTAGCACATTGATTTATACCAGGATATATATTTTTACACTGTAAATGTACTACCTCTCACTGAGCTGAGGTAGTTGTGGAACCCCGACTTGCGCGAGCAGAGCTCTGGAGGCTACGTCGGTCATATTGCTCCGACCAGCCCAGCCATAAGAGAACAAGGAGGACCAAATGCCGTTTCTCTTAAACTAGAGCTGAGGCCCGTGCCTGAAGGGTTAACCCATTGTCCTTGTAAATTTGTGGCCGGGCGGGTTGCCATCTCAAGGACCCGCGACATGACAATTCAGTGAGGCAGCACTATATCTGCTACAAGTAGGTCTCATCACAAAATGACTGAAATAATGTTGAAAGTGATGTAAAACCCCAAACAAACAAACAAATAAACTACCTATCACGAGGCCCACATTTTGACTCTTTTCGACATCTACCACCAGGGTCTCTCTCTAACAAAGGAACCAAAGATACCCTTAACCTCAATATTATTGTTGGCTCTATTTATACAGTTGTAACAATATTGTCAAAAAGATTTGAGAAAATATATTGTCAAAAAGATCTGAGAAAATAAATAGAAATGATATAAGTGGATAAACTGATAAGGTCAATGTATGGACAAACATTATAATAAAGTCACTTAATTTCATGATAAGAACTAGTAAACTGTCTTGATTGATTGTTGTACAAGACAAGTTGGCTCCTCGACTAAAAAGTATCATGGATATAAAAGGTAATATTATGATTAAATTACTAGTAATGCATACCTTTAGTTTGAACAAATAGACCAATTAGCTCAGGTAACGCGTTGCTAGTAATGAAATGACATCATATGAGGACATTGCATCTCAAACAAGTTTGTATTGTTATGATATAAAATCGTTCTGTGTTTGTATATATATAATTCGACTTTTCTGAACATCTAGACCATGGGGACTATAAACAAGAGTATTGTAATGACAAAACAAAATAATAATTTGAAGAAGAAATCGCAGTAGAGTGTTCTTAAATTCTGCGCTTATCATGTGACAAGGGAATAAAATTCAACCAGGAAATGAACAGAAAGGGCAACAGGTACACCGGCAACAACGCAGAGCCTTCAAGTGCATCACGTGACTCGATGGGGCCAAGACAAAAAGTGGCACCTCTTGGAGAACAAAATCTCATGATCTTCCACCCGATAATATCCCTTTCAAACAGGATCTCTTCCAATGTAAAGCACCTTTGAGACCAAATAATCCAGACAGCCCAATGATATCTCTCCCTGGAGGCTTGGAGGGGTTTTTTGCCAAAAAAATATAAGGAATGGCGGCAATGAGAAATTCTCTTTTTTTTTTGACTGATTGTTTAGAAAAAAACAGACTATAGTGTACGTGGCAATAATTTTAACTGGACGTTTTCTCAGGGATGATATTAAATAATGTGAAATGACAAACCAGCTAATTATTTTCAGTAGACTTGAGAACATGTGTAATTGACATTTAAAAAACCATTGAGTTGGGGATCCTTCCACACATTGGCTTATGACAGATGAATGCTCATTTATAATCTCATATAAGATGGTCATCTGGTATTATATCAACGATAATCAACAATTCACTGTCCATCATCTGATGATATTGATCTCCCAATGTCAAACACAACTTTAAAAATGAAAAATCAGTGCACTTGTATGAGTACAAATTAGGATGTTGTTAGGGTGATCCTGATCCATAATTAACAATCTTAATCATTATTATTATTTAAAACTTGATGCACATTAATCGTATGAATATAGACTATTTATCACTTTAAAGCATCGGATACATAGTGCTGACCTCTGGTGAAAATTAAGTTTTATGCCGTCGTGGTGTTCTTGTTTTTTGTGTATACCCAGAAAAAGGGCGACCAGGCTGTATACGCACTTCAGGTCGGTGGTTCCTGGCTCAGCAACACACAATATGTATGTAACCGAAACCGGGATTTAATTTCCACTTTTGTAAGCCATAAAATACGAATTGTCTTCACTTTCAAACACAATTCCCAAAGGATGTAGGGATATCTTTTTGACGATATCACTCTTTACTCTTTTTAACTAAGCTTGTTCTTTATCGGCAAGGGGGTCCATATGGAAAACGTCTTTTTTCAAACAAGAAAAAATACTGTGCTGCTAAAAAAAATCGATTTTGTTTACACTTGTATTGTAGATTTTTTCATAAAAAAGTTTAAAAAAATAAAAGATACTCTTCACAACAAAAGTGTTAAAATTATATATATATATATATATTTGTACATACACACACAAACACACATATATACATTTTTATTTGAGCAAGAGCAAGCTATTAGTTCTGATAAACATCATTATATATATTGTGTCAGATGAGCTCTTTATATGGACATTTTCATAAGACCCCCTACGCACCTATTCATATACTTTACTTTGTGTTTTTTGAGGTGATTGAGAAATATTTTTTTAATTTAGGGGTATTTCACATAAATAACTTTTAGATAATTATGTTATCTTATTATACATTAACCGGGCATGCCCCAGACTTAGGCCAGAGGCTCCAAAAAGATTTGGTCATCCTCACGTTTCCATAGTAGCTTTGATACTCTGTATAGAATTCATGTTGGCGAGACAAATTAATCCACAAAGAGAAAACAACCAAAAAAACCCTCCACTCCATATTTCGAATACACAATTGTTGGAATAGTTTTTCTTTAGAATTACGTCATGCACAAGATTTGTGAGGACGTTAAAGGTATGGTGTACTCCTTTGGGACAAACTGTATATCAGACGATAAGGATGTCTATCAGACAATAAAAGTCATGTTTATACCTTTATAAGGGCAAAATATATATCAGGCAAGTAATGATTATATACCGGACGACAAGGGCAGGACGGATATCAGACGATAAAGGCCTTGTTTATACCGGACGATAAAGGCAGGATGGATATCAGACAATTAAGGCCTTGTTTATACCAGACGATAAGGGCAGGGTGGATATCAGACAATAAAGGCCTTGTTTATACCTGACGATAAGGGCAGGGTGGATATCAGACAATAAAGGCCTTGTTTATACCGGACGATAAGGGCAGGATGGATATCAGACAATGAATTCCTTGTTTATAACAGACGATAAAGGCAGGGTGAATATCAGACAATGAAGGCCCTGTTTATACCGGACGATAAGGGCAGGATGGATATCAGACAATAAAGGCCTTGTTTATACCGGACGATAAAGGCAGGGTGGATATCAGACAATAAAGGCCTTGTTTATAATAGACGATAAGGGCAGGTTGGATATCAGACGATGAAGGCCTTGTTTATACCGGACGATAAGGGCAGGATGGATATCAGACAATGAAGGCCTTGTTTATACCGGACGATAAAGGCAGGGTGGATATCAGACAATAAAGGTCTTGTTTATATCGGACGATAAGGGCAGGGTGGATATCAGACAATGAAGGCCTTGTTTATACCGGACGATAAGGGCAGGGTGGATATCAGACAATAAAGGCCTTGTTTATACCTGACGATAAGGGCAGGGTGGATATCAGACAATAAAGGCCTTGTTTATACCGGACGATAAGGGCAGGATGGATATCAGACAATGAAAGCCTTGTTTATACCGGACGATAAGGGCAGGATGGATATCAGACAATAAAGGCCTTGTTTATACCGGACGATAAAGGCAGGATGGATATCAGACAATGAATTCCTTGTTTATAACGGAAGATAAGGGCAGGATGGATATCAGACAATGAACGCCTTGTTTATACCGGACGATAAAGGCAAGGTGGATATCAGACAATAAAGGCCTTGTTTATATCGGACGATAAGGGCAGGATGGATATCAGACAATAAAGGCCTTGTTTATACCGGACGATAAGGGCAGGATGGATATCAGACGATGAAGGCCTTGTTTATACGGGACGATAAGGGCAGGATTAGGGTGTTCCAAAATATCACTTTTTCGTCATAGAGCTAAGCACATTTGGATTCCCATTCCTATTGACAACAAAATAAAGTTCTGAAAATTACAACTCTCTACATAGATGGCTTCCTTCTTGGAATTGACCATGAAAAATGGCTAAAAATACCGAAAATCGTCAATTTTCGCCTTTTTTGTCATATATTTTAGTCAACCTCTTGAATTTTATTTACATGATAAGACGTTAGCAACTGGACCAGAATATCAATATTATGTGCAGCATCAGTCTTAAAGTACCATTTGTCAATTTAGTATTTATTTATTCATATTCAAATATATGAAAAATGTACATTAATAGTCATTATCAGTACATGTTCTAGGTGCGACATGACTAAGATACAAATATAACATCTGTATTGAAATCTGGTTCAAATTTGAACACTCTGAACAACCTCTACAAAACTACAAAAATTCATCCATATTATCCAGGTGGACAGGATTCACTTTTCACAAGATTCAAGAACTATTTTGACAGACTGTATCTCAGAGACCTAGAAGTTTGGAATGGTGAAGAAGCTGACCAGTATGATGGGACTGGATGCATAACCTAGTTCCCCCACCAAACCACTGTTGTCTGCCAGTTTGCAGAGGACCTTAATGTGTCACAAGACTGGATTAGAGAGGACTACCAAAGATGAACGAGCTCCTCATAGTCTTTTTCTGTGGCACAGCTAGTATAGTCTAGCATTAGTCTAGTAGCATTTATATGTTCATTCTTATCTCACTAAATAGAATTAATAATCTGGAATTGGTCTTATGCATAGTGAAGGTTGCTATACTTTATAGTAAGTTGCATGCATATTTCTTATTAACTGAATTTAACTGTACCAATAAAGAATAATGTAATGCCATATATTTAGTTCAGAGCCATGCCAGGTTCATGGCTAAGGCCATTTACATTATGAAGATCTTTATGACAAGCCATCAGCTCCCTCCTGGTGCTCTCACCCCAAGAGAACGACATCAGGTTGCAAGAATAGCTAAGTTTTGCTTCTTTATCTATGGGAAGTACTTCTTGCAAACCATGCTACCAGCTGCAGCACCAAGACTAGACCTAGAATTCTGGGGTGATGTTCAGCAATTTCAGGTATCAACTGAATGATGGTACTCTCTTGTGATGATACAAAAAATTAGAAATTTATAGAGCACCCACTCCTGCACAATATCAGCTTATGCTAGCATTGAGCTATCCTCACTACTGCTTTGGTAGTAAATGTATTAACACTAGCTCTTTATATTAATACATGGACACTAGCTATAGTTGCCACTTGCCCTGTGTGACCAGGGAACCAGCCCCACTGAGAAAGCAGCCACTGTCACAGCCATGTTGACAGCAGGTAGACCACAGGACTTTCCACCTAGGAAACCAGAGATGAAAGAACATCTACTTCTAGATAGACAACCAGGTGATGTTCATCTCAGTCAGTTTGCTGGAGAAAGATCTTGGCTCGTGATTGAACGCTTTGATGTGCAGACTGACTGGATGCGGCTCCCTCCCCAGGATTGGATGGGAGTTCCATCATATGATAGATTCAAGAACCTAGAGGATGGATTAGAAGTGGTAAATGACCGTGCAGAAAGGTCTATTAAAGACGTGACTAAGTGTGAACTATGCGAAGAATGCAGACAGACGGTATCATGTATTGTTCATTGTAAATCACCACTGCCAGCTCCTAGATTTCCACAACTTAACAAACCACAAATGAATAATATGGATGACTTTTTGTAGTTTTGTAGAGGTTGTTCAGAGTGTTCAAATTTGAACCAAATTTCAATACAGATGTTATGGTTGTATCTTAGTCATGTAGGACCTAGAACATGTACTGATAATGACTATTAATGTACTTTTTTTCATATATTTGAATATGAATAAATAAATACTAAAAGGACAAATGGTACTTTAAGACTGATGCTGCACATAATATTGATATTCTGGTCCAGTTTCCAAAGTCTTATCATGTAAATAAATTCAAGAAGTTGACTAAAATATATGACAAAAAAGGAGAAAATTGGCGATTTGCAGTACTTTGAGCCATTTTTCAGGGTCAATTCCAAGAAGGAAGCCATCAATGGAGAGAGTTGTAATTTTCAGAACTTTATTTTGTTGTCAATAGGAATGGGAATCCAAATGTGCTTAGCTCTATGATGAAAAAGTGATATTTTGGAACACCCTAGGCAGGATGGATATAAAACAATAACGTAAGAAGAAAGGGCAATTCTCTATTCGAGACCATGGGAAGGGGTTCTTGAAAGAAAAAAATATTTGAGAGGATATTCTACATAGTAATATTGATGGCACAAACCACAAGACCCATTTACATTGCAGTATCCAGTAAATTTCTCTGTTCGAGCCTAGTTAGTGCCCGGTTAGTGCCCGGTTAGTGCCCGTCTGTGGATATAATGGCATGCGCATGCATCAGAAACAAGGTGTGGGTGGCATTCATACCTGCCGACCAGAAGTGGCAAGATCGCGCCAGCTGTGCACATGGCGGAGGTTCGGGGTACTTGCTGGGTGTGGGGAACTTTGATGATGAGGCACGATGTTGCGTTGTCCTTCCTACTTGAGCCCGGATAGCTATCAGATCAGCTGTGCCTGCAGCTGGCCACTTCCCGACCCCCAACCACGTGTGACCACTCACCATACCCAGGCCCAGGCCAGCAGATGAGTGGATATCAGACAATAAAGGCCTTGTTTATACCTGACGATAAGGGCAGGGTGGATATCAGACAATAAAGGCCTTGTTTATACCGGACGATAAGGGCAGGATGGATATCAGACAATGAATTCCTTGTTTATAACGGACGATAAAGGCAGGGTGAATATCAGACAATGAAGGCCCTGTTTATACCGGACGATAAGGGCAGGATGGATATCAGACAATAAAGGCCTTGTTTATACCGGACGATAAAGGCAGGGTGGATATCAGACAATAAAGGCCTTGTTTATAATAGACGATAAGGGCAGGTTGGATATCAGACGATGAAGGCCTTGTTTATACCGGACGATAAGGGCAGGATGGATATCAGACAATGAAGGCCTTGTTTATACCGGACGATAAAGGCAGGGTGGATATCAGACAATAAAGGTCTTGTTTATATCGGACGATAAGGGCAGGGTGGATATCAGACAATGAAGGCCTTGTTTATACCGGACGATAAGGGCAGGGTGGATATCAGACAATAAAGGCCTTGTTTATACCTGACGATAAGGGCAGGGTGGATATCAGACAATAAAGGCCTTGTTTATACCGGACGATAAGGGCAGGATGGATATCAGACAATGAAAGCCTTGTTTATACCGGACGATAAGGGCAGGATGGATATCAGACAATAAAGGCCTTGTTTATACCGGACGATAAAGGCAGGATGGATATCAGACAATGAATTCCTTGTTTATAACGGACGATAAGGGCAGGATGGATATCAGACAATGAACGCCTTGTTTATACCGGACGATAAAGGCAAGGTGGATATCAGACAATAAAGGCCTTGTTTATATCGGACGATAAGGGCAGGATGGATATCAGACAATAAAGGCCTTGTTTATACCGGACGATAAGGGCAGGATGGATATCAGACGATGAAGGCCTTGTTTATACGGGACGATAAGGGCAGGATGGATATCAGACAATAAAGGCCTTGTTTATACCGGACGATAAAGGCAGGATGGGTATCAGACAATGAATTCCTTGTTTATAACGGATGATAAGGGCAGGATGGATATCAGACAATGAAGGCCTTGTTTATACCGGACGATAAAGGCAAGGTGGATATCAGACAATAAAGGCCTTGTTTATACCGGACGATAAAGGCAAGGTGGATATCAGACAATGAAGGCCTTGTTTATATAGGACGACAAGGGCAGGATGGATATCAGACAATAAAGGCCTTGTTTATATAGGACGACAAGGGCAGGATGTATATCAAACAATGAAGGCCTTGTTTATATAGGACGACAAGGGCAGGATGGATATCAGACAATGAGGGCCTTGTTTATATAGGACGACAAGGGCAGGATGTATATCAAACAATGAAGGCCTTGCTTATATAGGACGATAAGGGCAGGGTGGATATAAAACAATAACGTAGGAGGAAAGGCAATTCTCTATTCGAGACCATGGGAAGGGGTTCTTGAAAGAAAAAAATATTTGAGAGGATATTCTACATAGTAATTAATATTGATGGCACAAACCACAAGACCCATTTACATTGCAGTATCCAGTAAATTTCTCTGTTCGAGCCTAGTTAGTGCCCGGTTAGTGCCCGGTTAGTGCCCGTCTGTGGATATAATGGCATGCGCATGCATCAGAAACAAGGTGTGGGTGGCATTCATACCTGCCGACCAGAAGTGGCAAGATCGCGCCAGCTGTGCACATGGCGGAGGTTCGGGGTACTTGCTGGGTGTGGGGAACTTTGATGATGAGGCACGATGTTGCGTTGTCCTTCCTACTTGAGCCCGGATAGCTATCAGATCAGCTGTGCCTGCAGCTGGCCACTTCCCGACCCCCAACCACGTGTGACCACT
Organism: Amphiduros pacificus; assembly: GCA_949316495.1. NCBI lineage: Eukaryota > Metazoa > Annelida > Polychaeta > Phyllodocida > Hesionidae > Amphiduros > Amphiduros pacificus. The sequence continues at coordinate 46,373,290 of OX439001.1, forward strand.
CACCATACCCAGGCCCAGGCCAGCAGATGACACTTCTTCCACACACAAGATAACAATTATAACAATAACTACTTAGATATATGCAGACACGTGGACTTCACCTGTGTGTGAAGACTCCATATGTTTCAGGCTCCTGACTTGAGTGGCCCCGTCGTCATGGTCAAAAATTAGAATCGTAGATTAAATGCCTGGGCCCCTTATTATTTATGCTTTGGGTTCGGGACTGGACTGAATAAATGCCTACTATGTGCGGTTATACGCCTCTAGTTCTTTCAAATACTTGGTAAACTCTAAATAGAATACGTTTCTATTTTTTTAAATCAAAATAAGCTGTAAATTCTATTTTTAAGTGTGTTAATGAATAAACTTGTTAATTCATTAAGGAATGTATTCCTACTCACAGCTGATTGTATAACATGAATTCAAATGCGAGCTCTTTATGAAGTTGTCTAGTTAATGAGATAACGGGGAGGGCGACGATGATAAATCGTACCTTTTCTTGACCTTCTAAGACCATTGAGCCCAAAACAAAATAAATGTTTGTGCAGCCAGGCACGTGTTGTTCCTCAAAGTATGTGAAATAAGTTTACTTTCAAAGCAATATAATTTAATGACTATTTGGGGGACGACTTTTTTTATTGGAAAAAAGGTCACTGAAGGCGCAGCGATGATTATTTTAACATCAAGTCAACTCTGATCTTACTCAACAGGTGGCACTGCCCCCGCCAGCTAATCCACTTTGACTCATGTTGTGGGAACGATTATCGCCTCACCTGGGCAAGCAGATTAAACCATATCTTTCACCTGAAGGAAGGGTTAAGGCAAGTCGTTCCTTTGTGATGAGCATATCTATTTTTTATTGTGGAATAGAGATATTTGTTCATGTAAAACCATAAAACTTTTTTGTTACCTGTGTAGCCTTCAATGTCATTGTATCTACCTGTAGGGCCTTGTGCGCACGCATTGAGTGCGCCGCTGGGGGTTGGTCATTAACCAATCAGCGCCCGCCTCGGTACAGGAGGCCTGCCTTGCCCCGAGGTTGTCGCACATGGCCGAAGTTATAACTAAACATATCTGTTGCATTTCCAGCACAGTCCGGTGTGAGAACACGACAAGGGCAGTGGATCAGTCTGAGGTGGTGTTTTACACGGGACGTACTGCAGTTATGGCCGCGTCACATTTGGTTGTTCTCTTTTGCACCACTGCTGGGCAGAATACGGAAAACTTAGGTTCGGACGAGGAGCAAATCGTTCAACTGGTCTACCTGTTGTTTGATGTCACCAATAATAAGGTAAGTTATGATACGGTGCACACCTGACAAATGGCGCCACTCTCATAACTTGCCCATTTTTTTATGAAGTCTTCTTTGTTTAATCACGGAGTTCACAACATATAATAAGTTCTGAGTTGAAGCAGTAAAAAGGTCAACCAACTGAAATTGATTTAAGAAGTTAGGATACGTCAACAAAGTTTACCTGTGCCAAATTCACGTGGCACCCTCCTTATTTGGCCCTGTGTGTTCAAAGTGTTATTTGAGGTCCCCCGTTTATAGGTCGAGTCCATAAGAAGTTTAAATACCAGCTTTGCACTACAGCTGATTAGATCTAACTTTTAACCAGAGATCGGCATCCGCATGGTCAAGAATGACCGTTTTACAAGCAATAGTGGTGTATATTTAGGAAGGTGTAAACTCGCCATGAAATTGACAATTAACATGCACAATATGGGAGTGAATTCCGATGGAGCCGGTTCACGCGTTGTGGGGGGGGGGGGGGACTTCAATGTTGAAATATCAAACTAAAACATACCAATTGCAACCTAAGTACAGAAAACACAATATACATACAGTTACCGATCGCATACCTAAAAGTACTGAAACAAGTTCTACTTCCACAAGGAGAGTTTAACAGGTTGAGTTAGGGTTGACAGTTGTGTCTCGCACACCTCATCAATTCAAGGTATGATGTTCCCCCCATCAACTTCATCTGTGAATTCAACTGTGGCATGAGACCGGTAACGAGTGCCTTATATTGGCAGAGCTCAGATCATATGAAATGCACTCACCATCTGGTGCAGAGCTTTGATACTCATACAAAATATTTTGTGGGTTGTTTTTTTGCCTTGAAATCCAATCATCTAATTAATGGGTACATGTAGGAGGAATTGCAAATTAAATACAAATATTTTAAGTGATATTTCTTTGACGGGATTGGCAAAAATAGAATACATTGTTTTGTCAATATCCGGTATATATATTAGGAATATATCATATTTAAGATTGATAATGACATTATCACTAACCATATGATGTTTATACTCCACAAAAATGAGTTATTACACTAATATAATAGATGACATAATGATAAGAGTGGCCATGACCTGTAGAATAAACAGTGAGATGACAGACTGGATCTTTAAACCCTGAAAACTTTGTCAGTGTTATGCCCATGAAAACTTTAGCACAATGAATAGGCAGATATATATATATATTTTGGATCTAGTAATGTAAAATGTAAAGCTGACATTTATATACTGCTGATTCCAGACAATGTCTGCTAAAAGCAGTTTATAGTAACTGGTCAGGATTTGAACCAGGAATCACTGGATCTCAAGGCAATTACTCTCCCAGTTGAGCTCTTTCAGTAATTTTTTAAAGTACAGTAGATCTAATAATACTATCACTCCATACATTCATTACTTAGTTTGGAAATCAAATTGATATGAATTGCCTTTTTGCTGGGATGAAATGTGGGTTCATGATCAAACAGTAATTTGTATGATTTGGGGGCTAATATCACCAGGATAAGTGTCCTGTGACATTTCATTCACTTGCCCTTTTCCCATGGTAGTTAAATAGCTTGTTTGGTGTGTTAATGTATTAACTAATTGGGTAAATTTAAATGTTTCAGGTGGTTTCCCTGCAGCATCATTATGTGCGACCAGCAACAGATGACAACTCTGAGATCGTGCTGACAGAGGAATGCAAATTACAAACACAACTCAATGAAGAGGCTGTCAAAAATGGCCATCCTCTGGAACAAGTGCTGGATGAGGTGGGTGCATCTTTATTTATCTATCTATCTATCTTTCTATCTATATATATATACACATCTATCTATATATATACATCTATATATATATATTATATATATATATATATATATATATATATATATATATATATATATATATATATATATATATATATATATATATATATATATATATACACATACATACATATATACATGCATATATACATATATACATATATACATAGTACTGTCCATATATTTCCTGAAATGCTAGAAATGTATTTCTTTATATTTGTGGAAGCCCATGGTTGTATATTTTCAATATTGATGTTGGAGAAGGAATATTGTAAAATACTGTGACAGGATAGGGGTCTGTATGCAAAATTTGTCCGAATGCTGTGAAAATGCATTGTTCTTGGACAAGCTGGGGTCTCCTTATTTGTTGTTGGCCTACCCCCATAATGCCCCTGGGATCCCTTATAATCCATTTCCGAGGCTGTCAAAAACACATTCCAGGTTGAAATGCCAAGCCCAATTAAGAGATAAACCCATTCTTTGTGTAAATAGAAACAACAATGCAGAATTACCTAACTGCTTCAATAGTGTTCAATGCATCAAAGTGAGTAAGACACACCTTTATCCTGAATATATAATTAGTGTCTTTATGATGTAGACAATTGATATTGATCAATGCACCGGTATTTGTTGATAAATGGAAAGGTTAATTAAATCTGTTCAACAAATTAAAGGATTATATCATCACATACTTCCTTATACTAATCATTGTATTAGTCCATAAAAGGAGATTTAGACCAATTCCAATAGCATTCTTTAATAATTCTGTCTCAGACTCAGTATATTATTATTGTTTAAGATTTTAACTTTTTATTGTGAAGGCACAGGCTCCCATTTGTAATTTTTTTTTGCTTTTTTTGGGGATTAGTGATTTAGTGCATTCATTATTGGCCATAAACAATGTGTATTGCTTTATAAGATTTAGTGCTTCGTGGTTTTTCATATGACGACAGAAAACAACGATTAGTTACTGATTGCCAGGAGATTATCATCAAGAATATAACATGAATAAACCTAACACTGGATAACATGAAAGAAGAAAAAATAGGATTAGGACAAATGGTATTATCATTCTTAATTAAGAGAAAATATTCCTATTATAGGAAAATAATCAAACCAAAGCAGTGTGATTATAATATTCAACACCCTCTATTCTGCTTGTGTTTCAAGAGACATCAAAACTCAGTATTATATAAAATTGCACAAACATATCTTTAATGTTCAATTTAGTCCATCAGGATAAGTTATAACTGAGCCAATGATACCATTATGCAGTAATATTTATGCGCATGCAGATATGAACTTAAACATATTTTTATAGAGATTTGAAAAGATGAGTTATTGTCCTCATTCTGGAAATTTCTGGACATATTAAGATTCCCAACAGAGTCTGTTTACTGAGTTTGGTATATCTGCATTGATTCAATCATTAACTTGCGATTCAACAAAGTTGTGATAAAAAAAAAACCTACAAATGAACCATTGGTACATTCAGTAATTTTTGGGTGGTTTCTCATGTACAAGAGTGTTTTCAGACAGACTTTTCGATATATTTATTTATGTTTTCCTATGAAGAGGTTGAAATGAGATAATTTTGGATTATGGATTACATGACAACCAGAAAACTGCACCAATAAGATAAATTCCTACATGTATTTCACTTACTTATCATATCACTGTCTTGACATATAGACATGATATGTAGATAATGCAGTGTTTACTGTACATCTATTTGTGGCCCCCATATTTGGGATGACGGGTAAGCCCTGCCAGTGTCATCACATAAGTGGACTGCATTCACAATGACCTCAGAGATTAAAAAAAATAGGCATTATTACTCCACTAGCAGAAACTTTCTTGAATAAGATATGTCATATAATACCCTGAAAGATCTGTTATTCTAGAGATGGTTTAATCCTGATATCATTGAGGAAAAGATAAACACCTTTCAGTCATTTGCAGAGGACATTATGAACTCCCATAGGGAGCCCCATGGAGTGTTGGCACTACAGGTATTTCGGCATGTCACTGTGGCCCCGCTGATTGTCCTAATATTATCCTCCGATAGACAACAGGTGAAATGTACCATGAAAGGATACGACATGCAATGGGGTCATGGTTGACAGGGTGTGCTAAATGCTGACACTGAGGCAAGGGGATGACTGCAGCTTACCAAGCTATTTTCACCCATTTATGTGACTCTTGGAGAGCACTAGATGATGTGGACCATTGACACAAACATCATCATATCAGCAGTCTAAATCTGACTTGGCTCCCTAGCAACTAGAACTTTCTCAAATTTGAGAGCCTATTTTGTAAAATGTTTTTCGAAAATTCTATATTTAGAATTGTTATTAACTTAAGGTATTAACTAAAATTTGCCCTTAAGCCAAATTTGATTAAGACAAAGAATGTATGGAAGGAAAGTCCATAAATAATCTATGATTTGTGAAGTTTACAGTAACTTAATCAAGAACAAATGTCAAGAACAAGCTATTTTGAAATAGCATACCAAGCTTTTTATGATAAAAATGATAATAAAAAGTGAAGTAGGGAAACACTGTTCTATGATAACGTACTGAACGTCTCGTGAGAAGGACCTTATATGGGTAGTGTATGACATTGTCATGTCCATAGCTCCTGACATCACCTCAGGGGAAGAAAAGCCATCTAATTTACTCAACAACTCCCCGCAAAAATACCACTGTAGTCCCATCTGTGGTATTGAAGGACTGCCTGGTACCTGGTGTTGGCCTGTCAGTGACCGGGAAATATTGCCGGTCCTGCGATTACCGGTACTAGAGGGTACTCCATAAAGCTGGGACATTGAGGCAGGGTCTCTGTGTTTGTCATTTTGGCAAGTTCCCCGCACTCTAGATGTATGGCGGCCAATCTGTGCATCACGCAATTTTTTTATGTGGTGAACCCTTCTTCAGTCAAACCCCATTACTTTGTGAGAGTACATGTTTGGATACCTTGGTCGTAAGTTATTGAGAACTTTCACATGATCTTTTCCCATTTATCTTACGGGTCAGTTGGTGTAAATATATTTATAAACACACACAGGCTTATTCAGAACTCTTATATTTTGGTTAAATAACTCAAAATTCCTTGTTTCTTACTATACATATATATGCCATTTAGAAAAGATGTTATGATCAAATTATCGAATTTTTTAGTTGGTCAATATGGTATATTTATCCTTAAATGTTATATTTTTCCTTAAATATAACCATACCATTATTTTCTTGAAAACACCCACAACAACATACCCATTGTGACTATGGCTCAATGTAGAGAGTATTTTATGTAACTCTACAGTGGACCCTGCCTGCTTTTGTTGGATCCAGTACACTTACCTGGTCAACAATAGTTCTAAAAGGTCTATTTGTGAAGTGGAGAATTGACCCCGTCATGTTAAAGGCATCAAGGTGGTGCATGGCATACACGACTAGAAAGTACAACACACTTTGTCCATGGAATATGAAAATGTTTTCTTTGGCAGGTCTTAGCAAGTCAGTGAAAATTTCGAACTGCCATTCCCATACAAATGAACACAAAAAATAATCCACTAGCAGAACATTGAGGGACTTAAAATTCTGATTGTTTTTTTGTGGGTTTTTTTGCATAAAATATTGTGTCATTCATAAAGGCCAAGAAAACATATTTGTGAAATACATAATAGTATACACATTTATGAAATTAAACTTAAAGCTGAGATGGTGAGATCACCATTTAAAATGTGAGAGAACATTTTGTGAATTAATGTCCAGCTTTAATGTTTGGTGTAGTGAGTTAAAAAGTATGATTATTACCTCAAATAGGTCCAATTTTAGTTGAGCAATGAGATAACCATTTTAATATGAGCACAGATAAGTGTAATATGGACCCCTTTCGGTTTTTAAGATCAAAATATGATAAATGGGTAGTTATATATCATCTTTAAAGTGTTTTGGCCATTTTTAATCAGAGCCTTAGAGGAAGATACTGATCATTGTTGAAAGTAGTGATTACCACTTAAAATTTATACATAAATACAAGTACAATCTCTAACTTTATGAGAGAGGGATCATAACAGTTTTCTTTTTATTTGAGTTAGAGCAAGCTATTAGTTCTGATAAACATCAATTTCTGATTTATACCATTAATAATAATATTATATATATATATATTTATATATTATTCTTATGATATATTATTATTATTTATATATATGATAGAAAAGATGACTACATATCCTTGCCAAAACATAATTTCAAAGGTATCAATTCTACAAGTATCATTCATTTTATGAATATCATTTCTATCTTTAATCTTAAATAAATCTTAATAGAATCCCTTCTGAAGAGTTTTTATATTTATATATGAAATGACTATAATTATTCTTCACAGACTTATCTCTTTTCAATTTTGTCAAACTTGCCTGCATTTCTACAATGGCTACAATCCAACAAGATGTTTGAAGTGTGTGATATTATTCATCACTTTTCGAGACAGAAGCCCAGTCAAAAAATAGAGTGCATAATTTTTTTTATGACCTTGTATCGTGAGAAAGCACAATATATTGAAAGAACATGTAAAGATGAACATTCCCTGAAGCAGAACCTCTGGACATGGTCCACTTGGCATTTTTGAAAACCCTCTGAGAAAGTTGTGATCATTGCCCGAGTCATTTTGCTCGGTTGCATTGGTATACGTGTCACAGAATAATTGCGGGACAGTTACTTTGAAACACTAGACATTTTACCCCGAAAGAATATATCAGAACAAAAGGGTTTAGAGATTTGTAATTTCACAGGCAGAACCCAAGTATTTACTTCTCTTGTCATTGGCTTGTATTCATCTTAATAGTTTGCTCCTATGACCATGCTTATATCAGTATTCACAAGTGAACCAATCAGTTATATATAAAAATTGTCAAAAGTTAAAAATATGTGATTTTTTTTAAGTAGGAGAATTATGGTCACATTTACTGTTTTTGTGCATTGGAATGTGATATGTTTTAAATTTGCAAAGCCCTATCTGGACATGCTCAGTGGACACATAAAATACTCAGCATAGCCAGTGCATGTCAAGGCTGTTCCCATAACTCTTAGGGAATGACTCATGAAGCTCAACTAGCCTTGTTAAGTTTTACCTTGATAACCTTAAAATTGAATAATTAGTAAAATTTAGTTATGCATATATATTTAAATAACATGTGAAATAGAAGAGTAAAAAAAATTATGAAATATTAGTTGAAAATCCACTCCTGCTGTGACATTTTTTATTCTTTCCTGGAAAAACCATATTAGATCAAAAGTACAAAATAACCTCTGATTTCAAGGGTAAAGAAGAAAATAGATAAGAATTAATGTGTGAATATGTCAATTATTTTTTCCATTGCACTTCAAACACTTATGCTATTGATAAAATGATAAACACCATCAACTGTCTAAATGGGAAAAAGCCCTTTTATGAATGCTGAAATAACCAAACTGTATGCAAAATATTAGTTAAAGTTTGTATATTAATTAATGTTTTAATTGTTTCAGTTGGACCGTTTTTTGAGCTCCAAAGAAGTTCATCCTGACCACGGAGGAAAACCCTTTTGCTTTGTGACAGATGGTCAGCTACACTTACGACTCTGTATTCACCCAGAAACTACAAACAAAAATATACCTGTTGCCAACTATTTCAACCGATTTTTTGATCTCAGGAAAGAGTTCAAGAAGTATTACAAGACTAACAACATCAACTGTGTCAAAGACATGCTTGATTGTATCCTTTTCAAAGAGAGTCTGCTATATTTGAATTTCCGTAAACATGTCAGTAAAGATTGTCATTATGACAAGTTAAAAGAAAGCAAGAACCACTGAAAAGACAACTCAAGTGATTTTTTTTTCAAATTAATCATATAATATTAAAAGACAATGGTTTTATGCTTTTTGCTTTCGGACATACTTCCATGTGACCTGTTGCTATAATTGCATTTAAAAGATTCACACAAGTGTATATGTGTGTGATCATCAGTTATCATAATGACAAGGTCAGGGTGGGTGTCATAATGACATGATTGGGGTGGGTGTCATAATGACATGATTGGGGTGGGTGGTATAATGACATGGGGTGGGTGTCATAATAACAAGGTCAAAGTAGTGTGCCAGGGTGGGTGTCATAATGACAAGGTCAGAGTATTATGTTAGGGTGGGTGTCATAATGACAAGGTCAGAGTAGTGTGTCAAGGTGGGTGTCATAATGACAAGGTCAGAGTAGTATGTTAGGGTGGGTGTCATAATGACAAGGTCAGAGTAGTGTGTCAGGGTGGGTGTCAGATGATAATCACAATGACAAGGTCAATAATGGCAAATAAGCAGAACTTGTGAGTCAATGAGTGTGTGAGGGTGTTACCATAAGACACAAAAATAATATTTACTCTCCTGTGTTTGTCTACCAAGACTATACAGTTCCAACCCTATGCATGCCGTAGTGTTGAAACAAACCTGAGATAAGGGGATGTTGGTCAACATTGGACCACACCCAGCCTTGACCTGACCTGGGTCAACCATGCTAAGGCAGTCATTCACAGTTCGTGAACACCACTTTCAACAGAACTGTTAAGTCTGCATGTAAATTAAGATACATTGCTTACACAATTCCTGTTGAAATATATAGTTGTAATTTTCATTGTTTCTAGGGATATTACATACTCATTATGAAGCTGAAATTCCTTCTCATTTTTAGAATGAAAACATTGTCCACAACTTTGCATTAAGAGCTTTACTCATTACTTTCCTAGTTTGGATCTGAGGTTTAATCAGGATACTGTGGTATATATTTGCTTACGTACAATTGTGCTGTGAACCAAATACAGACCACATCTCATCAGCGGAGACTATATTTCATTGGCCACTCCTTACAAACTATACGATTATATGACATGTAATCATGTACATTATGATATTGAAATATATGTGACAATATAGTGGCAATTTAGCAGGATTGTCTTAAAACTAGTGTGCACCTATAATTCTTCATAAAGCTAGCAAAAAAATGTAAAGGGAAACATATACATAGGGAGAAACATGATAGTTCCATTTAAATTATTATATTTTCAAGCAGTGAATAAAGTCCTTGAGTGCACAACACTTTATGAAGTGGAACATTTTTCTTGTTCAGGGATCTCATAGATAGTGTCATCCATCAACATGATCAGATCATTCAACAGGTTTATTGTACAGAATTGGGCCAGACTACAACCATTTAGTATTCACTGACTCGACTGAACTCTTGACTTTGCTGGAGCAGTTATTGATTAAAACGAATTTATTGGTTTTTCATATTTATACAGCTGTTTTAATGATTAAACATAAGCCCATGAAATGTAAGACCATGTGGTTATAATGTAGATTTCAATTTTAGTCAATTTAGAATTGATTGAAGTCAGCAACAGATGTTTTTTTCATATTATTAGCCATGACTGACCTGAACATGTAGCATCTTTAATCTTCACAAAATCTAGCACATGGAAACCATTGATTTTTATACTAATTTTGAGTGTGGTAGCTTAATGTATAGACTATATGAGAAGAGGTATGTTTGTCTGGGCACAGCTGTGGATGAGAATGCTATTTGTCCTACTGACAGCTGTGCAGAGCAACGTGGACACAGTTGCAGAGACGGGGCCCAACTTTGCATGCTACGGATTACTAAGTGACACTGGCTAGTCTCGTGGCATAAATAGCTGCATGCAGCATCCTTCACACACTCTCATTATCCACACCAAGTGTGCATACATAGTTGTGGATCCAACTGTTGCACACATTATGAATGTTTCACAATGCAGCCTCCCCAAGATATGCAAAGTGTCTGACCTAATAGCAAACACCAGCATCATAGTCTGTCCAACTTGCCACGTGCCTTTGTGCTTCAATTTTTGTCCGCAGTCAAATTTGTTTAGGTGCTAATCTTATAGGTAAATGAAAAGGGAAGGTTGTGGTGTAGTTTGTGTTTATCAATAACCTCCTATTCTTGTTAATCATTAGCATTTAAGGTTAGTTTGCAAATAGTTTGATTGTTAGAAAGTGAAAAGTAAGTGGGAGGACAAACAAGAGGAAATAGTTAAGCTGAAGCTTTGACAGAGTTGAATATAATCTGTGAACTGATTAACATGATAAATGGTGATCAGGGTTCAAGTGCTGTCTGCGCTCTGCAGTAGCTTCTTATCTCAACCTTCGTGCCGTTCATTCACATTAACATGGCCAAAATATTAGCAGTGAAAACTTTATGAATCCAACAAATCAGGAATGTTTGATTGAAATTGCCAGTCTGGAGAAACATGCTTTGGAGATATGATATATCATAAAATTGTTTAATAGATTTTCACTCTTGTTTTTATATCACTTCCCATAGCCCTTTTCTAGACATGCTTAAGGCAGAGTTGACATATGTGGATGAAGTCTTCTCCCTTATCAGGTAGCACTGTACAGTTGATCATCCATTACTGACCAGATATACACAAGGGACAGTCATTAAAATTGGCCATATTGATTGGCTCTCTTCAAGGCAAAGTATATATAGAGACAGGGAGAAAAAGATAGAGAGGCCCTTGTTACCCACGTTGCTAAGTACTGTCTGTTATTGCCTTAAGACAAGGGGCACTTTGTTCTCTTCCACATGTTGCAGCTGTTCTTGGGGGTTTAGGCAGAATTCAAGGTGTTAGCCCTTCTTGATGCGTTGGTAGACTCCAAACAGCAAGATGTTTGTAAGATAGTGTGTTACTGTTCAACATCTGCTTGTTTTCAAGCAAATCAAATGCTAATACTTACAGTTGGATATTTATCTATTTTTTATTTATTTAAATATACATCATACATTATGTGTTCCAACTCTCTTACCTGTATCTTTCACAATATCAGACATATATGAATACTGCCATGGTTTATAAGAATTCATGACACTGTGAAGCTGGCTCTACATGCAAGACAGAACACTTATACCAAACCCTCTTTTGTGTGTTGAAAAATAACTTGAAACATCCAATGGAGTTGGCTATGTCAGTGTTCCTTATATTATACATGTACAAAAAAATATTTTTATAAATTTCTAAAGCATATGATTCTGATTTATAACAAGGGAAAATTGGTTATTATATTAATGTATATATGAGTGCTTTTTTTCCTCACAAGAGACTCACAAAATAGAGAAAAGTAACCAACGATAATTCTTTTTCTTTTCTGTAAAATAGTTCTTATTTTAGGCCCACTTGACAAGATTTAAGTACATGTTGCAATTTGATTAAATGCAGTCCATTCTGGCATTGTGTGTTAAGTAACTGGAGTCCCAATTAGTTTGCTTTTGAGATTGTCAAGTGTTTTTATGTATTTTGTGCGGCCCATACCACCAAGCCAATTACAACACAGCTTTTGCTATGACAGCAACTTGCAATAGAGAATATTGCCTTTTAAAATACCACCTAATAATGCTAATGCCATATCTCAATAGACCTCCAAGTCCATAGCACGGCCAGCCAAAAGCAAGGGATATCAACATAATAGAGCATTTGATTCAGTTGAAGCATTCCAAGAAATGAAATACCATAATGATATAGTAGTACTATAAAGGTTAAGTAAACCATTGAACCATGTTAAGAGATTGTTAAAATGAATACATCAATATGACCAGTTGGAACAGGAGTGTGGCTCAAATGGCCAGATCCACTCACGAGATTAAAGCTATGCTTATTGTGGTGCTTACATTTGCATTGATGTTACAATATGATTGATGTAATACAGCAATAATGCATATCCTAAGAGGCTCATTACTTTCTGATTAAACCATCTCCAATATTGCATAAATTTCTCTTGCTCAACCAGCCATATATTTTCAGTCTTTCCTGGTGACAATTGGAAATTTCTTTGCATTATGACAGGTCTGAAAAGGTCTTAAAATGTAATTAATGTCTGTTGTCATGCTGATTTTTAATTTAATATGTTTGTGAGAAGGATATTAACATGGTAACAAATCATTGATTGGACACTTGGCAATAGACAAAATATCCTTATTGAAAAAAATGCCTAATTGAATCATATAATTTCAAGTTCACATTTCTTGTCTCTCAAATTTGAATGCACTGCTTTTATTGGCAGAGGGTATATTGCAATACAGTTTGCAATTTCTTTTTGGTTATCCAATCATATTGCAAACATTGATCCCTCAGATCTCATCAAATGACATTGATATATTAAAAAAACAAACTCACAAGATCAGTTAGATTCACCCCTATGACAAATAGCGGGGTTGTCACGGGCTGTGGCAAGAAAGGAAGCTCAATCTCGTGTCAACATGAAGGTTAGAATATAAAGTACTGGAATGCCAGTCAGTGTTAGTGTTGGCCTCAGGTTTAAAGAAAGGAGACATTTTGCATGTTAACTATCCATCATCATCCACGATTTCTTGCCAAAGTTCCTGTTTCTCTGCACCAGCTAGATTCTAAACAGGGCAAAGATAACACCAATGGCAATACATTATAATCAGTCAGCCAAATGTCTCAAAATATGTTAGTCAAGAAGAATAGAGTATATGTCCAAATGGACGATTTAATTCAACAAAATCAACAAGCAAGACTACCAGTTCATAGACTTTGATATGGATGGTGACATTGCTGTGACAATTTATGCTGATAGTAGTTTTGTAAAATCTTAACTGATTTGACTTTGTTATAAGGATAACTTTTGTGCCAAACCAATGGATTCTAATTTATTCCAGGAGTGGGATAAATGATACTTTTTCGATAATTGACATGAGTCCTCAAGTAAACTCTTTTTCTATGTGCATGATATTGTCACATTGATGTGAAGATTTGGTTGTTCTTTGTGTGATTTACCCTTGACCATACATTAAGATCTCGGCCTGGAAGGGGACCAGTCTGTTGAATTTGGAGTCCGACAATGCCAGGAGATGGCCAGTATTATACACAGACTTATCAATGATGGTATGTATGCTTGCCTTTTATAAATATATCATTTCTAATTAACACATCAAAGTTAGATATATGTGTTTATATATTTACTGATTGGAAGCAAGTTGCTTTAATTTGATATAATAATTCAGATTAACTTGAGTGAACATGCTTAAAAAATGTTGCATCAGTGTGCCACAGACAACACAAACGTGAAAACTGGCAATAACATATTTGGCAGTAGAGCCAGCATTAATCGTGTCATAATTTACCCACACCTTAACTACTACTATAAGTAGAACCGGCAGGCACCCAACATATGCTGTCCTAAGGTGATGTATTTTGTTAATGGTTTACATTTTAGAGCTTTCAAATGGTTTATAGGGTTAAATCTCTAGTGATTAGTGCCAACTATAGATTGGATGAGATGGTTAAAAGTTGTCAACAAATGAATGACATATATATATGCCACGTCACCCACCGAAATGTGAAAGCAGCACCTTGTAACTGATATGATAGCCCATAAAATGTGTAATGACCTTTCACGGCTATTGACAGTCTTAATGCCTGCCATGTTGGAAACAAGGTTCTAGTTAACATCACTCATATTTTTGACAATGCAGAATCCCACAAAAACTGATATATGTATGAAATAGAGATCCATTTGTCGACATATGAAATAGAGACCGAGCTACATGTCTGTTTGAAATAGAGACCCATCTGTATATTCTTATGAAGTGGGGACCCATCTGTATTTCTGTGTGAAGTAGAGACCCATCTGCATCATTTAATGAAATAGAGACCCATATGTTTCTCCTTATGATATAAAGAACCATATGCTTCTCCGTACCTACTTGATAGTCTCTTCCCAAATTGATATTAAACTATCTACCTCTATATTTCAAAGAGACCCATCTGTATTTCCATCTTATTCAGTTTCCTTGCCTAGACTATGACCAGTCCATGTGTTATTTTGGGTCTCATCCGTTACAGATTTGTATCATCAATGATATTTTGAAACCTGAAAATTTATTGATTTGGATTCCAAATTTAATCATAAGTACTTTGTCAGTAAACACTTCACATTTCTGGTATTTATCATCATAACCAAAATTATTTGTGGCTTTTACTGATAGAATGGAAAGAATAGTTCCACACAAAATCTGGATAATTATTGATATCTTATTTTGTGACACATACAATGTACCCCCAGGATGACTTAATTGTGACACCTCAACACTGACCAGTGTCTCTTCTGCTTGAACAATGGCTGAAGTGAAGACAAAAATAACTATTAAAGGGGATGAACTTGTCTCTTGGCAAATGGACTATTTTTAGACAAACAGTTCTGTATGCTTTCTATATTCATATGTTTTGAACTAGAAAACCCCAAATATTGCATAAACCTAATAAATATGCTCTTAAATTTTATATACATAAGGGATTAATCAATTTGAATGAAGCCCTTATAGACTGCAATGGCAAATTTGCAAGTATTTGACCACAGTTAGCAGCAGTATGGTATGCTTGGTTGATTTAGTTCAGTAAGTATATTAAGCCCATGTAGCACTTAAATAGTCCTCATTGGATGTATAAAAATGTGCCGAATAACATACTAAATATATCCCCACAAGTTTGCCGCCCCATAATACAGCAGATTATGAAATCTTGATTGGATTGGATACATTTATTGGCTCTCAGTTTCTTTTGTTATTTGTATAATATATGGTTAGTGTGCCGGGGACAAAGATCCCGCTGATTTGGTCTGTTAAGGCCTGCCATTGTCTTGACTGCTTGATAGATAGGGGTTGGATCATTCAGCCATATTTGGTATCTACAGAGGGAACATAAATCCTGATCCAATAAACCTTTTCTTCTTATTATAATTATATTGTGTTGCCCAAATTTGTTATATAATTACTTTTGAATGCGGTCTACAAAATATAAATATAGTATTATAAACCTATATTTTTTTTATTTTCTTCTATCAGGTATAAGTGAAATCAGTTTGCCAAAAAATTAAGGAATTCTGTTGTATACAGTCTCATAGTTTGTCTTGGTTTCTTTTT
This sequence comes from Amphiduros pacificus, assembly GCA_949316495.1. Taxonomy (NCBI): domain Eukaryota; kingdom Metazoa; phylum Annelida; class Polychaeta; order Phyllodocida; family Hesionidae; genus Amphiduros; species Amphiduros pacificus. The sequence goes on from OX439001.1 coordinate 46,389,408, forward strand.
TTTTACAGGTCATGAATTCACGGAACCTGAACAAGTCAAAGACAGATTAGAACCAGGAATATGGTAAGTAGAACATGACTGGATCACTATTGTTCTCCTTATATGACACTTCCTCTCTCTCTCTGTGATGCTTTGTTAGGGACTGCTCACTATGATTTGAATAATCACCAAACAGAAATGATTATCTGTGCTCTGCAGCTGTTACCGTAGAAACAAACCAGATCAATGATTTATGCAAATTCAGTGTAACACGTGTCACCTTTGATGTTTCCATTGACGGCTTGAATTTCCTCTATTGTACACAGTGGACTTTTAAAGATTGAAACAATATTTATCTCTGCATATATATGTTGTTTAAGGATATTTGATCAAATACTTGATAAAAATATTTAAAAATATATAAAAAAAATGTTAGCATACATTTTATATATCATAATGTATTTGGTCAATGTATTTGATAAGTATTAGATATATTCTTCAGTTTAAAGTTTGAATGGAAGGGCAGAAATAGTCCAATAGGAATATATTATCCTGAGTAAGGATAAAGGTCTGAGTAAGAATCCTAATAATAACGTCAAAAATAATACACAGACGATGTTGCAGACTGATATATTAAAAGATAGCACCAGCATATGAGTGTGACAATGGATGATTGTGGTGTAATTGTACAGCACCTGCATCCCACGACTACCTAGGATACCTGGCTAAATCACCTAAAACTGCCCATCACCTACAGCTGATGGTGGCCTACATTCACCAAATGGCCTTTGTTATAGTCTTTATAGCTGACAAATTATGGCCGGCGATGTCTCCCTGTTATATTACGTTTGTGATAGTGCTGTACGGTCAAAATTATCACAGCAATAAAGACATCAACTTGTCAATAACCAAGATTATTATATATTCTGAGAAATTTCTTTTATCATGTGGCCTGAAATGTGATATTCTAGGTAACACAACAGAATAAATCTGGAAATAGATATATTTCTCAGGATATTATTTTCCATGAATGAGACATGAAGTGAATTTTATGTGCCTTGTGGATAAACTTTATTAAAAAAGAAATAAAATAAAAAGTTAGAGAAATGTGACCTCCAGAAAATGTCTGTATCAGTCTCCACCACTCATGAACAAAATAGGTTTACTTTTTGTATTTTTTGGTCTTATCTAAACTCAAAAAAAGAGAAATGTTCCTTATATGCTTGAATTTTGTTAATGTGAATCGATATTAATAATGTTAATGTTTTTATCTATTTTCAGTACAAAAGGAGACTTTGTAGATGATGATACAGTTATACGAGCACGTGGACTGCCCTGGCAATCATCAGATCAGGATATTGCTAGATTCTTCAGGGGATTGAATGTGGCAAAGTGAGTTCAACTGAAACATAAAATATACAGTGTTAAAAAGGCTTTTCGTCTGAAGTTTGTATAGAACAGGTTTAACTGACTTTTAAAGCAACTCCTCGGGCCATGGTTTGAACATTCCCATGAAATATAGGACAGAGATGTAATATATTAGTGTAGCCTGCTGAGAATAAGTCCTGTTGGTGCCAATAGTGGTGACAATGGCCCAAAGACATTGACAGCCAATAGAATTTGGCATGACTGGGAGGCCATGTGACGTCACTTATGCATAGCCTACAGACTCACTCACTCACCCCTTGGCAGAATTTTAGATGTTATACATGAATTGTTTTGTGAAAAGAGAATAAAGTTCTCTCAAATTAGGCACTGTGATAGACATTCAGGAATAATCCTGCAGTCTGGTTGTGTTGGTTAGCTTCTCTAGCTATATAACACAGGTAATTAATTGGTTCGATGCCATATGATATGATAGTTGTGAGAGACCGGTATCTTCACCTACCGTGTATAAATTGAATTAGTCTGAATTTTTTTTAAAGATATGACACAGTGTGGAATGTATGATGTTAAATGAATAAGTGCTTTTCCACCATATATAAGTTTTGTTCAGAATATTAAATAGCAGTATGGGAGTTTTTTTGTGTTTTTTTTTGGCTGTCCCCCACCCATCATTATTCTCTGCTCAAATATACATAACCTGATCTGAAAATATTCGTCTGGTAATTGTGTTCTCTCTCTCACAGATAGCATTATCTTATACCACTGCATACATTCTGTTCAATCCTAACCAAACTATAATAACACAGAAACAAACCTTTCTTGTGTGAATGTAAATAAAGAGTTAATTTGTTTGGAAATGAAGGCAGGATCCTCTGATATGGGCAGCCATATTTTGAGCATTTTTGCACACAATATTTAAAAATTGTATTGAAGTGTATTGAAATCTTATTTTTGATCTGGTTTTTTTTCTCCTAGGGGTGGAGTGGCATTATGTTTAAGTCAGCAGGGTCGTCGTAATGGAGAGGCTCTTATCAGATTTGAGAGCAAAGAACATAGAGATCTGGCTTTAAGAAAACACAAACACCATCTTGGTCAACGCTACATCGAGGTGTACAAAGCCACTGGCAAGGACTTTCTAAATGTGGCAGGAGGTAGGTTATCTGTAACTCATTCTTGTCTCTTGAGAACTACATGTACCCCACTTGGCATTGATATATATCTATATATATATTGTACAGGTTGTCTTTTGTGATTAATTTTAACAGTACTGACAATATTATTTATTGATTGTATTAATTACTAGAACATCTATGGTGTAAAGAAGCTCATAAAGAAATGCATGATTAGATGCACACAATGAGAAATAAACATTTGTGTGTTTTGTTTGTTTGCAAACATATTCAAGTGCACTTGTATTTGTCAAAGAGGAACGGAGAAGACCTTTTGTAAAAGAAATGACAAGACCAGGGACGATTGTTGTATGCATAGAAAGAAAAAGAGGCATGCTATACCGAATGCTCGCTGCTCATGCTAATAGGGGCGATGGTGGGTCCCACAATATATATTATAGTGTTGATATTTGTCAACAAACACTACTACAGGTGTCCGCAGAAAGGATAGCCTCACATATATTGGGGCAGAAGCATGAAAGTCAAATATTGGCTTCTCGTTTTACTAGACGTAATGACATATTTAAAGAGAGAGGTGTAGAATGTTAGCTGTCAGGCCAGTCTTGGTACAGACGGTGATGGCAGAGGTACTACTTCTACTTGAGGTTCTCTCCATGCGAGCACACGCATAGATAGACTCCAGTCGCCACAGCAGAACTCTAGTTTATCCTCTGTAGCTTCACACAAATTCCAAATAAATCATCATAATAATGCTCATCAAAAGAAGAAGATATGGTAAGTTTTTGCAGTGGGCTATGAGTGCTGGTGTGTTAGTGATATAACATTATTTGATTTAGAATATATGATTTGTTTGAAAAGATTTTACATTGAACCTGTGGGGAAGAACTTCTCTTCAGTTTAGCCGTCAATGTGGATGATTGAATGTTTCAACACTTCAATGTTCAATCAAGCTTATTAAGGAGGAATTGCCCAATATATAAAAACACATATTGAATACGGATGTTTGGGTTTCAGGTAGCAGTACTGAGGCGCAGGCCTTCCTGTCCCGACACAATGGAAACGGAGGACAGGTTATTGTACGAATGCGGGGACTGCCCTATACCTGCACACCAGAGCAAGTGGTATGTACAATGCACAAAAAAAACTAAGTGTGATAAGATAGCTTCTTAAGTTAAATAAATTAGAATACGTCCATATTGTACTTCCTTGCAACATAAAAATATGCTAAATTGTTAAAGACGCTCCCAAAAATAATTGTGTAAATTACCATAGCAGTGGCATGAACTATATGTCATTTATCTTAGTCAGTTTATCGAGATATGCAAATTCTCACAATTAAGTCGCAAATGTCACATTCCCTGTGGCAATTAGGCCTGGTAACGAGTTGGCAGTGATGGACAATATTATTCTCATATTATGTCTACAGCTACATGGTGTATCCAGGGAAGCTGTAATTTCTGAATTATTACATCTATAAAACAATTCCCTGAGGCTGATGCATTTGCTATAAAGTCAACACCTGTTTGACCTAAAACTTTGCACACAAATTTAAATTCCAACATAGCCATTTTGAAGATTGCCTTATTAATATTGCTTTTCTGTGTTATTTTTAATTGTTATAATTTACCAAAGCTATTTAAGGCTATTAAGGTATTGTTATACATGTGTACTTGCCTCTTTTACCTTAATGTATAGTCCCTGAAACTGGACATATGAAAATGTTATCTTATGGACAAAAAAAAGGCATTTAGCTGTAATGCTACACCTATTTACAGGCACAACACTTTCAGTATGGTAACAACACTAGCCTTTTGAAAGCCATGGAGAAACAATACGAGGCTGTAAGATGACAGTCACGTGGTAAGTCAACACCAAACAAGTGGCACGTGGCGTTGGACTTGGAATTGCGGCCTATTGTATTAACTCCTGACTTTGTTAGGTGATTGACTATTGATGGTGTATGTGAACACAGGGTCATCATTGAACACTGCTACACATCGGCTGTGGGGGTTCAAGCCTGAACCAATGGCTACTGCACCATACAGGGGCCTTTATAGACATTTATAATATGCCAAGGTGGACTTCCATAATACATGAAAACAGACTTTCCCTCTTGAGGGCTGACAGTCTAGGGCCAGTCAATTAGGGACTTACCAAATAATAAATCTATGGTTGGGTGTGTGCTGGAAACTGGGAACCAAGTTTGACTGCTTTAACAATTTACTGGATTTGGTGGTTTGTTCTATTGGGACCATAATAATATTGCTTGCGTGATCGGGTTTTAGATAAGATAATTACCGTTTGTTTCCACCAGGGAGCGGTTGACGCTTGTGGTGAAGGCTTGGACCCGAGCTTGTTGTTATCCTTGCAGCCCATGTGGTGGCGCTACCTGTCCTGACCATGGCAGTCTGGCCAACCACCACTTAGGATGCAGGGATGTCTTAAGGATATCCTTTGGCAGACATTTCCGGTCAGCCACCCTGAGGGAGGGTGTCAGCATCGACAAGTGGAACAACAACACGAAAACCTTGACTGCATTCTAAAATGAAATGAAATGAAATGAATAAAACCCCTCTTATGGTATCTAACACTAAATGGTGAACAAGAGTGGTGGCTAGAACCTAGCATAAAGCGTACTAGTGGTGTGTGTGACAGTATCCTATGTATTTCTTGCAGCTTGAGTTCTTTCGGTCGGGTGATCATTCGGTGGAAGTCCTGGATGGGGATGATGGCATACTGTTTGTGCACCAGGCAGATGGTCGGGCAACTGGTGATGCCTTTGTGCTATTTGCCACTGAGGACGAAGCCAATAAAGCCCTGTCTAAGCACAGGGAATGCATCGGCTCTAGATACATAGAACTCTTCAAAAGCACTACGGCCGAGGTGCAGCAGGTACTAATAATGGCTTACCCTAACAATGTAGACTCTTCTTCCAGTGATTTTAACAAGTTATGTATTCTGGCTGGTCCAAATATGGAAGGATACAGCAGTTGACAATAACCTGGTCGATAGCATTAGTTGATATGTACAATTATGCCAGCATCTTTAGCATTCCAAATCTTATTTCTGGTTAAGGTATAAATGATAATTTGCACCAACAGACAAGTGTTTTGTTGCATTTTCATTTTCATTCCAATCAAGTTAAATGAACATGCAAAAACCTAAGTTAAATGAACATGCAAAAACCTTTGAAATGCAGGGTGTTTGTGGCCTCTTGAAGATATATTTTCCCTGCATTACCCTACTGACAACCAGAAATAAGATATTTTTTTTTTTCTGGCAATATAGTGGAAAAATTAGAGTGTGTAGTTACTTTGGGAATATCTAACAGTATATTATGGTGTGATGGTTAAAGATAAATTTTGTTTTAACTGCTTGAAGTGACATGGGAAAAATCTATTGATAAGCATCCTAGGTATGTGACACAGAGGGCAGGCTGTACATTGCTCTATATCATCTGATAAATCATTTCATTAATTTGATGTAAATTATATGAATACCAAATAAATTATTCACTGGGGTGCTTATCATTAAAAGAAAATTTGTCTCTTCAGATGGTAAAGTTTGGACTGATTAGAAGTAATTATACCATCTGCATAAAATGTTACTGGCTAATTTATAGCAGTATCAGAATGGCAAATGGCATGTTCAGTATTTGTATATGTGTATACATCTTATTAACTAGGTGCTCAATAGGAGTATGGATCCCCGTAACCCGGCTGAGGCTGAGCCCCAGCTTCCCCCTCTCATCCAGCAGTTGCCCCAGCAACAGATAGCCTTCCCCCAGCAGTTCATCACCAGCGGCACACATAAAGACTGCATCCGGCTGCGCGGCTTGCCCTATGAGGCCAGCGTAACAGACATTCTAACATTCCTCGGAGAACATGCCAGAAATATCATCTTCCAAGGCGTTCACATGGTCTACAATGCACAGGTATTCACATATAGACCTCTTGAAGATATATATTGTCTGCATTACCCTACCGACAACCAGAAACAAATTATTATTTTTTCCTTTCCAATTTTGTGGAGTTTCAAGAATTATAAAGTAGTGACACATGCAAAAGCTTAAACTGAGTTCTGTTTTGATTTTAGGGTACACCCTCTGGTGAAGCTTTCATACAGATGGATTCTGAACCCTCTGCAGAAATTGCAGCCCTCAGCAAGCACAAGAAGTTCATGTTTATCGGGAATAAGAAGCGCTATATTGAGGTTATTCAATGTTCAGGGGAGGACATGAACATGGTCCTCACCAACGGTATCTCCCCTGTCCCAGGTGGGGTACCTGGGGTACCAGGCGTACCTGGGGTACCTGCCCCTACAGTCATACCTCCGCCCCAGGCAGCAGTCATCCAGCAGAGACCCCCTCTAGTCTCCCCAGGTAATCCACATTCCACTAAGGAAAACTTATCCAGCATTTATGATAAAAAAATGTTTTTTTTAATATGATAATTGAAGGATACTAAATACCTTATATATATATATATATGAGCATGTTGTTTTGTCAGGACCTTATCACTTACCAGCTTTGTTATTCCACAGGTGGTACAATGATGCCTCATGGACACATCAACGGGATGTATCCCTATGGTCAAGCACCAGCGGGCACTCTTCCGGGAACGATAGCCGCCATGCCGCCGCCAACCAGCGCTGCCCACGCGGCACTTGCTCAGATCCAGGCCATGCAGGCTGCTCAAGCTGCTCAGGTAGCAACTCTGCAGCCACAGCCTGGACTCACACATATCCCCCAGAGACCCTCCCCCTACTCCCCGTACCAACCCCTCCTCTACTGGTACCCCAGCCCCCCTGTGTCACCCCAGAGTGCTTACTACGTCCAGGCCTGCCCGACCACCATCGTCATGAAGGGACTGCCATTTAATGTCTCACTACCAGATCTTCTTGCCTTCTTTGAGGGAATATATGAGGTAAGCCTCTCTAACCCATATGAGATCAAAAGAGAATTCATTCAAATTTAACTGTTTGGAATATTCTGGAATTTTATATACCTATATGTTCTATGAAGCTTTAAAACATTATCCAGATGAAAGAAAAATGTTTGTATGTTTGCAAGTTCATACATCAGTGAGGTACTCGAGGTTATATATAGGTTAATATCAAAGTGGGAAGATTGCATGCTGCCAGTTTTGGTTTTATCTTTATTTACTGATATGACTGATAATGACAGTGAAACTGGCAGCTGTAAACATCTAGCTCAGTCTCTGTCCTATCTATTGTTATATTCTTGTGGTCATTTGGTAAAGATATGACCAGCATTTCAACACTTATACTTTTATTTCAAGCATATCTGCCAATATTTGCAGATGACTTTTTTTTAAACTAAGAAACTTATATATAATATGAAGAAATGTCTTTTTTATGGTTTGAACCTATACATTTCATTGGATTAAGCTCATGGTGTAACAATTTTCAAATTTTGGGTGACATAATGTGCTTATCTCATGATTTCTGTGCTTGCCTTTATTATATCATGTGTACTTTAACCTTGTAGATGCCACCTGATGTTCAGGTTCAGAGAGGCCCAGACGGCCGACCCAATGGAGAGGCCTTTGTTACTTTTGGATCTCGAATTGAGGCAGAACGTGCCATCACCGAACGCAATAGGAAAGTGATTGGAAACAGATATGTAGAACTTCATATGGCATAGAAGTTGTATTTGCATGCTTTGATAGCATAATTTTCCAGAATCTTACATGTTTTCTGTGTGTGGTGAAGCCACTGATCATCACTAACCACCAGTGTTGGCCTTTAAAGACTGTAGCCAATCAGTAGCCATGTTTAATTGACTGCTGAATTAATGTTTGCTTTATCTACCACCAGGTGATGCCACATATCATGGTGCCTGAAGTGACCAAATAAAAAATGAATTAGTCTTCCAAGCCTTATATAACATAATGAAATATATTCATATACATGTGTTAAGTCTTTGGTACTAATGCTTTACATAACATTGTTTTGAAAAAGTATTTGAAGATTTGATATTTAATATGCTTTTATCCTCAAGAATCTGAGCTTAAATTCCAAATGGCAACACCATTTGTGCCTTATTATTAATATGATCATCCATATATGCTTGAATTTCTGAGCTATGAGAGTCTTACCAAGTTATTGGTCTTCCAGTTAAAGCAATAATGTGGTTTACATAGCCTGGAACATTTTTCTTAAAATGCTTATATATTGTATATCTTTATTATACTACACCAAGGACTTGATATATTCTTATATACCTAACTTTTATAGATGATCCAATTGAAGTTATATATTTCATTGGCCAATTTGTGAAAAAAGCAACAAATCATATTGTCTTCCAATTCGCATATCACTTTGGCAAAGTACTCATCTTACTATAACTTTGTTATTTAATTTGAGAATGACTAGAATAGAGAGAAGTTAACCAAATAGATTTGTAGTTGTTTGATATAAAGGTCAAATTAAGGAATGAGTAGATAGTATATACAAGGTTATCTGGATCATGAGAATAGGGCATATTGTTATAAGCCAGTAAATTATGGTGTCCACAAAAGTGTCCTTACTGAAAATTGCCCAAGCTAAAACCAAGTGCAATTGCATTGATAACTATGTAGATATTATGAATAGAAAAGAGACGTGATGGGAACAAGAGGAGATGGATGTAGAGTTAGATGTAAGATTATGAAACATATCAAAAGCTCATTCTGGGTTGTGAAACATAACCTAAATGCTGAACTTGTGTTCATTTCAATTGCTTTAATATATTATTTTATGTAGTGTTATCTTTAAAAACATATAGCAAATAGAGCATACCGAAAAATCCGATTTTTCTTGTAATGAGAGATGAACTAAGGTATGAGTAAGAGTATAATAATTGTAAAGTTTTTAGAGAATCGCTTCTAAAGAAGCACAGATAAATGACCAGAGTCGTGCTTAGTTATAGACTCAAAATTAAGTGAATTGCTCATTGCAGTGTGGAAAATATGACAGTTCTGCCCTTCCAAGCATAAAATGAATCACCATTACAACCATTCATGATGGCCATTGTTTTGGTTAAAAGCCGCAAGGTTTCATATTTTTTTATGAAACATTTGAATGCCAATTATTCTCTGACCACACATGGTCAATGGGTACATTCTGTCATAATTTACACATTGCCAATGACAAATTGTTTATTAATATTTTGTTGTTGTAATATTCAATTCTTCTAGTTTGTATATATTTGTAGATAGTGTGAGGAATACTGAATGTGTATATGGAGGTGCTCAGCACATGCTGATCAATTTGAATGTAATATGATATGAATAACGTATGCATGAATATCATACCCTCAGGTATGAACTAGTAGAACAATATTTTATTGCATATAGATTGATAATAATACATATAGTTTCTGTATATATTGCAAATGGATAATGATCCACAATTTTTTCCATGGTAGTCTGATAGCTTGAATATGATATACACATTGTTCAGATTTTTTTTAGCCAATCAAATGTGTATAATTTGATTTTTTCAGTAACTGCCAAACTCATTCCAACAAATATATTTAATTTGTTTTCAATCATTAATATTTATAAAATGTCTTTTCACTAAAGACAAATAAGTCTTATAATTGAAGATATCTCTATCTCTAATGGAATCAGGAATTTTAAGATATTTTGAAATATGAAATATTTTGCAATGTAGTGCAACAGATCGGCTCCTGATGAACATACAGGGTGTGCCATTCAATTTGTAGATTGCTTTCCAAATTTCACCAACAATATAATGTTATATTTGTTAATTTAATGCAATCACAACTCGAACATGTGCAATAGATGTATTATCAAAAATTTACTCTAATAATTTTATTGGCCTGTAAAGCCATTTGATGCAAGTTATATGCAGGATTTTAAGTCAATTTGTTGTCATCTATAGACGTTCAGAAAGCATTTGACACTGTAATATGTAAATGAACGAAATGAGATGTGGTTGATGATTGATGTGTGATGAATGAGTTATGAATTGTTACAGCAAACAAAGGTGGTAATGTAATGGATATATGTTCATATTCAACTTTTCATTCCAATTATTATTATGCAATCGAGCAAATGTTATAATAACTACTTTGATTGATTTTACTGTGATTAGCTTATGGTTGGTAATATAATAAAGATAATAAAATCTCTTTGAGGTGAAATGGTGGTGGTTGCGGTGTTGGTTAATTTCGAGTGTGGTGGTAGCTATCCGGCACCTCTGGGGGTAAATAAGTAATGCCTCTTATGCCTTATCCATGTCAACCAGCTTAAGCTTTTTCTGAGCAAGTCAAAAACTCTATACATCCTTTCCAAGTATCTTGTGTCAGAATATTTGGAAAGATGGCCAACCCAGGTATATATATTATTATTTTTTTTTTATACTGTTACATTTAAAAGGCTATCAAGGGTGGTTGACAATATTTAAGGCAAATGGTGCACTTCTGTTTATCCTCTACAAGTTTAACATGTGCGTTCCTCCCATCATCCAGCCAGGATTATGACGGTTCTCATGCTAACACCTGCCTCCATATGAATATTTCTTATTTCACATAGTACTGTTCTGACATGGCTATGCACAGATTTTAATACAATTTTAATCATGTAACAATAAGTTCTATATTGTTATAGCCAGGCACATTTTTATGACTGCACCAATTTTACAACAACAAAAAATATTTACACATTTTTAAATATGTTTCACCTGGTGTGGAACATTTTTTGCCAATAAATATGCCAAAAATACAATTGAATAAATGCCAAAATCTTGTCTCTTCTCTTGTGATGATTAGTTAAGTACCAGATGATAATTATTAATGAGACTGGAAATTAAGAACTGTGATTTGCATGTAGAGGTTGGTGTTTGGTGTAAGCTGGTGTCTTGGCTGGCTGGCTCTGGTCACGTGGGACGCTGGAGGGCGTGGTCACAACTCACAGTGTGTGTAGCAACATGCACTTTATTACAGTGTTGGCTTTGAGGGGCTTGGTCATTCTGTCCTCCACATGGAGTCCTACCTACTGGTATAAGAATGGACTGGGAATATGGTGTCACCCTTTAGATGGTTATAAAGCTTCCACGGTTTTCTCACAAAACAGAGCTTCAAGGACCCTCTTGGGCTTCATGTATTCTACTCCGACACTGTCGCTTTTAAATAGGGGTGTGTGAATTTACTCATACCTGGGTGTATTAATGGGACATATTATACAAATGGTGGGTGTTTAGTGTGACATAATATAAGGGAGTAGGGGTTTTTATGGTGGGAGCCTTCTATATAACAAGCAGAACTTGTCGGGAGCTCTTCGGGATTCTGTTTATTTCTCAAGCATATATTTAACGGTGTTCGTAATATTTAAGATCTGATACTCCAGAGAGATGTACATTCTGATGCGTTCAACTAAATAGACTTAGATGGGCTCTTCTATTTTAGATATTTGTCCCGAGATGGGAGTTATTTTCCATCTTTTTTTTGTTTGTTTTTTTTTTTGTTTTTTGGAAAGACATAAATATGTCATCTTGATCTCATACTAGTCCATGACCGAGCTTTCATACTGAGTAAGGCCAACTGGGAGTTTGTGCTGAATAAAATACATCTTTGTTCAATTTACCTTCAATAAAACTAGAGTAGGTGCTCAAATAATGACTTTTAAATGTCATAGTATGGAAGAGTAGATTAGACTTACCCAAAGTCTTAAGTATATATATATACATAAATATTTATTTTAAGTGTTGATAAAAACTTCCAGTTGGTTCATGAAAGGAGGTTTAATGATATGTGTTCTAGTTATGTTTATTTGTTTTTAAAATACATGATGGCCATAGAATGTTTTTTGTTTTAAACCATTTTGTATATTAATTTTATTGAGTGATAAGTGTTGAGAAAGTAATAGTTCAATCTTATCAAGATTATATGTGTAAAAATCTTGTGAAATAAAGCATTATGAAAATATTACATTTTGGGGCAGACCAGTGTTGCAAGAAGCCATGGTATCATTGAGTTTGATACTCATGGTCTCTTGTTAGCATCAGTCTCTTAGGTTGGTGCTATATTCACCAAAGAACACATAATGTATCAGAAAGTGTAAATCAATGTTGAGGTCCAACATATCAATCCGTTCAGCCTGGGACGACAATGATCTAGACGGAGTTGAACTCCAGAAAAAGTTTTCATTTGGTTTGCGTGAAGCTTTTAATATGATAAGGACCATTTGTCTACTTTGAAGAAGTCCACAAGATACCGGTAATAATAATAATAACAACAATAATAATAATATTATAAATCTTCTGAAGCATCCAACATTCCACAAGGTTATGTTAACCAATTCACCTCAAACAAGCCTTCGACATGGGAAAATCCACATGGTGAGTTAATCAGACCCCTTTTATAAGGATTATGAAATGGTATAGTCCATTATTTATGCTAATCAAGATTTTTTCCCCCATCACATCTCTAAGAAATTTATTGTGGGTCACCACTTTGCCCCATTGAAAACAGCATGCTGGAAATGCATACCGGTAATAAAAATCAGAAATGCACAAAGAACTCTCTAAAATCCGATTATTAAAAAAATAAGATGGTAACCCACAATAGCACTATAAAATTAAATTCTTTATCAATCACCAGGGAAAAATATATTGATGGGTTAAGTATCAATGTCATATGCATTTTCTAAATAAAAGTATCTACCGGTACTTTATTTCAAAGTAACTTATATTTAATATAGAAGGCTGTAACAAAACATTAGTTACCTTGCAACAACTTTGTCATATGATGCACAGAAACAGGACTGCAACAAGAACAGTAAGCATAGTTACAGCCAGACTCCATACAATTTATATTGCATTGCAACTGCTAATGGAATTTTGCAAAAAAAAACGTTTGATATTCACTTCTTGGTGTTGCATGCATTTTTCTTCCATGTCTATTAACTTTTTTGGTTGATGCATACCAATAAGTGCCTGTTAAATTTATTTGAACAAGAACCTAATTTATTGCCCCCTTATAGTTTGATAATGTCCATGATTGGATTTAAATTGCCATGGTAACCACTTTACCGATAACCCAGTTCTACCACATTCAGTGGAGGGGGGTCAATGCTCTTGTTATGTGGTGTTATCATAGAGGCACTGAAAGGTAAAATGACATCATGAGAGTAAGGCAACATGCATATGATGTCACAAAAGGTATTGTCCTTTGAATAGTGCCAGAATATTAGAAATACAAAACAATGCTACCCTACTTCAAGCCTCATCTGAGGTGAAAAAAGTTCACGCTACCCGTGTTTACCCAACCGATGGCTGAGATATCTTTGCAAAGAGTGCAACTTCGATGACTTATTTCAACACATCTTATTACTTAATGTGAAACGTCAATATGACAAGATGCTCAAGATGCTAGCCTATTGATTGATTATGCAATGTGTCTTTTTTGACACAAATTTACAGGATTATTGCTTAATATCTCTAAAAAAATTACCATATGACCTAGTTTCACTCTGTGCTGTCTGTTGTGTTTTGTGCTTGAAATCTAGATACTTTTTGGACACAATTGCCTTATAATCAAAAAGGTCAAAGGAAAACCCATGTAAGTGGGAATACAGAATTATCTAAGGCTGGGATCTTACCACTGTGCAATTTACTTGGTTGCTTAGCTATCAAAGGATCAAGCCCTAAGATATGATAATACAAATTCAAACCTTTTGTAAAATGCCTCCCAGCCTTCGTAATGTTGCTTCATACTATTGCTGTCCGTGTGAAAGGATAAATTTTAAAGTATTCCTAAGTCTTCCAGGTCTCGGAAGTATTTTTATCATTCACCATCTGTATATGCTGCAAAATTCTTATTTATTCAAATATGCCTTGTGAATATTGCTAACACCTGTTAGGATACATGGTTTCAATGCAGGAAGCAGATTTTCTGGAACATTACAGAAATCCGAGATTTGTCCAGAATTTTCCTTATTTAGTGCAATACGTGAGAGCTGTCCGATTGAACTACCCCAAGAGGTGTTGCTCCCTGGGACAATATGACAAAAAGAAGTACTCCTGTAATTTCAACATATGGTTACTTACCAGTGCCTCAAACATTGCACTGCAGATTTAAGATTTTTGTACTGGCCAGATTATTGCCACCAGGCTGGGTACAATTTATTCTGAAGATCTACTATGTGAAATTAATAGTAAAACTGAATATCCTTTTGAGTCTTATTTTAAGTTTTATTTAAGTTTTGAACATGATGCATGTACATTGTACATATAAAGATAAAAAATAAATTAATTCAAAATACCCACATGCATAATTTAAAAAATCTAGTATCAACAATGGAATAACGAGCATTGGAAAAAAATTGTTCTCTATCCTTATTCAAATTATCATGGGCATTCATTATCAGCCATTGTGATTATGACCAGTTACCAGCCATTCTGATTATGACCACTTGCCAGCCATTCTGATTATGACCAGTTACCAGCCATTCTGATTATGACCACTTGCCGGTCATTCTGATTATGATCACTTGCCGGTCATTCTGATTATGATCACTTGCTGATCATTCTGATTATGACCACTTGCCGGTCATTCTGATTATGATCACTTGCCAGTCATTCCGATTATGATCACTTGCTGATCATTCTGATTATGACCACTTGCCGGTCATTCTGATTATGACCACTTGCCAGTCTAATCTTTTGCGGCTTTTCTTAATATAATATACAAATATACAAATATTATCAATTGATATGATTTATGTTCTGAACATACCCAAATATCAACCATTCCTAAAAATGAATAATCACTTGTTTTTAGCCAATGAATTGGTCCAATTTGTCACTATACTTTTTCGATAAAAAATTGATATTTCGATTTATACCACATATTGTTCATGTTTAGTTCAACAATATTCATTGTTCAAGATACTGCTGCAACATTTGGATGATTATAAATCATTTTTGGAGAATTCTCCATCAAATGAGATATTGTCTAGTTGTCTTCGCAGTTTTATTTGCTCTATTTTTAATAAGCACCTTAATGACATTATAAAGCAATGTTCCTTAAATGTAAATTTTATATAATTGAATGATCATGGCAGCATTGCCCACTCGAAAAGTGAGAATTGTTGGCATTGAATACTAAAAAGTTAAGAAAACTGGGCATCTCAAAGTTGATGTACATTTGTATGGGTAATAGCTGCCAGACAGTAAGTAATGAGGACATACACCATCCTCATAACATATCATGTCAAAAAAAGACACATTAAATGTAAAAGTAATAATAAAATTTATATAGCAGTGATACCATTGCTTATAAATGTCAGCCTAAATTGTTTAAAAGAAGTGCAGCAATAGGAGCCATGACAATGCATCCGGCCAGCCCTTCTCCATTGATCATCCACTGTTCTCCCTTCACCTTAGCTGATGTGTTGGTATATATACTGCCCAGGATTACAGGATTTATTCTATTCCATGTGTAGTGCATCATCGTAGGTGCCCAAAATGAAAAGCTGCAACAAGGTAATTTATAGATTTTATTGTTTAACAAAAATAACCAGACAAACAAAATGTCTGTCCAACCTAATTGTTAATCTCCACCTGGTATAAAATAATTTATCTTAATATCAAATATGTCCAAATTCAACATCTTGCCTTAAGATTAAACCAAATGGCAAACAAAAGTGCATTAATTAAAGACCAACAAAACCTTCATTTCAAACCCCGAGTATTTAAACCTTTTAACTGCCCTTTACAAACCATCTAGTTGTAAACCGAAAAAACCCCTTGTATTTTCGTGTGTTTTACTCTGAAAATATATTTCCCTGGTTGACAAAAGTCTCAAAATGACTGCAAGTGAAGCACAGGCCACATTTTGAAGGACAAGATGGCAGCCACCAGCAAAAGATAAACACATGTTTAGAAAATTTGGCCACAGAAAAGTATCAAAATCGTATTTTAAAATCTTTTTTTCATGTTTTATATGCGTTAATATTGAATAAATTTAAATTTCTAATCCACAATTTGTGAAAGTTTACTTCCCCTTTAAAATAGTTTAATTGGTTTAATAAACTGAATATTGCACTTCATTTAAATATCACCCAAAATAGTTTTTCTGAATAACCTACAAAAAGGATCGTTTTATTATCACACAAAATTGGAAATTTGGATAAAGGAGAAAGAAATCATGTCTTTTTACTTGCATAATATAAATGTTTACACCCCAAAATGTGATTAAATGTTATTACCTGTTATATTACCCCAACATAAAATTCTATGGATGAGTCTTCTGCTAAAATCCAAACCATCCATTGGACACTTTGTCCACAAACTTTGTTTAGCTGACCAGTGATCAAGTGCAAACACCTGCTTAGTAAAATTTTGCTAACTTTGGGGCACCTTCAGATTTGGACAATTGAGTGATTTGGCTTACAGAGCCCTGTTTGTCCATGAATGTTATTGTTTGTCCATTGGTACAGACCTTGCACAGACAGACCAAAATTGAGGTCACATGCTTGTATACATGTGACCACCTGGTGGTCAAAAGTGTACAGTCGGTGCTTGGCACTTTTAGCAAAATGCAATAACTATGTCTGGTGTATTTTTGCTGATTTTAGTGAGATAGCTTGCTTTGGCAGTTTTGTGGCATACCCCAAACCTCTGTAAAATTGCCTGTCACCTCTGTGATTTCATGAATGCTTTAAACATTGATCTATGAATTTTATGGTATTCAGCTGGATATTATTTGCTTCAAGGGGGTGACTTTGGATGCAAATCTCTCTATTATCTAATTTATTGAGCTGAATCTTACATACAGTAATGATATGGAGCTGTTCAAAATAATCCTGTTTTAGTGTGAACAGAATAAGTAAATTGGCAATAAGTTGAAGCCTGAAGTGTTTTGGCAGAAGGGTGAACTTTTTTGTTGACTTTTATAACCTTTAAAACACAAGAATTCGGGTCATTGTCAAAAAGCTCCTAGTGCTCCTTTGAAACACTTGCCTGAACAGGGAAAATTTTGACACAACTCAACATTTCATAATTATGATGATTTATAAATCACCCCAAATCATATGTGGTACAACTTTCCTTTCCTGATCTGGTCTGTATCTATTCATCTATGCCTCCATGTTAGATCCTCCCAGCTGCCAGAAACAAAACATTTTTTTTCCTTGCAAAATAATAACTCAAAATTCCTACCCAGATTTTACGGCAAGCCATCCATGTGGTACAGCACTAATCACACAGGATAGAAACTGGAAGAAGACCGTTCGTTTTGGATGAGGCGTCTTAAGCTTGTGCGTGAGAAGTATCATTATTAGAACATGGTACAGCCCCCACACAATCCCACTGAAACAAATACATATCTAGTTTAAATTTTAACCTTTTCAAAGCAATTTCATTTATGATATATAATTTATAAAAATTACTTTTGAAACTCCAAATGACTTTAAATTATCAAAAGTGAGGTATATACCTGTAATTGTGTTTATTTTTCAATGATCACATTCAACTGTTCACTACATGGGATTTGCCAGCAAATAAAAACAAATGCAATTTTAATCTTTGAGACAATATTTTTGAACACAAGGTCTCCACTGTTATTTAAGGCCCCATATTTTTTCTTTATGACTGAATGGCCTCCCTTTATTGATATGCTTGTGGGAGAAATTACCATTACCATTAAAGGGATTAAGCACCAATTTTGCCAAAAAAGTTTAAAATTCACATAAATGTGATTGTCTTTCATGTCTATAAAAGTTTTGAAAAGTGCATCCCCATTATTACAAGTCTGTAAAATCTATTTTCACAAGACCCTATTTTATAACCTGCTTATGAAAGCACACTTCTTTCTTGGCATCACGTTTATGTGGAGTGTCATCACTGAGGCAGTGAAAGGTAAAATCATAAAAGTATTGCAACATACTTATGACGTCATGAAATGTATTGACCTCTGAGTAGTGCCAGAATGATGTCACACAGTGCTACCCTACTTTGAGGTTAAACAAAGTTCACGCTACCCATGTTTATCTGTCACGTGCAGCTTATGGCTCAGACAGACCTCTGCTGGGAGTGCAACTCTTATGTCTTAGAGCATTTTATATTATTACTCTATTATAATATCAATTTGTCATGATGTTCATATGTGGCTAAGCTTTCAACACATCAAATTGTAGAATTGATGATTAATACCTTTAAGAGTATGACTGTATGTCATTTAATTTAATATTTTAAAAGTGTGAAAACTCAAAATCATTAATTTAAAATTCCTGTATCATAAGTCATATATAAATAGGACAATAAAAGCAGTTGGATCAGATTGAAAAGACGTCCATTCTTTACTTTCTTCCATATGAAGGACACTGAGAATGAGTTTTATAATCTTCCATGATGTATTGTGTCAAAACTTATTTTTTAATGGGTTTCTGGTTAATCTTGAGATAGAGAGAGATAAAAATGAAATGATCTGGTTTATCGAAATATCGGGGTTTTTTTTCTAGAATTCCTTCCTTAATGTAAAGTTTGTTCTGTATTGATTTATTTAATTTCAGATACCTATCATAGAAATCTGGATTATTATTCTTATTTGTAAAACACTTACAAGATTACACCCTATTGTAAACTTTTTTTTTTCATATGAATATTTCCTCTGTTTATTCTTGTTTATTTTAAATTCTGCTCCATAACATACCGGTAGTTGTGGGGTTACCTGATGAGGAAAGCTTTCCATGTGGCAGAGTGTGAAAGAAGACATTTATAAAGATATATCCTCTGAAATTATTGTGTATTATAATTGCTGCAACATAACATAGTTGTGGGGCTACCTGATGAGAAAAGCTTTCCATGTGGCATAGTGTGATAGGAGACAGGGCAGCAGGAAGCACCTCCAACCTATCTCCTCCCCCGCTGCCCGAATAAAGCCGGTCACCAAGCTCCCAGATCCTCCCTTCACTTCTGCTTTTTCATCTGCAATAGTAATATCTCATTCATACAAAAATCAACTTGAGATAAATATTTTTGAATAATGTGTTGATATTTGGAAAAAAAATAGAGTTACCTATCTGTCCCCATCCCATGACATAGTCTAAGACTACAACTCCTGTGATAATTCCAATAGCAAACAGCCCACCAAAAACTGAACACTGGATTGATATCTGTGTCTGAAAAAATATAGAACCAGTAAAATATTAATTAAATGATATTTTTGATGGGATAAATAGAATTGTTGGAATTGATGGAAACTGATGTGCAAAGATGGAATTGTACTGGTTCATCACATTTTTCTTCTTTATGGAGTATAGCCAGTTTTTTCAGATAATTATAGTTTATCATGTTTATAGGATAGATTTAATTTATCTAATACCTTCAGAAGACATTAATAAATTGCTCAAACTGATATATTTTTTGTTTGAGTTGATGGGGTCATTGGAAAATAGAGTTTTTTTTTGGCCATGCCCGTTGATGATACTCTTGCACATACCAACTTAACCCCTAAGGGACAAGGTTATCTTAATTTTGATGATTGGCAGGACTAACCGATTTTTTTTCTGGACTAGTGTATCTACATACTAAATTAATAAAATTTATTACCATGGTTATTCAATATGCTTAACCCCTAACGGACGGGAACGTCCACCACCGGCAACGGACGGGAAGGACGTTGACGTCCCCATTTTCTGGCTTGATGACGTCATTTGTAACATTCTGAAAGCCTGCAACTTGTTACAATGTAATCATGATAATGATGTCAGACTGACTGGATCATGAACTTTTGACCCCAGCATTTCATTAAGGGTATTGAATAACCATGGTTATAAATTCTATAAATTGAGTATGTAGATATGTCGTGCGCAAAGTAGGAATCTTGCACAATGTAGGAATAATTCCTACATTGTGCAGGACAAAGTAGGAATTCCTACATTGTGCAAATAAGTGGGAATATCAAAGTCAAGAATCCAAATGCCAGGAACAAGAATAAGGAGGTTCAGGCAATATGAACATAGGACTCAGTGTTATAATAATAATGATGATATGAGCATGCACTGATATTAGTTGTGTGCATAAAAAATATGAATTTATCAGTACATATGTACATTTCTGATTGGCAAATAGGTAGATATCTGGGTATGGGCTTGTAAACATATAATTATGATAGATATATTTAGAAAAAAAAGGTTGTACATTTTTAGTCAAAATAAAATGACAATCAACATTTCTATTTCCAAAAATGTCGTATTTCCAAATTTGTAACCATATTCCCATATAGGCCGATTGCGGGTTGCCATACTGCCCCATTGAAAACAACACGCCGGAACTGCACAATTACAATCGGAAGTGCACAAAAAACTCTCTAAAATCTAATCATTAAAAAAAACAAGATGGTAACCCGCAATCGGCCTATTGCCAATTATCTCCAATTAAGCCAGAGGAAGTGTCTGTTATTTTTTTAAATGTAAAGTTTAATAGAAAACTGATAAACATTGTAATTATATTGGCCACATCCAGTCATCTCAGTTATTGATATACATCTTAATATTCCTACTTATTTGCGCAAAGTAGGAATTCCTACTTTGGGCAGTTGCACAATGTAGGAATTCCTACTGGGACACGATTCCTACTGGGTGCAAGACAGATACACTAGTCCTGAAAAAAATTGGTTAGTCCTGCCAATCAACAAAATTTAGATAAGCTAGTCTGTTAGGGGTTAATAAAGTGCTGGGGTCAAAAGTTTATGATTAAGGCAGTCTGACGTCATTATCATGATTACATTGTAACAAATTTGCAGCCCAAGAGAATGTTACAAATGACATCATCAAGCCAGAACAATGGGGATGTCAACGTCCCTTCAATCCGTTACCGGTGGTGGACGTTCCTGTCCTTCCCGTCCGTTAGAGGTTAAATTTAATCTGTTGATACATCACAGTTATCTGCAACACATCTTGTTGATTTGCAAGGTGTATTTAAAATGTATGTACCACCATTTTTTCTGATAATAATAATAATAAAATAAAGATAATGCTTTTACAGAAAAATAGGGACTAAAAACTCAAAATTATTATAACTGGGAAATCATAATGTTGTCTTGCACCCAGTAGGAATCGTGGCTCAGTAGGAATTCCTACATTGTGCAACTGCCCAAAGTAGGAATTCCTACTTTGCGCAAATAAGTAGGAATTTTAAGATATATCAATAACTGAGATGACTGGGTGCAGCCAATATAATTACAATGTTCATCAGTTCTCTTTTAAATTTTCTATTTAAAAAGATAACAGTTAATTCCTCTGGCTCAATTGGACATTATTGGCATTAAAGAATATGGTTACAAATTATATAGTTACAAATTATACACATTGTACATGTAATAATGGAAATATTACATTTTTAGAAATAGAAATGTTGATTATCACTTTATTTTGACAAAAAAAAAACATTTTTGGTTTGGAATATTTGTATCGCAATTATATGTTACAAGCCCACACCCAGATATCTACCTATTTGCCAATCAGAAACATACATATTCACTGATAAAATCATATTTTTATCCACACAACTAATATCAGAGCATTCTCATATCATTATTATAACAGTCCTATGTACATATTGCCTAAACCTCCTCATTCTCGTTTCTGACATTTGCATTCTTGACTGTGATATTCCTACTTATTTGCACAATGTAAGAATTCCTACCTTGTCCTGCACAATGTAGGAATTATTCCTACATTGTGCAAGATTCCTACTTTGCGCATGACAGTACCACTATTTATTTTTTTACGTCAACTGAACAAGCATGACTTACCTTTTTGGTTCCTATGACTTTATTCGCGAACCCACTTTCTTCTGCAAACCAAGGAGCAAACATCCCTGGAAAGAACATAGCCCATGCCAGGGTTTCAAAAGACCAGTTCTTTCCATACCAAACCCACAATGCAGTCACAATCAATGTGAATATTGCATAAATTTCACAGGTCAATATTTCCATTTCTGTTCTCTCGTAGAAAAGGTTTAAATGTAAAAATATTAAACGAAAACTTCATAAATCATGCGCCTAAATGTTTAGCAAACTCATTCACATTTAACCATAAACTTTTAGGTAATTATGAACCAAACAACAAGCAATGTTTTGTTGCAGTTCAAGGTTCAGTCATTATTTGACGGGTTACAATATTTTGGTTGTGCAGATGTTTAGTTAGAGTAGACAAAAGATAGGGTCACGGCCAAAATCGTCTGCTAACGAGCAAAGCTAGTCCATAATAAAAAATAATAATAAATTTGTTCTTTCTTACAGGTGCAAAATATAAAATCAAAATACTTTTATTATTATCATTATAAGATTGATGTTTGAAACATACTAAAATAAAAATTAAATGCTCAAGAAGTACGAATAGTTATCTAGATACTCACAACTTTACTTGACAGCTGTCATGGTGGACTTGAGCCATGTGGACCTAAATTTGCAGTCATAGTTTTGAATATTTTTTGGGAAACTGTGGACATTTTACGCTTATCAAATATAAGATAGTCAGAGGAGAACCGATTTAAACCTGAAAATGGGGAAGTCAAAATTGAAACGTCATCGTGCATACAGAGACAACCCGACAGGACTTGCACAGTCGGACACAGTTTCTCAGCTGACCATGGGCATGGGGCCAGTGAGCAACACGGTGGTTAATCTTCTGGAAAAGGTAAATGGGTTACAATAGTGTGACTGTCCATAAGTATGTCCAATCCTCTGCAGTTACCAAATCCAATTTTTCATCAGAACTTGAACTTCCAAAAAGTTTTCTGTTGCTTACTATAAATTACCACTGATTACATGCCAATTTATAGCAAAAAGGCCCAGTTGACAAGAATACCAGTGAAGTCGGCCCCCAACTTAAGTGAAGTCAGCCCCTCCATGGGTAGGTGAAGTCGGCACCCAAGAGAAGCCAGCCCCGATCACCCTGCAACGGCTCAAAACTCACAAAATCTCCTTCGAGAAGGCTATTTGACCCTAAGGGCATTAACTATTCATAGGGACCCTCGATAGCCATTAATTTTCTTCCAGTAACTTGATAATCCAGCCACCTAAATCTGGGGGCCGACTTCTCCTAGGGGCCGACTTCTCCTAGGGGCCGACTTCTCCTAGGGGCCGACTTCTCTCGGGGGGCTGACTTCACTTGTTACCGTTGACAAGGGTCCTCTCCAGCTTAGCCATTGTAATTGGAGGTGATTGATAGTGAAAAAACACTGGTCAGGCAAGAGTATAAATTACCACTGATGACGGCAACTAAGCCAGAGAGGCTTCCAGTCACAGTCTATTTTATTGTCAGAAACTGGTAGTCAAGGACTAGTACTAGTAGTAGCCACTTGTCAGCAACCAATTTCCAACAATGAAGTAAACCATGACTTGCAGTGTTAAGAATAGCCCTTTCCAGATTAGCCACTGTAATCGGTAGGGTTCTTTGCCTGGTGACTGGCTGTATCGACCTTTCCCCATTCAACTGTTTCCCTTAAAGTCAAAGGGGATGGTATAATGACCATCTCATTTCGAGCCCCTTGCAGCAAACTGTGTAAGTCTAAAGAAGTTTCAAGGTAATACCAAGAATACTGACATGTTCTGATTTTTTTTATATCAGCTTCAAAGTCCAAGTGAAGAAGAAAGGCAGTGTGCCTGTTCCACCCTGGCATCATTAGTATGCCAGCCTGAAGCAGTGCCCCACCTGATGCGAGGCAACGTTGTCAAGGTGCTGGGGCCACTACTCACTGACCCCAGCATGACGGTCAGACAGGCTGCTATAGGCACACTCCGCAACCTCAGTGTCGATGGTGGTTCACAAGTATGTGAACTTATGGTGAAACAAGATGTAATGACCTCACTGACAGCAGTTTTTCAACAGGTACTCCAGTTAGCATATTTCATCAAGTAGTTATAATAATTACATACTTTCAATGATTGGATTAGATGTATTGTATAAATTGAGAATGACATTTAGATGTATATGTTTTTTTTTTACAGTATGGAGCTAATTGGTCCCCCACCTCTCCTGATGAAAACAAGTTAGGGCATGATGTGAGAACAGATATCTTCCTACAAGCTGTTCATCTTCTTTGGAATCTCTGGTAGGTTATGGTGTGAGGAAAAGAAAAGAAATATCTGTTATGGATTATAGCAGTCAAATATATTATTGTACATTAAAATTTCCATCTGAATCACAGATAAGTAAGTGAGCACAAATATTTGCCCTCCATATTTGACATTAATAGAATTTGAGAAAAAATAAGACAATATTTATATATGAAGAACTATTTATTTTAGTGAGATGAATGAAGTTGCAGTTACAGTGGCCAATGCCCAGTCCATTCTTCCAGTGTTATTACCTTGTATGGACCCTAACATATATGGATGGGAATTAGCCATCACGACAGGTCAGTTGCTTTTTTTCTCTCAAATCAGGCATAAAATATCAACAACTTATCTCACTTAGAAAATGTAGCGATACACCTGGTAGTTTAAAGAGTATAACTTTCCAAAAATACAGCATCCCTTTTTTCTCACAATTTTGATTAATTTATAACATGCAAATGTCATTTTCTTTCAAGAAAACACATAACAATATATTTGAAAGTATGTGACAAATCATTATGTAAATGACAAACTAAATGGGACATATTTGATACTTGTACCAGGTCAGTGTATGTACACAATGACAGAGCACAACCCAGATGCTGCCAGGCTGCTCAGCACCCCACACATTTTCACATCACTACAACAGATGATTGCTGCACAACATGAAACCAAGCAGCAACTTCTGCTCAGAACCCTTGCAACTGGTAAGAGATCTTATCACCTTGCATTGAATGTGACAAGTTTAAACGAATTGAAGCTTTGAATTATAAAAGGGCACACATAGAGAGTCATATCTGTGTCTCAGTAAAGATGTATGAAGCACATGTACATGTAGGCCATATACATTTATGATTTTGTGCAGGTATTTTGTACAATGTGAGTGTGGGCCAGGCAGGGGTTGGTTGTGGAGACCAGGTGGCCTGCATTACACAGATGCTGGCTGTTGCCCTCCAGGAGGATGTCACAACACACCTCGCTCAACTGGCACAAGCAGTTGTCACACTCGTTGTAAGTTTTTGTAAATGTTGTACATTTGAGTACTTCATTATGCTATTTTTACCCCATGTTTAATTTTTTTGCTGCATCAGTGTTATCAACAGTGTTGCTACCTGATGTCAGTAGAAATCGCCCACAAAAAAATTAATCAACTTTTAACTATAACAATCAGGTAAATATATAAAATCACTTTTCTATTGTTTAGTTATTTGGTACCTTGTTTCAGGCCCAAAATGGGGCAGCAGAAACAGAAACTCAACAGATTAGGGTAAGTTTGAATTTACTGCATTTGGCATTAGTGGAGGGAATTAGTACACCAAGGGAGGAAATGATAATTTCTTAAATCCCTGCTCACTATGTATATACAGATCTATAAAAAAAATACACAAAAGCTTATTTAAAGTTATAAAATTGCAAGATTTGAAAATATATTGTTGTTTGCAGCACAGAGAAATAGAAGCTGAGATTGCTCAGGTCCAGTATGTGCTCACTGCTCAGCAAATTGCACTGGAAATAATAACTAATCTGTGCTGTACAGATGGCTCAGGTAAATAGTGAAAAAAAAGACTCAATCTTCAAATATATATATTTGTTCAACTTTTAATATAATAAAGCATATTGAATGAAGTTTAGGATGAGAGCAATAATATCAACATGAATTGTACAGTTAAGAGAAAACAATTTGAAAATCATATGGCAAAAAGCTAGAAATACAATTGAAGCCAATTTCATGGATTAATATGACTGTTGCAATGTTTTTGTCCAGAGGATGAAGAGTGGGAGGATGAGCTAAGTGTGGAGAGTTTTGGATCTTCTGATGGTGAGGAAGGAATGGAGGAGGAAGTTACAGGTGCAGAGAATGCTGGGATGGTTGTTGTGGGAAATGACGACCTACCACAGCAGATACAAGAAGCTTTTGCAGGCAACAACATGGTTGCAAAGGTAAAATTGACAATCATCCACACATTAAGGGCAATATCATTATTCAAGAAATCATTTGTTATAAGGTTGTTGGGATTGAAAAATAATTACACATTTTCAACTTTGCAGGTCTTATCAAAGGTGATTCCACCAGACCCTCAAGTAGTTGAGGCTTTAAGTTCCAATGTTATATGTGGCAATATAACCTCTAGGTTAGTAATAAGCAAAATACAAACTGTCTAAGTCAAAATGATATTAAAGACACGAGATTGTGTATGACCTCCTGTCAGAAATAAACAATATCTGTTTTATCTGTATATTTATATTAGTTTGAGACAGATACAAATCAGAGCTTTGCTTTGCATCAACAATCTGGTGGACATATTGGAGTCTGAGTCATTGGGAGGAACAGACAAACTACATGCAACCTGGATCTCTCTCACACAGCTGTCTTCAACACAGAAAGGTTTGACACCTTGATATTTAGAGTGGACACCTTTATGCTAAGTTCTTCTACCTTTGCCAAGTTTGTTTTTGAATGTATTCTTGCCATATTTGCTTCTTTCCATTCTACATATTTTATTTTGTTGTGTCTGTCAGGGGGAACTTTGTTTGAAATGCACGAAGATATGAAAACTTTTTAAAGACAAAGGACAAACACCAGTAAAAGACAAACACCAGTAAATATTTTTTTGGAAACCTTTAATGAGTATAAATAATAATGACACCACAGACAAAATCTCAAGTATAATTGAAAAGATGACCTGGAATAATCCAAGTATAAATAATCATGAATCTCCAATTGTTTGCATCATTTGTATCCAGCAAATGTCCAAGTAAAATATATAACATAAGAACGTTTCGTATCACTGTAATTGATATGGGTCCTTGGTTGGGAGGTCACAGGTGTTGAAACCCTGACAATCACACCTACAGGTCTCAACTGTTGACGAGAGGTCAAACAGGGGTCGGCCCATTGCTGACATCAAGCTTCCCTGCAGTTGCTGGGGCAATATCTGTGTGGACTGGTTCAGGACATCTGCTGTTCTCTATCGGTACTTGCCAGAGTGGAGACGTGACATCTGGTGACCCAAATGAACCTAGACATGTGTTTGAGGGAGTGGTAACACTAGAGGGCATGAGGAGGGTGTTGTGATGGAGGGTTGACAGGGATTGACTGGGTGTGACACTCCTGGATAGGGCAGCAAGAGACTGACTGAGGTGACTGTACAGATCATCATCACCACCTGTAATAGACACCATATAAATATTAAGTAAAACATCATTGACATAAACATGGAAACCAAAAAAGTAAAGTCCTGAAAAGAGTACATGAAAAATTCACAAAATAGAACTATAAATTTGATTTTGTCCACACAAAGTTCTGATTAATATGCCCTTATTAAGTATGGATAGTTTAGCGCAAAGAATTATGGATGCAAGAAGCCATGCGATACCTTTCTTTGTGCAGCTGCCATTCTCAATGAGAGTATCACAACGTCCTGTACAGATGAACACAGCGACCAATGACGTCACCACTACCACCAGCGTAAAGCTGACACTGGCCACTATCACCACTGTAGTCCACATCTCATCAGACCTTCCTGCAAAAATAAACATGTAATAACTCCAGTATATACTGTAGATACATTCATGAACATTTGTGAACAATTAGTAAATGTGGGTTAGCTTTTGCATAATGAATGAAATGGGAAGTGTTTTTTTACCTGTTACAGCTGGGATCTCTGTGTGCAAACCATGAATGTGGTACATGGGGCTCATCATAAGTGCTAGCAACACTACTATACAAGAGGATTGAAATGCCATCACTGCAGGACTGTAGTTTAGATCACTTTGCCTTGATAAAATGCGTACACACTGTGGTAGTATCCTTGATATATGTTAATGGCTTGCAAGGTGAGACAAATGTGTGAGTGTCCCCTTACTTGGGAGTATTTATATGCTTTCACTAAGAGCAGTTTGGGAAGACATGACTAAAATTTCTTTTGGAGTTGCCCCTCAAAGTGATTTTGTGTACTTTGAATTGCATTATTTGGACTATTTTGAAGCCACCCTCATCAGTTGTTGAGATAACAGCCCTGACCTTATACTGGGTGGAAGCCACTCCTAAAAACATGGCATGGATGTGACAGCCTTGATCTGCCAAGGATAGAAGCCACCCCTAACAGGATGGTTGTTGATATTAGACAGTGTTGATCTTGCTTAGGATAGAAGCCACCCCTAACAAGATGGTTGTTGATATAAGACAGTGTTGGTCTTGCATGTGATAGAAGCCACCCCTAACAGGATGGTTTGTAATGCAATATGATTTTACTTCAGCACAATAATAAAGAAAAATTAAAAATAGAAAAGCATAGAAATGATTGCAAGCTTTGCACACACACAAAAATAAAAACTGACCTATGTTAATTTATATGCAGATATGGAAATAATGGAGGCAGTAACAGCAGCAATGAGAGCAGTAGCACAAAAACTCTCCAAAGATGACCCTACAAAGGTACAAGAAGTTATTATTTTTTAGTATAAATGTCATTTTGATAGTTAAATTTCTGGCATATTATATGAATGGCCACTTTTCCTGCTTCAGACCATATTCCTAGATATGGCTACAGACATACATTCTGTAAAACTGCAGACACAAAATGGAATAAAGAATCAATGTTAGATGAATATTATATTTGCAGTTATCATCAGTGAGCAGTGATGATGTTCGGTACCTGTGTATGATGGGGACTCAGTGTGAGCAGGCTGAAGTGCGTGCAAATGCGATAAGAATCACATCTATCATTGGCTGCAGCCTAGTGAAGCTCAATGCCACACACCCTATACTCAAGGTCAGCAAACAAGCTTCTTCTATTTTGCTGTTTATTACATTCATTGATATATAACATATTTTCTATGCTTAGCTGTGCATAGCATTGCTTCGGCAGTGAGGGGGGGGAATAATTTTCTGTCATTCTGTTTGTCCGTCAACAGTGATCTTCTCTGGAACTACCGTTCAGAGTTCTTAGCCATTCGTGTCTATCTATTTTCCATAAGACTTTGGATTAAAATTGTCATTTGTGAAGCAATTTACAGTTATTTCCACAAATTGTTCACAAACAGTGCAATAAAAAGTTACCAGTATAGTTCTAAGGCCAGGGTTTATATATAGTTGCTTTTGTATTTATATAGGATCTGGGATTACTGTTCTATGAGGTAGCAAAAGGTGATGGTGAGTTGTGGGTATCAGCGGAAGCTTTGGATGCCATGTTTGATGTGTTCTCACAGGATGAGACAGACCCTGTACTCAGAGATATAGCTCTTGTGGAAAAGCTCAAGTCTCTGGTCCCAGCTCTCAAATCTAAGGTAAGCAATGTCTGTATATAGGAAATGTAATTACCCGGCAGAAGCATTTAACACATTTTATTCTGTGGAGGAATGAATGGAAGAAATGTCACCTGTTAAATAAGTGTCAAATGGCATAATTACAAACTTTGGAATTGCGGAGATGACTTGATTATCTGCAATTCTCCACGAGGTTGAACTTTTTAGGGGTTATTGAAACCCCCTGACAAAACACTCTTGTTTATACATCTTTGATAAAGCAAACTTTATACCACCATGGTGAGGATGCATGTAAACAGCATTAATGACCCAGATAGCACCAAGTGATAAAGCTGAAAATTTTTGACACAAAATTAATTTTGACTTTTATTTTATGTATACTTACATTTGTGCTTTGATAGGCACAATTTTTATGTATATTTGAGCACATCTTCTTTTTGTGTTAGACTGTTTTAGATGAGCTCAACAATTGCTAAATTAAGCACCAAACAATGGCAATTGCTATTGAACCGCCTTAAAGGAGAGGTGTGAAGAGGCCATTGGTGAATAACATTGGCCCAAAGACTTGTGATAATCATGAAGAGTCTATTAACAGAACAATTGACTCACTCAAAATATTCACTTAGTTCTCCAATATCTGTAATTGGACATGGCAGATTTTTCTCTTTTAAGAGCAGACAAAATAAACCGTGACCATGAAAAAGTCTTTCTTTTCATCATTGTTCTCTCGTATTTTCAAGTTTTAAAGTATAAAATGAAGATAGATGGATTCTAAAAATATAACATTCAGTCACAGCTGTAACATTTTTCTTGATAATGCATAATGACATATTGAAATATATTATTCAACCCAGCCAAACCAGTGTAAAGAAACCTGTGTATTCTAGAAAGATATGAATTTAAAATATCATCACCCTTGATGAGAAAGAAGACTTCTTTCTGGTCTTATGATCTTCAAATTAGTAGAGAAACATACCATGTCACAGTAATCACTTTAATTGGCAATATCATGAAATACCAACACATGTAATTGTGGCTTGAATATGTCATTATCACATGATATGACCTATATACTCCCATTTGCGATATGGAATGTGCTAATAAATCCTCATAAATTTTACACATGGCATTGAACAAGATGACCATGCTGGATCAATTGTCCCTAGAGGGGGGATCCCTTTATTTCTGATCTTATAACATCTTAGAGAACTGCTCTCTTATGATTGTACATTACATAATAATTAATAATGTGTAGATAATACTGAGATTGCATATTCTAATGAATATAAAGAATGGTAAATCAAGCATGCAGGCTAACCCATTTATATCTGTGAATAGCCTTTCTTTATCATATTTAATGGCATTAGATATTTAAGTCAAGCCTGTTTGATAGAAAGTGATGTGTCACATTTGACGTTTAACTTTCTACTGTATTTTCTTATTTGTTGGATTCCACAGGGTCCGATTCTAATGAATATAAAGAATGGTAAATCAAGCATGCAGGCTAAACCATTTATATCTGTGAACAGCCTTTTTAGCTCTGCTGAGACTTTAGCTCGCAGAGCTTTAGGAGGGAGGAAAATGTCTGTCCATCGGTCTGTCCGTCCGTCTGTCAACATTTCTTTAAAAATCTTCTCCTCCAAAACTACCAGTACTATATCTTTCATATTTTATATAGAGGTAGATATATAGGTGAAGATTCATATTCCTTCAAATCTTAGTGATGTCACCATTGACCTTAGTGCAGTGACCTTGAGGTCACAAATTTTGTACTGAGCATATCTCAGCAACCACTTATAAGAAGAAATTAAAACTTGGTATACAGAAATGTCTTAGGTCATAGCCCTGCCTTGTAATACTTTCTTAGTCATGTGACCTTTGACCTTGACATATTGACCTTGAATTCAAAATTTGTGTGCACGCAAAATCTCACAACCATTAAAAGTGGAGCAGACTTGAGCAGATGATGATTTTGACCAATCAAAATGCATGTTACATATCAAATTTGGCCCCAACTTGTTATCTTGATTCTCATTGGCTATGTTATTCAAAATGGCAGCCTCCTTGACAACTTGGTGATAGCTATTAGATTCTTGAAAAAATCATGACAAAATGGAAAAAGAACTGAGTCTAATGGAAAATAGATAGAATTAGACCTCACAAAATACAACATCTTGCCTACTTTGGGATCTTGTATGGAAAATCATAACCTGCTCGCTTGTTGTACTTAATCTCAGTTCATGAGTTTTCATCAGCAGAGCTATCAACCCATGGGGTTATGTTTATTTATCATATATAATGCAATTAGATATTTGGTCCAAGTTAAGGAAAACCTATGCACTGGCATTAATGTATCATTTTATTATTCCCATTGATAACACTATTTATAATCATTAAACAAATTTTCCCTCCAGTTTACATCAGACAAATCACATGATCAAATGTACATAAAAAAATGTAAGTTTATTAATCCATATACATATGTATTATGAATTAATAAGTTTTGGACATAAATATACATATTTAAGTCAGAGTTTATAGACATATATAGTGGTTGTACACCCCAAACACAAAAAAGAACACAAACTATAACAGGTAGATATCACAAACATCAATATTTTCCCACCAGTTCAAATCAGACAAATCACATGATCAATTGATCACTCCCACACTCACCGCCAGGTGAATTCCACTAGGTGGCACTGCATGATATCAACATATAGATATGTTCCTTTATATGTTTTAGATGCAGCAACAGAAGTCACACCTGGGAGAACACCTTGCCATTGTCAGCACAGCTAGGAGCAATCTGATGAGATTTATAAAATACAAGCAGAACAGACTATGACATGCAGTGCTCCATTAACAAGTGATACCCATTGAAAGGTGCTGAGAAGCAGACACCAAATACTGTGACACATTATAGCCAGGCCACAAAACTGGCATCTTCATAGGCTGAATATAAGGATAAACAGTTTTTAAGTCAGTACATAAAAAAATTAAAACTGAATTCTGAGTGTGATGCATCTATTCTTTTTTTTTTTGAGAAATTGAAAGTAAGATAAATGGAAATATATATCATTTAGTGCATATATTTTGTACATACAACTACCGTATTTACTCGTGTATAAGACGACTCGTGTATAAGACGACCCCCCAAAATTGAGCTTATTTTTCTTGAAAAAAAACAATTTCCGAATATAAGACGAGTTGGTTTTTCTTGAGATATCGGCTCTGCTACCATTCAAACTTCAGCTGACGCATGGTGGTCATATTAAAAGTGAAATGTAAATATGCTTACAAAACAAGATCTTAACGGTCTTATACACGAGTAAATACGGTAAAACGTAAATACGATGTTCATATTTTCGAAATAACGAATGTCGGAGGTAGCAGATTGATTTCAATTGCGTTTTAAATGATAAATAAAGGTATTTACCCAATATTATCACAAATTGTTCGAGAACAGAACAAAAACATCAATCCATTTAAAATGCAATTAAAATCGAAACACGTGTGAAAGCATTTCTGTCAAAAAGGGAAGACACGACTCAAAGCAGTGGAAACAATTACGAAATGCAAAACTGTGAACGCTGATAATTGGAATCAGCGAGAACAAAGTCAAAACAAAGTGTTTCGAAATAATAGACATCAGACGTAGCAGATTGATTTTAATTGCGTTTTAAATGATAAATAAAGGTATTTACCCAATATTATCACAAATTATGCTTTGCAGGTCGAGAATTTCTCCACGAAGTAAAATGTAATACGATGTACGTGACGTCCTTGATCTTAGTGTCTGGGTGCCCACGAGACAAAAGTAGAGCGGCCAACATGTCAAATTGAACTTTCATATCCGTAGCAGATCGATTTTAATTACGACTCAAAGCAGTGGAGACAATGACGAAACGCAAAACTGAACGCTGATAATTGGAATCAGTGAGAACAAAGTCAAAACAAAGCATTTTGAAATAATATGTTTTAAATGATATATAAAGGTATTTACCCAATATTATCACAAATTATTTTTCGCAAGAATTTCTCCACGATGTAGAACGTAATACGATGTACGTGACCAACACGTGGGAGAATATTTCTTTGTGTATTATAAAGCCAATGATATTCATTATATCGCTTTTAATTATTATTGTTTATATCGATCTTAGCATCAAAACAAAGCGTGTTAATACACAAAGAAATATTCAACCACGTGTAGACCGCCTCCCCTTTTTGACAGAAATGCTTTCACACGTGGATCGAAAAAGCGGGAGTGACGGGGACAAGCTCTTATTTTTGGCGCGAAAACGATCAGAGCCTACTTAACACGCATTGAAATATTAATATATTGTGCAATGATGGATCCCTGGCTTCTCCTCGTGTTGCGGACGTGAATTAACGTGACGTCACGTACATGATATTTACGTTTTACTTCATGGATAAATTCTCGACCTGCGAAGCATAATTTGTGATAATATTGGGTGAATACCTTTATTTATCATTTAAAACGCAATTAAAATCGATCCACGTGTGAAGGCATTTCTGTCAAGAAGGGAAGACACGACTCAACGCAACACGTGGTCGCAATTTTGAAAGGCGGAAGTGACGGGAAGAGGCTCTTGTTTTTAGCGCGAAAACGATTGTTAATATAATGCGCAATAATGAGTGATAATATTTGGTAAATACCTTTATATATCATTAAAAACATATTATTTCAAAATGCTTTGTTTTAAACTTGTTTTCACTGATTTCAATTATCAGCGTTCACAGTTTTGCATCTCGTCATTGTTTCCACTGCTTTGAGTCGTGTCTTCCCTTGTTGACAGAAATGCTTTCACACGTGGATCGATTTTAATTGCGTTTTAAATGGATTGATGGTTTTGTTCTGTTCTCGTACAATTTGTGATAATATTGGGTAAATACCTTTATTTATCATTTAAAACGCAATCAAAAAGGGAAGACACGACTCAAAGCAGTGGAGACAATGACGAAACGCAAAACTGAACGCTGATAATTGGAATCAGTGAGAACAAATTCAAAACAAAGCGTTTTGAAATAATAGACCAATAATATTGGGTAAATACCTTTATTTATCATTTAAAACGCAATTAAAATCAATCTGCTAAGTCTGATATTCGTTATTTCGAAAATATGAACATCGTATTTACGTTTTACCGTATTTATGTTTTACCGTAAATACTCGTGTATAAGACTGCTCTCGTGTATAAGACGACCCCCTAACCATTAACTTAGAGTTTTTGGAAAAAAACCTCGTCTTATATACGAGTAAATACGGTATATGATGTATTAACCACTGCAGTTTTTATTTCTGACAAAGAATTGTACATATTCGACCGTTTGTTTTGATTTTAATATGGTTAATGAAATTGAAGGTGCTAAATTTTCTGACTTCAGAAAGTTTAAAAGACTATAAGGTTTTCCTTTGAAATTTGCATATCTATATGAAATAAACACATCAGATAACTATTTTGTGAAGATTTTGTCTCAATCAATTTTTTGTATGAACTGTAAATAGTGATAGTGGGAATATATTTCATTTTCTTTCTATTCTTGAAAGTGTCAAAGTCCTCTTTTGAATGAGTTACATCCACTGAATGAACAATGAGATAAATCAGATCTGCCCTTGGGTCTGAAAAATAAAATTGTCAATATTGCCAAGTGATTTAGATTAGAGCCTTCTCTTTACAACTACCGGTATGTACTGAAAAAGGGAACCATCTTTAAAATATCTCTGAATATCGGGACTCGCTTAGCATTTTATTTGCATGATTTTATTTGACATATGTTTTTTTTTTTTCATTTGACCCAGACCTTTGACCTTGAAATATATTTAATGATTAACATTTTATTGTAAGAAATTTGTTAAGAAACTCAAAAAAAGGTTGAATTTGTGATATATTCTGGTATGGAAACTGTCTTATCTGCATAAATCACAAGCTTTTAGATTTATTATTTAAACTTTACACAAACTTATCACCTGAGATAAGTGATAGCTTTACAGGCTTACTCCATTTATTTATGGGTTTTTGTAGTGAGTGTCCTCTGGTGACAGATTTTCTGAGGGAAATACTTTCTTTTTACTCCAAAATAGAATGTTTTCAAAAATGTACGGGAAAGCTTATCAACTGTAAAAATGAGTTCCCTTTTCATTAAAACTTCCTAGTCATGAAATGACATTTTATGATATTTATTTTCTAATAAAACTATTTCTTTGGTATATTGAAAGCTTCGTATCTTTTTAGCTCATAAAAAGTGGCAAAGTAATATGTCACTGCTCCAAGATTTCTTTTATCATGTCAAAATGTTATAGATAAAAAGTTCTGTAGATTGTGGGACCATAATAAACTGGATTTCCAAACAACTTTGTAAATGTGATCTTAACAATATTTACTGTGATCCTAGTGAAACAGATTTTCTATTTTTCAAAAACAAAGAGGTAAAGTACACACTTGATCATTTCAAAAATATAATTATTTTCACCTCTCTTCACATATTTAATTGTCAAACTTCCTTTTTATTTCCAAATTATACAAATAAAAATAAGAAAATGTGTTTCACTAGCATCACAGTGAATTTTCTTCCCAATGAAATGAAATAAACACAGCTCAAACAAGCCTACTCCTGTTGTGTAATCTGTAGAACAAATTTGCTTGTCTTCATTTCTAATCAAAACTTTCATCAAGTAAATTAGGACAAAATACTATTTTGAAAGAAATATACTTGTAATCATACCTTAAAATTCAAATATTGTATTGTTATTGTATTAATTAATGTTATTAATACTTCTATTTTATTAGGGAATGTATTTTAACACTGTAAATGTAACAACTCCCATCAAGTACAATATTTTGGTAAATAACAATCTTAAATAGCGCCCGTACAAAACCAAGTCTGCTCATGGCGCCAAAGTAATTTGTGAAAAAATAACAATTCTGTGGTTTTATTCATGAATTGGTGTCATTTAAAAAAGATGCCTCTTAACATAACACTCATTTGTATACGTACATTTTTCTTTGTTAAAACAAACATATATGGAACTCTACATGAAAACAAAAGTTTTTACGTCTGACTGCAGAGTACTGGAGTATGGAACAACTACATAACTTCTTTAAGACCATGCCAACAATTTTGGGGGAAATTATGGGTAGTATAAGTATGCAATAAGTGCAATTCAGATTGGCACATCATTACCTGTGCTCTGCCAATATTGAATGTACCTTTATACGGGCTCCATTCGGATTTAATATGTGTACCATTATATTGTGCAAAGTATACTATTTAATCTATCCCTTCTACTTGATACGCCTCTTAAAACATCACATCTTTAAACCATCTCCGATAGGGGAGATGATTATTGACTTCTCCCTCTGCTTGATCCACCGTTAGTGTCATATGATAGTTATATGATATGGTGGCCCTAAAACCCCCTAGACCCGCCTAGATGATAGAGCGTATTACCTATCCGGTTACAGTGGGTATCTCCTATTATCTCACACCCCAGCACCCATCTATAGCATGTGGTGAGGATTTTGTATT
Organism: Amphiduros pacificus; assembly: GCA_949316495.1. Lineage (NCBI taxonomy): Eukaryota > Metazoa > Annelida > Polychaeta > Phyllodocida > Hesionidae > Amphiduros > Amphiduros pacificus. Next base: position 46,426,818 of record OX439001.1, read on the forward strand.
GGATCTGCCTTTATGATGAAGTGAGCATCATTTATAACATAATGCTTCGAGATCCGCCATCATGATGTAGTGGGTATCTTTGTAACCTTATTGCACATAGATCCACAATTTTGATTAAGTCAGCATTTTCTATTACATAACCCCCATAGATCCGCCAATAGGATAAAGTGAGTATCTCACACTACCGTATTCCCTTAGATTTCCCTATATGACATAAAGAGTATCTTTGATTACCTAACGTCCGCCCCTAGATCTGCATGAGCTTAAAATGATGTCACTCATCATATACTATATATCATGCCTTGAGCATCTTATTGACTTTTTGGCACAGCTCCTGCCTTTCAAGCATTCTATCATGTACTCTTTGTAAAGTCGTGCTCTACTTTTTTTAAATAACAAAGCAGATTATTTTTTAAGTTGGCCTCTTTAATTCAGATATATTTGCAAAAAAAAAAAAAGAAAGAAGGTAGCGGTTGTCCGAACATTGTTAGCTGTCCAACATAGAGAGCTGACGTGTAGTATATTATCCGAGCAAGAAATAATTGCCGTAGGGTTTCTGTGTTATGACATATAAACTGGCCGTGTTTTAATGTGTGGATGCAGATGTCAAGGTATAGACTCGCACAGAATATAAACATCCTCCAGTAAAAACCGTTTTTATAATCAAAGTACATATTTAAAGTGAAATTTTCTAAAGTTGGGTAAAATCCCACTCACCGAAGAAAATAATATTCTCCAACTATTATATTTATGAAAAAAAAACATCAAAATCAAAACATAAAAAAATCAGTATAAATATTGTCATATCTGTTTTCAACCTTGCTATGTGAAACTAGCAGTATTCTGTATTTAACTTAGAAGGAACCTCAGGGATGACAAGCTATCCTTTTTTTACGTTAGGAATACAAAGACTTTTATGAGTTATGCTGGTCTAGTGAGAGAGGCCAATACCTTGTCCTCTGCTCACATACACATCTGAACAAATCTTGTCGACAAACGTCATGTGAGGCATGTAAGGCTTATTACAAATGCATCAGATAACAGTGCGAACTCACTCTTTTGGAGTGTAAAATTTACAGGCATTTCTTACAGGCCTCGAGGAGATAAAGCGAGAGAAGAGACAGAGAGTGGATGACAAGGGCGACCCAAGAGTCACCAGCATGGGGCAATTACGGAGGGGCCAGTGAAGCGAGACCGGGACTCCGGGATTATAGGCGGCGGCGGGAGGCGGATCATAAGAGGGCGGCCTCATAGGGTGACCAAGAGGGAGGAGGGAACTCTCATGCGATAGACACACCACAGCACTGGGAGGCACAACATACTGTCATATCAAACATAAATAACACATATCATGGTTTTGAACATTTTTTTAAATGACACTTTATGAAAATATGTGACGGATGCAAAAACCTGAGATATTTGCGGTTATGATATAAAATATAGAGGAACAAAGAACAGAGCAGAGTTGCTGTGTCCCTACTGTTGTTGTCACACCAGACCATTTGTGCTTTGATAATAACACTGAGTGCGACATCATTGTGTCCTTGCCTACTGGTGCAAACCTTTGTTAGACACAACCAAACCAAAAAAGAACATCATTTCCTTGCCGAGCTGAGATGGAGGGTTCCCATGTTAATAATGCTCTACAGGGCATCGTGCTTCTTGTTAGCCACTTCTTGTATGTGCAAGGTGAGTTTTTTTCTCTATTATTTATTCATCCCTGTCATAGCTCGTGGATTTGGAGTTTACTTAATCACACTTTCATAGTTATTTGCATGCCCCATGAAAAGTGAAATATATATCTATGCACATCACTGTTGTTGGAGTAAGCCTAATCGATGTGCTTTCTACTGAAAAAAACAAAGCGATGTCTTTCACAGGACTTAATCCTGATCGATAACACCATCAAATGCCTTTCCAAACTCTTCCTTGGAATATTATGATACCCTGGGAATATAATATAAAAAAAACTTGTATTTACAACTTCAATGTGTATCGAAGCGATAAGACTATGTTTGTGTATATTCCTGCGTAATATTATAAAGGTAGAGTGGGCCTGATCCAGAGGCTGGGATGATACCATAATCACCGAGGTTGACTTCTCCACTGTATAAGTGAGGCACCCTGCTTTGACACTTATCGTATCAGGTTACCTCTAATAATGCAGACAACCTTTCTTGCTTGCCTTTTTGTGGAATAGAAACTAGAAGAAAAAAAAAACAATGGATATATATATATATATATATATATATATATATATATATATATATATATATATATATATATATATATATATATATATATATATATATATATATTTATAATTTATTTCATCGTATTTATTACCTCTGCTCAATGGGAATAGCAAGTGACACTTTAAATTGTATCTATTTGTGCAATCTTCTCTTAAGATGAAAGAATGTGTATATTTCATATGCAAAGTGGATCTTATCCTTCTCTCACTGTGCTTCTGCTATTAAAAATATATGAAAAGTCTTAAACCACCCCTGGTAAGATGTCTAAAACCATTACTATTAAGATGTCTAAACCATTACTATTGAGATGTCTGAAACCATTACTATTGAGATGTCTGAAACCATTACTATTGAGATGTCTGAAACCATGACTGATAAGATGTCTGAAACCATGACTGATAAGATGTCTGAAACCATCACTGGTAAGGTGTCTAAAAACATTACTATTAAGATGTCTAAACCATTACTATTGAGATGTCTGAAACCATTACTATTGAGATGTCTGAAACCATGACTGATAAGATGTCTGAAACCATGACTGATAAGATGTCTGAAACCATCACTGGTAAGGTGTCTAAAAACATTACTATTAAGATGTCTAAAACCATTACTATTAAGATGTCTAAAACCATTACTATTGAGATGTCTGAAACCATTACTATTGAGATGTCTGAAACCATCACTGGTAAGATGTCTAAAACCATGACTGATAAGATGTCTGAAACCATCACTGGTAAGGTGTCTGAAACCATCACTGGTAGGATATCTGAAACCATCCCTGGTAAGGTGTCTGAAATCACTGGTAGGATGTCTGAATCCACCACTAATAACATATGACAATGTATTTCTCTTGTGATACCATCACTGGTGTGTGATATGTGATATGTATCTTGTGATACCATCACTGGTGTGTGATATGTGATGTATCTTGTGATACCATCACTGGTGTGTGATATGTGATGTATCTTGTGATACCATCGCTGGTGTGTGATAGGTGTAGTAGTCTTGTGATACCATCACTGGTGTGTGATATGTGATGTATCTTGTGATACCATCACTGGTATGTGATATGTGATGTATCTTGTGATACCATCACTGGTGTGTGATATGTGATGTATCTTGTGATACCATCGCTGGTGTGTGATATTTGACGTGTCTTGTGACACCATCACTGATGTGTGACATAAGATGTCTTGTATTGTTATACCAGTGCGGGGCATTTAAGGTAACTTTTTATAATTCTCTGAGGTGTAACATAAAATATATGAAATGTCAGCGTTACTGATGTATGTGACAAACTAGATGTTTATTAATCAAATATACACATACCATTAAACCGACTTAAGAGCGTTACCAGACTAATGCATAAAACTGAAAATCCCACAGACTATTTTACAGTAATTAAAACATAGCTACACTACACTTGCGTGATAGTTTGCAATAAATCAATGCATTAACAACCGGATTGAAGAGACATCCCGACTGCATGAGGTGACAAACGTGTTCAAATATCAAGATGTGCCTGCAGTCAGAATAAGTTATGAAATCAATCTCAAATTGATGACCATGATTATAATATAAAATATTTATAAATTATATATCATAACTGAGAGCAATATCACTTGTTTCGCCCTCAGATGCGATTGGATCTTTCCTCACTTAATAGGAACAGAAACATAAAAAAGAAGAAAAGACAGAGTACAAAGTTTTTACTGGCAAGGAATTATGTCAATAAACTATGAAGAATGCAATAACATGTGGGGCAATCGGTGGAGTGGTGATATATATGTACGGGACAGAGCAGGATAGCAGGATAGATGGTATCCCCGCTAAGGTCAAGAACACGACATGCAGGCACCCCCATCAAAAGTCATATAAGGGTCCAAAAAGAGAGCAATAACTCAAGTCAATAACCTCTAGAGCTCCAAGAATAAGGACATTCACAAACCCTAATAGAAACCAAATAAACGGTCTTTTGTTATCTTCCTTTATTACAGAAAATGACGCAGATTTGTAAATGTCATAAATCAAGTCTTTGTTCATTAACTATTTCAAATTGAAGACTGGGAAATATTTGTGGTTGATGATACATATATTATATATTCATTATTTTATTGGAACATTATATTTATATGAACTATTTCAAAACCATCATTTTGAATAGGATGCAATATACATCATAATCAATTCTCCAAGCATGCAAACCACCTTGCTCATTTTAGTGGGAAAGCTGAGATATATTCACCTTAATTCAACCAATTCTGGAGATTGCTTATCTTAACTCACCCAAAATTGGGAATATTCATCTTCAGAAGGATATTAACTGCATTTTTGAAATCAAAGTACCTAAAACGAGATGGAAATATACTTAAAGTATTTATACTTAAGTTACTTAATTCTTTTTGCAGTTACATTGCAGTTACATTGCAGTTACATTGCTCTTAAGAGTGACTGATTCAATTTCGACCAACTTCCCGGTACCATGTTTTCAGATGAGAATGATTTGTAGCTTTGTGCAATTCAACGTATACCCCACTATTATTCCTAACTACAGTGTCTCACCTCCAGATTCAGGTGTATTCTCTTATGGAAAGAAAAAAACAAGTCATGGTATGAATGCCTTAAACCAATGCACCCGTCAATAAACAAATATATGCACCCGATGTAAATAGAATTATCATAAAAAACATGCACTCTGTGACCAAAATATTGAGAGAAAAATGTTTAGTTGTCCCTATATTTAGTACATCTGTGTTTACACTTTGAGTGCGTCAAATAATGCCTCGTTACTTCATCATTGCATTCGGTAAGAATGGTATGCATGACATATGTTTACTCATGTGTTGTACCGAGGACAACTTGGGTTTTGCTAAGTCACTGATGTATACTATGATCAATAATATAGCGCAGCATCAACATTGCAGTAACATTCGCCACTTGCTGGCATGTGATTAATTTTCTCAAAAAATGGAAAAAGAAATTCTAGATTTCTGATTTCAATTAGATTTATATCTGGAGACTCTCTTTTGTGATATCCGCCTTTGATTTGTTCTGGGAAGGTTGACCACAAAGACTCTAATTTTAGTCCATGTTAATATTTACTGGCGCACTTTCTTTTGTACACACCTGGCACTCTAAACTCAACATTCTTCTTGTATCTACATAATAGAGAGTATTTACACAAATTACCACCATGGCCAGGTCTGTTTGCTAACATATTCTTCCTCTTGTAGCACTGTGTGGTTGTGCAAAAAATGTCAATTGACATTTTATGATACGTAAATGGACTTAGTCATATCAATACGGAATTAACAAATAGGTCCGCATGTTTGTATCATACAGGTATGAAATTTGCACGCCAGACAGGAATGACAGAGAAGTCTTGTGTGAAATACACACTGGCTCTGGCAAAAAAGAACTTTAACATCGTCCATGTACAAATATCAAAACAAAGTACAGGGCGTTTTTGGAACTCAGCCTATTAGGTTTGAATATGTCTGGCGTGACCTCAAGTTCATATCAAAGCGCATAGAAAAGGCCCTTAAAAGATGGTCGTACGTATTTTATCACGCAATTTTACTTAATAGAAGATTGATTTTCTTTCAAAGAATCATAAAGGTTTATGTTATATATTCATGTTGTAATACACGTTTATTATCATTGACTTAACTCATGTGACCAGTGCTGGCATGATGTGTGATGATGTCAGGTCAATAAATGTTCACAATGCTCACCATCTGAGCAACATAAATCAAATTTAAACATCAACGAGTGCATTGACTATCAAATAATTGCTTCCATGGAAATATTTATAAAGAACGGTTTTATTGCATGTACAACGGGGCATTGTCAAATATAACATTGACTGAGATACTTAATACCACAGATATGAATTTATATTTGTATAATTTTCACGTCAAGAAATCATCCCGGGACAATGAGCTTGGTTTTGTCAGTTATGTCACGATAATTAGTTGTGTGGTAAGCATAAGATTAGGATTAAAACCTCTGAGGATGTGTGGCTTGTCACGGACTTTGTTGGATTACTTTCATCACCATTACACTATATACAACTACCTTTTTACTTGGATTATATATATATATATATATATATATATATATATATATATATATATATATATATATATATGTCTGTATATATATATATATATATATGTCTATATATATATATATATATATATATATATATATATATATATATATATATATATATATATATATATATATATATATATATATATATATATATATATATATATATATATATATATATATATGCCCCTCTGTTTGGGGCAGATACAAGAGGACACCTACCCTGGGGCCAGTCCGCCTGTCGTCCCGTGTACCGTCACTCAACCCAGCTTATTACACACATATGAACCCCGACAATGTCCATATATACACATATATAAATGCTGAATTCACACATTACAAATCAAGGACAATTATCAATTACCGTAAATTTAGGAGACAATTAATTTATTTGACTATTTAGCATTTTTCACGTGTATACCTATCTGTATCGAATAGAAAGATATGCTATTAGGTAGAGATAATAATTTGTCTCACTGGCGTGAGCGTTTTGCTAACACTTCCATTGTCATGTCTATACTTATAGGATGTCATTCACTGAAAGTGCTCCGAGGGATGGCAGTAATGGTCAGGTGCCATGGTCAGGTGCCATGATCATAGTCGTACAGTTTAACTAACACCTAAACCACCTTTTTAGGAATGGAGGATAGCCAGGTTGAAATATATCTTATATACAAAAGGCGTGTACATGACCACACACTTAGTTGCCATGGTGTAATCTTTAAGAAATAACAATCACTGTAATTTATGTAAATTATAAATTCCCCTTTTTTCAATTAAACCTCATAACTGTCATGCCATAAATCTGTGCAGCATATAGGACAAGTTCAAGATCTATGGCGTAGTAAGTCACAAATGGTGCAAGGTCACTCTGCATCGTTTGGAAGTAAGAAAGAGCCTTTCTAATGTTTATTTATCAGAGTATTGTTTATTATAATTGGTGATAGTGGGAGATGTGATGAGCACTACATTAGATCGTACAGTCAGCCATGCAGAGAGTCCAGGCTTCAGGGTAATCATATACAACTACTTCAAACAAATAAATGTTGATAAATGCCATAATTAGTTACATATATGTTCCCATTTGATCCATCCGCGAGTTGTTTATACTAGCAGACCTATATTGGTTCATATGTATAAAGTTCATTTATTTCATATATATACATTTTAAGATATGCGATAAATATCTAGCCAAAATGAGTTGTCATCCTGTGATTTATTTTCCTTCTTTATTATGTCCTGTCTGATGTGTAAGATATATCGTCAGTACAAGTGTCTACGACATGGAGCAGGTGTCGTATATATATATATATATATATATATATATATATATATATATATATATATATATATATATATATATATATATATATATATATATATATATATATATATATATATATATATATATATATATATATATATAAGGAAAAATATATTTATTATATATATATAACTCAAATAAGATAATAACATATTGATTGAAATTGTCATTTTTTAGGTAAGATCACCTTTTCCTAACACTTCTGTAATCCACCCAGAGATGAGTGATAATATAAGACCTCATAGAGAGGATTTTAATGGTAAAGAACTCATAAAGTTGGGTTTGCTTGCAATTGCTCTTTTCATTGTATAATGTCATATACCTTTAAAGTGAAAACAATTTGTCTTGGAGACTTGTTCCAGATATGTCTTGTTACAAAGATAGATACCCCCTTATCTGTCCGCGTGTTGACATATGTTTGTGAAGACCAAATAGAGAATATTTCTTTTTCAACTTTTGAAAATGTCACTATAACTTAAAAAGGAAAAATAAAATGGGTTCTACAATTTGGACAAAACTAGAATGTTTTTCCCGGAACCTGACACCTTCAGAGGTGTCAGCAGGAATAAAAGGGTTCGAGATTTTGTCAAGACAAGTTTTCTCGTTTACCCAAATTGGAGGGGAGGTTAAGTCAAGTGTATACCACTTGCAATTAAAGGTGCTCAATCATTTCATGCACAGAAAATAGACAGCATGGCGTGTTAGTTCATTTTGAGACATCACCCATAAGGGCACATTCATTTAAATATAGGGGCATCAGATCGAGAAGATAGTTGAAAATGTTAATCTCCCTACCAGAACAGATAATCTCTGATAGTTTCACTTTTGCAAAATGTCATGTTACAGAATAGATATGTATGAATACATGTACAATGAATGGGTTATTAATGGGACATTGACACATAAGGGCCATTCTTGGCCATTCATGTATGTTTTAAACATTATCGAAACGTAGTTGTGAAAACACACAATAAACAATAGCAAAAGACATTAAAATAGTCTTTTGCTATTGTAAAATAAATAAAGTTAGATGTGAATAGACAATAAACTTCAGACTATAAAAGACCCTAAATCATAATGAAAGTGGTGTTTTAGGTAAATGCTGAGCTTACTTATAAAGCTGTTTGGTCCACCCCATATGACCAACAAAATGCGTAGTTGCCAAGACAACATCTTCCTTAATCTGAATGAACCCTTTCACCTTTTATCATCACTGCGATATATGAGAGACCCAAGATCATCACCATCATCAACATAATTATCATTACTGATGAATCGTAAGCTCCATATTGCTTTTGGTTAATGATGGACGCAATGCATTTGATTAATAGTTCCCAGCAAACAAAACTGGTTGAAATGACATGGTTTTCACAACCTAGTTCCACTGGGTTGGTGTTAAATGTAAGATACAGTTCAGTTCCTTTTCGGTCAAATAAATATTGCCCTCAAACGTTGTTAAACATGTTTCACTCACTTCCCAAAATTGGTTTGTGTTTCTATGTCCTTAACTCAGGTTAAAGAGTGCTCTTAAAAACACAGAAATAAGGCTGTGGCGACAACTATTCAATAGTTGTTCCAGTCATAACCCCAAAATATGATCACTAAAGGTGTCATTGTTTTCATTGTCCAAGAAAACAACTTAAAAAAAAACAAAACAAAAACAAAACGCCAAAGGCCAGGACAATAGCTAGATATGTTTAAACCAAAAAAGTTATATTGCTCTTAGTTTTGATTAACTGATGATACCCATTTGCAGGTTTGGGGCTACATCAAACGTTAAAATTTGACAGTTATTTATCCATAAGGTGGAGTGTTTTTTGTCCGTGCAGCCAATCAATGCCGTGGCTTTGCGAGTTTGTTGCACTTTCATTAACTGACCTGTCTTGAGCAGGATTAAACTGGGTTCCGTGCCAATCTTACAAGTAGGAATGTATCATGATTTAGGTCGGGTAACAAGAGCTGGATATACTGTTGCCCGCACCTCATACTTCATAACCGCGTCCATAATCCATTAGTCCATAGACCCACACTGTGTCGTCATCGTTTACATCATATTACTGGGGAAAATGTCCTTTGTCTTGTTTATAATCAACGTTCTTTCTGGTACAATTCAATATTTATCTACCATGTTGGATAGAAACCTGTCGAGTGGACCCAATGCCCTGCTCCTTTCGAAAAATGGTCGTGAACACACTACCCCCGAGGTTACAATTTTATGTTATCGCCAACGATTATATTCTGATATTATAAATATCATTCCATATTTCAGATATACATGTATAGATCACTTCATTCTTGGATGACTATGATCCTTACATGAACAAAAAAAGTTCTCGCGTGATCTATTGGACACAAAATCACATTGTTGCATGCTCATGTTGTTAAATTGTATGTTTTATTTTGCATTTGACAGACTATATAGCCTATACATTTAAACACGTATAGAGCTAAAAAAAAAAAGAGGTTAAACTATTTATTGTATAATATATTAATGCTAGTATGTGTTGTGTATTAATGGCAGTATTGGTACACAATGTACATAATGGAGGAAAGCCACTATACTAGTCACTAATGTGTAGATATCTAATGTAGCCTAATTGGCTGATACTGAATGATTTGCTAGCTGATTCAATGGTGTTGACATGGTAACCTAGCCATTTTATTGTTGTAGTTCTACATTACACATTCATTGTCAAGTAATATAAAAGGGGCCGATAGAAATTGGACCAAGTCATAGATTTGGAATGGGTGGCACACTAATGAATGAAGATTTTACATCTAATCTTGTGATGGTGAACACTTGTGAATGAAGTTGTCATATAATGGCTATGGACAAGAGAATTAAAATGATACAATTGAATGTCAAAGTCAAAGTGACTTTATTACATTTCTAGATAGAACACTATTTATATTTGTTGCATGTGGCACCTGAGCTCACAAAGTCTGATTGATAGTATCATTATATTCATGTCCCTTAAAATGAAACACAAAAAAATTAAAAGGATCGCACTACGATCTGAACCGTTTGTTTTGATCCGATGAGCTCACACAACAGAGCATTGTGGAACAACTTTCAGGTTGACCTCGTTTATTTGTGGTTCAAATAAAAGAGAGGTAAGTCAACCTACATGTATCTTAGCAATGCTTGGTGAGATAACATGTCATATATCTGAACAAACACATTATAAACAATGACAGCTGGTCTTATCCACTATATCATGTGCAGAGAATGCTTTGATCTTTTTCATATTTAGTTTATCTCCTAATCTTTGATTTTTGAAGAGTTAAAATGACTGTGAATAATAAGTTTTTATTCAATATTAACATCTATGTTTTTCTACGATAAAAAAAAGTTACGTTAGATGGACAACCGCCATGGTTCAGTGCTTTCACAGCTTGGCAACAGTTATCGCAAATGAACACGATACGTGCGAATGCACTGGCGACGATGTTACATTAAACTATTTAATCTCCCAGGCTGGTTTCACACTGGTTCCAAGAATTTCCTTTATACTTTGGTATTTTCTCTAAAGGGAATTAAACATAATGCAATCTGACAGAGGTAATAAATGACCGAACAACTTTTATTTTCAGTTTAAGGCTTGGTCTCACTGTAGCGAACAGGCTTAGCGGATGAGTTGCGGAGAATTTCGGAGTGGAAAACTTCATGTTCGCTTTTTGTTCGCTTTTGTGAGAGACCGAAGCGAACAGAGTGGATGAACACTGATACAGAACGAAAGTATTCAGGATAAAACGTGCATAGAAAGCGTACAAATACGGATATATACGGACAAGACAGATGTATTGCAGACAGAACACGAATGAGAAGCTGACCAACATGGACGTTCGTTTTCTGTTCGCATCTTATTCTGACTAACTCTGTTCCTTGTGCGTAATTTCTCCGTACCTTGTTCGCATAAATGCAGGATTCAGTGAATATCAGCGGACACAATCAGGACACGTTCAGGGTGAGTCAGGACACATTCAGGATGAGATACGAAGAAAGCGTTCCCATTCCGGATGCAATCAGTATGTGTAACGAAGCCAGTGCGAACTATCCATCCGCATCTCTTCCGCACAAAATTTTCAACATGTTGAAAAAGTTTTGCGGACCAAGACGGACTAAGGCGTACATGTGCGTACTGCTTCGAACTCTAAACGCATGACTTTAGAATGAGAGACGGGGAAAGCGTTTGAGTAACGTAGACGTCCGAACTCATTCCAAAGAGCAAAATTTTCCACTCCACTTTCTTCCGCTTTGCCTGTCCGCTACAGTGAGAAATACCTAGTATACCAATATGAGTTAAAAATGTAACAGGGGACACCCGAGAGCAATTTATATTGTTTTGTTTGTTTTGTTTGTTTTGTTTGTTTTGTTTTGTTTGTTTGTTTGTTTGTTTGTTTGTTTGTTTGTTTGTTTGTTTGGGGATATACATCACTTTCAACATCATTTCAGTCCTTTCGTAATGAGACCTACTTGCAGCAGATATAGTACTGCCTCACTGAGTTATCCCTTTGTCACGGACCTCATGTGTGAAATTATGAATTCAAACTCAGCACAGCCGGGGATCGAACATACGACCTTTGGATCACCACAGAGGAACTGGTGCTAATAAGCTGGCGCTCAAACCAACTGCACCACCATATATATATATATATATATATATATATATATATATATATATATATATATATATATATATATATATATATATATATATATATATATATATATATATATATATATATATATATATATATATATATATATATATATATATGAATTTATAATAAATAACTGTTATATATCTGTTTGCAGCTGTGTACCGGTGTGCCCCTGGTTGGCAGTTACACGGTACTGACTGTTTCCTGCTGTCGGATGTGGACTTCACTGGCAGAGTGACCTGGCATCAGGCTCAACACATCTGTGACACCATGGACAGCCACCTTGTAGAAGTACTCAACCATCAACAAAATGCATTTGTTCGAGGTATGGGGACAAAAACGAGAATCGAATACATACATGTCGCTGCACAGCTGCATGAGATGTTTTGTCGAAAGCTAAATTGCAGAAATCAGCTGTTATCATGACCAATAAGCTGACCATTCTTAATTTTGTGGTTTACTCAATACCTGATATATTCTTGTGGTCTTATGCAGAGCTGAGCTTTTCCTTGGAAAATATTGCTAGTGAAATTTACAAATCAAAATATCTTCTAATGTGCAGATTTACTTATTAGATACTTAATTGCTACAATAGAAATATGACAAAAATATTTAGTATTTATTATTTCAGATATCATTAATTCTCATACATGGATTGGTCTACATTCACTGACTGATGTTGAACATTTTGTCTGGGGGAGCAGCAATAACAAAGTACGTAGATACTCACATGAAGGCCTTCCCTGCAAAGATAAAATATATTCACTTCACCGAAATGGATAAAGTGTACTGTTAAACCAAACTTATGTCCATAATATTCTTTAAATTTATGTCATAATAGCATAGCATGTCAAACACATAAATGATTATATTGCATGGAAGTTGACCTGCAAATAAAAGACTCATAATGGTAATATTGGCCCAAGTCAATGTTATAAAGACCTTAGATTAATATTTGTATCATGAAATTAAAGTACATATCACAAATGAGAGATAAGAATTTTTTTAAATTATTTCATGAGATATATTTTTCATTTTGGTTGTCATGGAAATATTTTATCTCTTCCTTTTGAAATTTGTGTCCACTTTGACACCGATTCTGTGAACAGGTAGACTTCAGCAACTGGGCAGTTGGTCAGCCGAGTCGTGCAGAACAGAACTGCGCTGCCCTAAATGGTCGGTGGGAGCAAGTCGGACTGTGGTCTGACCAGTCATGCAATCTCCCACTCAGATATATCTGTGAAAAAGCAAAAGGTAATCCTCTAATTTTATGGCTCCAAAATGAAAACTTTAAAAAATGGTTCCAATGTAGGCATATCACAATATCAAAACAATTAATATAAGTCACAATATATTTTCCCATAATGACTTGGTACATGTAATGCACTATTATTTTAGATTCAGGTGACACATCTATGTGTCCTCCTGGGTGGGAGTTGTTCAGGGATCACTGTTACTGGTTCAGCACGTCCAGTAAGACTTGGGAGGACAGTAGGAATGACTGCAAAGTACGGCAAGCAGATATGGTGGCAGTCGACTCCCAGTTTGAACAAAACTACCTCATCTGTGAGTAATTATATCATTATATGATATTGTCTGTAACAATACGGTTCTTATCTTATTTATCTCCTCTAGATAAGGCTTACCTCTACTTGATGACACTCTCTAGTTAAGAAAACATTATACATTAGTTTTCCATGTTTACATCCGCTGATTGAAAAAAAACCCATTCAACTGCTAAATTAAGGATAAGTGCAGTCCTGATCTGTGATAGCACAAATAAATGACAATCTTTTCTTTCAGCAAAAGTGATAAGAAATTTGACATGGATTGGATTTCATGATATAAACCAAGAGGGATCGTGGAGATGGCTGGACGAAACATCGCAGGTATTTTACTAACATGGATATTACTTGACACTAACAGATATTACTTGACACTAACATTTCTTTCTTGACACTAACAGATATTACTTGACACTAACAGTTCTTTCTTGACACTGACAGATACAACTTGACTCTCACAAATATTTCTTGACTCCAACATTTTTTTCTCGATACTAGCATGTATTTATTGACACGAACATATTACTTGACATTGAAAGATATTTCTTGTTATCAACAGATATTTCTTGACACTGACAGATATTTCTTGTCATCAACAGATATTTTTTTACACTAACAGATATTTCTGTAGTTTAACAGATATCCTTTTGACATTTCTTGAAATTCACCATGTACGAGACATATCCCATATATTTCTTTAATGAATGTGGTTATTGTATATCTGGGCATGACCTTCAATGAACCAAGTTGTCTGATGAAACACCTCAGTGTCCCTGATCTGGCCTCACGATGCTCGGAGGAAACATTGGGATACAAACACTGACAGTTATATAAAGCTACTCACCTTGTTTTACAGCCAGTGTATTCTGCGTGGAATCTAGGTGAGCCTGATAACAGTGGCAATGGTCCAGAGGACTGTGCCCTCATAAACCCAGTGAGGACCCACATGAGAACCTGGACATCAGAACAGTGTCAACAGAGCATCTACTTCATATGTGAGCAAGCAACAACGCCGGACAGTAAGATCTTATAGATCACATACAATTTATATGATGCCAAATGTGATGTATATTTGTTGTTTTTTTTTCTATAGATTAAATACTATATTTTCGTGATAGAGGTTAGGCCAAAACTGTATGCAAAATAAAACGCAACATGAAGAACTAAATAGAGTCACTTTTTATCCATAAGCAGAAAAACCAACATATCTTAAAAACCAAGGTATTTTTGGGAGTTTCTTATTCCATTATATTTCATTACAGAAACATGTCAACCCAGCTGGCTAAGCAATAAGGATAGGTGTTATATACATATAACCAGACCCCTGTCTTGGTCTCGGGCTAGGCAGTACTGCCAACAACTCAGAGCTGATCTGGTCATTATTGACGATGAAGATGAACAACTGTTTATCATAGGTATATGTGGTCTTAATCAATATTGCCAAGAATTCTCTTCGATTTTAATACATGATTATAACATCAATAGACAGCATATATATTTATTATTAAATGACCAAAATCAATATTTAATGCAAAACTACATATCATTCCATTACACTAATCATGATGCTAAATTTCAAATTATTCAAAATTGTTTTCTTCTAATCAGTGATGTTAATTATATGATTCAGGTTTGATAAATCAAAAGTCATGGCTTGGACTGCACCGAGACGCGGACACAGAAACCTGGGAGTGGAGCAATGGTGTCGCTCTAGAACAAGTAAGATATCAAACTCCCCAAGTGAGATATCACATTCAAACTCCCCAAGTGAGATATCACAATCAAACTCCCGAAGTAAGATATCACAATCACACTCCCGAAGTAAGATATCACAATCAAACATTCCAAGTAAGATATCACAATCACACTCTCAAAGTAGGATATCACAATCACACTCTCAAAGTAGGATATCACAATCACACTCTCCAAGTAAGATATCACAATCAAATATTCCGAGTAAGATATCACAATCAAACTCTCCAAGTGAGATATCACAATCACACCCCCGAAGTAAGATATCACAATCACACTCCCAAAGTAAGATATCACAATCACACTCTCCAAGTAAGATATCACATTCACATTCTCCAAGTAAGATATCACATTCACATTCTCCAAGTTAGATATCACAATCAAACATTCCAAGTAAGATATCACAATCACACCCTCAAAGTAGGATATCACAATCACACTCTCCAAGTAGGATATCACAATCACACTCTCAAAGTAGGATATCACAATCACATTCTCCAAGTAAGATATCACAATCACACTCTCAAAGTAGGATATCACAATCACATTCTCCAAGTAAGATATCACAATCACACTCTCAAAGTAGGATATCACAATCACACTCTCCAAGTAGGATATCACAATCACATTCTCCAAGTAAGATATCGCAATCAAACTCTCCAAGTGAGATATCACATTCACACACCCGAAGTAAGATATCACATTCACACTCCCGAAGTAAGAGATCACATTCACATTCTCCAAGTAAGATATTACAATCACACTCTCCAAGTAAGACATCACATTCACATTATCCAAGTAAGACATCACATTCATAGTTTATATTATACATTCCATGTTAGATATTACAATCATATGTTCCAGTTAAGAGACCATAATCTTACTTTCCAAGTTAGATATAGCAATCTTTCTTTTTAAGGTAGATATAACAATCTTACTTTCCAAGTTAGATATAACAATCTTACATTTCAAGGTAGATATCATTATCACAATCATACTTTTCAAGACAAATACGACAATCATACCTTTCTAGTAAGATATTACAGGCGTCCATTCCACTTAAGATATTACATTCGTACACACTAATTATGGGATCACAATCATACTTTCCAATTAAGGACAATTCACATCACACAACAATCTATCAGGTTCATGTAAAATAAGACAAACATACATCATAGTTATATTTCATATCCAATTGCACCTACAAGATAACCTTGGGAGGTAATTATATTAGCAACAGGCAGAATGCCAGCCATCAAAGTGCCATTCTTTTAATGGTTTCAGTGCAGTTGTACATTTCCTATTGTACACTTGCAATGTGCACTTTTCAGTGGAAATATAACAAAATAGCGGCTGGCATTCTGGCTATAACAATGTTCAACCTCATAAAACAAAGTAAAAGGAAGTACTATTTTACGACAGTAAGTTTAAAGATAACAGTTGTCTAAAACTGAGAATGGCGTCTTTGGCGCCAGTTTTTCTTGGTTGATATACTAGCGAGTGCCATTCAGTCTATGATATTAATGACAATGTTCAACCTCGTTAAACAAAGTCAAAAGTAGGATTTACGACATTCAAAGAGAACTGCGTCTTTGGCAGGACATGTACGAGAAGTGGGCTGAGGGCGAGCCTCACTGGAGGAACGCGAGGAGCTGTGTCGTCATGCACACTGCCGGCCAAGCAGCAGGCCAGTTTGAAAACATCAACTGTAATCTGGTGGCTGGAGGGCTCTGCCAGGCACCCGCAGATAACAATGGTACAAATGATAAAATTAGTATCAGAATACACCCCAAGTCATTTGAATTTTTTAAAATATAACTTTTATCATTATATTTCTACCTTTAATGATTAAATTGTAAGCATAATGATAACCCTTAATCATTTGAACTTTGAAAATATATTTCTTATCATTAAATTAGATTTTCTATAATTTTTGTCACTCAACTGACTATCTTTATTAACATATATAGTAAACTCCTAGTCATTTGAATTGTGAAAATATAACTTTTATCATTATATATCTACTTCTAATGATTAGATTATCACTATTTCCAAAAAATGAATATATTATTGTTATTACATCAATGAGGTAATCTAACCCAACTTAATATCGGTGTGTAATGTGAATTATCATGATGTTGATGTAATTCGTGCAGGTTCATGCCTGGCAGACTGGTACAGGTTTGAGGGAAACTGTTATCATCTCATGACCAGTCAGCAGGTATGGAAACGCGCCGGCTACTTATGCGTCAGTTTCGCTCGATTCAACCTCAAAGCTGGCCTGGCTAACATCAAAGACCAAAAACACCTCGATTTTATTAAAGGTAACACCTAATCCGAGTGCTGCGTTTGAATAAGATATCTCATTTTGTACTCGTTCAAGTTCAGTGGTAAATTTTAGAAACTCCATAAAATGATATTTTCAATTTGAAATGGAGACTATAATTATGATATCTTATAACAATACGATTTGCCACGACCATACTACACAATCTGAATGCATGATTATTTCCTCACACGTCCCAGGTTTAATTAGTGAGAAATCCCGTGTGACTGTGGGATACTGGATAGGAATGACCTCCGACCCAGATGCACAACACTTCTACTGGTCCGACGGAGAGGAGGTTAGTATCAAATGGCATAATGCTTCAAATCTAGTCATTAATCTAATATATATACATTATTATACATTATATCATTATATCATTATATTAATATATATATATATATATATTAATATCATTTTGTTATATTTAAAGCTTTGATTTGATTAGTCAGATTATGTTTTCATGATTGGTATTGCAGCTGACCCTCACGGACAACTGGTTACAGGGGGCGCCACAAAAGTTGCCTTCAGAATGGTGTGTTGAGATGTACAAGGATGGGCCCTGGCTTACCGGCTCCTGGCGTGATGCTGACTGTAACCTGAAAAAGCAATATATCTGCCAAAAACCAGCCGGTACGTACTGAGAACATAACTCAAAAATACTGCAAAAACTACTGGTCAACGAAAGAAGCCGCCATTTCAACCAAACATTCTTGATAATTCATGCATCACACCTTTCACCAGTGTGGTCAATGGCGCACTTGGATATGTCGTAATTGTCGTCATTTCTTTTACAGTTGAGACATATTATGACTTTCAATATGGGAATAGTGTGTACAAACTGATAGAGCATACCCTATCCTGGCATGACGCAGCAGGTGTTTGCAAACAAGCGTTGGGAAGTGATTCGAATCTCCTCGCCATATCAGACGCCAGTGAATGGGCCGAGGTAAAAACGAGGCTAGATAGGCACTTCCTGCTCTACTCCTTTCACAGAAGCCACATTTAAACTTCCTACTCTAATGACTAAATAAAACCACACTTCCACTTAGGACTTAGTAGAATCCACACCTGTATTTCTTACTCGTATGACTAAATAGAACACACACTTGCATTTCCTACTCTAATGACTAAATAGATACCCTCACTTACACCAATGACCTAACAAAGACCACACTTGTACTTCCTCCCCTAATGACTAAATAGAACTCACTTGCACTTCCTCTAATGACTAAATAGATATCACATTTGCACTTCATATTGTCTTCGCAAATCCCACAGCTGCGCTTTCTAATCTATTGAGATTTTTAAAAATCACTAACTTCTTGATTATATGCAATGTAATCTCAGACAACGAGTTCTTGTGAAATAAGTTGATTGACTAAAAACAATATATATGGTATGGAAAATAGAGAATGCAAAAAATATGTATATGTCTTGCAGATACAGACACAGTTGGCTTTTAGACTTCCCCATACTGCGTTAGTTAAAGTATGGTTCAACACCATTATCCCAGGCCTCACCAACATAGAAAAGGAAGATATCAAAGTTGGCAGAGAAACCCTCTGTAAGTATCTCAGTGTCATTTACTGAATGTGTACATCAATTCCGATATAATTGTTTATTTATTTCCATAATAAATCTATGGGGAAAGAATACTAACCGAGATTTGTCAATCTGGGTAGAAACCCAGCTAAGGTAGTATAAAAACTGGCCATTCAGCAGCTAATGGACCTCTTGTAACTGACTGGAAAAAAACACAAATCAATGCATGTAACTTTGTGACATGAAATTATATTTTCAGCACAGGACATATTATCAGGTGAGAAGATTATAACATGAGTGTTTTTTTAGGTATACTTGGTATCAATGCTTCGTGTTGCTCTCATTCCATATAAGCATTTAGTCTTATTTGGAATCCTTGTTAACAAATGCATCATTTCATTTGTTGATATGCCGTATAGTTCACATATCAAATATATAATAGATGACCTGCCGATATGTTTGATTGGAATATTCTAAAGCTAAGCTTTATATACAAAGTGCTATGCTCATGTCTTGTTACACATGTCTAAGTTAAAACAGTCCAAAAATATATGCTTTTGGAATATCAATTGTAGATTGCTATTATAGAAAAGCATTTTATTAGGATATTAGCTTATATAGCATTTTATTAGGATATTAGCTTATATAGCATTTTATTAGGATATTAGCTTATATAGCATTTTATTAGGATATTAGCTCATATAGCATTTTATTAGGATATTAGCTTATATAGATGAAACTCATTACATGTATACGATTTGTAGACTCCGAGTGTCAGTTTGCATATTCTATGAATAATTTGAGACAGACACATATGGACACTTATGGAGTCCTGTGCCTGAAGGGTTAACCAACTGTCTTGTAAATCTGTGACTGGGTGGGTTTTCATATCAAAGACCTACAACAGAACAATTCAGTGAGGCAACACTGTATACGTATCTGCTACAAGTGGGACTCGTCATGATGTGACTATAACATTAATAGACGTGACGCTAACCATACACACACGCACGCACGCGCGCGCACACACACATACATACAGAAACACACACATAGCTTATACATACTTGTGATTGGTCTATCCAGCTTCTGAGCAGGGATGCCTGTCCATCCACAAGTACCAATCGAGTGGTATGCAGGGCCGAGTATGGAGCGCCACCTACACCATAATGAGGTCACCCTGCTGTCAAGGATACCTATTCATCTGTGAAAAGACAATAGCTGGTAGGAATATACCTATTATCTTCTTATTAATCAATCGCATTAAATTTTATTTGAGAATGAACCCATAGGTTTAGCCTTTAACACATAACAGAAATCCGGTGATTTCTGTTAAATAAGGTGAAAATAGAAAACAATGCATTCCTGTCCATCATAAAACCGAAAACTGAGAAATACCAGTTCCGTATTATAGGTAGAATAAAACAGAATAGGAACATCTTTCCCATATGGCTTGAATGATGAAACCGGGAAGACATTCATTTACAAAACTATTGTAAATTATTCTAGAAACGAAGGATACATACGACTTCGCCCTGAATTCAAGCATTTATAAAATTATCGCCTCATCTGCGCAAAACATGGCTGCCGCAAACGCTACCTGCAAACAACAACTAGATGGGGAAGGCAGCATTGTCAGTATTGAGACTGAGGATGAACTCCGAGCACTGGCTATGGAGCTCAGAGCCAGGCACAGTGGGGTCAACAACTCCTACTTTGTTGATGTGAACTTTAGCGCCGTGACACCTTTAACAGAAATACTCTTCAGAAGAGACAGAGGTAAGCAAAACAACTCTTAATTCGTGTGTCTCTCTCAAATCATCTAGTTATCTCACTATTTGTATGAAAGCAAAAATATGCAATCATTAACACATACTACACTGAAAAAAATGATCCAGTTATCTCACTTTTTGTATTAAAGCAAAAATATGTAATTATTAACATATACTACATTGAAAAAAAAATACCTAGTTATCTCACGTTTTATATGAAAACAAAGTCATGTAATTATTAACCCAAACATTGAAATTGTTCAATTACAAATTAATTGCAAATTTGTCAAGAGAATATGAAAAATGTCGTAGAACCTTTTTCTAATACCAATAACATTTCAGTTGCTGAACTGACTCCAGGTGAGATTTAATAAGTCATGCGCGTTCTCCATAAAAGGCAGATCGCTCTAACCACAACATTTTATCTGTATATCGATGAGATTTAGCTAATACATATAACACTGTTTTTGTCTAATAAGGAGTGCCGTGGTCAATTTTCTAATATCCTAATACAATACAAGAAAACAACATCAAGCACGCAGAGTATTGTTTCAAATAAATAATGGCATTTTACTTCAAGCTTCAAGTACACATCAACACGTTGTGAATTGTGTTGTGTCGTAACAGCATGGGATTATATCGGTGTTGCATGCGGTAATTTTCATAGAAAAAGTATTCAGACCTGCTCAATATTTTTAATATTTAGAATTATATTGGAGAAATGGGTAATAATTTATAATAAATAAATATTATGTATTAGAATGGCATCAATATGATGAATTCTACTTGAACATCAATGCAAATATTAAAAGCAACTTGACCACGAGACATTATGTTGTTATTTACTGCTTTGAATGCTGATTGTCAATCATACCGTCAGTCCATTATGGACGGTGTGTATGGTTTCTATGGTAACTGTTTATAACTTAACATATGTTCAATGTTTAATATAAAAGTTTTCTGTTCCATCAACATTTTAACCATTCGGCCATTGAGAGTGGCACTGTTGTTGTTTTAACCGACCGATTATATGGGTATTTTGTGAAGTTCCATTGATAAGAATGTAATGTTAAGTCTGCAACTGTTTTATCAGAATGTGCAGAGAATAATATCAGGGCCCCTTAGGAGTAAATAAATGTTGAAATTCGAGCATTGAGAATTGCTAATTGATGTCATTGATTCACATTACTTTCTTTGTTCATATATCTTGCAAAGTAAACAGCAAGTTGTCAATCCAGGCTTACTTTCTATTAGAAATCCTAATAAATACTGTCATGTTCAACAAAATGTATTGATGATTTTGTTTATCATGCTTCAAAACTATATCACATCAACCGCGTAATATGAATATTCAAGATCCTGTTGCACTTTGACCCTTACTGAAATATTTAATTTGCATGCAGATATCTAACTAAATATTTGCGCGATTCAAACAGCACAGATACATTGAATTTTTTCATTATTATTGTTAAAAAATAATGATAAACACAAATGAATAGGTTGATATATATAAAATTAAGCTCAAAACAAATTAAAACCTTCATTGACTTTGTACACATTTTTTATAAACATTATTTGCCCAGGAAATATTCGTGATAGACATTCAAAGTGAAATTTTACAATACATATGGTATGTAGCTCTGGGAATAAGGAAGGTTCCAATCGCATGGTATTATTTGCATAGAATGCATATATTTACTAGAATTCTTTTTCAAATGATGATTATCTAAAAAATGTACATGTTTTCATGTTTTCTCATTAAAGAAAAATCTTGCTGGACATTCTATGTGAACACTGGGCAGAATCTGCTGGCAGTTTTTACTGATTTGCTGGAACATCTTCAAACCTCCAAGTGCTCAAATGCGCTCCCGTTTGTGTGCGAGAGGAGATATTCAAACGCAGGTATATACCTGCTCCATTCATTTTTACATGATTATGGTTTGGAGTAAAAGAATTGTTGAATTTTTATGTAACCACGACATACTGAAAATATATTAATCCGTCTATTGTCTCTGTCTGCTTCTGCAAAATATTCAAAATAGTTTTAGTTTGTCACAATTGTTATTTTTAAAATGGTTATTAAATGTGTTGCTTCCTGTCTTTAAAATAACTATTATATCTATGAGTCTTATTTCATCATATTAAACAACTTCTATCATGTCTTTTTACAGAAGAACTTAACTCTAGAGATAAAATTTTGGAAGAAATAGTTCTTATACCAGAACAAAGAGCAGATTTGCCCTCTCCAGATCCAAATAAAGATAAAAGTGAAGATGGTGCCAATGGTGCTCAGATATCCCAGAACTCTCAACCTGTATGCACTGGGCTGTGTGTTGGTGAGTATATAGCTATCCTTTAGTCATTTAGTGAGTACAATAGTCATCGAATTGCCATTTGGTGAGTAAAATAGTCATCGAATTGCCATTTGGTGAGCAAAATAGTGATCGAATTGTCATTTGGTGAGTAAAGTCTCCATTTTGTCATGTGGTCAATACAATAGTCCTCATTTTGTCATGTTGTGAATAAAATAGTCAACATTTTGTCATTCAAACTGTCAGAAAAAATAACTGGTTTAAAGTTGTTTCAAAACTTGCATTCTAAATTAACAGAACAAGAAATTTTTTTTTTCATATAAATTAAAATCTCTGTTCCACAAGGATCACAGTAGATTATCACAGCTAAAACTACTTCATTCTCTAATGAGTGAAGAAAGGAACACTTATGATCTGATCTTATCAAGTAACAAGGCATAGAAAGCTTCACTCTTTCTCATGTATTTCAGTACAATTATTACAGAACTGATATGATGACGTATTATAGACCTGAATTGATTATCTGCACCTGCCACTGGGTTCAATCTTGCAACAGTAAAACCTGTAACAATCCTTGCAATAATTACAAAGGTATGCTAATGTGCAGTTGACCTGGATTAATAAGTACCTTTTTGTTCCAGTGTTTGGTGTGATAAGTGTTATTACGATTATAGGCTGTGTGGTCATAACAACGTCCATATATTTTTACTTCAGAAGGTTTGTACACTATTAAGTTGCATTATATTAAATAACTTTATATCATTAGGCTCAAAAAAACAATCTCTCAAAGTAGCTCTGAGGTAAACGTATTTCCTCAGTTAAAAGTTACGTGTTGTAATAAAATCACAACTGGCAAAGTGTTTACTGCCATTCTAAAATATATTCTGCAATCTGAACATGCTGTATGTAACAAAACCATTTGTTTGATACTTTTCAGACATAAAGCTTTGGCATTCATGTATAACAAGCAAACTGATGAAATGAGTCTTGCGTCTTCGTCTCCCAATACCACATGACGGGTTTTTTTCATATAAAAATATACCTGACTTAGGAGGTAGAAACACTGGAGTAAAGAACAGTCTTCGGGAATTGAAAAGTTGAATCATGGAGAGCGGTAAAAACATTTGCACCTATTGTATTACCGTAAAAATCATTTGTGATACCTGTAACCTTGGAGTAATTATGTAATTATGCATATATAATTACTCCAAGCTGTACCCACGCTGTGAAAGCACCAAAACCAAGATGGTGGCAGATTGCATCAAAATATCTTAAAGGCCGGACACGTAACAAGGTGAAAGCATCACAGTATTTCAATCTACAACCAGTATTAACATCAGAGGATATTTACAAATCAGAAATGTACTTGGAGAATATTAACTACTAGACTATCCGTAGCTGCCCCAAATGACCCTGTTGCCAGTTAATTTCGACCTTTTTTTTCGAAGTTGTTTAATGTCTCCATCTTTTATTCCGAGAAAGTCATCAATGCGATATTTAAATTTAGATCGCCGATACCCGACACTTCTTATAATCATTTGTTAGCTGCTCTGATTGGTTGAAACATTCATAAAATGAGGGTTTCAAGCATCTATTCTTTGCAAAATGTATATGTTCAATACTCCAATCTTCGATCGAGAGGTATTACCCATCATATTTCCCCTACAAAATATTCTGTGCCATTTGGCGGTGGATGAGTCTTCTGCTAAAATCCAAATCATCCACTGCTAAGTGAAGTCTTGCTGTTAGTGGAGCACCTTTAGACTGGGACAATGGAGTGATTTGGCTAACAGAGCCCTGTTTGTCCATTAATGTTTGTCCAATGGTACAGACGTAACATCCTGACAGACCACAATAGAGGTCACATGATTATACATGTGGCCATCTAGTGGCCAAAAGAGTACAGGCAGTATTTGTTACTTTCAGCAAAACACAATACCCTTGGTTAGTGTATTTTGGTTGAGTGTAGTGAGATAGCTTGCTTGTATCACAGTTCCATGACCAGATATCATTTAAGCATACCCCAAACCTCTGTAAAATTGCCTGTGACCTCTGTGGTTTCGTGAATGCTTTAAATGATTGCCTTTGTCTCCAATGTTGTCTCTACTGCCATGATTACAAGGGAACCGGATACCTGTATGACGTAAAAAAAACATTATTTATTTATGGCACACTTGAGCTATTGAACTGTAGCAATCTCACCATTCTTTGAAATAACAGTAATGCTATAACATTAATATCGTTGAATGTGAGATTTTTATTTTAACCAACTAGTATAACCAAAGTGTAATGGACGAAAAGGTTAGGCAATCGCTACTGGGTGTAAACAATTCACATAGTATTTTAACATTTTTACTTTATATGTGTATTTATTTGCCATTGGTATGGCCAGAAAAGCATAATTTTGATTGTGTTAATTTGCTTATTCGGGTGGTAACTCCAAAGACAACACATAAGGAAGTCATGGAACTCTGCAGGGTCTACACATTGTGTTTCAACATTAAAAAGTAATATAACTCAAACCTTTTTAACAGCAATTTTCAAAGACAAACCTTTATTCATCTAAGGGTATTATTAAATTGTATATATTTAGTTTATTTGCTAAGTGTAATTAAAAACAAATGTGTCACACTGAACATTAATGTAAAGCACGAATTGTGATATGTATCATAAAATGTTAGTCCTAACGGAAGTGGTGCTTTATCTCATATTTTATAATAATATAATATTATGCATATGGGGGATTATTTCCAATGCTGGACTAGAAATGTGATTTGTGGTTTCTTTCAAGATTTACATGGGTACACCCTTTAATGATTGGTACTAAATAGCAGATTTCGTTAGGCAAATCACTAATATTCAGAGATTCCACGGTGCATTTAAAACATTCAATTTGTAATAATAAAGTGTAAAAAATCGATCTTAAATGCTTTTTCAATTTTTTTTCAACCTTAGCCCTGGGATGTAAACTTTTTTTTGGTGTTGGAAAGCAATTTTTATCAGATAAACCGCTCATAGCCTGGGGATGGTTTGGTGTTTGAATACCAGAACCGGAAATCAATGCAAAGGTCACAGGAATGAGGACATAAGTAATGTTCATTTCAATCATCTGTAATTTTAGATTATGTTTGCTAACAAGAGAGAGGGCCACGGGCCGTGGCGCAGTTGGTTAGAGCGCCAGATTATTAGCACCAGTTCCTCTGTGGTGATCCAAAGGTTGTGGGTTTGATCCCCGGCCGTGCCGAGATTGAACTCATGATACAATTTCCCATATGAGCTTAGGCCCTTGCCTAAAGGGTTAACCCGTTGTCCTTGTAAATCTGTGACGGGTGGGTTGTCGTGTCAAGGATCTGTGACATGACAATTCAGTGAGGCAGCACTATATCTGCTACAAGTAGGTCTCATCACGAAATGACTGAAATAATGTTGAAAGTGATGTAAAACCCCAAACAAACAAACTAACAAGACAGAACAAAACGAGATGATTGTGACCTACTAATAGATGTACAAATGTATATTTGTGTGTAAACTATAATAAATGTGCCATACATTAATTTACGATCTTTTTTATATTATTAAAACAACATATATATTCCCAAAAATAAAATCATTCATTCAAAGACTGAATGGGTGAATGAATGGATTCCTAAAGTCACATAGACAAATTGTTATTCAGTGCCACTAAGGTATGCATTTAAATTTATTGTAAACGTGGATGAATGATTAGTGTAAAAAAACACAATAGACAATATAGACTTGGAGAGCACATGGTGAGATCAATAAATGTCAAATAATCTGTAGCAGGATGAAGATAGGCTTGTGTGAGCAAAAGAAAATATTACTTTATTTTCAAAAACTTAACGTCCTTTTTGGTAAATATAATGAACAGAAAATGATTGTAGGGTGAAGAGTTACCTTCACAGCAATCAGCAATAACCTGTAAATTTGTGCGTAATTAATTGTCCCAATCTTATGCTATCCTTGAAAGGCTTTTAAATCTATGATTTTATTTTTATTTTTATGACAAAAGCATTATTTTTTTAACAGTAGATCCAGTTATATTGCTACACACCCCTCATGTTGAGGCTTTGGATAATGACCTTTTGTCATTGTTTCAGCTATTAATGTATTACATCTAAATATTTTCCACATGCATAAATCAATCGAGACCAAGAGTCTTGTGAAAACACTGTAACATATGTACAACTCATATGTGACATGGCAAGATTCTGAAATTTTATTTATGAAATGCTTCAATAATGACTAAAATGCGGATTGTTATCCTTTAGTTGACAGACGAAATACTAAATAGAAAGCTTCTCTTTATAACCTTGTAAAACTGACTCCTGGTAATTGCAGGTCTTTTAAATTATTCATATGAGGCATGCTATCCCCCCACTTTACTTTGAGGTATCAAGCTTTGTTGAAAGAGATCTGAAGATGCCTTGAAAACACTTTTTTATATTCTATTTTGCAAAAATGTAATGCCCAAAAATACCTTTCGATCAACATTTTTTATATTTCTTACTTTTAAATGGCATTTTTACTTTTGATGTATGTTGTCAAGTGGTTTCCTTCGTAACTTTCACACCATTATATCGTGAACATCTGAAAACATTTTATTGACTTATACTCTATGGGTCTTTTATAAATACTTTATAATACATGTAGGGTAGACAAGAATATTTAGAATAAAAAATCCTGATATCTTTAAAAAGAAACAATGACATAAACCTTTTTCTTTCCAACACATATCAACATGTCAAAATAAAAACTGATTCAATAGCACATCTATTAATCAGTGATTACACAATATGAGAGAGATTTCCTCGCTGTTAAAATCACAAAAATCATAAATTGTTACAATCACATCTCTCAGTTTTTCTTTAAAGTATTTTTCCTGATATTGTCTGTACCGGTTTGCCTACAAATCTGTCAGTTTCCCAACATATAATTGTCCCGTGAAGCACACATATTTCTGTAATAACCTAAAATGTTCAAATGCAATTTAGCCTGTTTTGGCTTCCAATCAATAAGCCCACCTCCTTCCATGTTGACAAAGATAATGTACCTGCCACAAAGTACATCAAAGAACGTATCGGTACTTAATGATTTAGTTGGGCATTATTTGCATTTAGCGGGGAACAAACTGATCTGGTATTTACATAAATAATTATCTTTCTCAAAAACGGCAAGGACCTCATCAGAAGTTTCGGATAAAATGGACCGACTGAACACGTAGAGGCATTTGGCATGTTTCTAGTATTTCATTGCTCGATGCAATTCAACCTAACAATTTTGACATAATTTTTCACATCACCATGAAAGCAAAGCAACTCTTGACAACAAAGTTAAAGTTCTTAAGAGCAACAACATTGGTTTCCGAGATCATTTCATCATTTAAGTTCAATGTTGAAACTGGTGATTTAATTGTCATCAAACAAATATTCGTAACACAAAAAACAAATTTGACCATTAGTTACTGCTGACACTACAAAAATATATATGACTTGCAAAAAAACATGGCAAAATCCATCTTTCTGCATATTAAGTTCAGATAAGTGATGTAATTTGAATATCGAATAATAAATGTGTCATACTGACCTAAAGTACGACGATTTGAATTTAGCTCAGTAACATACGAAAATAATGTACATCAATTCCTCATTGATATCTAAATCAAATATGTACACGGCCAAAAGATTAAGAAGACCTATTTACGGTTAAGATTGACTACTTTTGGTTTAAGACATGAGGGGAGAACATAATTTAAACATGTTAGTATATGCAATAACCAACATCACTGTACACCACAGCTCTGGGTGTCATCCTACATCACTTCTGCCCCAATTACAATACATCTTCCAAATATTATGCAAGACAATTCTCACGAGATTGCTCTTTGTTTTGGATTTTTTTCACAAATAACTTTTATCTAATGCGTTCTTCTGTTTATAATCAAAATATCTTAAATTTCCCAATATATCTATTAAAAAATAGAATAAAATAAATATATAAATAAAACTAGGCATATTGATTTTGATGTACAGTAATCACAAAG
This sequence comes from Amphiduros pacificus, assembly GCA_949316495.1. Lineage (NCBI taxonomy): Eukaryota > Metazoa > Annelida > Polychaeta > Phyllodocida > Hesionidae > Amphiduros > Amphiduros pacificus. The sequence continues at coordinate 46,456,511 of OX439001.1, forward strand.
GCTATCGAGATTATGATTACTTGATATCCTAAGTGGTTTGTTTCAATTGTTTGGTAAAGGTTAATTTTGTTGACAACATTTATATCAAAGGGATGACGTAAATAAAAAGTAAAGGTGTGGTTAAGGGGAGGGTGCAGTGAAGGGAAACAGAGCAGGGTATGGATATGATTATCCGTCCACACTGTCGGCTAGTGGAAACGGGTGATGATTGTGAATCGCTCTGGGTAGGATGCCATCGTGTAGGGTGTAGTTACTGGATTCACCATCAATGTTAAACCTTCCCAGATCAGGTGGATGTGTTATTGAGCATAATTACCAACATATCGCTAAGAATGTAATCAAAGAGTTTCAGAGGAGATTGAAATTGGTGGACAGACAGATTCACTGAAAATTTACCCCCATTACTACACAAGGTATGCTAAGTCAACACAGCTAAAACAGCAGAATGGCCATGAAAGTGTGCAAGTTATATTACTCTTGGCTTTTCTACATTTCTATGTTGCAGAATGATGTTGCTCACATTGTTAAATTCGAAACTGATGTTTAGTTGCAATATTGTGGAACATTACTGTATCAAGGTTTTATCATTTTATCAACCGTTATCATCTAAGGTAAATTGCAACTACGTCCTTCTGTTGTCCCCTTGGACCCTTACAAAGGACATACTCAAAATAGGTCATTTATATACAAACATATCAGTTGATGAAACGAATAATAGAAACCTGAAATGGACAGTAAGCATTTGACAAAAGGTTAGTAAAATATAATGTTCATTTTTTGCCGACGAAGAACTCTTTAACTTAAATATACATTTTTCTTGCTCAATTCAAATAATTGATTGCTATGGTCAATTGGACCTGACAACCTATTAATGGTTCTGACTCGAGGAGTGATATATGGGGATTCAGATTCTGTCGGGATGCTAGGGTTGCACTGGTAAAACTGTTGAGGCAATGTTTTGGAGGATATACATTTGTCTGTATATGACCCTTTTCTGTGCACAGTAGCCTTTTTTTCAGTCAGATTAAGGCTGGTCACCTGAACTCAATGCCCTACTCTTTTCAAGTTGAAGAGTGACTGAGGGTGTTTTATTTTGCATAATCATGCAGACATGTTAACATTACCTACATCTTTAATAACCATTTGTGAGGCAAAGGATGATATGAGGAACAGCTCAAAAGGAAATTTCCAATTTTCTTTATAACTGATAACATTTTACCGAAAACCAATGAGCTCCCATGTAATTCAATAAACCCATGATATTTTTTCACATAAAAGGTGACCCAGAGCCTCCATTGGCACCTGGAACCCTGAGAATATACAGTATGAAGTGGTGCCCATATGCACAGCGAACCAGACTGGTCCTCAGGAATAAACTCATTGAGTAAGTCTGCATGCACTTATCCTATTATGATAAGAATATATCAGTCATTCTCGCCCCAAAAGTGTAAAAATCGTTTAATATGTCTTGGTATCTCTATGAGTGAGATAAAACTCCAAATGAAGCAATAGATCCAACATTGATAATGATAATTTGGAATGTTTAAATTGTAAAAAAATGAAAAGACCAGGATTAACTAAATTGCATTGATATTGTATTGATAATAAATGCATAGATATGCAGGTTTTGTATTGGAATAAAGATGTGTACTCAGGTCTTTGGTCCACTTCTTCACAGTCAAGTGCCTGTCATTTAAATTACACATCGCAATCAGTCGAGATATTTTTAGATATGGTTGTACATGGGTATTATTTGTACTATATATTTATCTACACTTATTGGATACACTTATGGATAAAACACCTGATCCTTGTACAATACATGTCATATTTGATCAAAATAGTACAGATTGAACATATATTAAATTCGTGTTTAACCTATCAAAAACATCTTTCATAAGGGTAGAGGTAACGCCAATATTCCGTTGAATAGTTATGATTCGGCTTACCAATAACATACTTTCCAGAAGGGCAGGGCTAACGCCAATATTTTATTTACTTTACGAAAGATTTGTAGAAACTTAAATTCATTTCATTTGATTTGAAAATATATTTTCTCTTACATAGGTCGTTATAGCACTGAACGTTATTTACTGGTGATACGTATCTATATAAACAAAGATGGAAACGACATTTGGTGACGTTCTAAGGTTAACCAGGGGCTTATATCTTGCCTTTGGAATTCAGAATCTCTTTTGGCACATAATTTAAAGCATTCATGAAACCTGGAAGTGGTTTAAGGTATCTGAAAACAATATATGATCTTAAAATTGACATACATACAGGCTATCTGTCTGAAATCCACAAAAGAACATCTGTTCTGAAAATTATGATTTTATGTGACCACCAAGTACTGCCAGTACTGGACAGGAAGTGTGTTGTGTGACCTTGACCTTTGAACTGTCAGGGGGCTCCGTAAATCACAGGAGGTGTTGTTTACTAATTGTCAAAATTGGAGCAACACACTTTCAGCCATTTTTTTCACTATTTAGAGAATGGCTTTCTTTTTATGGTAAAATTATTAAAAACGGATGAATATTTATGAAGTTATGAGTACAAACTTCCAAGAAGATTTTGCAGAAAATTACAATTTAGTTTTATGTTTTGACGTGTATATCGCTTAAAAAGAACCCCAATATGAAGACTTCATCTATGTCATTATTCTTAATATTTTCTACTTTTGCTAAAAATAATTCAATTCTTTATGTTCTGATGTGCATTTATCTCAAATAGAACCCTGTCATGAAGATTTCATCATTGTTTTCTATTCAAAATCATTATTTTTTATATTATATATGTTTGCAAAAAAAGTTTTAAAAAAATCAATTCTATACAGCCCAGCCTTTAATGGGGAATCCATGCAGCCTTTGATGTCTTCCCATTCAGTGGTGTGAAAAACCCCAAATTTCATCAAAGAGGGTGAAATCATAAATTTCAATGACAGCAATTGTCAGCATTCACAGTTTTGTCATTCAAAGTCCTTGTGATTTAAGGCCAAACCAGTGATCAAAGGATTTGATGTCACTTTTTCCACAACTCGGCCATTAAGTTAAGGGGGATTCCATGCAGCCTTTGAGTCATGTCTTCCCTTTTTGACAAAAAGGTTTTCACATGCATAAGATATCTTTCAAGTAAATATTGTACTTTTCCCACAAATGATATATCTTTCACAACCATAAGATATTTGTCACAACCATAAAATATTTGTCACAACCATGACAGTTATTTCATTGATTCAAATAATATTAAAATAATCTTATGTTGTTCTGAAGTATACTCCTGGCAATAAATTGTACAAAACATCTCCACTCTGTTATACCTCAGTGATGCGCGTATTGACGAGATTTCCAATGAATACGAGCATGCCGATTATTTCGTAACATATTGATTAGTTGGAACTATTTTGCGTCGGCCATCTTTAGACTGGTCCCCCATCGAGTGTCAAGAACATCGTGTATATACACAGATGGCGGCAACCAGTCTATGGCTGTACGCACCATTTTCGGGTCATGTGACGGGGTCAAATGAGGTGCGCTTTGTTTACAAATGTTTTTAACGATAAATATCTTGTTTCATGTATCATTTAAAAAAAAATACAGTAGTTGTCTGAGGTATAAAAACAAAACATGCCTCGTCGGGTCAGCTGGGTGAGCGGATTCAGTTCATTGGTGATGGCGAACGGATACCCTTCCGCAATCACCAACTCACTGAATCCGCTCACCCAGCTTCCCCGACTCGGTATGTTTTGTTATATTTCCCAAGCTGGACAGGTGCCCAATTGGGAACTCATTAGGTGTTTACATGAGATAACAGACCAGCTAAACAAAGCTGGTTGACAAAGTGTTCAATTGATGGTGGATGTTTCAGCAGACAACTGATCAACTTTCAAGTGCCACAAAAAGTTGTTAACAGGGGATATTTTGGGTAATACTACATAAAAGCACTGTTTAGGGTATAAACATTCATGTTATGTAAAGAAAATGTGCCTGACAGTCAGGTTTCATGAATGCTTTAAAGAAAATAATTTGACTAATTCCTTAATACATAAGCTGACTTTGGTGAAATGATATTGTCATATGGATGACAAAACTTAAGAATCATATATTTGTTCAGACATGAGGAGATAAATTTCAATACAAAGGTGAAGCCTGAATGGATCTTCTCCAAGAATCCCCTGGGAACCGCCCCAACCTTAGAGAAGGACGGGAAGACACTGTGGGAATCTGCCATATGCTCAGACTACCTAGATGAGATGTACCCAGACTTGTCTCCTCTCTACCCAGATGATCCCTTTGAAAAGGCTAAACTCAGGGTAAAAATGGATGAACTCAGCAAGGTAATTGATTTCCATCAATAATTATAAGTTGACATGTTTGTGACTAAAAACATATTGAAAATAAACAGCTTTGAAAAATATAATATCGGTTATTATTAGACCATGGTCTGCTGAAGGTGTATTGGGTTGTTGACTATTTTTTTGCTCAGAAACCAAATGTGTCTTTGTCCAAATTTACCATGGTCTGATTTACACGTGACAATAACATATATTTAGTTGACCAATCACTCTTTCCCCCCAAAACAAAGGATATCCCTCCCCTAAAGTATGCTGTAAAGATTTGATCTTTGACCATATTGGAATGATTGGTGCATATTCAATCACATAAATTATGAACAAGTTTAAAACTTGTGGAGAAGAGTCTTCACAAGCATCATTTTATTTAAGAGTGCCTGGAGATTTATTGGGTTCCTTTCCCCCAAAGGATCAAGCTGGGTCTCCTAGACACACACACACACACATCTATATAAATTGTCCATAAACAAACATTAGGCACACTGCTTTCCATCATCACGACAGGTCAAAGTATTGCCATCTTTTTAGACCTTGAGAAAGTCTTTGAGTCAGCCAGCCCATAAGCAATTTTAGCCACATTAGCCAGCAAGGGCATCAAAGGCAAGCTACTTGCCTGGGTTGCTTCCTATCTCACAGGCAGGAAAAGTAGGGTGTGCTATCAGGTAACTTATATTGCTTATCATGCTCACGAGAACGGCACACCCCAAGGTTGTGTCCTGTCCCCCACATAATTTAACATCCTCATGAGCAGGTTAGTCTCCCTCAAATTTCCCCCAGGTGTACAGCTGCTTTGTTATGCTGATGACTTGGTATTGACAGCCACGGGTAAGGGATTGACCCTCAAAGCGCAGAACTCGCTAGAAAACTATCTAGAGAATGCACAAACTTAGGGCTCAAAATATCTGCCTCCAAAACAAAAGCAATGTGCATCAAAATGAACACACCCAGGTCACAGCTCCAAATACAGGGCCATGCCCTGGATCAGGGCCCTGTGTATCAGTATCTGGGAGTGTGGATAGATAGTGCCTTTAACATGCACTGTCATGTCAATTACTTCAAGGAAAGATGCCAAAAGTGGATAGACGTCATGAAAGCCCTTTCTTCCACCAAAAGTGAAATATTCAGACTCTACTATTTAGCCACTACATGTAGCCTAATAGACTATGCCACACCACTGCATTCGCCTCATATAGTGCATTACAGCAGGTTGAGGTCATGCAAAACAAAGCCCTCAGGCTCATATTAGGTGCCCCATTAGGGACTAAAAATGAGAATTTACAATTTGAGACAGGCATCCCAGCTGTCCCAGTTAGAATAGCTCAGACCACAGCATGCGTCTTAGCCAAGGTTATGCACTCCCATGTAGTAACAAGACCTCGGTGATGGTGGCAAAATGCCCTCCAGGAGAAATCACTGGGCCACCAGGGCTGCTTCCCTAGTGCTAGGGTTTAGAGATGGACTAGTATTACACAAAGGTGCAGACACTCCAGCCTCCAACTTTGTCATCCCTCTGCCCTGGAAGCCACTCCCGTATAGCATTACATACATGCCTATGGCCAGCAAGAAATCAGACCTAGATAGGGCAGACATGCTCAGACAGGCTCATGCGTCCATAGATATTGTTCGGCCCCCGCCAGCAACAGTGTACTACACTGATGGCTCGGTTCAGGAAGATGGTGGGTCAGGCTCTGGTTTTTGTCAGGAAGGTAGACAGGAATTATGGAGAAATAGTGACAATTGCTCAACCCTGCAGACTGAGCTGATTGCCATTTCACTTGCCCTCCTAGATGCCCTTCACAACAAGACAGGTCCAATACTAGATCACAGACTCAGTCATCTAGAGAAAGGTCACCCCTTAGACAATGTTAAGCTCATCACGGGAGTTTATGTTACCCTGTATAAGTTACAATCAGCCAATAGGGTTGTTGTGCTACACTGGATCCCCAGTTACATAGGACTTGAGGGTAATGATATGGCAGACAAGGCTCCAAGCTATCCAAGATATCAGCCCATGTCCTTCCCTCTCTGAGCTCGACCAGACGACTTTTTTTCTCTGATTCGAAGGAAAGGCACTATCTCAGGCACAAGTACAGTGCACCCGGTTCAGGAACCGCCAGACGGTACCCCATAGCCACTATATACAAGCCATTCCCTAGACTAGCTGAGAACCACAGATCCCTACAGGTCACCATGCACTTAGACAAGTGCACTTGGGAATTGTTAGGAGATATGGATAGTGCCTGCCAAGAATGACCAACAGCATATGCAGAGATATTCAGTGTATATCCTGACCATGGTCAGCTTTTAGTGCCCTATATCGGGCCATTTGTACTGATAATCACACACCACCCACCCCATAGCAATTTCAAATAAACATAACCTAGGCATTTATACACATATCATTTCCAAACTTGGAACACATAATAAGATGATTTTTAAACATTTTTTTATCCAAAAGCTAACAAAACAACCACACAAAAAAGTTCACTGGGTAAAATGCAATTCTCACTACTTTTTAATCAAAATTTCATTCTTCCACATAACTCCTAATATATGCAACTCACACACACAAAATCTGAACACAACATAAAACCACCTCTAAACTCACAATGGGTGTGCCCCCATATGACAATGCCTGGTTAAATTGTCCCCCAGCAAGGTTATTGCTTGCCCACTCGGATTGGGTGTAAAACGTTGGTCCAGTGTATCTGACCATATCCCAGAGCAAGTTAAAGAACCCAGTAGTGTAGCACTTATCGAAAAGAGTAGGGGGAACCTGGTGTGAATGGTCTCAAAAAAACCCTTCAGTTAACCAACTCACAACAACAATAATCCATTTTTCAACAGCAATAATCATTGACCAAATTTAACAAAACATGATTGCAATTCACAGCAATCACACTGCAGGGCCGCCTTACCAGGCTACGGCCCTCTTGCAATTTAATAATGCATAGATTTCATTCATTCATTCATTCATTCATTCAAACATTCGGAGATTTTCTTTAATCTTTGCTCTATTTCCAGATCATACCACATTTATATGGTTGTTACAAAGAGTCGGATGAGGAAAAAAAAGCCTCATTTGAAAAGCTTCAGCAGAGTATTGGTGAAATTGACAAGGCATTGGAAGGACAAATAATGTATTTTGGAGGTAATGGTGGTAGTTTTAATGGTGCAACATTTCAAGATACCAATGAAACGTCAGTACAATGTACAGACATAGGTGTATTATAGACACCATTGCTTCACCCTTTTGCTTCAGTATTGTGAGTTACTCAAAGCAGAATCAAACACAAGTGATGGCAAACGGTATCCTGATACATTCTTGATATTTTGCTACAGGAAATGGGCATAGTCATCAATACAAAATGACAATGCCTTTAGCTTTGACTCAAATTTTGTGTTCTTGATATTCAGCTTTTTCCAAATAACAATAACACTGAGACATCTACATTTGAGTCTTCTTGAGTTCTTGAGTAACATTCAATAGATTCCCATCAGCTACCTAGTTTTAATAAATAAAATAATAGCATCTGTACACTGTGGTCACATAAATGACATTCATATATGTACTGGTTGCAGGGTCAGTGCCGTGTATGTTGGACTTCCATCTGTGGCCTTTCATTGAAAGACTACCCATCCTCAAAATCATGAGGAACCTGGAACCCATGCCTCCAGGACAGTTTCCCCGGGTTGAGGCCTGGATTGATGCAATGATGAAGGTGCCAGAAGTAAAAGAAGTCTACATCACTCCACAGCAACATGCTGAATTTTTAAAGGGTTACCTTGCAGGATCCCCTGTCTTTGATTTCTAAATGATAATACTCCTTAGGTTGGGTTTATAACACATACTGAGCTGCAGTTTACTTTTCATAAATCACTTTATTTTAGGTTTTGTAAAACGTACATAGAACTCTCCTACCCAAAGTTCCATCTGTCAAACTCATCGCTGACATCCAAAAATTCATATTCAATATCAACATTCCTCTTAAAATAGTCCAATAAACAAATTGCATTATAAAGTTTGCATAATAAACAAGGTTATATTTAGATAATAGGTATAGATCAAATGCATTTTAAAGTTTTCACATGAATTAAGTTTTACTCCTACTGGTCTAGCCAACAGACATTTGGCTGATTGTCAAGAGAAAGCATTATTTTTCAGGACTAGTTCAACTGTAAACTAAACCACATTAATATGCACCATAGTAACTCAATTTAAGAGGTATCTGTACTGAAATCCATGATTGGGGAGACCACTTGGGACCACCAAGAAATCCCACAAAATGATTTATTTTACAATAAAATTAAGTTCAATCAGAAAAATGACTGACTTTCATGTCCTTCCTGTTTGTCCTCAATAATAAGCTTATATTTCAATCCAGTTTACTGATGCCACAATCATTTGTATTGGGCAATATTTCTTAGACTGATAAGGACTTTTGATTTTTATTTTGTTTTTTATTTGTGAAAACTACCAAAAAAATTTGTATTAGATGACAGTTTTGGTATGATATATTTACAATGTGTGATTAATGTTAAGACATAGCAGCACCTTAATGCAGACATAAGTGTATTACTAAACCTAGGGCTTAGGTTATGGCACAATTGTGGGCCATATTAACCTCTCCATCCAGAAGCTGGGTGACTATGGCCTTAGCCAGATAACTACAAGTCCCACGAGTCACGTTGGGGGCTGTGTTGTAAAAGGATGTCATATCATCTGTCTTCTCCTCTCCATCCAGCCGACTCCGATCTTTTTGGAACAGATCAAATGCTTCATACACAATCTGCAATATATAAATATATATGTGTTCATCACCTAACATTGAGGAATATAATCAACTATGATCTGGGGGAAATGGAAGGCTGATGATGGACAAAGTTTTAATGTTAATTGTCCTTGTGCCATGGTCAAAGGTCAAATTCAGAATAAAGTATGTTGAGGAAGACCTTTGGCAAAGGTGAATTTGAGTTGGTAATATGAAGTCTATTCCATTATTCTTGGGTTGCAGAAATCTGGGCCAAACAGAAAAGCCCACTCTATCACCCATAGCTGGCCAACACAAGCCCAGCATAAGCCCAGCCAATTATCTTGCTGGTCTCAACAAGGGATGTTTCTCCAGTTGGTCAGATCGAAATATAGACAAGGCAGATGGTTTAGAATCAGTGAGAGCATTAGATCATTACCTTGTCCATGTCCACCGGTTTCTGGAAAGACAATTCCTGATTTCTTTCCAAGACTGTTGACACCACCATGAAAGTCTGCAAAACATATATTGAGAGGTATATTTTACAGTAATCGAAAGGATACTTTTTTTTCTATTATCAAAAATGATTAGGTAATCATTGAAAAAGAGAATTCTGATATATTTCTTATATGCATCATTGAAACTTGATAAGAAATGAATTGTAATTATATGGTTGGAATGATTTCATATACTAAAATGTCTTTTTTTAATTTGCTGCTATGGCATAAATCTTACATTAACAAGAATGACTGCTAAACCAAGAAATATTGTTAAAACATAAACAAACAAAAAAGTATATGATTAACTTAAAGTTCTTACTGTCGTTGAGCTCTATTTTTCATAAATGTGTAAAAAGAGTCTTCATATAATATATCACAAGCATTTAGGTTAATACAGCAACAAACTTGTGAATACCTCAATAATGATCTCCCTGTAAGCAGGATCCACTATTTTACTGAGCATTTGTTCTACAAGGAGCGAGAAGTTGAGCTCATACTGAGTCATATCAGAGAGTGTGGGTTGCTGAGGCAGAAGATAGCCAGCCACCTTCACTCCATTAGGTGTCCTCATTAGTATTTGCCAAACCCGATCATAAAATCCTGGAGGTACACGGTTCAGAGCACCGTCCAACTGACGATTCCACAGGATGCTCCTAAAAATGTGGAGCATTTGTACAACTATTACTTTTCCTCTTTTTAAAATTCTTTTTTTAATTATTAAAGTTTAGGGGAAAGCATACTTTTTATCCATATAACAATAAACAGATCCATTAAGGTCTATTTATTTTTTAATAAAAGGTTGAAAACAACACATAAATTTCAACAATGATAATAGCACAGAGAAATTGTCTTTGACCTAGGATACTGCAAAAAGTACGAAATAAATAAATAAAGCATTGCACAAATAAATGACAGATGGCAACAAAAGCCCTGCCTGACTGTCAGAAACTTGGATCATAGAAATAACTTATAAGTATGCATTTTTCATCAGTGTTCTTGAGAATACCGTATCCGCTCGGGTTAGCGCCCATGGGCGGCTAATTGGGGACAAAGTAAAAGAGGGGGGTGGGCGTTTACCCAAGCATGGGCGTTTATAAAGGTCGAGAACAGAACAAAACCATCCATTATTGCGCAATATATTAACAATCGTTTTCGCGCTAAAAACAAGAGCCTCTTCCCGTCACTTCCGCCTTTCAAAATTGCGACCACGTGTTGCGTTGAGTCGTGTCTTCCTTGTTGACAGAAATGCTTTCACACGCGGATCGATTTTAATTGCATTTCAAATGATAAATAATGAAAACGCTTTGTTTTGAGGCTAAAATCAATGATGTGGAGAAATTGTCGACGTAATTGTGATAATATTAAGTACATACCTTTATTTATCATTTAAAACGCAATTAAAATCGATCAGCTACGGATATGAAAGTTCAATTTGACATGTTGGCCGCTCCACTTTTGTCTCGTGGGCACCCAGACGCTAAGATAAAGGACGTCACGTACATCGTATTACGTTTTGTGATAATATTGACATGATGGCGGACATCCAGGGAAGGTGGGCGTTTAATGATTTCTTCCTAAAAAGGGGGGTGGGCGTTAAGCCAAGCATGGGCGCTAACCCGAGCAGATACGGTATATATATTTTAAGTATTGTCAGAATGTTAACTACACACAAAGAAGAAAGAGGAGATAGCATTGTTTTGTAAATATCTACTTGAACAACATTGGCAGACCTTTCCTTCTCCTGGGGAGGAGCCTTGGTGAGGACCTGGGTAAATAGGCGTTTGATCTCACTCGGTGACATTGAGTTAAGTGACATATTCTTCTCATTCATATGGTTCAGCTCCAGTCTCATTGCTTTAATCATCCACCTAGCAAATACATGAACATGTTTAAATCGGTTGTAAACTGAGAAACAAATGCAAGAAATAAACTATACTCATATAATCAGAATAAGTGAACTGCCAAAGGGTTTATATTGGACAAAGGATTTATATTATTTAAATGTCTTTATATTTCTCTATTGTTAGCTTAGCAGATGAACAATTTATTGACTGCCCAAATTTTCTCTTATAATAATGGTAAATATCAAATCATAGTTTAGGAATCAATTTTCAATACAATTTGAATTTAATTTGATTAAGGGAATAATATATCAATAAATTGGTTTAAAAACAAACAAAGATCAGCTAAGACAGAATACTTTTTTCACATGACATAATACTAAGCCCCTTACCCAATTCTCAGCGTGAGGATGCCATCAAAGAACCTGGGGGATGTTGAGATGAGCTTGCCGATGTTGAGGATGAGTTCCTGCTGCAGTACCGTGGCACTGATGTCATGCGGGAAGCACTTGCTGTACAGGATATGCTTGATCTCATCTGGGGCCAATGGCTTGTCTATGACCTCTTCCTCATGACCATATACCCCAATGGTAACCTGGATATAAGGCTCTCTCATTAACCACATGGAAATATGATATTGCTCAATTTCGCAATCACAAATGTTGAAGTTAAATCTCCCAACAACGTTTGATCCCTATTAACTTTTACGGAATAGATACTGATATGTGTCCAGTATGGCAAATGTGGGATTTAAAAAAATTATAAACAAATATATGTTTTACCTGTTTGCCTCTGACTAGAATAGCTGTGATTGAAGGGGCCAGGCTGTCTACCACCTGCCCCAGCAGACTGGAGCAGAAGCGTACCACTGGCCTGGAATGTGCAATATTAAAATGTTAAAATCTCTATTCTAATAGTCCTAGTGTGTTTCTTATAACTGATGCCAGATGTAATAGTAAGATTTGATTCCACCTTGAATATCGACTACTGACAAGCAAATCACCATGTACATGTGGCATCAAAGTAGGTATGTTGGAACAAGCTGACCGATCCACTAGTTTTCTCAACATTGCTAGACATAAAACATATCTAATTTGACAAAACTCTGACCATATAGTTGACTGAGTTACAACCCCCTATCTCAAGAAAAGGGGCTGTCATAGTGAACAATTATTTGCAAGCAATCTGAGTTTGTTATTAATATTCATATATGCAAGACAACCATTGATAAGAGCCACACAAAGTGTGTCTGCAGTGTTATAGACAAATGGTGAGGCAGCAGATAGCTTTAATACCACACCTTTGCTCAGAACAATAAGCACTGGCCTTCTCTCCCAGTAGGTGACACTTATGTTCCTTTAATCAAGAAACATGCAAAACTGATAAGGATAGTCAGTGGGTGGGGCTTAAAAAGATAACTTGGGGAAATTTAGGACTGAGAAGTGTGCAAAAATGGTACAATTCTGAACACTATTCCAGTCCTTGTATGGACACTCACAGCATGAAAAAGATTCATAAGGGATGGCAACAGTCATACCATATAGATTCTTTCACCGAATCATTTAAAGAGATTAAAACCAGCTTATAATTGATTTATATATAATGACTAATAGGTGGTGAGTAGTCTTACCACACTTGTTTGACGCCTGCTTTCCTGAGCAGATGTTCGAGGCGGTCCTCGACGGTGCGGTCATCCAGCCGGTAGTAGAGCCCCTCCCTGTTAAGGAGAATCTGCAGCACCTGAGCCTGGCAGAACAGGTTGTCTACGTGATGGAACAACTGGATCAGATCCCACGTTGACTTGTTCTGTAACTCCTGCATCAAAACATCAAAACACTCAACAAAAATATATTTAACACAATAATTTTAACACAAGGTGAAGAGAAATAGTTTAACTTTACCACTATATATATATATATATATATATATATATATATATATCAAGTGATTATAAATAAAGGTATTGATAAAATGGTAACTTAAATATTTAACAAATTGTGAAATGGTAAGTGGGAATTACAAATTATAAGAGGTCACATATATTCTTACATTATAATCTTGCCATGTTTCTTCCATTACATTAATACTGAGCTTGGCTATGTCAGTCAGACTTCTGAACTGTTTGCCCATATCTTTCTCCACAAAAGGACGGAAAAATATTCCATCGTCTGGGTCGATTTTCAGGAAATCCAAATGCTCTATACAAGCTGAGGAAATGAACTCCTGGAATATAGTCAAATATTTGATCCCTCAGGCTGATTTAAAAAAAAAAAATTATCTTTAAATTATTATATATAAATATTTCTTCAAAACAATTTACATATGCATTATCCAGAAAGCTCAAAACAAAGGGTTAGGAATAAAGAATAATCATGTTGTGTATCTTAACTATTTAAGGTGGCAAGATATTCTTCCAGGTTCAATAAGATATTCAGTTCAATATATTCAATGCCAGGCATAGTTTTCAATAATGCCTGATGTTTAAATACCTGCAATCTACCAAGACGAACTTTGATTCCATCTACATCTCCGCGTTTAAAACTGGCCAACAAGTTCAATAAATGATGAGTGTTTGGGCCCCTGAAAAAATTAATGAATTATAAATACTCAGAATGCCAATATTTCCTGGGAGACAGGGAGAAATCAGAATCGCAACAAGGTGTCGTCATGAACTGAAATTCATCAAATCATCTTAAGAAACTGATTGTGTAAATTGCATCTGTATGTTATAGCATTTTTAAATCAATTTTTGGATCAATATATCAAGATGTGAACAAAAATATTGGTTTCATGTTGGAAAATTTGGGTCAATAAATTACAAATTCTAAGGATCATATGATTCCCAATAACTGGATAAATTTATCGTACAACCATGCAGAAAGTGGGCCTCCCAGCAAGCTTCCAACATTTACCAAGGAAAGACAGATCACTCTGAAAGCAAATGAACACAACTTATATCTTATAGAAAGCCTGTGTCACTAAATATTGTATTCTTTGATTTGAAATATCAATGCGGTTTATCACAAAAGCAATAGGGAATTCAAAGTTACATCCAAGTCTTATCACTGCAATAAATATGAACAACTTACACCAGCATAATAAATAAACAGAACACCACTACTGGCAAACTTGAGATCTGTTTAAATGAGAGTCCTTTTGTGTCTTTATTTATTGTATATTTCATTATTTTACTTTCTTCTAGAGGGAGATGGCATACCTTGAGATCATCAATGACGAGCTGCATATCTTGGGCCAGGTAGAAATCCGAAAATTCAAACAGCAGTGGATAACACAGGAAAGTGTACCCACAAGCCCTGTATATCTGAAACAACAAAGTAACTAGGTTTGCTTCACATTTCTCACCATTTGATAAAGCCTTTATCCAAATATTTTACATTGTTATTACTCCTCTAATGTTTCACTCCTATCTGAGGATTTGAGAGCCATGTATGGATATAAATAAATGCATCACACTGGAATATTAACATTTTTTTTTATTGTTAATTAAATTTTGTCAAGCATATAGCATGTGTGGGACAAATTGTTATTAATATGACTGGCATAAGAAATAAAAAAGGGTGAATGGGTGGATGTGGGAAAATGTAAAATGAGAAATGTCTGTGTTTCATTGCATGGGATGACAGATACAATACTCAACATAATATAAACCTTTGCAGTTCCAAGCCCTCCTATAGGTCTGGGAGGGCGGCCACTGAGGTCCAGTTTTTTATTTACTCCCAGCTGCTCATATGCCTTGACCAGTTCTGATGGGGGCCATATCTGTATGGGCTCAATCTGGTGTGGAGTCTGCAAAAAGAAACAATAATATTACCTTGTGAGCAGGACTCAATATCAAACAACAATAATCCGAGAAATATCACAAATAATGGCAATGGTTTTTTAAAGTCTAATTTTCTTTCTATGCTGGGTAGTAGTGGCCTCATTTTTCACAGACCAGTGGTATTTCAATCACATTTTAATCTTTTTTTCCCCCATTAGTTAAGTTCTGACCTGTGTTTGTATGCCGTACATGGCCAGCATCTGCTGAAGACGCACGCTCTCTGAGATCAGCACTATCTGAATCACAAGGTCTGACGGCGAACTCTGAAACACAAGTTAATACAAGTTTAGTTTTTCATATCAAGATCATATCCCAAAATAAAATTGCCTTCAATCACATCTCAATTTCAGATGTAAGATGTCAACACATAAAAATCCCACACAGTTAAGACCAAAAATATATTATGGATAAGTTTTAGAATATTTCTATTTAAGGAGTTTTAGATATTTTCTAATTAATGTATTCATCTCAAATAAACCATTCATCTTCCAAACAGTTAAAATGTTACTCTATTCATCTACATTAAGCATATCTACTAAACTTAATCTATTCATGCATCAAAAATAAATCTAATCATCAATCAAGATGCTAATCTGTTCATTAATCAAGAGGTTAATCTATTATTGACAAAAAATAAAATAAATTCTCTACAAAGAGGTCTTATAATTATCTCTGAAATTTTACAACATCAAAACAACACACTCAAAAATATTATTTCAAAATATTGAAATATTGAAACAAACCATTGAATATTTATTTATTAAATACTATCTCACAAAAATGTTTCATATATGAATCTCTGATCTCATAGTTATGGTAAACAAATTATAATATTATAGCTCAAATAGATTACGGTGGACCAAACGCTGTCAACGATACATTTTTATAATTTTTTGATACATGCTTCACAATTAAATATCACTGACGTTTTCTGTACATGTATTGGGTCTTTTGACAGATATAATTAGAGAGGTTGATATGAGAGTAACCAAGAAGCAAAGATAACTGTTAAATATCTGTACATTTTCATCAAACTTTAGAAATTACATTTCTCACTAAAACAAAGAAAAACATAGGCCAATTGCATCAGAGCTACGTTGATCTGTGCTTTTTTGTAATGTTTGTGAACATTTTCTGGAAATGCCTGCAAATTGCTTCAAAATTGATCATTTAAAACTTTTCCATGAACATAACTGGGCAGATGATAATTTCAGCCAATTGAAATGCATGTTGTATCAAACTCCACCAGAGGGCGACATGGTGAACCTATCACCTATAGTTTGTGTGTGCCTCTGGTGGACAGTGTGATGTTGTATACTAAATTGTTTTCTCGATTCTCATTGGCTAATATCTGTTATGTTGTTAAAAATAACAGCCTACATGATGGCCATTATTTATGGAAAATAGTTTAATGGAAAATAGAAAGAATCAATCCCCTGAAAATACAGCATATTATTTACTAATAGCTTTAAAATGTCATGGACCAGTACTTTCGTTGGAGAAGATCAAAGTTGACAGAAAGACAGATGACAGAATAGCTAAAAAAAACACTACATAATAATGGCCCAAAAAAGTTTTCTGGAGAGACAAAAAACTAGTCTTTTCGCAATCACACCAGGAAAACTAGTCACACTGTGGAATATTGAAATAAAACAGGACCATTACTTGGATCATGATACATAACCATGATTAGTTTGTTTGTTTTGACAAAGTTTTCTGTTAGTTTAATGAGTGATTGCCATGATTACAGGGTGAAGTTACTATCATTATCGTGGTTACTGAAATTTGTTTTTGTTTATGTGGTGGAATAATATAGCTGCTTGTGTGTAATGAGAGAGAACAGGGTTTCTTATAAGAAAACAATAATAAATACAGAAATAAATAAATATTAAAAAAATTAAAAGATTACTGATGAAATTCTTCAACAGTGATCAAATCATCAAATGAGTGGATAACAAATAAAAAACCCTGAGAGCTCTCATCACTACAGTAAAATATGCGGTAAATTACCTGAGCATAGGTTCCCCTCTGCCAATAAGTTACAAAATTCATTAATGATATGTCGACAAGTTTTTATGTTTCTGACTGAACATTTTAAGCATGTTACACAATTTACAATAAAATTATAACTTGATTAATCAATTATAGTATAATTCACATTCAGTGCAATATTAATTGTAACAAAGCTAAAGCAAATATCATACTTGAAATTTGAAAAGCCCTAAGATTTTAATTATAAAAGCATTCAACTTAACATAAACTGTTCATGTACCATAATCCAATTTTAACCGAAATATTGATTGTCAACGGATGTTCGTCTGACTCCATTTGCATATCATTATATACATTTCAAGAGGTTTGATTTTTGGATCTTGGAGTTTTTATATTTGTTATAAATAACCTACTTTCATCTACTTTCAAAGATTAAAAAAAAACACACACAAAAATAACAATAAAGAAAAAAAAACAGAACAAACTTTTTAAATATTACAAAAGCTTAAAAAATAATGTATTCCCAATGTTGTCAATCACTTGGTTTTTAACTCAGACCTTGATGGAGATCAGCAGTGAATTATGAACAGTGAATTGTGAACATATTGCATTCCAGTCTTTCAAGAAATATTATGGTACATGAACCATGAACATATGTGAATTTCACAGATAAAATTGAACAGCAATCAGAGATTGCAAGAAGCCCCACTGTATATAGAACTTAACATAACTACATTACAACCCAGATGTGTGTGATTGTTTAACATCAGGCGGGATGCCTCAATTGCATGTTACATATATCATGTCTTAAATATGGAATAAAGATTTAATCTAATCAGAAAATCTGCATGATGTTGATTGCAGAAAGGTAGAAAATAATATGTCACATCTTGCAGTGGGACATAAAAAGGTAATACCACAATAAGTTTTAAAAAATTCAATCGAAGAAACTTTCAACATTCTACTGACTCTACAACATTCAAGTTCTACTCTCAATGTGGATAATCACAAGATTACTTGGTGGGAATAGTACTACCCTGGATAACATGCTAGTGGTGCCACCTTGTGTGAATTACACGCTAGTGGTGCCACCTGGTGCGGATAACATGCAATCTGTTTCAATACCTGGAAGGAAGAGTATCGACTACTGGGGCGTGGACGCTCAGCTGCCGGCAGATACCGACGCATCGGGTCCAGTTCCAACACAGTCAGTAGACCCTCCGCTTTAGTTTGAAGATTTTAGTGTTGATAGTGTGTATGTGAAGAAAAGAAGTTTGAGAATGTTTAAGATAACAGGAGTGTTGTCTTTGATTACTTCGTGTATAGGTAATTCAGTACAAAAGTTAGTTCTGGGCTTGCAAACAATATATATGCATCATTCTGTATGTTGGCTGGGCTAAAGCCTCATTCTATTATAACCAGAACCCAGACATCTTTTTCCTGATGTTATAACCTATGTGTGAAAAAAAAGAATCCATGACTGTTTAATGTGTTTTTCAGTGGGATTTTTATGGCAGGTTCTTCACCCTCTGTAAATATTTGATTAATATAACATGTGAGTCATATATAACAATGGGTTAGCTGTCATAACCCACTTACTGCCACCATCCATGTGTCCTGCAGATCATGTCGCTATAAAGAGGAAAGTTGAATAGCATGCAGCACACTGCTAGAGTACTAGGTGCTAAGAGAGAGGGCACATCATTCCTGTCAGCACTCTGAGTATTAACAAACAGTATTAGCTATATATTTGTTTACATATTTGTAATATTGTATGTGGAGGATCAAAGCTCAGAAATATATACATGCTGAATAGAATTATCTTTTCTCTAATAAATTGGTGGATGTAAATAATAATAAAGATGACTAACACACAGATCCCATTTGAGTAGGTAATTCTTATAAGATGCCAGGAATGTGCACATTAGGCAAATAAGGAGAGGCATACCATTGATTGCAGCTTATATTGAAAAGGTAGAAATAAATCAAGAATTTCAAATGAAAATAAAGCTAAAAACAGCTCCACCAGAACTTGCACCGCTATACTTGACATTGCCATCTTTTCCACACAGCCTTGAAGAGTTTAGCATGTATAAGAACTTAGTAATTATTCCACAAAGATGAAGATAAAAGTTGTTGAGAAGTTTGTGCAGATAATGATGTACCTGGAAGGAGGAATATCTCGAGTTAGGGCGTGGTCTGCTAGCGGCTGGAAGATGTCTCCCTGTGGGATCCAGTTCTTGCTTTCCTATGAGCCCTTCAACTGTTAAATGATTTTATTGACTAATAATGACCAAGCCATCTTTTTAAACATGCATGCACAATTTATTCAGGCTTAAAATGAATATCTGCAAGTTCAATATAAAAGAATACAAATATTTCAAATTTGATGCTAAAATATTCTTGTCAACTAAAATTATCATCATAACATTGTTCAGAATTTATGCAACCTGTCGTTACCTGTTACAAGCTGCAGCTGTGGTTGAAACACAGCCCAGGCCATACATTGCAACAGCCATGTTAAATATAATGTACAAAAATTAATGAAAAGAAATCATGGGGCAACACTTTGCTGCAATTGTGAAAAGATAATTATTATATTTCTTCACATTCACAATGCACCAACTTGAAGACATCTTTCATTAAAATTTGATTATTTAAAAGGGAAATAAAATTATAATAATCAAAATATTCAAAAAGTCCTGCCAGTCAACCTGGCTTACATCTTTCTATAAATTAAATGTATAATGTCTCCATTGGATCTGCATCACAACCATCTAAACACTGACCAACCTAACCAGCTAATTAAACAATTATTCATCAATATTGAAAAAATAACAGCATATCAAGAAACATGTTAGATTGATCTACAATCTAAATGCTATTTTAATATTTCTTTGGGTTTTTTTTATTCAGGACAATATAAATTGGAAATGAATAAAAGATCAGATTTAGGTCCTGAAACTAAGCTGTTCTGCTGATGCTTTTCAAATATTATTGTGCTAAGTAGAGCAACAATGCTTACCCATGAGTTGTGATATGATATAGACAGACTGTCCCCACAGGAAGAGGTTTCCTCCTTCCCCCTCCGAGCTCGGCATCCTCTCCTGACTCCCTGGATTGGCTCGCTCGGCTTCCATGTTTTCCCTCTCCACATAATAGAACTTGGGTAACACAGGACCTATGAATCAGATAATCATTATTTACAATGTGCCCAATGGAACCTTCAGAGAAAAAGCAAGGATACCGTGCTATTACTACCCATGCCCCATACAAAGAAAATATTTCTCAGTAGGTAGTGTTTTAATCTTTGTTTGGTTATGATATGCCTCTTACCATCTTCTGTTTCTTTCAACAAGGGTTGTAGCATATTCTGCAAATGATCAGTTTTTTCTTGGTCTCCTTTGTAAATACCTGTATCAAAAAGAAATGGAACTTTGGACATATTCTCTATGTGCTAGACATTCAAACATGCAGGACAATGTGTTTATGGCTAACTCTAATCTAAATGAAATTCAAAGTTTATCAATCATATCATACAAATATACTTACTGTCTATTATCAGGTATGCCAGGAACATGGGCCACTCACATTCAATACCATCAAAATTCTGAAAAATCAGTTCAGATGGAAAACTAATTAAATTTAACTAAGATTAAATGCCTTTTGGTCCATTATTAAGGATGATTGTTCTCATACAGATTGTATGACATCACATTGATCAGAAACTATGTGATATTAATTGGGACATGTGACATCTTTCAGTGAATTGAAACATTTCCATTTATATTGCCACCTTGATATGGAAATTAGTCACATAATAAATATATACTGCCACCTTAATGTGGAAATTACTGGTAGTCACATAATAAATTTCAAAGGCTCACATACAATATACAATACAATATGACAAAGATAGAACTTCAAATTCTATCACTGCAAGTTAAACAGGACTCATGTGGCACTCCACTTACAAACTTCTGCTTTCCATATTATATTCTCAAGGCATTACTCAACAACATATCAAAAATTCAGATTGGTTATTTTTGTTGTGTTTTTTTAAAAATAATTTTTGGTCCATCAAAAATGAGCTGGTAATTTTTTAAAGAAAATCTAAGGCTCACTCTGAAAAAATGTCCTGTTTTTTGGGACACTTTACATGGAATGAGTTTTAAGGAAGTGTGAGTGACTTGGAATTTTACAAAAAATATGGAATTCGAATTTTACAAAAAAATTCCATATGGCCACCAAAACTCTTAAGAGACGACCAAAACAAATTAAAAATAATTTGGCAAATAACTGTTTCATTTACTTTTATCGCTCTTCAATCTTTAACTCATCAAATATGGTATCAAATGCATTTAACCACAAATATATAAAAAATGACATTATTCTCAATCATACATGATGGGATTTTTTTTTCTCAAAACAATTTCCATACTGAAGGGCAAATTTCTGGCATTAATCAATACAAGCTAAACATAAGACTAGCTTGCTGAGACATCAATCATTACGGTTTCACAACAAAAACAATACTATGAGCTCAGCATGAACATCCGGTTCACTGACCAATCACGGCAGTCGAGCCAATGGTGGAAGACAACTGCAACTACCGTATATCAACCAATCAGAGAGCAGCTAACAAGCGATTACATGAAGTGTCCAAAGTAACAATGGTAGGTAGGGGTGATCCCCACTTTTCTTACATTTTAACATGAAGATGGCTATCTCAGAATAATAGGGACAAATCATTAGATAACTGAGAAAAAGATGTTCAAATTAACTGGCAACAGGGTTATATGGGCAGCTACAAATGGTCTAGTATATTATATAACTGTGGCTTGCATCTGTCAATTCCCAGTTATGTTAAAACCTACCTTAATCTCTGCAGGTTGATAGAACTTCCTATTTCTATCTTCATTTAGAGTACCATAGCCATCCCTAAGAAATCGTTTAAATCCATGTTTGCCCATAAGTTTCCGCTTGGCTTTGTCAATGGTACGATTGACTAAGGATTCTTCATGGATAGCAAATGTTGGCCAGCACACAGTCGGAATTAGGGAGGCATCAGTGTTCTATTTATAATAATAAAAAATCTTACTATAATTTTTCCGAATAACAGTTGTTGTTTCTTTTTTTTTCTTTTTTTCAAATATTATATCACATAAGGTTAAAAAAAACTACAATAATTCATAGATACACATATTCAAATTAAAAAAATAAATGAATTTTTTATGTTAAAACCAGAGATATTAATAAATATATGTATTAATATATTAGGACAAGAATATCACTTATCAATATATGTTCTTTTTTCATTAAAGATGTTCAAATTTAAATTTGATTACTTGTATACTTATCATGGTTATTAAGTGTGTGACAGAAAGATTACATTAGCACCAAGCATAGGATGTCAGCAAGATCTATGAAGGCAGTAGCTTTCTCTTCATAATGCACTACCAGTGAGACTCAAAGATTATACCCTCAAAAGATCAGTTGGCTTAAAGGTGGCTAAATTTATCTTTATAAAACATATCATTATTACTGCTATAAGATAAAAACATTTTCTGAAATTCACAAGAATATCATATATATAAGAAAAAACTTCAAAATATTTTTTCATTTTTAGATTAATATCAAAATCATCGAAATCTAAATTGATTGGTCTGGAGTCCCAATGAGTTCAAAATGGTATGCATAAACAAAAATTGCATGGATAAGATACAGCAATATGTAATGACAGGGAGAAAATTGATACTTCTTACATACATGAGTGTGACTCAGTAGATAAGATAGCAATCCCTAAAATCAAGGAGAGATTTATCCATTGGATCTGCAAATCTGTGCGATAACATATATGGGGACACAGAGGTCAAGGAGTTGACTTCACAAAAACCAAAACAACAAAAATACCAATAACATCAATAACCAAATTTGAGCAAAGCAATGATAATCACAATAAAATAAAACCATGCTGACTTTACACCAAAATAGCTATTATTTACATGTTCTAATAAGATACCATGTACTCATAAAATACCACCCTGAAGGTATTTTATAAAGAGACGCACATCGAAGTATTTTCTTAAAATACAATAATAAAAAAGCAACAAATTTCACCCTGACAACAGATTCCCAATTCAGGATAAATCAAAATGTTTACCAATTTTCAATGTTAATAACAAAGCTCAATCTTATTTCAAAACCAACTTTTTTTAATCTAGATTAAATTTCCAACATAAATCAATTATAACACATGCAATTAAGTGTCATATCTGATCATCTACTGAAACCAAATATTGGAAAAGTATGATTTGTTCCCATAACAGCATGCACTATATCTACATTTCAGGGTTCAATGTCTTTTTTGAGTACCTTAGAGTTGGATTCTCGAGGCAATATTGTATCAAAAATTATCCGATTACGACTGTGAGCATCAATATCTACATAGATGACAGACCATGATGCTCCCTGCCAGCCAAACAAGTTTTCTCCATTAATTGACTCAAGCGCTGCCTTTATCATTCCAATAGAGCTGAAAATGTGGATTAGATTTTTAAACTTTCTCATTCACCAGTCTCATCATTTTCTATGATGTTCCATATTGATCTGAATCTGGTGTTAGCTCTGATGTGTATATCATGTGTTAGCCATGGTTGAAGAAGCTAGACTTCATGATTCATTGATGAATTACTCCATTAAGTACAAATTTAAGTTTTCCCTTCAATTTGATAGTCCAAACGGTGAATGATGTCATATCTAACACTGCAATCAGTTCGGAGATATATTAAAACATAAGTGATTTCTGATGCAAGCCTTTCAGCTCCAAAATATATTCTACTATAAAGTAATATCAAATTTATTAACTGTTGCAGAAAGTCATTGGTGTCTTTTGGAGATTTCAATCAGACATGATACATGAAGCCTTGTTTCCATTGACCATACCACAAGTGTTTGTGGCAGATCAAAGATCACAGGGTTGTATTGCTGAAAGGACAGATAGCATGCTGTGTAACCTGCCACCACCACACCATCTAAAAGTGAAAACTACCACTAGAACTTGAGCACTTGAGCAGGAACCAAACTCTTCTCAGAGAAAGCTCATTCACATTTGATTGTAGTTGAGAAACAAATCTTGTAGTTTACATGTAGATACAAATGCTAATTTCTGAAGAAACTCCAAAATAAAAAAAAACAAAAAACAAAACAAAAATCAAACAAAACAACACAAGGTCTCTCTCATTACAAAACACATATTTGCTATAATATCAATTATTTAAAAAAAATAAAGAACCCAGAGAAGTTCCTGTTCAAGTGCTCAAATAATTCCGCTTTTTGTGGGCATATATTGCATAGAAGATCACCTGGCAAGGAAATGGCAGGAATATGAAAGATGAAGATGGATATGAATATAAAGGTCATTTCTAGTCTTCTATAATTACCTTTGATGAAGATTCTCTTGGTAGATATGAATCAAAGTTTGTTCTATTTCGATAGTGAGCATCAATATCTATGAAAACTACAGACCAGTTTGCACCATGGTTACCAAAAAGGTTTGCACCATTTATGGTTTCCAGGGCAGCCTTGGCCATTCCTATTGAACTGAAAACAAGTTCAAACAGTTTTTATCTTGTACGTAATACAATTACTAGAATATAATTGAATTTTATGGTAAATTCAGAGAATACCAATTCTATCATTAAACATTAAAAAATCCATTTGTGGTGATGGAAGATGTAATTAAAATAATTTATGAAAAGTGAAAAAAAAGAGTATTGTGAGTAATACTGGGCTTATATAGTCCCCCTTAGAACCATCATGATACTTGCAATTATATAGAACTTCTAAGAAACTGAATAATAAAATTCCATATCCTTTTTTTTTCAATACGTACGGAAATATTTGAGCTGGTATGATAAAACCTAATGTAAGTACTAATGCTTTTCATGGTAGACATGATAAATCTAAATCATAGGCTTTGGTTGAATGTTTTTTCAAAGGGGAACTATTAGGTACACAGTGACTCACAATGTGATATGACACTAATAGTCGAGGAGCCAACTTGCAAAAAGTCCATTATTTCAGGGTTCCGTCTGATAGAAAGCAAACTGCAATTTGAAGTGCTACATATGCAGCAGGTGGCCTAGGGTTGTCATGGTAACTATGAATTCTATAATAATTCAATTTTACAGCATTCTCAAATATGCTGCCAGGTCCCCCACCTTCTTACCTGATTTTGTTGAGAAATACATATTCAGTGTAAAGCGAGAGATGAAAATGTACCTGCTACATGTGTAGCACTTCAAATTGCAATTTGCTTTCTGTCAAACGAAACTCCAATTGACTGGCTCCTCGACTATAATCTTTAACAATGTCATGTGGAACTATGTCCAATAACCCAGACATTATCAACATTCATATCTTTTAAAAATCAGCTGTGAGAACAGTTAAAATAATGCAATCCAATTTGTTTTATTTGACTAAATTGCTTTTTAATCATTGTTAATGACACAAACATAACTTTAACTCAGATGGTAATTGTTAATGTTGGATAATGCTTAGGGATGTAATAATTGCTTTTAGCTGAGTAGAATGTTTTTACACATGACATATCTGGTCTTAAAAGCTGTCAGAAGAAAAAACTTCAAGGGTCAATATTTTATTCAAAGCTTAAAAAAAACAGTTTTATCAGATGTTTTCAATCAATTTTTAGTGTTTGAAAGTCTTTGCCATATGTGTCTTTTTATTTTTTAGCTGATAAATTTCAACATGGATCTGTGAAATTAATTTGAATAAGACCCTAATTAATAGCCCCATTTTGAAAGCACCCTCCTATTTTGGCATACTTTTCAAAACAAGTGCTCACATTGACGCACTGAAAGATAAAATGAGGTTATGGAATATGACATCAGCTTATGACATCATAAAAGGCAATATCTTTTGAACAGTACCGGGATGACATCCAATACATGTAGTGCCAACCTACTTTGAACCTAATTTTGGTTCTCAAAGAATTCCTGCTACCTGTGTCTACCCATCCCATGAATATGTGGGCTGACACAGACCTCTACAAATAGCGTAACTTCCATACCTCAAATCAATTTATTTTACTAATCTATATTGAAATATGTCATGATGTTCATTTTTGCAAATGCTTTCATTAAACCAAATGATAATACCACTGTATTATTGCATAATTTTTGTATCAAATCTTTTAAAATCAATATCTGGTGTAGAGTAAGTGGATTGAGTGATATCTCAACAGAGTTTGATATAAGGTGTGTGTCTTAGAGTGTCCTACCTGGCATGAAGCTCACTGCTGCCATTGTTATACTTGCTGCCACGCTCCCACATCCCATAATCTGGAGTCCTGTAGGCACGCTCAACATAAAACACCAGGTTTTGCACAAAGTTCACCTCATCTGTTGTGAATATTATCTGAAACACAAATAAACTTTGAAGAACATTTTGGTACAAACATAGCCCAAAAGGCTTAGAGTTGCGATGACCCATTCCATTCTTTAAACATAGGCATCAGAGATGCATCAACCCTCAGCCCTGGTCACTCATTGCACAACATTCGCTCCACACAATATTTGTGAACAAAACGTCACTGCACCAAGGCAAATTGATGCAGGGGTAAAAAAAACCATAAAATCTACTTCCTTTGATAGCTTAGGTGTGTCAAGTATCATGAAACTGTCATCATTTACTCTAGAATTATTGAGATGGGCCGTGACCTTGAAAAGCAGGTAAAGGTCACCGTCCATCAAACTCATCTGGAGTCTTCCCAGATGCTTATGTGTGTCAATTTTCATGAAGCTGCCACTATTTGTTCTTAAGTTATTGCAATGACGTGGATTTGACATGATTGTCCCTGTGATCTTGAAAAGTAGGTGAAGGTCATGTTCCATCAAGAGAAGTCTGAGGTCTTCACCAGATGCTTATGTGTGTCAAGTCTCATAAAGCTGCCATCATTCGTTCTCGAGTTATAGCAATGAAAAGGGATTTCACATAATTGTACCTGTGACCTTGAAAAGTAGGTGAAGGTCATTTTCCATACAAAAATGTCTGAGGTTTTCATCAGATGCGTATGCGTGTCAAGTTTCATGAAGCTGCCATCATTTGTTCTCGAGTTATCGCGATGACAAGGATGATTTCACATAATTGTCCCTGTGACCTTAAAAAGTAGGTGAAGGTCATGTTTCATAGAAAAAAATCTGAGGTCTTCACCAGATGCTTATATGTGTCAAATCTCATAAAGCTGCCATCATTTGTTCTTGAGTTATTGCGATTCTTGGGATTTCACATAATTTTCCCCGTGACCTTGAAAAATAGGTCAAGGTCGCCATCCACCGAACTAGTCCGAGGTTTTCAACAGATGCTTATGCGTATAAGTTTCATGAAGCTGCCACTATTTGTTCTTGAGTTATCACGATGACAAGGATGATTTCACATAATTGTCCCTGTGACCTTGAAAAGTAGGTGAAGGTCATGTTCCATCAAGAGATGTCTGAGGTCTTCACCAGATGCTTGTGTGTGTCAAATCTCATAAAGCTCCCATCATTCGTTCTTGAGTTATTGCGATTCTTGGGATTTCACATAATTTTCCCTGTGACCTTGAAAAATAGGTCAAGGTCGCCGTCCACCAAACTAGTCCAAGGTCTTCACCAGATGCTTATGCGTGTAAAGTTTCATGAAGCTGCCATCATTTGTTCTTGAGTAATCACGATGACAAGGACGATTTCACATAATTGTCCCTGTGACCTTGAAAAGTAGGTGAAGGTCATGTTTCATAGGAAAAATTCTGAGGTCTTCACCAGATGATTGTGTGTGTCAAATCTCATAAAGCTGCCATCATTCGTTCTTGAGTTATTGCGATTCTTGGGATTTCACATAATTGTCCGTGACCTTGAAAAATAGGTCAAGGTCGCCATCCATCGAACTCGTCCGAGGTTTTTACCAGATGCTTTTGTGTGTCAAGTTTCATGAAGCTGCCATCATTTGTTCTCGTGTTATCGCGATGACAAGGATGATTTCACATAATTGTCCATGTGACCTTGAAAAGTAGGTGAAGGTTATGTTTTATAGAAACGATTCTGAGGTCTTCACCAGATGCTTATGTGTGTCAAATCTCATAAAGCTGCCATCATTTGTTCTTGAGTTATGCGATTATTGGGATTTCACATAATTGTCCCTGTGACCTTGAAAAATAGGTCAAGGTCACCGTCCATCGAACTCGTCCGAGGTTTTCACCAGATGCTTATATGTGTCAAGTTTCATGAAGCTGCCATCATTTGTTCTCGAGTTATCGCGATGACAAGATGATTTCACATAATTGTCCCTGTGACCTTGAAAAGTAGGTGAAGGTCATGTTTCATAGGGAAAATTCTGAGGTCTTCACCAGATGCTTATTTGTGTAAAATCTCATAAAGCTGCCATCATTCGTTCTTGAGTTATTGTGATTCTTGGGATTTCACATAATTGTCCCTGTGACCTTGAACAATAGGTCAAGGTCGCCGTCCATCGAACTCGTCCGAGGTTTTTACCAGATGCATATGTTTCATGAAGCTGCCATCATTTGTTCTTATCGCGATGACAAGGATGTTCGCTACATACATACATACGTACATACGTACATACGTACATCATCTTACCTAAAATAGCTGAGAAATGCATTCAGGAGTTTGACAAACTGACAGAATGACTTCAAATTACACTAAAATTTCCCCTTCTTTCCGTATGATTATAAAATTTCCCTTCTAATTTCATATGTTAAAATTTTCCCTCCACACTACATAAACTAAAATGCCCAATGATTATGTGAGGATATTTAGACCACATGTGGCAGTGACTTACTAACCTGGAGTCCTGAGTTAATCATCTGCACAAGGAAGATTAGATAGAGTGCAATACAGTCAATCTGAAATATAAGAAACCATTATACACTGATCAATCTCATCAATTAAATTCATGGTATTTATATGAGCAGTTTTGTCAATCTTGAAGCAATACTACAGATGACCTATGCTAAATCAAAGGGAAGAATATACAATTTTATAGTTTACACTGAGGGTCTAGGTCATGGGCTCAATCATTTATATGTAACACTATAAAAAATCTAATAATTTTTTTATGAAAGTTACCTGTAAATGTTGGTAATCATCGTCAGAGGCCACAGGGTCACCATTATGCAAGTTGAACTTGGAATGAATGGCATTCTTTGGGTTTTGGTTACTCTTGAACTTCTCAACCTGAAAACAAATGACATATGCATAAGGTCATAAAAAGAAACAAGCAAAATTTGTAAATTTTTTCTGTTTAAATTCCAAAGAAGCAAAATTGAGAACAAAAAATATCTCTGAACTATTGTCTGATGATGTAAACTTGTGAAAAATATATATTTAAAAAATACATCTTGCTCATTAGACATCTTAATGTCTCACCTTGTCTTGCTCACCAGACTTCCCAATTCCTAACATTGTCTAGCGCATCTCAATGCCTCACCTTGTCTTACTCATCAGACTTCTAAATGCCTCACCTTGTCTTACTCATCAGACTTCTCAATGCCTCACCATGTCTAACTCATCAGACTTCTCAATGCCTCACCTTGTCTTGCTCATCAGACTTTTCAATGTCTTACCTTGTCTTGCTCATCAGACTTCTCAATGCCTCACCTCGTCTTGTTCATCAGACTTCTCAATGCCTCACCTTGTCATGGACATCAGACTTCTCAATGCATCACATTGTTATCCTGACCTATGATTGCTCTAAATATCACTTTTATATGCTCATCATTGTTCCATGCCTGACCTTGTTATGCCATACACCTTAATATATCACCTTGTTGTGTTCCTCAGAATGCTTAATACCTCACATTATCATTTTATAATTTGAAATATATCATTAACGCTTTACCAAATCACTTCTTCTTGCCATACTATATGATGACTCACTTGTTCAATTCACCTCCTGTTAGACACATTTAATGCCTCACCACCTTATCATGAAGTCTGACCAATCAACTCTGATGACCTAATCCATCAGCATGGGGAATATCTTACCTTATCAGCCTGTCTGATCCAGCACCTCAGAATGCCCCTCATACATTTGACTGCTGAATGGGCCAACTCATGAGTTCTTCCACTGTCATTATCTATTCTCCTGTAATATATAAATTAACATAAGCAATGTTTAGCCTATACATTATTCTGCTAATATTTCTTTTCAGGTTTGGAACTCTCCTTAATTTTTTTTATTAATAAGAACTATATACTGTTTATTTCTGAGATGGTGGGGCAAATGAAACTTTCAGAGCTCCATACTTATGTGACCAAATAAGTGAGTGACCTGATTTAAAAGGACAGACAGTTGATGATATTCTTGACACTGACATCCTAAATTTCTTTTAAAAATTGTCAATATTAAAAAGGGGTCTATGTATGAGAGGAGTCCAGATTAAAATTGTTACTTACTTGTATGACTGTGCCAGAGCCCACACGGCCACAGCGCAGTAGATGCTGTCTCGTACGTGAGCCTCCTGAGGAGTAGAGCTGTTCAGATCACAAGGAAATAACCCAGTTGTGGGACTCTGATGCCTGAGAAGTTGACTCCTCACTAAAATAACAAAAAATTGTTATAGCTACCTGTAAGAGGATTAATTGACCACCAAATTTGTTTTATGACTAATGAGTTGCCCCCTGATCCCTCTTAATTCACATTTTAATGCTGTGTCGCAGCCACTATTTTTTGCTCAAATCCGTTTTGCCTTCAGGGCTGGATGTGTGAGGTTTCAGCATGATTAATCCCTAATGGACTATCCTATCTAAATTTTGTTGATTGGCAGGACTAACCAATTTTTTTCTGGACTAGTGTATCTACACACTAAATTTATAAGATTTATAACAATGGTTATTCAATATGCTTTATGAAGTGCTGGGGTCAAAGTTCATGATCCAGTCAATCTGACGCCATTATCATGAATCATGATTACATTATAACAAGTTGCAGCCCTTCAGAACGTTACAAATGATGTCATTAAGCCAGAACAATGGGGACGTCTATGTCCTTCCCATCCACTGCCGGTGGTGGACGTTGCCATCCTCCCCGTCTGTAAGGGGTTAATGCTGTGTCACGGCCAATACTTTTCGCTCACATCGCTCACACATTGGTCCATGTCAGCCATGTTTTTGATGTGTACATGTAGTTTCTGTTTGCACCGTCAGATGGTGCTTTTCATGATCGAGTGAGAAGTGATTGAGTGGGCTTAATTTGCAAGCTTGCTAGCTTGATTTTTTTTAAAAATCTGCTCGTTATATTTTTAATTTATCATTTACGATTGACACTTTCTCAGACAATCTTCAATTAATTTTGGAACACCCTGTACAAAATTGAATGTTTGTTTATTCAAAGAATGGAGCCTGGACTCCTAAGGCTGGAGGAGTGAAGAATGACATGATATGAACATACACATTTTGGACGTTACAACGTGACAGAAGATTAATTACCTATCCTGTACCACTTGTTAAGTCCCTTAACTGTCTCCGCATAGTTATAAGATGCAGCGTCTGTTTTTTCACTTTCTTTGGATCTCATCCTTGGGTCGCCTGAATCACTTTGCTGTCTTGTCAGTACATTAACTCTCTGACCACTCTTTTCTTTGTTTAACTTTGATGCCATATTATCTGTATGTCATAATAACACATGACTGACGATAATCTAGTGTTTAAATACAGTATATTACATGTTTTTCCAAGAGCTGTCAAAATTAATACCAGTTTTACGACAGTCAGGTCACCGTGAGACCTATTTTTGGTAGGATCTACGCATGCGCTCAACCATTCCGGAAAGAGAAAATGAAAAGAGACCGAAGATGATTTCTTGTCAATTTTTGTTCGTTTTTCTGATTTTCTACTTGTCATGGACATTGATTGCGAGTACAAAGTTAAGCCCAGTTACTACAGATTTACTTGGATACAATCAGAAAGGCGTTGTAGCAGCTTTCGGTGACTTAAATGCAGATAAACTGGTTGACATTTTTCTGTTGGATGATTCAGGTGACTAATTAACAGCTGATTAAGTTATTTTGTAAATAATATGTGGGAGTAAGACAAACATACTGGAAATATCGCGAGTTTTATTTTCTGCAAAGAAATGCCACACCTTGAAAATGTGCCGAAAGAGAGATGTTTTTCATTTCAGTCAATTGCCACATCACTAAATGTACTTATTGATACAGATGCATTAAATAAGTTGCCAAGTTTTTACAGTTTTGCCAGACAGTTGTGTTATCATGTCACCTGACAAGGGAATTCCCCCCAGGCCTTGACATTAAACAGTAAAATTTTGGATGCCCGATTTGGCCTTGGGATAGAGAAGTGGTGACCAGCGATGGCACAAAAAGGGAGGTTGGGAGGAAGGATGGGCATGTCCATCTGACCCAACATATTTTTTAGGTCTGGCCCTGCGCTAATACTTCACACTTATGCTCATGTGACGGATCTACTGCTGATCGCAGTTAAATTCAGTGCAATAAATATTATATTCCAGATTCTGATATTTTTATCCAATATCCAATCCAGTGGTATATTTTAAACAAAATGGATTTATTCAATTTATGCCATAAAATTTCATTTTGTTTTATTTATAAATGTAACAACTGCTGCTCATATCCATTCAAACTCTCTCCAAACATTTATTGGAAGGTTAAAACTGTGGTTGAACTGTCATAATATTGTCATTAGTAAATTTGAATTTGCCTTGAGTTTTTAAAATTTAAACCCAAATAACATTCCATTTGTATGAGTTTCATTGATGCATGTAACATGGAGAATATTGCATTGTCAAAAGTTATGTGTCTTTCTAATGTTCTGATCTCCAGATATGGTGTTCTGAAGATATATAACTTTTAAAAAAATTATTGATTTAATGTTTTGTTTATCAAAAACCATATAATATTTTACATCTTTTGTATTGATTTTACAGGTACCCAAGTTGACATCTTATTCGCAGATTTGGAAAAACCATATTTGAGGAGAACTTTACTTGCTGCTCAAGCTAAATATGCAGGTAGTCCCATAAAGGGCATAATCCCTACAGATTTCGATGGTGATTCTGAAATGGACCTTTTGGTTCTTCGGAAATCAACAGATGGTGGCATAGAACTCCACATACATTGGGGACATGATAATGCTACAGTGGGTGAGTTCCAAGTCTTTTTTTAAGACACATTTCTTAATCATTAGTGATTTGATACATTCATGTCTTGTGTCTCATCCTTTACAATTTCTTGTATTGCAGCAAATACATCTCAAGTTCTTCCAGAAAACTTTTTAGATGACCCCATTTTATTTGAGTAAGTATTACGACAAGAATTAGAACTAGTCTAGCCAGATTTTAGCACAGAATATATTGTTCATCAAGATATCCTCAAGATTTTGCTAATTATGCTAATTATAACATTTTCTCAAGAGGAAAATTTAAGGAATTTGTTACCTGAATGATGGGCATTTTCAACATCAGGGGTGGGAGAGCTCTATGCAGTAAATCTGAACCAAGCTGGTCAAATCGCATCATTCTGGGCCCTCACAACAGAGCTGAACCCTAAATTGTGTCATTCTGGATGTTGGCAATACAGCTGGGCACTAAATCGCAGCCAATCTGAGTAGTGGACAATGGCTTAGACTGAAAAGTTGTTTTCTTTAATCTTCATGTATCAAGTATAGCATCCAATTATTCAAGAAAACAACGTGCTCATCATTTACAGAATATAAGAATATGATCTTTTAGAACTGCATTTTAATGAGATTTGTGCATAATTTTAACACAGGTATGTGCTCCAGTTTTAAGATTGCATAAAAAGGATTATATTTCCGTAAAAACATTATAAATTTATCATAAAATTTACACTATCAGTAACAAGACACTATTACACATTCAACTCAACTGTAATGAAATTTATACAATTTTGTGATGATTTTGATGCCTTTTGTGAGACATAAAAAAGTCATTATATAACAGAACCACCCAGATTGGTTCAGAATTGGTTCAGAACAATGGTATGACATCATACCATCCAGATATGTTTCTATAACCACCCAGATTTGTTCAGAGCTCTTCCACCCCGAAACATGATGAAAATTTTTAAAATAATCTTTTAAGTAGAGTGTTTACTGGAAATAAACAAAATATTCATGCAAAAAGCATCTTTGGATACAGTAAAAGATTTATCAGTCATTACATATCATTTAGGAAATTAACCCATTTTTTGTCCGAAAGTACACATAAGTTGTCTGATTCTAATCCTGAACAGGGAATCTATCCTACCATCTTCAATTGCAAAATTTATCCAAACTCAAATATAAAAAATAAACTCAAGAATAATAGCTTTCTTGGGCTAGTTTTTTAACAAGTATGGGTTTCTTTAAGGCAACAACTTATCAAATCACATATTCTTGAACATTAAAAGGCTTTTGTGAAGTCAATTTGTCTCATTTGTACTTATATTTTTCAGTTACAATGGAGATATGCATCCAGATTTATTAGGAGAAACAGAACCCGGCAAACGTCTCATCTATCTTTCCAGGTTTGTGTCTGATTTGAAAAGAATTATAAAATAATTTTTCAAGTGGCTGCTATGAAAATTGGTATATCATGTGAACTTATTTCAAATCAAGTAAAATATTAGAAGCACCTTTATTTTTGATAGTGTCAAACCTGGCGTTTTAGTTTTTTTTTTTAACATTTATTTTGCTTTAGATTCTTGAGTCAATTTTTTAGGAAAGAAAAGAAGGTACAGAGTACAGACATATCACAGATAAAAAGCATTACAAGTATAATACAATGTGCATTATATATATTAAGATTAGAAACAGACAGCCAGGTGATTTTATTTGTCATAACATTTATAAAATTGAGATTAGAAATAGATAATGAATTGTACTGAAATGAATACAATATTTGGGAAGAATGAAAATGGATCTCCTACTGCCTCATGGTTTTGAGTTTGACAGAACTTTCATCTGGGATTTTATGGTATTAAGGACAATTTGTATTCTGGACTATGAATAAGATACTATATACCTGATGAAATTCCATGATTATGTCAGAATATAAACATCACAGTACACCGTATATCAAGAGAGTAAATATAACTGTCAGGAAATGGTGGTGAGCATGGTGGTATATCAGAGACTCATTTTGGAAACATACTATAATTGGCCTAATAATTGATCATTGGCCAACTACCCATATCTTGCCAATGCAGTTGTGCACTTCAGTGTTTTTTGCCACTTTTGACAACTCATCTGTCTTTTTCATGCCTTACTTCAATGATAAACATGATCAATTGAACTGGTTTTGAACTGCATGCATATATTCTTGCAGCAAGAGTAGAAACTTTTCCAGCATAGACTTCCCAGTGGCGGATGACGGTTCCAGTTGGCCACCTTTTACTCAGCCCCAATCTTCTGCCTTTGTGGACCTCAACAGTGATTTGTCACCAGGTGTGTACTCTGCTGAATATTATATCATAGTTTTAATATCATTTGCAAGCTAAATGCTGAGATTGAAAGTGACAGTTTCTATTTCATGGTTAGTACATGTAGATCTTTGCAGTAATTGTGAAAAGTAGGAAATATATCAGGTGAGTTTATATTAGTTTGGAATGCTTGGAGTGACTCTTGTAATCTATATAATACTCTCTGTTTTATTCAATTAAATCTATTATAGATCTGGTTATAACAACAGAAACTGGATACGAGTTATGGATAAATGAGGTGAGCTGAAACTTCTGTTGTAATGTATATTTTGCAATATTTAGCTGTGAGTTGATTTGAACTATTTTATTATTTGAATTCCTTCAAGAACTATTTTCTGTTTTAATAATTTCAGGATGGCACTCTTCAAAAAAATAACACAAGACCATTTCCAAAAGCTAGTAATGTACATGTACATCAGTCATCTTTTGCTGACTTTGGTAAGAATGCAGAAATACTATTTCTTTTTTATCATTTGTTTATTTTCTCCAAATAGTATTAGCCAAACGCATTTACCCAGTCAATTGTTGAGTCACTAGAAGGTAACTATTACTGCTATTTGTGACAAATGGAGTATTTAAATAATATATCTGGACAAAATTTAGGTCAGAGGTCAGATTTACTTGAATTTTCCAATCTGATATTGCTATCTGGGGGTAGCACTTTTTCCACCAGAGGTAGAGTCATATCATGTTTGGACATATGTAGATACTTTTATATTTCACGAAAGTGGTTAGAAAATAGCAGAGTTATCAAATTTTAACACATGTTTTCCCCATGTAGATTCGGAAATATTCCTGAAAATTGTTTTGTTATTGTACTACTATTGTATTACCTGTGATCAGATCCCAGCCGAAAAACTCAAAATAGGGATAATATAAGGCACACAATAGATTTTAATGTTGCTATTAATATTCAGACCATTAGCACGGGGAAAAGGGGATGTTCTTTAATATTCTGGTTGTTAGGCAAATGTCCTATCACATCTGCCGATAACTGCAATTACTAATAAATCTTGTTTTTGAAAAGCTTCTCTTTACAACTAGTTAGGTCCTTGGGCTTTTTGCCCAAAGTATTATTCAACTTTCATATTTTCTGTTTTTAGATGAGGACGGATTAATTGACCAAGTTGTTGCTGTCTGTGGGGATGATCACTGTGATAAAAGTTACATCTACATATTCAGTGCCAAAGCACAAAAGGTTGGTTCACCACTTTGTTTTGGTCTACCTTTCTGGAGTGCACTAATTAGAAAACATTATGACAAGTAAATAGGAATGAATAGAATGCTTTATATCTTTATTCTTTTGTCAGAATGCACATTTCTGAAGGACTTGACAGAAACTCACCCTTCTTTAGACTTAATTCACCAGCAGACACTACTATCTACTATCCTCACACAGGACTGAGCAGAATCAGACATTCCTTTATTCTATAGGATGAGAATGCACCACAAATGTGTGATTTTCTTAATATTGAACCATACAAAGATTGCATCCTTTGTATTCACCATAAACATATTTTTTACCTTTAGAATGATTTAGAAATAGAGACTGCATGTATCCATTCTGAACTCATCTATATGAAAGTTGAGACGGATCCACTCTGTCCTTCTATAGGATCCGGTATGTCCTTTTATAGGATCTTCTATGTCCTTTTATAGGATCCAGTATGTCTTTCTATAGGATCTGCTATGTCCTTTTATAGGATCCAGTATGTCTTTCTACAGGGTCTGCTATGTCCTTTTATAGGATTACCTATGTCTGATATTAACAGACTTGGACACTTGAACAATATGCAATTGATTCATCTTGCAAAACATTAAATAGTTGCCCTTCTGTGGTCAGAAGAATAAGAAAGCAAATAAAGTTTGCCCCTTGCACTGGGATATCTAGCAATCTTTAATTGCCGTTTAATATTAATCGAGTATGGGACAAATATTTTTATTCATCCTTAAAAAGTTTGATCTAGTTCAAGTAGCTAACAAGAAACCTTTAAACATTTCCCATTCCCATTGTTACTGAAGTTTGAAGAAAGTAAATTAACATTTTTTTGCATGAATTACACAATAAATGTGGCTCATTCATAACAATAAATATGTTAATTATTTAGAGTATGCACATTATAAAATGCTTGCATAACAGTTTCCTTGTGAGATATTTGAATAATATTCCATTAATATAAATCCAATACTATAATTTTCAGTGGTACAAAGTAACAGACAATTTCAAAGTTAATGGTCATTCTGCTGGGTTCGTGCCCATGACAGAAAATCCTGGTAGTGCCACCTACCAGTATCCGGTGACATTACGAGTGGGAGACTACAATATGGATGGCTTTCCTGATCTTATCACTACTCTCAGATTTAAGGACAATGATAAGTAAGTTGAAAATAATACACAAAAATATAAACAAAAACAAAACTATTGGGCAAATAACATTTAATCCCGAAAAGTGAGAATTTTATATTGGTTAAAATAACTGTTACTGTGATTTTTAGTGTGTTTCTATTTGTTCCAGGTGGAATCAATATGCTGTTTTGTTAGAAAACAAGTATTGTTCTGTTGGGGACTGTGAGGATTTTGGACGGCAGTTTGTCCCAGACACGGATAACCCTCTCACGAGTATTACTGGTGTTGTTCTTGGAACCTTCCTTGACATATATGAAAATGTAAACTTTTCTGTCATTTATGCTTTTCACAAATCCATGCTATATAAAAATCTGAAAGAATCACAAGTTTCATGTAACTAAACCCTGAGGTGACTCTTCAGGCATATGTTTAATATTATTGGCATATCCTAACACTTTGCATACATATCTAAAGGCAATCTTGTAATGATAACTTGTGAACGGTTATTATCAAAGCTATCAATAGCAGGGATAATTTTTACCTGTGGGATTGCATTTTTATAGGAACAAAGATTATTGTTAAATTTGTTATGACTGGGATGGTCCAGAATTAGAGTTTGCATTTGATTAATGAGAGAAAAATAGAAACTCTCGTATAGTTTCTCAAACTGTAAATAATCCCAGCAATTGTACTTTCATGACCAGTCATTTTGGATCTCAAAAACCAGTCTAATAATTACATGTATGCCATAATCACTGATCAAATCCTCCTGTTTGCTTACAGGGAGTACTAGACATATTATTGGTAGGAATGACCAGAGCACAGAAAGAAACATCAGAGTACCCAGTGATCACCGCCTACAAACAGACAGCCACCACTGATGCCTGCTTTATCAAAACCACAGGTTTGACCAAATTATTTTAAAAGCTGAAAGAACACCCATCATTCTCACACACATGAGCGTATTTATTGAAGTATGTGCCCTAGAATTGTGAATCCAAAAAAGAAATTTAAATAAAATTATAGGGTATTACATGATACAATAATTGAAAGCGCTTGGGTATGACTGGTTCAATTCAAACTTTTTTTCTTAAACTTCTGCCTGAGTAGCACATTGTTGCAGTATATTTATTTATTTTCAGTAACCAGTGGATTATGTTATAATGAATGTGGAAGATCGGTATGTAAACAAATTACTACACAATTTTTATTTATCTGGTAACTTTCTCTTATATACATCTTTACAGCCATTTTATCTTGGCAAAAGACTTTAAACCTGTTATTAAAACATATCCTTTAAATGATCTAACTTGAAGTGGTTTTCAATACTTATATGAAATCAAATGTTTGCTGTAAAATACACTAAAATAAGTAATATAAATATTCTAGCCTTATGGGGTGAACCAGCCAGGTCCAACAGTAAAATATTCTACGACCAGTGTAGATGGGAATACACAACATAGTGCAGGTACCTACTCCTTAATTCTACATAATTAATATATATATATATATATATATATATATATATATATATATATATATATATATATATATATATATATATATATATATATATATATATATATATATATATATATATATTATATATATATATTATATATATATATATATATATATATATATATATATATATATATATATATATATATATATATATATATATATATTTATATATATATCTTGACATGGCACAAGATATAGATATATATATATATATATATATATATATATATATATATATATATATATATATATATATATATATATATATATATATATGGCACAAGATATAGATATATATATATATATATATATATATATATATATATATATATATATATATATATATATATATATATATATATATATATTTAGAAGCTGTTACAGATATGAGGTACTGGAGGTATTTTTGTCAGACCTCATTATGGGGTACCATCTCATACCTTATTGTGTGTGACAGGAGAGTGCCATCTGGTGTTAATAATGAAATTGTTTTACATACCTCACAAATCTAACATTCATATCAATGGCGCTAATGCCATTATCCACCACTAGGGCACTTATTACTACATGTGACACTAGATGGCAGTGATTTATATAGTTATTGCCTGGTTGTATAAATATGCTTCTCAGACATGTTTGTACAAAAAGGCCTTGTACAGGTTACTTATGTAACTGTGATTAAGCAGCTGCACTATGAAGAGTGGGGTATTTTATATGCCTCACAGTACGTCAATGCCCCACAAGACAGGTCTGAGATTGGTAAAAACCCCATATCTGATACAATCTCTTTCTATATATATATATATATATATATATATATATATATATATATATATATATATATATATATGCAGTTGTTTGATTCAATTATCATGGATGAAAAAAACTGTGGTACATTTTAATTTGCTATATTGATTATTTGTCATTAAGGTCTAATTTATGAATTATTTTTTAGAATGTGTGTGATCTTTATTTATGGACTTATGATTTTAGCAACCCAGTTATCACAGTCCGCACATTTTGCCCTCCAGCTGCCATATGCCATATTCGGGCTGGGAATGACTCCAAACTTTGTAGATTCAGTTACTGCTGGTATACCACAGACAAAGGACAGGGTGAGTAGCACGCTTGAGATCAGGAATATAGAAGTTACAATGTCAGCTATAGTTGCCAAGGAAATAAACATAATTTGTCAGAAGAATAAACTTTTCAGCAAAAACTGTCAGACTAAGAGCAGATAAAAATGTAACCTTAATGGGTTACAAAATAAGACAGCAAGAAATTATGAGCTTTAACCCCCAATATACATATTACAGTGTTTCTCCTCCATCTGTCGTAAGAGAAAAATAATGTAATTTCCGAAAATGTTTGAAAATGATTCATTTTATTGACAGGATCAAATATAACATGGAGTTTCTAATCTATTTAACAGCAAAAGTGGAGTCGTGAATGGACACAGATAATCCCAAACTCGCAGCTGATTGTGATCCCTCACCTCCCGGACAACCCAGACCAGTAAGTAGCACAACCAACTCTGATCAATGCTAGTATTCACAATATCATGTCAACAGTGAAATAATATTAATAACATCATATTTTCAGAGAAACAATGGAAAAAATTAGAATAAGAGTTCCATTGCGAACATTTCCTGGAAATGCCTAAAAGTTGCTTCATAAATGATCATTTTAAGTATTGAACCAATTTTGCAGCTTGAGAACAGTCAAAATGAGAAAAAAATGATTACTTAATATTAGAGTCAACTCCATCACCCCAACATAGCTTTATTCCATAAGTCTCAATTTGAGCCCATATTCAGATTAGGAAAATGAGGATTTTACTAATCTGGAACTGGATTTCCCAGGAGTGTATACTGGTACATGTACATCTTTGCCATTGTATTCTTAAATAATCATAAAAAATTCTTACCCAGATGCAAAATAGATAGAATTAAACTGCAGTCAATATTACATCTTACTCACGAATATTAAGAAATCCACCCAGAGAAGAGAAGATCTATAATATTGGCATAATAGAATGATGGCAGAAAACTTCCTTTCTCACTGCACACATGAGGCTGACATAGCTGAAAATCTCCCAACAATACCAATTATAACAGATTTATTTGTATAGTAATGTGCTTCATGTGTTTGCAGGTGGATATTAAAATTATTCGTGACACCAAGCAAGCTGGTCTTGCTGACAGGAGCTGCTTTGGCGGGCACATGTGGCTTTGTGGCTGGTATAATAGGAATACTGCACTGGAGAGAAAGGGTAAGATTAAGATTGGATTGGCAGCAAGTTTATTTCAACATCATTTTTTTCTTTTTAAGATGACAAGAACTTCTAAATGTGTTTGGCACATATGAAAATCAATGAGTGGTAAATATTATGTTAAATATCTTGTTATAATTCCAGAGAGAAGACATGAAAGAGAAGAGACAAGAGTCACATAAATTCCATTTTGATGCTATGTAATCAGGAGAAAGCCTATATTCATATTTCATCAAGTGGTTAACTCTGCCAGGTGTAATATTCTCCAGGGGGATATTCTACATTCTACTACCAGGAGGAATACACTACTGAAAAGACACTACTAGGTGTAATATTCTACAGGGGGGGCACTCTACCAGGTATAGTATTCAACAGGGGGACACTCTACCAGGTGTAATATTCTACAGGGGGCACTCTACCATGTGTAATATTCTACAGGGGGACACTCTACCAGGTGTAATATTCTACAGGGGGGCACTCTACCAGGTGTAATATTCTACAGGGGGACACTCTACCAGATTAATATTCCACAGGGGTGGGGACACTCTACCAGCTTAAATATTCCACAGGCCGCAGGATTAATATACTACTTGAGTGTCACTTTAAAAGGTGTAATATTCTGCAGGGAGGGAGTTTACCAGGTGTAATATTCTACCATGTTTCACTCTCCATGGTTTGATATTCTA
The DNA here is from genome assembly GCA_949316495.1 of Amphiduros pacificus. Classification (NCBI taxonomy): domain Eukaryota; kingdom Metazoa; phylum Annelida; class Polychaeta; order Phyllodocida; family Hesionidae; genus Amphiduros; species Amphiduros pacificus. The sequence continues at coordinate 46,499,154 of OX439001.1, forward strand.
GTAAGTGGCATCCTTTACCAGATGTTATTTCTGGAGATTTGCCCCACCTGGTGGGATATTCTCCATGGGAGGGTAGCAAACCTACAGGGATATATTTCTATTTATATATTGTGATATCATTTGTACATGTCATCATCTCATCTCAACTTCACACTTTGTGTTCTTATGATCTTTTGCATGTAGTTTTCATTTTCTATTATTTGTCTCAACAATGAAAGTAAATGTTTCTTTTCAGTTTATTTTAATTTTAAATTTAGACTTTTTAAATGAAAACAAATTGAGTTTTTTTGTTTAAGTTATATGTCCAGTAAATACAGCCACACGTTTTCAAAAATATTTTTATTATCAGACAGACTACCTTTTTATTAAGAACAAGACATTTTTTTAAAGTAACTTACTGATAGCTATATCTGCATTATTATTAAGTGACCTGAAGGTAAAGATTCTAACATTAAATCTTTTCCTTCGTCATGATGCTGCCAAATATTTTTCCTTTCATCGGATGTGGTATACAAGGTTATGGAAATGATTCTATTTTTTGTACTATAATTATGGTATTTTGAGTCTCCATATATTTAAATGCTAAGTGGAAATGTTTCAAAGTAATAATTATAAATCCAGATAAAAAATATGAATAACATGACATTCCATGTATTTATTAAAAAGATATTGTGAAAGAAGGGGCAATACATATAGTAATATTAATAGTAATACAGTGGTGCATCAATGCAGGCTTTTATGCACACCAGACACAAGATATTTATTGCAAATAGATAAATTTCCATTGTGACAAAGCAATACTTTTCAGAAGATAAAAAAAATGTTTTAACTTAATTTTCAGAGGCATGGTAGTTATAAGATTGTATTTGACTGTAAATAGACAAGAATCTTTTATATAACAAAATTAGAAAATCATCATTTGTAAATACCAGAAGTCTTTATTTATATAATGTATGTATGAACTATGTACAAGTAATATTTAATAAAAAAAAATAATTCTCAGCACCTTTTCATCATTATTATTTGTACAAGTCTTAGGTTGAAAATTATTTAATCAATATTTACACGATAAATTTAAAGCTATCATTGACAAACATATATGACAATTTCATGTCATAAAACATTCTGCATGCAGGCAGAACGTATCGATTATATAAATATGGATGAACATTCAGATGAGGGATTACTAGATAACCTTCAAATTGATTTTGAAACAGCAGATGTCCATTGCTATTTTATATAGCATTGAGTAAAAATATATCCCTTCTATATCCTTATGGTATGGAATGGAATCCACAGATTTATTGTTATCTCCATACAATTTTGGCTCTTGAAAATATTTTTTTACATCTGTAACTAAGATCAGGTCAGATACTAGCTTGAATTACTTGGCATTTGTGATTAGTGCCTGTGTGCAATAACCTGCATATAACATTAATTTATACTGTTACAAAAATAGCTGCTGATCAATTTCACAAGAGCGTCTTATTTTTTAATAGAAAGATTTTTTATAAAAATTGTATGGTAAATAAGTTTTTATTTGGGCAGTAGCTAATTGAACTGGCTCAATTACACCTTATTCAATTTATGTTACAAAATAGTCATTCATAATACATCAGTGGCATGTTAATAGTTAACAAAAGAAAAAAATATGTGTCCGAGGAGATTCCAAGAATTCGGGTAGGAGGTCACATGAAATCTGCAGCTGTCAATCTCTTTGATGGTGTTATATTTTTCAACCTGTAAAATAAAAAGAACTCATAAGCTTTGCTGAAAAAGTCAACTGCCAACCCGTTATCATTTTATTACTTTTTTGTTAATTTTTAAGAGAATACATTTGTCAATAAAACAGCTCTCCCTTTAGTATGACCTTCATAGATTACTCATTAATTGTTTACCTGTTAAGTAGCAAAGCTGTTGATGGTCCATCACCTCTCTCATCTTCACTATTACTATCTGAGTCACTACTGGAATCTGAAGAAGATCTGGCTTTCTTCCTTTTCGAAGATTTCTTATGCTTGTGTTTCTTTTTCTACAATACAAAATACATGTTACAGTGGGGATGTTAGTATAATTTGTAGAATCATGCATTCTCATCAGTACAAGTTTTAGAAAAAATTGTTATAAAATATTTTCTGCACTAATACCTAGTTGCAAAATAAAGGTATTAAAATATGTTAACCAAGCAAGGCTAACCTTTTTATCTTTCTTCTTTTTCTGTTTATGTTTCTCTTTGCTCCTGCTTTTGTTCTTGTGTTTATGCTTCTTTTCTTTCCTTTCACTGCTAGGTTTTGTGTAGGGAATTGAACTTGAGGCACCTTCTGAAATGAAAATACAATATTTACAATTGTACAATTCGATGTTCTTTGTTTAAACCACAATCTGATGTTTTCTTTTCCTTTCAGAAATTAACCAATATAATTCCATTACATCTAAGATAAGATAACATTTAATGTTTACTTTTCTGATTATTGGAAAGTTTCAGTTTGGTACTCACCAAAGTTTGGCGGTGGTACTGGACCATAAGCTGCAGCAGGGACATTGTGCTGGGATGGTTGGTTTTCACTTTTCACAGATTCTTCCACAATCATCACATCTGATTCTGAATCTGAATCATCCTTCACACTTACAGAAGTCCTACTCTTTTCTCTATCTTTACCTATTATTAATTGAGTATGCGTATTGGAGTAGTTTGTTGTGCTGCCACCTGGTGTTGGCATTGTTGCCTTAGTGGCTGAAGTGTCAGTTTGAGAATCAAGTATAACATTGGTATTGACTGTCGTTTCCTCCTCATCCTCATCTGATGAGCTGCTCTCTGACCCTGAATCCTCAAATATAGCCTTAAACAGATCCATTGATGGTCTCTCCGGTTCTTCTTCCTGCAGAAAACAATATAGGCTTTTTCTTAAATCAAACTCTAGCTAGCCTAAACATTTTGGTGTAAAGATGACTGTATTAAAAAAATTGTCTAAAATGATCATTTTATTCATAAATAATTTCTTCAATTTAGTGTAAAATCACATTTATTCAATTGGTTTTCCTTTGTGCTCCTCACACATTTCAATGCAACAAAGAGGCCTTTCAATTGATGGGTTCTTCACTCATGACCACCATAAAGTGAATAAACAAATGTATGCCTCTTGTGAAGAAACGATCTTCACTTTTTGGTTTGAAATATTAATCAGTGAAAAGTATTACATTGTCATAGGTTTTACTCAGATTTTGTCCCGAAAATGGATGATGTAATTATGAATGTTGTCAACAAATTGTCAAACAAATTGTTTGTTTTTTTTCACATTTAATGTACATGTAACAGAATTTATTTTACAAAAATAAATCAAACAGACCTGCAATCTTGAGGACAAGGCAAAGGCAAAGATGTACATGTATGTTATGAGTTGATTTTGGCTATATATACAAAGTGCTGGCATAATTACAAATGTATGCAAGTTTTTGCAAGATTGCTTGCAATGTGCCGTTTCCATCATATTGTGTAATTACATGAAACCCTTTTCTCACCCTTTTGATCGTTCGTATAAAAGTCTGCTTTTACAACCCTCACAATTTCAGATATAATCATGGATTTAAATCTTTGTGGCCAACATACACATGTTAAAAAAATCCCAAGAAACCAAGATGAAATTTGGTAAGATGTTTATTATGAAACATTGATGAATTATACAGAAAACATTGAAAATATAAAATACATTGTTTTAACTTTAATGTTTAGTCAAATCATATGCATAATATAATCTTTTGCTGAGATTTGCAGTTCATTAAATATAATGGTATGACATCCTACTCTGACAGAGAAAGAAATTTCTTATTCAATTACCTGTGCTTCCACTTTAATGTCAGTTGCCTTATTTCCAGCAGAAGGTTCTTCTGAAGAGGTTGAGGCTTCAGCTTGGTCCAAGCCTGGCTCTAACTTAACCACTGGCACTTCCATAGAAATACTCTCTTCTAAACATACAAAAAAAACATTAAAGGTTGAAGACTGGAAACAAGACACTGATTCTTTCTTATCATAACAGTGCTTTCTGGATTATAAATTTTAAACTACATAGAAGGCTATGTGTTGCTTTCTATGAGTATTAAAATAATGATTCAATGCAATCCTTGATCAATGTTAACTTGAGTCTGAGAGTTGATCTCATTGAGAGGAAGGGTAGTATGATAGACAATAGTTACTTCATCCCTGCATCTAATTCTCTGCTTGTTACAAACAAGAACCAAGATCACAAACTGGTATCAAGATCAACATAGTCAATAATTCACTCACCAACAGGTCCTGTCTTTGCAGCAGATTTTTCTGGCTTAACTGGAGGAGCAGGGAGCGCTTTTTGGTCTTGCTGAGTTGGAGGTTCTTTTGGGGTTTCTGGTACAGTAAGGAAGTTAAACAATGAGAATTTATCTCTCTTCACTTTGGGAACTCCTACAGATGTCGCTCTACAATGTTATGTAGAAAATAAGAAATTGAAAGTGTGACATAATACAATCTTAATTATGCAAACTTTCCTTATGCAAAACAAAATCAGCATAATTGAGTGTTTAATGACTCACTCAGGATAAGGATTTGGAACGTTGAATCTTCTGCACAGCATTCTGTCTGGGATCCAAGTGTAAACTTCCCTAGTCAGTTTACCATACATTTTCATATTGGCAGCTTTCTCATGATCACTGAGCGGAGCCTGATTTTTTAAAGTAAAGATTGCAGACATTTAATTATCTTTTTAAAAAAAGATTTATTTTACTGAGATTAAATCTGAGAGACAATTTTAGAATTTACCATTCTGTTATCAGGAACCAAGTTATCAGGCCAAGTTTATATCACAGGATAAAATGTGTATCCCAACTTCACCAATAATATAATAATCTATGGTTTCCAAGAGACACAAAACATTTGGCAGAAAAAAATAAGTGCAGACAAGATTATAAAATTAAAAAGGTCTTTTGCACATAGAACAGCAAATGGCTCAAAGAAAATATTTCAGTTTGTTGTAATAAGAAGTAAAATAGTCTGAATTCTACACAATCACTGATCTAGATAGTGCTATTCACCACAATTGAAGTTCTGATGAAAAATAGTCTCAGATATTTAGCCTGCAAAAATGCAAAGAAAAGGGCAGTCCGACCGAGCACCATATGAAAGCTCCCGTAAGAACGTAAAAGAGCCAACTAACATCCCCTTCTCAAAGTTGGTTTCTTGATTTTTATGCAGAAATTTGCTCTTACCTTCTGTTCAGGTACAGTGGCTGTGGCTTCACTTGGGTCATCTTTATGTTTGGCAGAAGTGAACCTGGCAGCCATGATAGCTGAGAGGGGTCGGTAGAGCTGGGAGGCTCGAGCAAACTCCTCACGCTCTCGATCTCTCTCCCACTCAGTCATCGACTCAGATAGTGATTCATTAGCTCCATCTACAAAAGTACATGTTTGCATACATTGATGCTGATGCTGCCAACATTATTAAGAAGTCACCCTGAGATATGAACAATTATGTTTTTTGTGAAAATAGGATGGTTCATGTTTTACAGACTGGTAATACTGCAAATCTCTTTTTCATTACTTCTGGTTTAGGTTACTAGATTTGGGTATCCATCTGCTGCACATACAACTTAAATGAATAAAACAGAAAAAACTAAAAAATCTCATAGAATTGGAAAAATTTTCTTGTCTTACATTTTCCTCCCTCCTTTGTAATCTGCAGATAATTTTCATATCGCTGTTGCTTTGCTAAATCTGATGCAAATGGTTTAAATGCAGTGGCTCCACCTGTTGACGCCCCAGCAAACAATGGTGTAGCTGCCTTCCCTTGTTCCAGCACACTGCTGACGTCTGACCTCTGAGATGAGCTATCAGCCTCCCTTGACCCTGTCTCTCTCTCGGTTGGAACAATTGCAGGAGATGTAACCATAGACTGAGATGATGATGAGGATGAAGATGCTGCTGCAGGTCTTGTCATCTTAATGCGATCCCTGTCACTCTTTGGGATCAGCTCAAATACTGACTCTTCAAAATAGATGAATGACAATTTACTCCTGATCTTAGCATTAAGAGTTTTCTTTTTCAATGTTTAATAAATGACTATTCTTTTACGAAAAATTAATAACAAATTTTCTTATCAGCTGAAATACTGACTCTTCAAAGAAATTCAATGACAACTTACTTCTGATCTTAGTGCTAAGAATTTTTTTAAATCAATGTTTAATAAATGACTATTATTTTACAAAAACATAATAACAAATTTTATTGTGCATTTCACTTACTGACTTGTGGGGTTTCTCCTAATTGTTCAGCCCTGGTGCTAGCAGTTTGTCTACTGAAGTGTTCTTTAGAAGACTTTTGACCAGTCTGACCACCAGATTTAGATTCCGATATTGGGGTATCCCACCTGTGAAATGGTCTGAAGTCTCTTGGAAGACGGGGGGCTGGGTATACTTTCTTAGGCCGACCTCCAGATGAGCTGACCTTAAAACCATCTATAACATCACATTTGGATCCAGATGGTTTGTTGTTCCCTACTCTACTTTTAGGTGCTGTCCATCCAAACTTAGCATCACTTTCAGGTTCACCCAGTTCCCTATCATACTTGTCCATACTATCTAATCCATAAATATCCTCATCATCATCTTGTAAACTTCCCACTCCAAATGCCTGAAAACATTTCACATAATTGACAATAGTTTAGTAATTATATCAATTATATTGGCAAATGTATATAAACAAATTTATCACATATTTAAAAGTGTATATTTTTTATCTACATGTAATCACTTCTGTCTATTTTATGCTCTGTGTAATATAAAATCTAGTTATTGGTAGATCTCATAATATTTGGTTAACTCTGCTATAATTTTAACAAAAAATTTTCAGATGATGGCACCTACATGCCCTGTGATTCCTTTCCTATTTTTGTGTTGAGGACCTTTGTGTCCAAATCTATGGCCAGACACTTGTGAAGATGTCAACTTTGGCTGGTCAAACAAGTTGATGTGACTGGAGCCACCAAGAGCCAATGAGGGATCCAGACCTCGGTAGCCCAGTCCATGCACATCATCCTTGGCTGCAAAGCTTACGGGATTCACATCTTTTGGGGCAAATGTAAAACCCTGAGCATATTCGTCTTCCGAAGAGTTCTGTAACATAATATATGCATTTCAAAAGGATGTTTCTTGTCCCCAGTCTACAAAATATCATTATGATGTTACTTTTTTTACCAGCTAAACCCAAACATCTATCAAATCAGCACCTTTAGTCCTTTACAGATATGACTCAGTAACCACAGTGTACACCTTAAGGCCCTGTTTGCTGTTGTCTGCACATCAGCACGAGCACGAGTGCAATGCGTGACACTCTGCTTATATATGTCTGTATAAAATCATTCCTTCTGTCCATTTTTGTGTGCAGGATGAGTGTAGTAAATTTTGCAACTTGGACATTCAAACAATGTAATTTGGGGAATCCCTTTTGCAAACAGCTTGGGAAGTGCACTTCTCACCTATGCTAGAAATCAGTGCATAGACATCTACATTCTCACAAATTGAACTCTGTTAACTTATTCCAATAAACAATTTATTTAACATGAGGAAGTCTATGCTATCATTCAAATTTTTGGCTCAAAACATTATTCTAATCCTGGGAAAAGTGGAACTATATGTGGAAAAGATGCTCACCTCAGATTCTCCGCCAGAAGTTGTGGGAGGTAAAGCACATCCGTATACTTTTACACCTGCTGCAATCAACATTATCACAAAAATCATACTAGTCCAAATGTTTTGGGGAACAACATATTTTCAAAATTCTTTTTTCTTGGGAAAATTGTTCTTCGTTTGGGGGAAATGGGAGGCTCTTAAATGCTTAAATGCTTGAAGGCTCTTCGAAAATGATCGAAATTTCATATTGATTGATCTATTTAGCTCTTACACATCTCGACAAATCTAAAGCTGCGATGCATCTGAGGGGAAATATAGCAGCTGCAGATAGTTTTCCAGTTGTTGTGTGAGATGTCAAAAAAACTTTAAAAAGCTAGCAAATTTGCAGAATGTTAGCAGCTGGATATAGTATTGATGGAAAATTGTTTCTGGCTAAACTGATGACATGTTGGAGTGTCTTTTGCACCTTTACATTGCACTTTTCTTTTCTGTTTTTTCTAAGCAAATCATGTGATCATTGTTTTTCTGGATTTCTGGAAACTACTTGACTTTTCTCTCAATAAAGTTTATGTATGTATGGACCCTTATGGACCAAAGCATAAAAAAGGTTCATAAGAGATGGTAAGTCAAGGAAACTACAAAGGGGAATAGAACTTTTATACCACTCCCCCTGGCATATACCGGTACATCCTTTGGCAAGGCCAGGGCGTAAAAACAGCACTTTACTGACTGAGCTGATCAATATATACTCTTTTAGATATTGTGGTGTTTAGCTACCAACAGCAAGATTTGTCTTCTGATTGAGAGTTGCTTGAGCATCAAAGCTTTTTGTTACAAAATTTTAGATTTCTTATAGGGCAAATTCTTCACAAAGTCTTCTTGTATGCAAAAGATAAAAGGATCTCTCCTCCCAAATATCTGGGATGAGAATTGTCCCAGATTTTAAATAATATTATGTTATATATGACTATATTTTGACAGAATTTCACTGTTACCAAAATTTCAATGGACCTTTTTATTCTAAAGTGACCTTGCTTCAAGCTGTTGTTGCTATTTCGTGATGGAATTTTGTTGTTAAGGCCAAGCACATCATAACACATTACAACATATAAGAACTTTTGAAATTGAGGCAATTTGATACAAGATAAGACATTTCGATTCTGGTCTTACCTTTAGCTCTTTGTTTACCAACTTTCTTCCGTCTGCGTGGGCCAACTCCCTGTCCATCTCTCCATCCCAACTTCCGAAGCAGCATAACACCAACTGGAACGCTTAGCAAAAAATATAATATGTGAAATTACTCTTCATCACCAAGATCTGCAGGCAATACAAATGAACAGTACAATCTGTTTTTTACCCATGCCGTTATGAATATTTGGTCATAAGTAGATTTTAATTCAAGGAATTAGTTATTTATGACAACTATGAATGAGCTTTTCTCCAACGATGGCCAAATTCTGTATATTTTCAAATATATTAACCATCTTAACATGCTGAAAGACTGTTAATAATTTTCTATACATCCAAAAGTCCCTAGAAGTGGGGAAATCTATAAGTTAATATATAATCTATCTATAGGTTAATATATAATCACAAAGAAGAACTATTAACATTACAGGGAACAGTGTCTTCCGAAGTTCTTTTTTCCCGCCAAAAGAAATCATGTCCCCCACATTTGAACCCCTAAAAATGAGAGTGCAAGATAATTGCTTTGTATTAAAATAACTACAAAAATGATTGCAGTTAAAAGGCTGAGGAAGTGTAAAAGTGTAAAAGGCTGAGGAAGGGATCTTTCTTTTGATGTGGTTTTTAATTTGCTATTTACATTTTAAAGATTTTGATAATTTTATATTTGAATTTGAAGTAAAAAAATGGAAAAAGCTGGATATTTTGGTTACATTTATAGAAAAGATAGAGATAACTTTGAAAACATATTTGAGAATAACTGTACTGCCAATCTGCATAATTAATTAATCTTTAGCAAGAATGATGCTTTTTAGTTTAAAAAGACAGAGTTTTTAAAAATGCCTTGTAACTCAGGTAATTTGTGTTTTTGTGAATAAAATAATTCAAATATTTGTAGATTTTTGACACCATTTGGCAATTTTTTATCTGACTTTAAAGAGAGTCAGATATTTCAAAGTATAGACCATTAACCATAATTCCCTATAATTAAATTAGACAGAACAATATTTGGAAAAATCTGTAGTTAAGTTTTGATAATTAAACCTGCAAATGTTTTCAATTTTGTCATAAAAATCTTGGGAAATTTTGAGAAATATGATATTTTGTTTACTCCTAATTTTCTATCACTGGGCAGTGATAAGGTCTAATGCAGCAGCTACTGGCAAATGGATTAGTCATAAAAGATCAATACATGATGTTTTCATATGTATTAATAAACACTTATCCCCTCTGAACTGATATACGGTATTTATTTAATTCATTTTAGTGGGTTATAATGGTGCACTATATCATGTAGTCGAAGGATCTATGACGTCTTAATAGTGCTGTGGCTATTTATCAATGAAATAATGACGTCATGCTTTTTATACATTTCATAGAGTTGTGATCCTTTGCATTAAGTGTCCCTGTTACCCCTAATGTTAAACGGCAACTCAGAGATTGTATTGCTTTTTCCGATAATGATAAATAAAAAATCTGCTTACCTTGCGGGAATAATAACATCCTGGAGAAATGAAGATGCTGATAGGATGTCATCATCATTGTGATCAAATCCTCTTCTTTTCCTTGACTGTTCCACTGATGTAAATTCTGATGTGGTTTTAACCATGCGAGGTGCTATTCCATGTTCAGCAAAGTCCTGAAAAGTGAAAAATAAAGTCGAAACTGGTTACCTTGTGGCATCTGTCATAAAAAGCAATGGTTCCATCTTGTTTACTTTAATTATCTCGTCTTAAGTTTGAGTTTCCAGAATTTTTACACTTACACAATAAAAACAATCTTTTTTACCAAATTCCTTTACAGGTTGCTTTTCAAATCACAGCAAAATATACAAATGTTTGAAGTCACATTTGTTGCTCCATATTCCAGCTATTACCTCATCATCCATGAAATCTTCAGCAGAATATCCTGCCTGCTTCTCTGCTCTGACTGACTTTGATGATACAAATGTTGAGGGTTTAAAACCTGAAAAGATCATTTTTTTATTTCATTTTATTTTTTTGACAAAATAATCTCTGAAAAAGTTATGACAAATAGGTGTGCAAGATAGTTCAGTATAAATTAGGGGCACTACCGGTATATATTCAAAAATGAATATTTAGGTATATTTTGGTTGCAAATGCTGCATTTACCCAATTATCTGCACAAAGGAAAATGAACACTGCTCAGGTATGTTGCCATGAATTGAGCTGAACTGAAAGCTCATCACAACATTTAATACATTCAGAATATTTTGCAAACATTGCTCTAGAGACTTAAATAGGTCTTAATGATTAGTTTAGTATATACTGAAGATGGTTTAAACTTTTATGTTATTTATCAAAATATATATAAATATTTGAATGGATATTATGACTTACCTTCTTTTGACCCAACACTGTTGAAGAACCCTGCAGAGAATCCCCCTGTAAAGGCGCCATGAAATCTCTGAGCTCTTCCCCTTTTGTCAGTAACACTTTGCAGCTGATATGGAGTTGGCTTTTGGGGCACCTCATCTGTATATACATAATATTAGAGAAACATCAATAAGCAGATATATGCCAATGAAAAATAGATAACTTGTGACATTTAAAAAAAAAAGTACTGTTTTAATTATAATCTGCTTGCAAGCAGCTCTATTGATTAAAAATAGTGACAATAGAGAAACTATATTGCAATGTACAGCAAGAGATAAGGATGGGATGTAATCACTGTCCTGCTTACTCACAGTTGCATAGCCACCCAAACCATTAAAGGATCATCTCCATATGTTCTTTGATATTGCATAAGCTTACATAACATTGGGTAGGCCTTTCTGTTGATGGCTACATGAATTTACCCTGGGTGGAAAATCTTTTACATGTTGTGTTGCCCCAATCTAATACTGCCATCTTATGGCATCAATGCATGGAAAAAAACCTTGCCAGGAAGAAATTAATGACATGTGTAGACATCAAGTCAATCTTCCTTTAAAGGGATTAAGCACCGCTTTTGAAAAAAAACGTTTAAAATTCACATATTAGTGATAAATGTATTTGTCTTTTATGTCTATAAACGTTTTGAAAAATGCATCCCCATCATTGTCTGTAAAACCTATTTGAACATGAACCTATTATATAGGCCCCTAATGAAAGCACACTCCTTTCTCAGCGTAATTCTTATGTGGAGTGTCATCATAGAGGCACTGAAAGGTAAAATGACGTCATAAGAGCATGGCAATATGCTTATGACGTCATGAAATGTAATGTCTTTTGAAGAGTACCAAAATGACGTCAAACAGTGCTACCCTACTTTGAGCCTCAATTGAGGTCAAATAAAATTCATGCTAACCGTGTTTACCCATCACGTGCAGCCATGGGCTGAGAAAATCTTATACAGACTGTGCAACTTCTATGTCTAGTAGCAACTTTTCTTGTTGCTCGATGTCAAACTTTAATACGTCATGGTGTTCATATGTATATATACTGTTGCAAAACCAAGTTGCTATTGCTCATAAGCATATGGTCTAAAATAACTTAGTTGCCAACTAAAACCCATTTAAAAGAAGAGCTGAAAAGCCAAGAAAATATAATTTTGACACTGAGAAGCATCCGGCAACTGATCAATATGGAAAAATGATTATAAATTGAAGCAAATGTTGTTATCCCATCTTTTTTTCTTTTTTTTTCAAATCTTGAATTCTCATTCATTCATTATGTTGAGAGATTAATATGGCTTCCCACAAATCATAATGCTCTATTTGTGACCAATTTCATATTATAATATAAATGTGAACAAATTAAAGTTGACTAAAAGAACAGCACTGCACATTTGAAACCTTGTTTCTCAATATTGTCATTGTTATGACATGTGTGACCTTATTGAGACATGATTGTATGAGATCGAATAAATGTTTGGCTCCAACTGAACAATGAATGTTTTTACTGTGCTCTCTTTAAAAAAAAAAAAAAACTACAGTATTTACTCATTATTAGACAAGGTTTTCTTACCCAAACCATTTGTTTGGGGGGGGGGGGGGGGTCATCTAATACACAAGGGCAACCTGTAGACGGTGACTTAAGCAAAAAAATTATGACACTATAAATTTCTCCACGTCCTTGACCATAGGCATAGCGTCAAAACAATGTGTTTTCGTGAATCCAGATCCAGGTCTGTGTTATAAGTCTACATGTTGTATATACCGAGATCGGTTCGCCTGAGTGATAATGCAGAACTTCAGCTTGTTTACAATCTCTGTATTAAATGTCTCTGATACTCCACACTGTCAAGAACTCATGAAACAACTTTTAAGACAGCTCAGACACAGAGGGTTGCCACTGAGAAGACTTGTCATTTCGCCTGTACAAACATTCCCTGTTTGACTGAAGCCTGTTGAATGATGCCCATTCAACTGTATAATTACCCGCTTTCCACTTTTTTTTCTCAACATTAGTTTGGCCTTCCGGGTCAATTAGATTTCTCTAAGGATATTTCATGAGTTTTGAGAAATTAGAGTGACCAGGGCACTTCTTCCAGCCACATTCATATATATAAGGGGACAGAATTCTTTGCCATTATCAAACATGGACCTGTGCAAGCATACCAACAACCAGAGACATTTAAATATCTCTGCAGCAACAGACACTAGTTAACAATAACATCCTCTGGACCCTTCAAAACTGCAAGGACAGAGCCAGAGGCAGAGGCTGAGCAGAGCAGAGCAGAGCAGAAAAAAATGACCAGCTATCTATGACACCTAATTTTGTTGGATATTCTTGCAATGTCAAACAGGCCAATCCAAGTACCAAATTCTTAACTGAATTGTTACTCCGACTGTCCAATATCAGGATAAACATATGTGATGTCAATGTAAGTGTAATGACCTGTAACTTAAGTGTAAGTTTACCATGTCGCCCTCTGGTGGAATTTAATTGCTTCTAAGATTTTCGACAAATTCTAGTGTCATTCGAAATTTTCGATTTCTTTTATCTTTGAAAGAGCTCACGGCTGTTCAGCTTAATGGTCTGTTTATACATACCTTCGGCATATTCTGGTAAAGGTTTCCCCACTGTAACAAAATCTTCTTCGTCCGACTCCATGCCTACTTTCTGCTGTTGACAGCACGCTCCCGCAACGTAAAATTGGAAGTAGGTCAATTTTACTGACCAATCACTGATGAAAGAATTGCACACTCCGAGACCAAAACACGGAAGTAAGAGAATGCGCATGCGTTGCAATTATCTCTATATTCTTCAATTCCTCAACACTTTTCAGTGGATTTGTCACGATTTTGACGCTAAATTAAGTCAGAAAATGCTCGTTCATGAAGCGATCGGATATATGTTATTGGTAAGATGATGAAACGTATCAGCTTGAAGAGTTTGCGGATATCCTCTCATCCAAAAGAGAGTCCGCAAGTCTCGATTGAAGACGACGACCAAGGTGGGGGAGAGTACGAACAGCCCCATTCACTCGGTTTTGACAAGGATGACACAAATACGGGAAGTGATTCCCCCAGGAAAACGGCAGATGTTTGTGGTGGTACACCTGGTACGCCTCGTAGGAAGGAGAAAAAGGGTTTTTTGAAGACCTTAAAACGGAAATTTACAACAAATTTCAAAGGACGGAAAGAGGTCGCATCACCAATTGTTGACGACGATAGTTCAAGTGAAATAGACGGTTGTCGCGGTGCTAGAGGTGGTTACTATTCCCCCAGAAAACCAAGAGCAAGAAGTCATAATCGAGATGAGTCACCCAGTGTGTCTGGTCGGCGGAGGCAGCCCCCACCTCCTACTCCCACAGATGTGGGACTGCCACACCCAACAAAAGAAGAATTATCAAAATCTACGGAAGAGTCTTCATCAACATCACCAAATGATGAGGATAAGTCCAACTTTTTAACAGACACTGAATATGGGCACGCTTCTGCCCTCAGTGGTAGCAGTTTACAGCCCCCTGGTACTGCAAGACTCCCAAGCCCCAGTATTTTAGGTAGGGGGACACACAGAAAGACTTGCCCTGGGGCTCATGTCTCAGGTGATTCAAGTGACAATTCTTGGCCAGAAGCCATATCTAGTCAGCCAAGTGATTCAGGCAGCACTCTTAATCCCGGCCTCCTTCTTCCCAGTGCACCCGATCTACCGCCAAAAAGCAGTCATGGCAGTCAGGAATGCACTGAAGCTGTTGATCCATCTCAGGCAGACTTTTTTGAACCTAAAACATGGAGCCTTACAAAAGAACTTTTCAGACTTTCCAAATTTGGTTGGTATTGGGGACCTATTACAAGAGTGGAAGCAGAGGACAAACTGACTGATCAACCTGATGGTGCGTTTTTAGTAAGAGATAGTTCAGATGAAAGATATCTCCTTAGTCTTAGTTTTCGCTCCTATGGGAGGACACTTCATACTCGTATTGAACATTGTAATGGTGTGTTCAGCTTTTATGCCCAGCCAGAGACAGAAGGGTATGGATCCATAGTTGATCTTATTGAGCACTCTATGACTGACTCCCAAACTGGTGTTTTCTGCTATTCTCGGGCTCGGGCCCCAGGATCTCCCTCCTTCCCTGTAAGACTAACTAAACCAGTGTCCCGATTCACACAGGTCCGTTCTCTGCAGTACCTTTGCAGATTTGTGATTCGTCAGTACACTCGTTTTGACCATATACAGAAACTACCACTTCCAACCAGCATACGGGAATGGTTGGAAGAGAATCAGTATTAGCAGTCAGTGGCGTAGCAGCCTAGCCAGCAAAATGCAAACAGCTTTAAAGATATCATGCGCTTAATTCAAGAACAAGTGGAAGTCACACAGATGTTCCAAGCAAAACTCAAGAGCACAGTGTGGGATGATGATTACTGTTGCAGACGCATGGATATTTAGAGTGTCATTGGTTAAATATCACACCAGGGACCAGAGTGGATGCATTTTGTTTGCTTTCTAACCAAACAGGTTGGCTACGCCCACAGCATAATTTAGACTGAAGACTCAACTACTGAGTAAGATACTATACTTTCAGATAAAATGTGTTCATCATGTACAAAGACTTTTGTAAATGCAGTACAACAGAACCATGCAGCTTTGCCGTGAGTCTTATCATTCATGTAAATACACAAAATGATGAACAAAAAATTATCAAGAATGCCAGAGGCATTCAAGACAAAATGTTTGACTGAATTGTAAACATATCCCCTTATGCTCATTAGTCTACAGGGATGAAGAAATGTGTTGTTCCATGTATCATGGTGAAATAATAGAATTTATCAAATAGAATTTTTTATAACCATGATAACTAGTTCAGTTTAAAGCATTATTTACATGTTTACATGTAAAATATTTGGGATTGAAAACCCTGAAATTTTGACCGTTACAATTGTATTATGAAGCCTACAAATGTGTCAAAACATAAATTTTAACAATTTTTGGGGAATATTTCTTGCAGCACTAATAATATTGGTCAGATATATCTCCACTACTGGTTTAGTGGCTTATTTCCAACATGCTCAGTAATGTTGAGTTAAATTTGTTTAAAACAAATTGTTATTAGTTTGCTACATTTTATTGGTAAATTTATAAGTCTTTGTTACAACAAGCAGACTGTGTGTTTGTTTAACATTTTGCTAGTCATAGTAATTGATTAATAAATAAAGAATAAACATATTATCATGATTATACTTGTATGCATATATTACATACAAATTTGGGTGTTATGCTTTTAAATCATGCCATTTTTTTATGTCTAAAACAATATGGTAGCTGATGAACTTGATATCGCAAACAAATTATATTATATATATTCTTGTTGTGAAAACATGAAACATACAGTACTGTTGCCTTTATATAAAGTTATGAATTTGAACAATATAGTCTTGATAAAAAATGGATTTTGAGATTCATCGCAGGTGGCTTATCATGTTGATGAACAATGGATGTTGGCCATGATCAAGACAGTTATAAAGAATAAAAATATCTAATGTAATCAGTTATTTGCTTTCATTTGTCATGTTTATGTTATATATATATATATATATATATATATATATATATATATATATATATATATATTCAACATACCATACTACAATCATTGATGTACGATGTACATATGCATGGTGTCTAAAAAGCTTAATTTTGTTTGTGTGAATATGATTTCAAGGTCATGTTTCTCAGATTTGTTCCTGAGTAATATATTCTTAAGAAATATAAAAACACATACTTCTGTTGCTCCCTTTTTTTTTATCCCCAATTCTTGTCTTGCATACTTTTTGTATGGATATGAGAATAGTTTAATCAGTTCTTCTGGAAGGAAAATTTTTCTGAGAAATTGTACTCTGAGAAGCATTCTTACCTGGCTGAATTAAAATTATGCAGGTAAAAAAAATGCAATTAAACATGAAAAAAAACTTGTTTGTGCAAAGTTGCTGCCTAATTTATAACAATAACTATAGTACATCACTGGTAACTCGGGGAAAAGCACATTGTCATTCGCACAACATTGCTATAGAACAGGTATATATGATAATAATGGTGATGTAACAGGTCAAATCAATTATTGTGATCTGTGTATAATAGGCCTTTACAATTGCCATTCAGAGTCAAGATTTTATTTGGTCACACATAATTGTAACCCATTAAGGTCCTGCATGAAAGGCCATGTTTGGTCCCTACTTGTGGTTGTATTTGGTCATCCTTATCTCCTGGTTGGCACAATAAGGTCATGTGATTGCCTAGCAAGACCTCATTTGGTCATGCTCATTTATGACCAAATAGGTGTTTGGCTGCTACTGATTAAGTGAAAAATTTATTAATCATGCTCATAATTGCAACCACACATTGATCATTGGACTTCAACATTAAGCCTTATCAGAGATATTTGCAGATAGCAAGTAACTTTTTGTGATCAAATTGCCATGAAACTTCCCCTGTTTGAATCTGGTTATTAAATGTGCTAAAGAAAGCTGACTCTGTGTACCAAAACCTTTTTTTATTTGAACATTTATTCTTTGTGGGTAATAGATTCTAAAAGTTTCCAAAAGACAAAGGATATTCTATAAGCTTCCAAAAGACAAAGTAATATTAAATCCAACTGATCAAAGCCAGAATCTTTGATTGGATCTCAGAATCTTTGTTTTACAATTTAAATTATAGTATTTTGATGTTTTAGCAGATAGAATAAGTCACATTAATCTGAGAAAGTTGAAGATTTATGAAAATAAGCAAATATAAAGGAGCAGGCTGGATGTTCCAGAATAAATCTGTCCTAAGAAGTGGCACCAGTTGTTGATGTGGTTATTGCATTGAATTTAATAAAAAGTTGAATATTGCTATTGCCTGTTTACAGAGTATTTGATGAAATGGTTCTTTGCATTTAAAATGTTTAAAGCAAGTAAAAAAGCATTTGTAACAAAGGGTGTGTGATTGATTCAAAAGCAACAATAATTATGATAACTCATGAGTGTATATATGTTTCAGTGTTCATGCTTAAAGGTCAGCAAAAAATGATGCAATATTCATCATTTAATATAATACAACCAGACCAACTGTGAACTTAAGAAAAACCTAAAATTCTATGTTTTAATAGTTTGATTTAGCATTCATAATTGTGAAAACTGCTGAAATATGAAAGCGGACATGTTTTTCGTGTTTAAGATCTGTAGAACCCTTTACTAAAGGACATCACTATTCTCATGGCATATTGTGCAAGCAGATAGACTTTCTCCATACAAACACAGCAGTGATTATAAACAATTTGATAATAAAACATGGTTTCAGATATGTCATAAGTTGAACATTGGTCATACATGAGATAGTCAAGAGTATGAAATTGTATTTTATATTTTGACATCAGTGTGGTCCTGTTATGATGTTGATAAGTAAATGTTGATTTTAAGCCTGTATCAGATAAAGGCTTGACCAAAAAAATTGTATTGTGCAATGCAGGCACAGATCAAATTGTAAAGACAAACTACCACAAACACAGTCCAAATATATGTTAATGGGCATAATTGTCTGATGCAGTTTGGTGGCAGGTGCTACATTATCCAGTAACAATTTCTTAGAAATCTTTCAGAAAAGGTCTTTCATTTTCACTTGATCAGTTGAGTCAGATAATACCAATTATATCTGATTATTTTATGTTGGCTGAGTGACACGAAAATTGTATCCAAACTATCTGTATATACTTGTTCATCAGGCATTTCATATATGATAAAAAAAATATGTCGCCTGAGGTGGAGGAAGACAAACTCAGGTTTTTTTATGGATTTAAGATTTGCGCCACACATTTTCAGTAGCATTTGATTTTAAACGGTCAGCGCTATAAACAATCTCATGGGTGCTGGTCCTCCGTCTACAGACGGATTTCCGTCAAAATTTAAAATCTGTGAACGGAAAATCCGTCAAATCGATTCCTCCGTCAAAAAAATAATTTCGTGTCATCAAAATTGCACAAATCGACCCAAAACATCGAAAATTCAGTCGTTCGCTTACCGCTTGTGGCCGTCGCCTTGTTTTGGTGTTGCGGGCCGCTTCGTTAGAGTTTGACGGATTTTGATTGGCTAATATTTTGACGACTCGGCTACCCACACCAATCGCTTTTCGGTAATGTTTGCGAGGCTCGCTTTTCGCGCGAAAAATGACAACGCTGGATGTCTCAGACTATCGCATAGGTGCTGGTCCTCCGTCTCCAGACGGATTTTCCGTCAAAATTTAAAATCCGTGAACGGAAAATCCGTCAAATCGATTCCTCCGTCAAAAAAATAATTCTCACCAGCACCCATGCAATCTCTGACAAGACTTTCCATTATGTTACCAAAAAAAATCTATTCAAAATTAGAAGCTGAAGCAGGTTACCTCCTTACCAGGCCACATGTTATGAACATTATATTGACACTTAATCTCTCTTTTCTATTTTGATGTTCAAGACTTTGCAAGTCACATTTGTAGATCAGGGTATAGTGATGTGTGATGTAATCATCTGTTAAACATGATGGAAATCAATGCTTGAAGAGAAGAAAATAATATTAAGCTTGGAAGCTTATTTTAAGCATGTAAACTTTTATTAAGCATGAAAGCTTTGCAGAAAAATAGCCTCTGTTGTTGAAATAATTTTATTGTTAACAGAGATCTGTTCCCATTGAATATAGACATGGAATATATCTTTGATTATATTGATTGACTATCACCAATGCACAGGCCTCTTCTTAAAATATCCTTCTTTTCAAACTTGTTTACCCTTTTTCATAAACATATTGACATTTGATACCAAAATGAAAGTTGTAAATATATATTTAACACATGATTTCAATTTACTGCTAAGTGTGTGTGTAAAAGTAAACTGTATCCATCCCATGTGAAAACACTTCTCCGCATCATTTGGCCAGTCAAATGGTCAAGAAGACATCATGCTGCCACCTTTCAGAAAATTAAATGAATTTATCCCCAAAATTTATGAGATTTACTTTGAAAAAAGGATTTGCAATTAAATCCTTAACTGAGAGTAAGTGAAGTTATAGAGGGGAAGGGAATAAATATCACCATAGATGATGAAAACAGCCACTAGATATTATAGAAGTATATACATAGAACGAACATAAAAACAAAACTAATCTTGTGTGAGATATGCTGCCTTTTTGATAGAGTTATTATTTTAAATTGTGTACTTTACTTTATGTTATCCTGAAGCTTTTTTGATGCACTTGTTGCATTGTGGGTGGGTGGGGGGGGGGGGGGGTTGTCATTCTGTTTGTCAGTCAACTTTGATCTTTTCCACTGAAACTACAGGTTGGAGTTCTTTGCTGTTTGTAAGTAAGATTTTGTATTTCCGGGACCAATTCTATCTTTTTTCATTTGACTCAGATTTTTGTTTTTCCTTTATTAAAAATCCATCACTGAGTATTCATGGAGACGGGTCAAGGAAGCTGCCACTTTGAATTACAAAAAATAGCAGCAAAGGAGGACAATATGTAACATGCATTTTGATTGGTCGAAATTATCATGCTTAAGTCTCCCCAGAGAAAGGATACAATGATCATTTATGAAGCAACTTGCAGGCATTTCCAGAAAATGTTTACAAACAGTGCGAAAAAGCAATGATTAGAATGGCTCTTAGGCCATTGGCCTGTATTTTATTCATGTAACAGTATTTCCTTATTTAAACTCATGAGAAAATGGTAAGAAAGAACGCATGGTGATAGCATGAATATATTCTGTCACACCTGAGCCTTTACATGATTTAGTGCACATGTTGTGTTAGTCACAGCGTAGTCTTCCAGAATGGTGTATACTTATTCAACTCCAGGTCAGGTTCAGACAATCACCTGAGATATTTCATATAAACCAATATTACTTAGTGTGTTGATTTTGATATTAAACACTAGTGTCAAGAGAACTTTTGAGATTTGTCAGACTCCTGAAGATTATTCATGTAATGTCTGCAGATCATACTAAAATGAATCCTCATTCTACATGTATGGAGAGCATGCAAGTGTAGAACCAGTAAAATGCTTATACATATGTATAATGATTGGTATTATAATTATCCTTAAGTTTATATTTGAGTCGTGAATTAGAGAATGCTTGCTTGGCTTACACTGTTCACTTTGTAAGAGCATGTTTGTGGTGGATGTCCACCCGTTGATCATCTTATTCATCCTTCACTTTCCTACCCAGTTTGATCACAAATTGATATGCTTAAACTTTTGTGCAAAATTATAAAGTAGAGCAAGAATGATAATGAAGTTAATTTGTTACCATATGATAATCTAAGAAACAATTGTAAGTTTGTGCTCAGAGGAGAGTCACTGTAACAACAAACTCTGTTTTATCGCAGCAATTGTAATGTTTACTTGATACATTTATTTAAACTATTGATAATAAACAGAATAGAGTTTTACAGTAAGCATGGTTTTCAATGTTTTTATTACGTATTCAATACAGCATCAGATAAAAGTGTGCCTCAGTTCATTTAGGAATTAATCATAATACCTTCATACTATTATTTTGCCTGAAAATTGAATTAAAAAAAGAAATTATATCAAGTTTTGGTTTTGATGAGATTTAGCATACGAACCCTGTCTATTTTTTGGAATAATCAAATTCAATTGGCAACCAGGCTTAGAAAAATAATTTGTGAAATTTGCAATTCCAATGATTTTTGGTCATGTTGAACACCATTATATTAATTTATCAGCTTGAATGTACCATTTATATAGTTAATGTGAGGTCACAGGCCGTGGTGCAGTTAGTTTGAGCACCAGCTTATTAGCACCAGTTCCTCTGTGTTGATCCAAAAGTTCTAGGTTCCCTGGCTGTGCCTAGATTGAAATCGTGATACAATTTCACATATGAGCTGAGGCCCATGCCTAAATGGTTAACCCTAAATGGTTAACCCATTGTTCTTGTAAATCTGTGAACTGTCATGTCAAGGACCTGCGACATGACAATTCAGTGCTACAAGTAGGTCCCCTCACAAAATAACTGAAATACCGGTAATGTTGAAAGTGATGTAAAACCCCAAACAAACAAACAAATGATTAATGTGATACACAAAGTCCACACCAAGACCTCTCCTATAGTGAGAGAGCAGTGAAAGAGAGCTGCACAATTGAGATAGCTGCACAAATGAAAGATAGTTATCACAGATAGCTGCACAAGTGAGAAACATAAGTGAGAGACAGCTGAATAAGTGATAGATGGCTCTAACAGTGAAAGGCAACTGTAATAATGAGATACAGCTGCACATGTGAGAGATATATAGTTACAACATTGAGACAACTTCAGTAAGTAACAGACAGCTGCAGACACAAGAGCTCGAGATAATTACAGTGGTGAGGGATAGCTTCACATGTGAGAGAAAGTTACAACAGTTAGAGACAGCTGCACAAGTGAGAGACAACTGCACAAATGAGACAGCTGCACACATTGAGAGATAATTGCACAATGTCACACTAGTTTTGTACAAAAGGGCCTCCGTGGGTGAAATGCAGACATTATTTGTACCCTTTTGGCTGCAACAGGAAAATACAGCTACACATATGAGAGACAGCTGCATAAGTGAGAGATAATTACAGCAGTGAAAGGAAACTGCACAAGTGATTCTTACATCAGTGAGAAATAGTTGTAAAAGAGAAAAACAGCGCTAGCTGTATACTTGAGAGATATTTACAACAGTGAGAGATACGTACACAAGAGAGACAGCTGCACACTTTAGAGACAGCAGCATAAGTGAGAAATAGTTGCACAAGAGAGACAGCTGTACACATGCGACAGCTTCATAAATGAGATTCAGCTTCATAAATGAGATTTAGCTGCTTAAGTGAGAGATAGCTGCACAAGTGGCAGATAGCCTCATAAGTGAAAGATATCTGCACAAGTGACAGATAGCTACAACATTGAAAAACAGCATCCCTTCCCAGTCGAAGGCACTTGTATCAGGTAAAAAATATTGAAGAAAAGACACTACGGAAAGCACAGGGGTTTGTATTTAGAAACATCATGACTGGGAAAGATGGTGACACAGTAAGTCCAATAGTTAATCGCCGGAGGTCGAATTCATATTGTTGGGAAACTTCAATATGATGGGCAGTGTAGTTGTGGAACCCCGACTCGCGCGAGCAGAGCTCTGGTGGCTACGTCGGGTTGTGAGGTGTCCCCTATCTCACGTGAAGAGATAGGTCGCGACACAGTGTCGCGACCTCAGTGTGAACACCACACACACTGTACACTTATTATTAAGATATCCCAAATATCTTACACATATAATCTTGCTTTCTGGCGAGTTTCATGTCGGAATAAAATCATTTGAAGAAGTTATTTGGGGTCGCACTTCAGAGGCAGTGAATACCTCCCACTGATGAGCCATCGTAGGTGTTTGGAATGTGCGTCCTAACACCATATGAACACCTACGATTGGCTGTATCATAAGTAGGTCAAGGAGAGGCCCCAAATTTGTTGCACGTGTAAAACAGTATTCGGTCAGAAATTTAGTTGAATCGAGCTCCCGTAATCTAAACAAATATAAAAGCACACCAGGTGATCAAATTTAAGTACCAGAAAATCAACTTTTTTATTTGTGAGGTCATATTTGTCTGGAGAATATCACACGAGGTGTGTGGTTTGGAATCTCTTCAGGGGTGAATGGGGTGACACTGAAACGGTCATATTGCTCCGACCAGCCCAGCTAGAAGAGAACAAGGAGGACCAAATGCCGTTTCTCTTAAACTATGGGCAGTGCATAGTGTTTTGACAATGAATATGGGATCAGATATTGTTTTATAGAAATGATCAAATCTTCACATTATAACATTATATTTATGCACTGTTTTAGTTAACCCAACATTCTGAGAGAGGCCATCAATTGGCAGAATAGGAGAAGACATTTTTGTTTTTCACTATAAATGATTTGAATTACAAAATATGAAATGTTTAACTAGTGAATCATTTTAAAATGTGGATAGCCAACGATAACTGACCTGCGGACAACAACAGAATTGCGGTTCCATTTTTAAGGCCTTTATTAAAAAAATATTCACATTCACTCTAGGTCCATGGAGTTACCAATGCCCAGATTGCTGTTTGTGACAACAATGTTAAAAATCAAATTCATTCTCATGTAATTCTAACCTCAAGTGTCCAACCTGGCACAGCCAGGTGGGCCACAAACACTTCTTATCATTGTATGGGTCGACTGGACTTTTCTTTGGGCTCACAGAAGTTTGATGTGTTTTAAGAAGGTTTAAATTGGAATTTTGTACAGAACAAGAGTTAAATTTTGACTTCACCTACTTTGCAACTGCACTGGATATCTGTGAATGAAATTATCCTTTTCTGAACATGATAATTGTGAAGGTTCCCAACAAAAACATGGGGGCCATATTGAACAATGTCATGTGATGTATGACATCAGATTGATTTGAAACCAATACTGATTGGTTGATTGATTTAGATTTTGGGGAACACCCAGTATTACCCCATGACATGTTCAGGGGTTTCCCATGTCAGGTGACATAACAAAATGGCTTCTTGGATTTCCTTAGATGGGGTTGATATTGTGTGCATAAGAAAATTTATCATTTTTCAAGGAAAGAATTAGCATCCTATTTTAAAAAGTAGGTGAAGTTTGATATTTTACCATGTGGTACTCAAGAAATACTCATGCTGTTGGTAAAACAGAGAGATACCAAAGATATATGCATTATTAATCCTGTCGATTGACACAATACACAGAAGTGTTCAAGACCTCCTTGTGCTCTGCACAACTCGTCTTTCAAGGCTAATGTAATTCCTGACTTCAAGTGTGCTAAAAACGTCATTTCAACCAGTTTTGTCTGCTGGGATTTTAGCCCATATATCTAGAAATGCAACCAGTTTTAAACTGGTTGAAATGACGTGGTTTTAGTGCGCGCGTATGTGTGTGTGTGTGTGTGTGTGTGTGTGCTAAGCCAGTTACTAGACTAAGCCAGTTACCTGGGGCAATGAGAGAACCAGTTAACCGCAGACCTCCGTGCTCGGCGAGTCTTCCTCCGTGCTCCGTGGGCTGTCACGGAGGAGAAAATTTCTGCTCGGCCGAGGAAAGTTGCATCAATTGGCCGCTTGGTGTCACCACCTCACTACAGTATATTTGTAGTTTATTTCCACGGAGGAGAAAACTGCTCCTCCGCCGAGGAGACTGGCCGCTTGGTGTCAGCACCTTCTTATATTATTTTGTAGAGAAGACAAAAACTGTTTCACAACAGATGCTTTCCAGTTTATCAGCTGACGACAACAGAACTGCGAAGGACAACAGCTAGAGCTGTGGTTCAATTTATTTTTTATGTATTGATTACCGATGTTTATCACACCACTTGACTTTGCACATGAAAGTGTCAGACAGCAACTTGGTGTGAATATGTTTAAGAGTACAGACGCACTTAAAAGGCTTTGAAAATAAAACTGCAGCTCTGTTGTCATCTGCAGCTCTGTTGTCGTGTGCACTGAGTCCAGAAGCTTGTGGGAGTGGGTGGGGCCAATATGACGTCAATGTATATTGGGGGAGGGGTTGTCTTTATTATATACATTATATAAATTGACGATTGACACGGCGCATGCCATCTGGCTGCATCTGGACTCAGTGGTCGTGTGAGGAACGTTCATGTTATGTCAGATTATTTTAAATGGACGGTCTTTAGCTAGTGGAACCCCGACTTGCGCAAGCAGAGCTCTGGAGGCTACGTCGGTCATATTGCTCCGACCAGCCCAGCTTGAAGAGAACAAGGAGGACCAAATGCTGTTTCTCTTAAACTAGTCTTTAGCCCTAATTCCACTGACTTTCAAGACGTTTAAAGTGTTTATTTGTTTTCACGGCACGAGTGATGTTATCAGTATAGATGGACTGCACAGTCTATGATCACGCTGATTGTGAATTTCCTGGCAAGACTACCGCCAGATGTCACTACCTCTCAAAGCAGTTTCAATGAACTTGACCACCAAGCCCTCTAGTGGACTTTGTATGCGATGGACTAAACTTCCAGGGTGACATCTGGTGGTTGGATTGCCCATCCAAGCGAGGAGTTCATCAAATTTTATCAAAAAGTTATCAAAATTGCCTTTTTAAGGGTCCCTTTCCTTCTAAATCGATGCCACAACCATGTAAGATGTCCATATTAACTACAATAGGACACATAATTTGCTCAGGAATAAAATAAAACAAGCCACGGTGCAAGATTTGGAAGTTTGCTCGGCCGAGGAGCTCCTCCGTGCTACCACGGAGCAAGGAGTTGCTCGGCCGAGGAGCTGCATAAACTCCACGGAGGAGCAGTCCACGGAGCGCGGAGGAAGACTCGCCGAGCACCGAGGTCTGCAGTTAACTATTGTTGGGCAATGACCGACCGTATGCGATATCGTATGCGAGTGACCTCTGGTGGAGTTTGGTTTTGTCATAAATCAGTTTCCTGGCTTGGAGGTAAATAAGAACAAGATATACTCGTCTGGTGCCTTATCGTCTAAAACTGTTTTCAAAGCATTTATGACGAACGGGTACACGATAATTTCAGAAGCAACATGCTTCCGGTTCACAGAAGGACATTTTGAAGAATTTGTCTTATCATTTTAATAACTCATAGTCTCGTTGTGAGCACAGAGTTGTTTATCCATCGTGTCAATAGAAAAGTAGCGAACAATGCCCGGAGGCACTCCGTCCACGTTTTTAGGGATGGTGATCAGGAGGAGTGAGATGTGGCAAGCCGTCAAAGTCAGTGTGACAAAATTGAAGAGACATCCCATTTTAAACGTGGTATGTATGCTCGCTCGCTAGACATAATTTATCCAGAAATCTTACATTCCTATAGTTTTAAGAAGATTGTCAACTTGAGTCCCAGTACCAGCTACACCCCTCAGTGCAACCTTGCACTCTCGGCGGGATGCCAATTGGTTTTGCCGAGTAAACTTATAGATGTAGATGTAGATGAGTCAGCCTTCAGCAAATTCAGGGTTGAATATTTGGCATGTTGGCTCAGACCATGTTCAACTGTGGCATGTTTGACATTGGCAAAGGATTGTGTTCCCGTTTCAACTGAAGTCTGAGTGAAGACAGTGAAAACTTCACTGAAGTCAGTGGGATACCATTGGAGTCGGTCCCATCAACCATGTGTAGGTGACCGCCAGCCCCAGTCACTCTGTAGCCGCTCAAAACTCAGGAAATCTCCCTTGAGAAGGCTATTTGACCTTAGGGACCAGTAAGGGCATTAAATAGGGACCCTCGGTAGCCAAGGTTACTTGATAATCTAGCCACCTAAATTCTGAATGTTAGTGAGTTGGTAGTGCAAGTGTACTCTGTTTTGTGTGATTATAGACAAATTAACCACTTGGTCAAAGGTATAAAGGTGTGAAAATAACTGACCAATCAGAAGTCTGCCTTGATTGAGGCAGAAGAGGCTGTGTGCAGTGGGCCATACCGGTCTCTATTCCTACTGGGAGAATTGAGACAGAACCTAGTCTAAACTATGGACATTTGGCAGTTGCTTATATCATCCTTGTGTGGTTAAACATTTGAAAATGGACATTGTTGAACAAGGGAAATGCCAAATGCCGCAAATGGGGGTCAGTGCTAAACCGTCATTGTCCCAAAGCAACAATGTAAAGAGACATTTTTTTTTTGTAACACGGATGGTTCCTTTTTTGAAAGTCATTGCCGACAGGCAATGACTTTCAAAAAAGGGAACCATCCGTGTTATTCTGTGATCGGTACGATCGTGGGAAATGGGTAGTCGTTTCCTGTGGGTTGTAATTCGTTTTTTTCTGTGGTCATAATTGTTAAAGCAACTGACGCCACTGTGGAGTGTTCGTTGTGAGCTTGCGAAAGATTCCAATTCGCGCATGCGTCCGGCGAATGAATACATATCTAAAAGAAGTGAACAAAAGAAAAGAAGTGCGTCATGTAAACAAAGGAGAACGTTAAAAAACAATGTTGTCATGCTCGTCTATCGTTGCATGAAATTACCCTTTAAATTGCTTGGAAATGGTTCCCAATCGATAGAACAAAGAATTTTAAGTAAGTTTAGTTCAAATTTGGTGTAAATCGGACAATTAGAAAAGAAATGACATGCAAAAGTCGGATCGATGATTTGCGATAGCGCCTGAGCGATAATAGAGCAACTTACGTAATCGGGCCTGAAAAGGCACATTTTTGCAAACAGTTGTGCTAAAAAAATCGTTCATATACCAAATTAAATGTTTTTAAAAGATGAATAAAAATAATTTCAACTACCCCATCAATTTGCAATGATCGTTTATGTTTAAATGATTTTGTTGTTGTTTATTTCAATTTTTGTTTTGTTTGTTGTAATTTTTGTTTTGTTTGTTGTAATTTTTGTTTTGTTTGTTAATTTTTTTCCCATCCGTGTTACATGTGGAGCATCACTTTTTCTTGTTTAATTGAGAAAATTAATTGTTGCATTCCAATAATTTCAATGTTAAATTTTGTGAAAAAAAGTAAAATTGTTGAACTAACATGTGAACATGAATGTCAATTGGAATGAACATTTTATCGTCCAAAATCTCAGCCCAAAATGTAAACAAGCCTAGTCATTGCTTGATAAATGTTCATAAATTATTTGCAAAATTATTCTATATTGATCCTTGTTCTCCAGTTGTGTTGTTAACCATACTGCTATGATGAATGCATATCAGATTTACCTTATTTTATAAAATGGAAGACATCAATAAGTGGCTAGTCATGAAAAAATTATGAATCTCAATTTGTCAAATTTTAGTTAAAGTGATTAAGCACCGATTTTGATAAATGCATCCCCATCATTGTCTGTAAAACCTATTTGAACAATACCCTAATATATAGGCCCCTAATGAAAGCACACTCCTTTCTCTGCGTCATTTTTATGTGGAGTGTCATCAATGTGGAGTGTCATCATAGAGGCACTGAAAGGTAAAATGACGTCATGGCAATATGCTTATGACATCATGAAATGTATTGTCCTTTGAATAGTAAAAAAGGACGTCAAACAGTGTTACCCTACTTTGAGCCTCAATTGAGGTCAAACAAAATTAACTCTACCCGTGTTTACCCGTCACATACAGCTTATGGCTCAGACAGACCTCTGCTGGGAGTGCAACTGCTGTTGCATAGCAACATATCTTATTACTCTATTATAATTTCAATCTGCCATGATGTTCATGTGTGGCTAAGCTTTCAACACACCAAATTGTAGAATTGATGCTTAATACCTTTAAGAAATTTATATATATTGTGTCAACTGATCCGTATATTATTTCCATTTTAGTATTACAACAGCAGCAGCAAATATTGGGTGACAGACCCTCAACAGAGGACAAAGGAGGGAGATATTGTTTTAATCAAACTTCTGGAGCAACCAAAAAATGACCGCATTAAACATTACATCAAAGACATTCCATTCCCTGCAGGAGATATAAAAGATCCCATCACAGGGAGACGGTGCAGAGGACCTGAATTTGCCGATGACAGTATTGCTAAAAGAAATTTTGCTCCAGGGATCGAGAATAAATGATGAATATTTTTATGAATCAAACACCAGCTGAGTGACTTGATATGGGCCTTTTTAAAAATGGAAAATGATATTTCCATTTTAATGTATTTAAAATTGACTGTGGCAAGGCATAAAGTGGAAAGGATAATGTAAGATATTTCAAAGATATATAATTGAAATACAAGGACATATATTGAAATACAAGCAGAAGTCACACCATATTGGTATTCTGTAAATTGAAAATATATAAATTGTTCTGTGGTTTGTTACTCACTAAATAAAATTACCCTGTTGGTAAAATATGGAGTTGAAGGTTTAAGAGTTATCTATACATATAATTCTCAATACACAAATACATTTTTAACCAGGGTCAGAAAATGGATAAAACCAGTACTATTCGTGAAGATGCATTATTCAACCAAATATTATAGCTCCATCAATCTTCATGAGTGATGTCCTTTGTCAATCATTTCTTTTAAGTGATCACTGATTCGTGACTGTGTGATTCTCTCAGTTTGATTAAATATATTTGAGGCAAATTAATCAAGTTTCATAAGTGATTCCTAAAAAATTAAAACATTTCACAAGTGATGGCAATTCGACAAACCAAATTGTCTGTAGCACCAACCTAGTCGGGTACTTTGACCTTGGGAATGGGTTAAGATGACCCAATATAAACACATCACAGTACCCCATAGCTTGATGATTGATTCTGCTTTATTGATGTCAGGACAGCACTTACAAGCAAATTTAATGCTCTAGAGGTTATGATCTTGAGCTTACAACCATTATATTTAATCCTCAAGTCCCAAGCATGAAGAAATTACAGTGTAAACTGTAGTTATAATGGTAGTGCAGTGGAAAAAATACAGAACAGAATATCCATATCTTTCATATTTATTCTACAATTTTATATACAAAGATACACTGTAATTGGTTTCTTTCTTATAATTGTGTGTATACATTTCAAATCATGTTTCTAAGCACATACCATGGCAAATACTGGTATCTTTCAACAGTAACAGACCAGTTTGCATGCAAATCATGTCATTTACAAAGCCAATCTATAAAAAAGATTGATGCAATATTTAGCTGCCTTACATAAAATAAATCAATATGTGCTGGTGACCTTTGCTTATGTAGAAAATCCTGCCTTTAAGACCAATGAATACACTTTTTTGAGATCAAAGTAGGCACTTCAAACAAGATTTTAAACCTGATCACCATAACATGACATGAAAAAGGCAGACAACCATAACATTATCCTTGAAAAAGGCATTAAAATATTAAACAACATTTTCGTACCTAAATGTGAGTCTAGACCCACTCAAAAATCCAATTCAAGACCAATACTGCTGTTTAAATAGATTTAAACAAGGGTGCAAACAGCATCTTTAGTTAATCATTTATGTGGCCAATGTTATTGATTCTGTTGTCAATTTAATCATCACATTTTCCCCCATTAACAAAATATATTTCACATATGAAACAAAATATTCTACATATTTATACATTTTAGTTTAAATATTGTGGTAATAATTAAAGAGATTTTAGTGCATTTTACACAAGGATGAATACCTAGACATCTTTGAGACTGATAACAAAAGTTGCAGAGGAATAATAATACAATGAAATTACAATTCTATGATATTTTAAACAGAACTGAGAGGAAATTGGAAAATGAAGTCAATGAAAGAACAATTACATTATGGTGAAGATTTGTCAATTGAATATACAAATTGCAAATATTGAATTAAATAATTATATTCTTCCAAAAAATAATTTCATGTCATTGGGCAGTGATTATGTAGCTATTGGCTAATAAATTAGTCAGAATTGATCATTTACCATATTTCCATTAAAAATGTTGCTCCTCTTTGGATAGAAATATAGTTTACCTTGGTGGATTATATTTCATGCACTACTTCATGTTATGGAGGGAGCACTGACATTATAATGATGCACTGAGTATTTATCAATGAAACAGTGACATCCCAACAATGGTCAACTCAATATATAGGTCATATATGTTCTACTTATAAAGAAGTTTCCCAGAAAACTTGTAAAATTTTAGAATTCATTGCTCCTGAGATTTTCCTGAGGAGAAAAATGTCTAAAAAAGTAAATATTTTTCATGCATGTCTAATTAAAGGATATATGGTATTCATAGTGACCATTTTACAAATATAAAACAGGCCAATGGCCTTGAAGCTATGCTGATTATTGTTTTTTAGGGTTTTTCCCCTGGAAATGCCTGTAACTTGCTTCATGAATGATTGTTTAATTCCTTTCCCAGGGCAGACTTGAGCAGATGATAATTTTGGCATATCATAATGCACTTAAGATATTGAATTTGTTTTCTCTATCCATGAACTGATATTTGTTGGGTTATTCAAACTGGCAGCCTCCTTGACATCAGGGGCTGAGGGTAAAAATGAAAACATATCTGAGCCTAATGGAAAAAAGATAGAAAAGGTCCCCTGAAAATACATCTCACCTACTCATAGCCAAGAACTCCAACCAGTATTAGATAAAAGGCGAAGCTGCATAAGAAGATTTAAACAACGATCGCAGTCCAAACCAATACCAAACACTGGTTTCAATCTTGTTTGATCTCGTCACTTGGATGGGGACTGATTGCGTTATCCTAGGTCTTGCTTATATAGGAATGCGTCTGGAGGTGCTATTGTTTTTGCTCAATACCTGGTGGAGATGCTATTTTAAAAACCTGTTTTTTCGTGTTTAGAGGGCGTTTTTGGACCAGAAGACTTGTAACGTATTTCACATTATGATTTTAATGCTTTCTGAGGAGTTTGGGTTGTTTTTTTAAAAGGCAGATTGTGCCATTTAACCGGTTTTTATTATTTAATTTAATGTTTTTAAATTTCAGGACCTCTCCCTTAAAGCCTCCAGACTATTTTGTTTATTTTGCACTTCATACTCCAACCAGTAGTTTCAGAAGAGCAAATCAAAGTTGACATAAGACAGAATGACAGAAAATTTTTCCCCTGACCTCAGAAGCTATGCTATGCATAGCTAAAAAGAACTGACTGTCCATCACCAGTACCATTGTGAGACCATTCTAATAATTACACATACAATACGTATATATATGGCTGCCACCTCAGATTTTTGGTACAAAAATTTCACAAAATTAAATTCACTCAAATACAATAGATACCTAAATACTTGGTGACTATTGTCACAGGAGGCACTATTGGAAAGTTTGTTTTTTAAGTTGGTACAATTTTTAATGATAGTATCAATAAGTGCTGACTGGGTTTGCTTATGCAGTGTGCAGCCATGCATATCAAGCCCAATTGATCTAGTAGTATTGTTTATGCCGACCTGTTAATGCAATGTTTAGACATTCTGGCATCGAACCAATATCTGAAATCATACATTTGACCATTTTGGAATATTCTGTGTCTCTAAGTACATTGGCTAGTACATTCACTATTAGCCAAAAACTGTTGATGATGTTTCAGACTTGCCAATAGATGCCACTTAAACATTGCTTCAATATAGATTTGCTTAGAGCACTGATTACATGGTGTTGGTGTATTAAACATGTATTCTGGAATATTATATTAATTGTTCTTTTTCTTCCCTCTGATCAGATGCTGAAGCATGACAACCAGAGAATCAGAACATACCATGACGATATTTTTTTTCTTTTTTCTCAAAGATCAAGTTGCATCTGAATACTCGACAACCCAGTATTAATAATGTATACTGTAGATTTGATTTGCAAATGTTTTAGACTCCATGTTTTCAAAATGAGAGAAATTCCTTTTCCACTGCTGCTGCCATTTCCTCATCTACAGAGCCTATTGACTCATCAAAACTTTTCTCTGCCTCACTTTCTGAGTCTGAGTGCTTGAATAATTCATCTGGCTGAGCTATTTGTTCAACTTCCTCCTCTTCTTCCTGTGCCCCAACCTCAGTTTCTCCCACTTCAATTATATTTTGTTTCCCTTTTGGTCCCCAGCCTTTGGGAAACTCTCCACTCATACTTTCCTCACTGGAGCTATCCCTCCTCTTTTTTCCCAGTACTATTCTCCTCATTTCTTCCTCTGAATCTTCACTATCTGATTCATCAAATATTTCCTCAACTTCCTTGTCCATGTCTGCAATGTCATCAGAGGAAAATGTGTACAAAGGATTGTAAGTGTCAGAAAATCTTCTTTCTAGTGAGATCCGGGATGGTCCTGCTGAGTTATCTTTTGATTTCTCTTCCATTTCAGTGCACAGTTTTGTTGACTTTGAGTCCTTTTCCATTCCACTTAAATCTGGGTCAGATTCAGATTTTTTCCTCTTCTCACTTTTCCTTTTTACCAACCTTGGGACAGGACTATCTTGTGCTGGTGGAAGATTTTTATCATCTTCGAGTTTGAAAAGGCGTTCGTCGACTCTTTCCCAGCGTTCTGCACAGGTCCACAACCAATTTGGGTTTATTGTATGTACATGTTTTTGCTTTCTGGCTGCATTTACTTTGGTAGTCCCTGGACGGGCTGCTACAACATGGGAAGTGGCATTTTCTGAATTTTCATCACTTTTGGGAACAAATGATTCTTGAACATTTGCACCCAAACCTTTTGCCACCCTGTAGGCACGGCTTTTTTCCAAATTAGCATTTGTGGGCACAACACCACTGAACACCAAATTAGCACCCCTTAAAACTTTCCTCTTGACATAAGGTATTATTTTTTTGAGATTTGGTAGCTCATCTTTCTTCTTCCCTTGATCATAAAGTTCAAAGAAAGCAGTATGGATCCTTGTGAGAATATCTTGCAGGTAAATAAGATAATCATCATCATCATCCCATTCTACCATTTCCTCATACTCCTCTTCGTCCTTAACCTCACCCTCGCTTAACTGATCCTTATCCTGCTCACAATCTTCCTTGTTTGCCTTTTCCTTTGTCTCTTTTTTACCATCTTCATCAACTTCCATCTCTTCATTTACAGTTAGTTCATCATTGTTTTCTTCTGTTTGAATATCTTCATTTTTTTCTTCTTCATCGCCTACCTTATTTTTCCATTCCTCATTTTCAGATTCATTTTCTTTTCCATTCCTAACAACTGCGGCTGATTCCTCTCTAGCATCTCCTCGGTCTTCTACTGACCCTGCAGAATTACCAGTTTCCTCAATGTTGTTCCGAACAATATCACCATCTCCCTTTTCCCCTGGTGATTCTGCATCCTCCTTTTTACTTTCATCTCCAACACTTTCTTCCTTTTTCTCTTCTTTGGACTGCTGAGTTTTCATTTCCTTGATATCCAAACTTTCAGTCTTATTCTTGGGTACCCTGACAATACGTGACTTGTGTTTGGTGGCTCCATTCCTATTCCCTCCCTTTTCCAATCCCGGTGGGGCATTTATATCAGCTGTTCCATCAAAAAATATGTATGGTTTAACCTGTACTAGGTTTGGAGAATGATTCCATACGTCATCTCTGTCATCTATGATGCACACCATTGAATCCCCACATGGGAACAGGGCTCTGAAACAGATGCTCAGTGTCAATCACGAAAACAAAATATGGTGGTTTACAAGCTAACAGTGTACTTATCTTGCTTACCTATACCTTGGAGTAATTATGAATGGAGGCGTGACGGCTGTTATATGAGTTATGGCGTCATGGCAACGCATTGTTTCACACAATGGATTTAAAATCCTTAGATCCTATCATAGTTGCCGACTTCAGAATGATGGAAAATTTAATATTTATATTTTTAAATATTAAACTAACCAATATTTTAATGGTGTTTCATAACACACTCTGATTATTCTTTTTCAAAGAAAAAGTCAGAATAGTTGTTCTTTTGAGGATTACAAATCATCCACTCAAAATGACTTGAAATAGGATCTGTTAATTTCTGGTGTGATTGCTTTAATTACAATTGTTCAAAAAAAGAGAAAAATAAAATATTCCAAATCAATAACTTTTTTGAAACTTTTAAAACAAAATATTGTTTATGATATAGCATTTAGAAATTCCTGATGCAGTTTTTTATTGTTTATAGTTCATTGATTTGAAATGATGACAAAACATTTCATAAGGCAAAGTATCTATGTCTGCGCATATAAATATAAATTGCATTTTCTGATAGTATTATTTTTACTGAACAACCTGGTATATTTTTCCAATCTGCCAATATATGCGCCAATAATTAAAAATAAACTGGAAAGACAAAAATAACAAAAAAAGTACCTGATTTCCTGATAATCTGGGAGGAAAACGGAAAGTTTAACTCATTTTCATAAATATGATATGAATTTGAAAATCTCTTCATAAAATCGTCAAAACTTAGAGCAGAAAAATAAAATTTATATCCCCATAATCTGCATAAATAAACATTTCATTTGCGATATGTGTAGCTCTAAATTGTGGTTTTGATAACTTAAAATAGTTCTGAAAAAGAATTACGTCAAAACCATATCTTGCACCTATATGGCATCATCATAACAATGGCCAAGGCGGCAACTATGACGTCCCCTTTGATCTTGCGCCGTTGCGTCTCCTTTCATAATTACTCTAAGCCTATACTTATATGTGAAGATTTCTATTGTCTTAAAATCAGTTAAAAGATTGAAAAAAATATATTATTTATGGCCTCTGAAAGAGAACATAGTTATAAAGATACCTTGTGATAAATGTCAGGAAAGCATTTTCAGAAAGTAGTTGGTAATTGGTATTGTTGATACAATAGGCAAGATAGGACACTCAGCTTAACCAACCTTCATATTAGTAGTCTAACTAAGGTAGTTAACAAATTTTGTGTAATATCCATACTACTGCCAAAGGCAAAGGCAAATTTTTATGATTTATCCCTTGAACTTACTTCAGATTAGCAGTCTTGGAAGTAGCATTAAAGCATTCATCCCTGGATAAGATTCTGTGGGAGAACAACTTGCCATGTGGGTCCAAGAAATTGCCAATGGTATGGGCATACATCCGAGCTCCAAATGTTACAATATGCATCTCAAACAGTTTGGATATGCTCTCCAGGAATTGTTCTGTACCAGGCCGAAATTTGGTGTGGTACCACATGCTGTTTTGTCCATGCCATTGTCGGAAATGATACACATCCTGAAACACATGACCAATGATGCAGAGAAAATATTTCTTGTGGCACTCTGGGCACAAATTTGATAAAGTCTTATGTCTGTGACAGAAAATTATTTGATTTTTTAAAGATATTTTGCACAAATCAGTAATGAACAACATCACCAGCAAAACTGGGATATGAGTTAGTAAAGGAAAATTAACAAAATGCCAGTCAGTCACATGCTGGAAAGAATGTTTTTCATATTTGTTAATCAAATCAAGTTGTTAATTTAATCATGTCATTAATCAAATCAAATTGTAATATATACCTAGTATTGAAAGCATATTTTTTCTGATTAATAATTCATGGTGCAACAATTGGTATGTTACAATATGTATAATTTCAATGTGTATCACCAGATACCTTGTGATGAATCTCAAAATAGGTACTGTAATAATCTGTGGTGTCAATACTAAATACTAAATAATTGGACTGGTTCATATCTGACCTAATGACATAGGTTTTTTCCTCTGTGCTGCAGGCTGTTAAGAACACTTAAACTCTGATCTCTGATCTAATTCACAGACCCTCTTAAATATCAAGACCTCTGTCCCATCCCATGCCAGTCGCCTAAATACAGATAACAATATAATCTACTGTGTGCCTTGTATAACACCACACATATTGTCATTTCTTCCCAGATTGTTATTAGTCTCATCGTACATTAAGTTTCCATAGAGGGGGACACACTGTGAGCTGCTGCTTATATGCCTTTACTTTATGCAACACTCAGTACCAGCAACAGCTAAGTCAAGGGTAATTTGTAGCACAGGTTCAAATTTAGGTCATTAGAATTAATAGACACTATAGAGTGTTGTGTAAGTGATAAGGATCTGATTGCCCTACTTAGTGACAGTTGGTATCAAGTCAAAAGGTCATAGAATCATGCCCCCTGATGTTATATAAGATTATGTAACCAGGGATCAAGGATCAATCCCCCCCCCCCCCCCGAGCTAAAAAATCAAAGAATCATGCCCCCTGACAATGCATTAGGTTATGTAACCAGTGACCAAGGATCAAAGGATCACCCCCCCCCCCCCCCCAACACACACAGGACAGACAGTGATTAAGTTTACTCAGAGGTACTGGAAGTTGCCTTTCAGTACCTCAATTAAGTGCAGGTCTTACCTTCAGATTAGGGGGGACATTATCATTTGTGGTGTGTATTAGTGTTTGATCCAAATCAACCAACAGTGCCAATTTTCGACTGCTTAACAATCTGCGTTCATCTTCATGCCCAAGTTCCATTGCTTGCTAGAAAAAAAAATATTTTGTAAAAATTCAGAGCTGCTGTACAATTAAAAATATTAGATGTTTGGTCCATAAAATAGCCACCATTATTTATGTATTATAAAAAAACAGTTTAAAGGCATAGGGTCAGATATAGAATCTTTGCAATGCTTTATGCTATGGCCAAAAATGATCACCCTCAGAGGTTTGGAAAAATTAAGTTAAGCCATTTTTGCACTTTTAATCCACACCTGTCCTACCAGTATTTCATAAGGCTTAATCTACTTTGATCTTATGATGACATCCGCACGTCTCAACCAAAAGCATGCATTCATCTGAGGGGAAAAATGGCAGCTACAGATAGCTTTCTAGTTTGCATTAAATTGGTAATTCCTTTGTTGTTTCAATGCAAACCATGTGTAATTTTTATGCAAGCCATGTGATCACCATTTTACATATTTCTAGAAGCTACAAATGGAAGTGGACTACTGGCACAGACATATATGCCAGGGCATAAAAAAAAATATATTTTTTTAGCAAAAAATTATCAATTGGACTGCTAATAGCAAATTAAGACATCTGTTTGATTTCAAAGCAGTTATCATTTTTCTGAGGAAACTGCAAGATGAGTTGAAACTTCTCTCATCTGATAAATATATATTTTATATCTAAATATATATATATATATATATATATATATATATATATGTATATATATATACCGTATTTACTTGTGTATAAGATGACTCGTGTATAAGACGAACCCCCAAAATTGAGGTTATTTTGCTTGAAAAAAAAAACAATTTCCGAATATAAGACGAGTTGGTTTTTCTTGACATATCGGCTCTGCTACCATTCAAGCTTCAGCTGAAGCTTGGCGGTCATTCTAAAAGTGAAACATAAATAAGCTTACGATATAAGATCTTAGCGGTCTTATACACGAGTATATACGGTAAAACGTCTTAGCGTCTGGGTGCCCACGAGACAAAAGTGGAGCGGCCAACATGTCAAATTGAACTTTCATATTGATTTCATATCGATTTTAATTGCGTTTTAAATGATAAATAAAGGTATGTACTTAATATTATCACAATTACTTCGAGAATTTCTCCACATCATTGATCATAAAAGGTAAATACGATGTTCGTGTTTTTGAAATAACGGATATCAGACGTAGCGGGTCGATTTTAATTGCGTTTTAAATGATAAATAAAGGTATTTACCCAATATTATCACAAATTGTTCGAGAACAGAACAAAACCATCAATCCATTTAAAACGCAATTAAAATCGATCCACGTGTGAAAGCATTTCTGTCCAAAGCGGGAAGACACGACTCAAAGCAGTGGAGACAATGACGAAACACAAAACTGTGAACGCTGATAATTGGAATCAGTGAGAACAAAGTCGAAACAAAGTGTTTGTTCTGTTCTCGACCTGCAAAGCGTATTTCGTGTTAATATTGGGAATATACTTTTATTTATCATTTAAACGCAATTCTCCTGCAAATCTGCAAAGTCAATGATCACATGATTTGCGAGTCGCGTGGCCAATCGATCCGCTACGTCACGGACATCGTATTTACGTTTTACTTTTACTTCTATGTCTACACGAGTAAATACGGTATGTTTCATAATCAGTATTGATGGCAGTTCAAAATATTTGCCAGGTCAATTCCTTAAGTATATCTTCAGTAATTATGAAATCTTCTCAAAGTAAGTGTGTTCAATGTAAAATAGTGTTCCAACAAACTCATACATTTTGCAGGATTTGTCATTTATTCGCATGGTACTTACCTTTTCACTGACTATGAGTTCTGGGACACTGTGTACCATGGCCACTGATGCAGACACACTTGACCTCCTATCTCCAGGTAATCCATGGGTCCTGTCAAAGTATAATATATTTATTTGATTGAATGTATGCATAAAATATGGCTCCAATCTAAATATGTATCATTAGATACACTATGACTTTTGTAGGGTCAGTTGTTAAGAAACTGTCCTTGACCAAGTTCCACTCTCTTGTCTAAATTTATTTCACTCGTGAATCTTGTGACAAATGTTCACATGGTTACATGCAAATTCCAGACAATAGTTTACATGGTATGGTACCTATTCTAATCACTATGTCTTCACATGTTTTAGGTCTACTGCCATCGTTATCTTTAGCCAAGCATATTGTCATTTCCAACCCTACTTGTGGCCAATGCCACATCCTACTGATGTAAACACTCTATTGATGTGAACACCTTACTGGTGAAAACATCCTACTGGGCTAGACATCTTACTGGGGTAGACATCTTACTGGGGTAGACATCTTACTGGGGTAGACATCTTACTGGTGTATTCAATATACTGGTGTTCATGATTTGAGCTTATCATCTGTTTTGGAATCATGGGCAAAAAACTCTTACTATTAGACATATAACTTTGAAATAACTTTGAACTAAAATTTGAAACAAGAGATACATACTGGCGGAGGTCTGCTCCACATTCAGCACACATGTCCTTCATCACAGTTGGATGGGAACATCCTTCCAGCTTCACGGCAACTGCCCTGCAACATATTTCAAACAAATTTAAATTCCAACCATCACTAATGTCACAGTGAACATGAGAAACAATTATTTCAAGAAATATATTTGATACAAATCACATCATTATTCCTTATTAACCATTGACTTAAACATTATACAAGTGCCTTTGGCTGGGAGGGGTTGCAATCTTTGGCTTGTGCAGCTATCTCATATCTGCAGCTATATTTCACATATGCAGCTATCTCTCACTTATAAATGCAGCTGTCTCTTCTCTTTTGTATCCATCTGATTTGTGCAACAATCTCTTACTTATGCAACTGTCTCATTGTTGAAACTATCCCTCACTTGTACAGCTGTCAAAGTAATGCCTGCATTTTATCCATGAAGGCCCCTTTGTGCAAAACCTAGCGGGACCTCCACTGGTTCAATAATTAGGTCAATAAAGAGGTCAAATTCCTGATGGTTGAAAACAAAGCCGGAATACAGAAATGTATGCATATTGGAGGTAATATTTCATTTCTAATGTACTTATGACAACAAATAGGTGAGAA
This sequence comes from Amphiduros pacificus, assembly GCA_949316495.1. Classification (NCBI taxonomy): domain Eukaryota; kingdom Metazoa; phylum Annelida; class Polychaeta; order Phyllodocida; family Hesionidae; genus Amphiduros; species Amphiduros pacificus. The sequence continues at coordinate 46,540,378 of OX439001.1, forward strand.
CTGCACCATTCATGATATGCCTTTAGTGGAATTCATCACAAAATCTTGTAAAATAAAACTGAAGTGAAGATGAGTCTGGCATGCACCAGAGGGCAACATGGTGAACCAACAGCTAGATCGCATGCTCTTATCAGTGGCGAATATTATTGCAGCCCATACCTTGCAATCCCATCACACTTCCTCTCTGATCATGTTCATCCTTTTTTTATATGGTATATACATGTACAAAATTATGTCGCATATCAAACATATCAATTAAGGTTCATGGCTTAACCATAGATGAAACAAGGAGCCTTCATCTAGTTTTCATGACTGGTGATTTTTCAGTATATCACGTAGTATATACATTCAAATGTATTGCCATATTGGCTGCACAACAAGAGTACCATTCTTGATTCTTTTGCAAAATGGGTACCATAAAATGATCTACATGCTGGGATTTCATTCAAAATCAACAATATTCTTAAATCTTATTGCATTTAAATACTGTATACAGACAAATTTTCGCGACCTTTTTATTGAAATTGAAGATGCATTACGCAATATGAGGTCGTCATGTTAAAAAGCGGGAGTGACGGGGACAAGCTCTTATTTTTGGCGCGAAAACAATTGGAGTCTATCAACACGCATTGAAATATTAATATATTGCGCAATGATGGATCCCTGGCTTCTCCTCGTGTTGCGGACATGAATTACCGCGACGTCACGTACATGATATTTACGTTTTACTTCATGGATAAATTCTCGACCTGCGAAGCATAATTTGTGATAATATTGGGTAAATACCTTTATTTATCATTTAAAACGCAATTAAAATCGATCCATGTGTGAAGGCATTTCTGTCAAAAAGGGAAGATACAACTCAACACAACACGCGGTCGCAATTTTGGAAGGCGGAAGTGACGGGAAGAGGCTCTTGTTTTAGCGCGAAAACGATAGTTAATATATTGCGCAATTATGTATATACCTTTATTTATCATTTAAAACGCAATTAAGATCGATCCACGTGTGAAAGCATTTCTGCCAAAAAGGGAAGACACGACTCAAAGCAGTGGAAAAAAAGACGAAATGCAAAACTGTGAACGCTGACAATTGGAATCAGTGAGAACAAAGTCAAAACAAAGCATTTCGAAATAATATGTTTTAAATGATATATAAAGGTATTTACCCAATATTATCACAAATTCGCTTTGCAGGTCAAGAACAGAACAAAACCATCCATTCATTTAACATGCATTACGCAATACTAGCGTGAAAGCAAATATCGGACAGGCGGACTACTGTCTACACGTGGTTGAATATTTCTTTGTGTATTAACACGCTTTGTTTTGATGCTAAGATCGATATAAACAATAATAATTAAAAGCGATATAATGAACAAAGTCAAAACAAAGTGTTTCGAATTTTTTTGTTTTGTTCTGTTCTCGACCTGCAAAGTATAATTTGTGATAATATTATGTACTAGAAATCCAAAATTCGCGAAAATAAAACGGCGCGAACCTGTCTTAAATGGCGATGGCGCGAAAATAACTAGGCGCGAATTTTTCTCGGTATACAGTAGTTTCTTATCCAGAAATCATACTATGATTAGGGCTAACGACCACCCATTTTGCGCATTTTGGTCTTTGTCAATAAATAAAAAACCTGACATAACATGAAGAGTTATCTACCGTATATACTCGTGTATAAGACGAGGTTTTTTTCCAAAAACTCTTAGTTAATGTTTAGGGGGTCGTCTTATACACGAGAGCAGTCTTATACTCGACTATTTACGGTAAAACGTAAATACGGTAAAACGTAAATACGATGTTCATATTTTCGAAATAACGAATATCAGACGTAGCAGATTGATTTTAATTGCGTTTTAAATGATAAATGAAGGTATTTACCCAATATTATTGGTCTATTATTTCAAAACGCTTTGTTTTGACTTTGTTCTTACTGATTCCAATTATCAGCGTTCAGTTTTGCGTTTCGTCATTGTCTCCACTGCTTTGAGTCGTGTCTTCCCTTTTTGATTGCGTTTTAAATGATAAATAAAGGTATTTACCCAATATTATCACAAATCGTTCGAGAACAGAACAAAACCATCAATCCATTTAAAACGCAATTAAAATCGATCCACGTGTGAAAGCATTTCTGTCCAAGCGGGAAGACACGACTCAAAGCAGTGGAGACAATGACGTAACGCAAAACTGTGAACGCTGATAATTGGAATAAGTGAGAACAAAGTCGAAACAAAGCGTTAATTGCATTTCAAATGATCTGATAAATAAAGGTATTTACCCAATATTATCACAAATTATGCATTTCGTCATTGTTTCTACTGCTCTGAGTCGTGTCTTCCCGCTTGGACAGAAATTTGATGTGCGGAACACGGTAAATTTGATGTGCGGCAACACGATGAGAAACCAGGGATCCATCGTTGCGCAATATATTAATATTTCAATGCGAGTTGATACACTCCATTTGTTTTCGCGCCAAAAATAAGAGCTTGTCCCCGTCACTCCCGCTTTTTAAAATGACGACCTCGTATTGCGTAATGCATGTTAAATGGATGAATGGTTTTGTTCTGTTCTCGACCTGCAAAGCGTATTTTGTGTTAATATTGGGTATATACTTTTATTTATCATTTAAAACGCAATTAAAATCGATCCACGTGTGAAGGCATTTCTGTCAAGAAGGGAAGACACGACTCAACACGTGGTCGCAATTTTGAAAGGCGGAAGTGACGGGAAGAGGCTCTTGTTTTTAGCGCAAAAACGATTGTTAACTCGCAATGAAATATTAATATAATATTGCGCAATAATGGATGGTTTTGTCCTGTTCTTGACCTGCAAAGCGAATTTGTGATAATATTGGGTAAATACCTTTATTTATCATTTAAAATGCAATTAACACCTTCCATTCATTTAACATGCATTACGCAATACTAGCATGAAAGTATTTCTGTCCAAACGGGAAGACACGACTCAAAGCAGGGGAAACAAAGACGAATTACAAAACTGTGAACGCTGATAATTGGAATCAGTGAAAACAAAGTCAGAACAAAGCGTTTCGAAATAATAGACATCGGACGTATTTACCCCTCTCCCGCCTTTCAAAATGGGATCTTGAGAAATTGACAGAAATGCTCTCACACGTGGATCGATTTTAATTGCGTTTTAAATGATAAATAAAGGTATTTACTTAATATTATCACAATTACGCTTCTCAGGTGGAGAATAACAAAGCGTTTTCATTATTTATCATTTAAAACGCAATTAAAATCGATCCACGTATGAAAGCATTTCTGTCAATTTCTCAAGATCGGTTATTTCGAGGACGTCACGTACATCGTACTAAGTTTTACTTCGTGGAGAAATTCTCGACCTGCGAAGCATAATTTGTGATAATATTGGGTAAATACCTTTATTTATCATTTAAAACGCAATTAAAATCGATCTGTCCGATATTCGTTATTTAAAAAATATCAACATCGTATTTATGTTTTACCGTAATAACTCGAGTGTAAGACCATCGTCTTATACACGACTCGTCTTATATTCGGAAATTGTTTTTTTTCAAGCAAAATAACCTCAATTTTGGGGGGTCGTCTTATACACGAGTCGTCCTATACACGAGTAATTACGGTATGTGTGCTATAATGGGGTGTATCCATCAGTAAATCTTGTCATTACTTTATCCTAAAACGCGATCATCTTATGTAAAATTCTTACAAAAAAATTTACAAGTCAGTCACGTCTTTGAGCATACGATCATAGCCTTCACACATTGACCTCTCTTCTATGCCAAAAGATGAAAATTAATATATATCGATCATCTGACTTACATAATTGAAGAAAAGAGCCCAGAAGCTAAATTTTGAGTTGTCAATGATGTATATCGGCCAAGAAGACACAGAGTTGTACCTGTTTGTATGTTTTTGTGACAAACTTCTATTTTAGCATGTGTATTGTGACACAAGATATATTCATATCAATTCTCGCTATCTGCTCTCCCGGTTTATTGAACACCAGATGTCAGCTCGGTTGATTCGCAATGCATTGTGGGCCGATTTGTTGCACGCTATACTTCCGGGGCACTGACAGATCACTCAAGGCCCACGGACCTCACGTAGTGAATGTCTGCACTCGGGACACATGCAGCACATATTTTTGAAATTGCAGTTCAGTTTATTTACATTGGAACATGATTAATCAATTAGTGAACATAAGATGACCGTTGAAGACCTGTACACACTTATCTAGCAGATTGAAATGACGGAGGAATAACGTGCGTTTGTTTTGACTGGTGTATAATTGGACCGGAAGGACCCAGTGCAACAATCGAGGTGAAATTCGATCGTAGCGCTCTGAATATGCAGCAGATACGGGAGAGCAGATAGGGAGAATTTTTCTATGCTAAAAGGTCTAATTTTGTATATGTTGTATGTATACATGACAATTTTATGATTATCAGCCAATCCTATGATTACGCGAATCCTATGGTTGTTAGCTCTACTAACAAGAAAGTCATTTTTTTTAAAAAGAATTTGTATACAGTTTCCTTTTTGAAAATGATATTTATATTTTCCCATCATTTTGAAGTTGCCGTAAATGTAGACTACACTGACTGGCATATATTCTACGTTTGCAAAATAACATTTCAATTCTATCTTTATTTATGCAGTTGAGGTGTCTGCCAGTCTGGTCTGTGACACTGACAGTCAGGTCCATGATCTGCAGGCTCCTCAGAAGCACATATCACTCCAAAATTCTGTGTTATAATACCCACAGACTAATTGCAATTGAGCTGAATGTTGTGTCTCACGTGTCATCTTGTAATTCCACTGTCTTTCAAAATGTTAAAAGTGTTTATTTGTTTTCACGCCACAAGAGAAAGTCCCAACCACTCTCTGTCCATATACTAAGTATTAACCTATATAAAAGTAGTGATATCGCTCTAGCTACCTGTGGTGGAGGTCGAGACACATGTGACCTAATTCCCACACCTTAACCCTAGATCTTCACCCTAATCTGGAATTCAAAACTGCTACACATGTCACTGAAATTCAACACTGCTACACATGTATACAGAAATTGCTGGACTGGCTGACCATGGGGGTTACTATCATAGAACTAAAAAAAAACAGTGTATCATTTTCTTATTGCATCACCCAATAGTCAGGGTATCCTTTTAACTTTGTATTATCCCTAAATCAGGATATCAAAATTTAAGTCAGTCATAAATCAGGGTACCAATGCAGATAGAATATTTCCTTAAATCAGATTCTGGGTTTTTCAATTCCAACCCAGCCTCCACAGGTTAAAATTATGAGAGTATCCCCCCCTGGGTGTTTACACTATGGCTCTCGTCGTCTCCGTTCCCTTAGCCATGACCTGTCTCAAAAAGGGACCATTCGTGTTACAAAATTCAAAAATATTAATTTGCCACACTTAAAAGTTGGATAAATTTTTGTGCCTGACATGGTTTTCTCCATGATTTTTGGTGCCAGACAAGCTTGTCTACACTGAATTTACATAAGAATGCAGTAAGCTTGATACAATTCTGATTTTGGCACCAATTAACATCTAACATTTATCCTTGGGTACCAAACATTGATTATGGAAATTTGCGTTAAAATATTGTCAAATATACTTATTATCGCTCAATCGTTCTTTCAGCAAAACACTTCAAAATAATCACCCAGAAATTTAACCGCGCAAACGAAATTGTTTGGTGAAGTCTTAATTACCTGGTAGTCTTATTGAATTGCCCTGACAAGGTTAAAATTCATAATAATCATCAAATATCTCTTCGAGGGAAACTTACCCTGGAAGGATGTCGTCATTTTCTTTTATGCACAATTCTAAAATTGTTCCAACGTCGTTACTCTTTAATTTGTGTACAATATCTGAATCTAGAGTCTTGTAATGACATAATACAGTCCCTTTTCCCACCTGACCACCCTTCTTTACTTTCCATTTTACAATTTTAGCAGCGATATCTCCAGGAAACGCGACCGTCAAATCTGACATTTTGGCGCTGAAGTACAGCGGACGAAGCTGATTGGTCAATTAATTGCTGCTGAATGCTTGCTAAATAGATTCATTTTTTTCAATTTATTTGGACTCAGGGACAGTAAGGAAAACAATCTGTTTGTTTAATGTCATATTTGGTAATAACATTTCATTGTGTTACAGTTTATATTCCAAATGGCACAGGAGTAAATATTGATAGAACACTTTAAGCAGCGACGATTGATGAGCTCATCTGATTAGATGGCATCTAACCGAATGACGCCACTGGAACCGTGTGAAGTCAACTAAAATGGCGGCATTTTTAACTGTGTTGAGTGGACGAAGGTAACTATTTTGACTATTTCATGAACTGTAGATGTCTATGATCGTCGATTCTTCGTCCGCGCTCCCCGGCAAGGAATTATACAGCTCCTTGGGGGAGCAGAACCCCAGCTCCGTGGGTGAACAGAGGTACTTCTCTGGCAGCAGTTCCTCCTCGCCCTCTCACTGTGCTGTCTCAGGCCTCTGGCTCTGCATCACGCAATCTGGGTCTGCCACAATTGGCATGAAATGGCGTAAACGGGGATTTACGGCAAGAATAATATGCTTACGCAACACGAGATCGCTATTTTGAAAAGCGGAACGTGACGGAGGAGGCTCTTGTACATCATGTACATTGTATTTACGTTTTAGTTCGTGGAGAAATACCTTTATTTATCATTTAAAACGCAATTAAAATCGATCTGCTACGTCCGAGGTCTATTATTTCTAAACGCTTTGTTTTGACTTTGTTTTCACTGATTCCAGTTATCAGCGTTCACAGTTTTGCATTTCGTTATTGTTTCTACTGCTTTGAGTCGTGTCTTCCCTTTTGACAGAAATGCTTTCACACGTGGATCGATTTTAATAGCCCACTTGCCCATTACTAGGGGAATCCTGTGATACGTCACTACCCTGCTGCTGAAGTGAGGCACTTGACCTAGTTGCTCTACTCCCTGACCTCCATGCTTGGGATAAGCCACAAACCATGCTGTCCTGTGTATAGGCAGAGCTCACTAAACATAATCTGATTCTGGTTTTGTTTCTTGCAAACTTTCATACATACTGTCTATTTCAACTTGTGTAGTGTTTTTAAGAGAGAATATATTTGATGTTGACATTTGAATTTAAAAGAATCCAGAATTTGGGCAGGAAGATTGGCTACTCTTTGCAAGTGTCTGTCTGTACTGGTGATCCACACACTGATGCTCCTTAGCCCTTGAGTCATAATGGTTTGTACTACACCTTGCTGCGAGTGGTTTTAGGTACTTTATCTTTTAAAATTTCATTTGTTTCAGTGGCTTCGTTTGTACCTTTTGTGTCTTGGTAATAACCCATTGTGAAAGTTTTGAAGTGCAGGAAACTGGTTAGGCAGTTTGTGCATTTGTTTCCGTGAAAACTCCTCTATTGCAAATAAAATTGCAGCAACATGATTACACGTTCCTAACCCATATACACCCAGTCTGTAACCAAATGACAGATAATAAAAATTGAGTATATTGAAGTGTAATAAAATGACATTGATACTGCTGCATGCTGATACTGCAGATAAACTATTTGTCATTATGAAGTATAGTGAGATTTGATGGACCCCTGTTCTCAAGGCATCATCTTCCATAGGTGTATATATCTAAAATGGAGCTATTCATGTGAATATAAAATTCTGATTATGCAAAGAAACACCTTCACTGCTGGGCATGAGCATGTACCAAGCTGAATGTCTCCAGTAACTTCGTCCATCTCAATGCACACTTCATACAGTTTGTGTCTCATTGAAGCCAACACTTTGCATTGAAGACAGCTATCATCCTTTAATCCAATATCAAGCTTTCTTATGTGACCTTCCTTAAAGAATTCATAGCCTTTCAAAGTTTTATATTCCGTCGCACAAGGTACTTGTATATTTGGCCAAAATTGACTGTTTGTAATTGTCTTAGATCCTTGCCAAACTATGGGCAAGTGAGTTAAAGTTTCTTTTGGTCCAATTCTCGGTGTCAGTTCCACTATCATTTTAATTTACAATGCACTGTGGTTCAACCTCAAGGTTATCCCTTGTCTCAGCTGCAAGTATTCTGACAGCCAAATCATGTTTGTTCCCACTGACAGGAAGATTTGATTCCTGACATTTTGCTTTCAAAGCCTCCTTTATATTTCCACTTTTGAGGTGATTTATCCGAGCTTCCATAACTGTTACTGTAATGATTTGAATATATGTTCTATGCAGACTGATGAATTCTAACAGAGGGGAACATGTGCATAGGGGAACATGTGCATGGACACTACAGTCTTGGACAAAGGGTTGTGCAAGGTGGCCAGTTGTAATCATAGTAACCAATATATATCTTATCTGAAAAGGGCCAGTTACTAATTAGGGTACTGATATGCCTTGGTAAACAATGTCTACTTAGAGTATCATGTCACAGAGTGTGTATCTGGGAATAAACCATGTTTATAATTAAGACTTGTTGGTATCACAGCATGCACCATGCTGAAAGTGACACACCCCCTTCCCAGCATAGAGCAATTAGGTCACAGCCTCAGTTCCAGCAACATATCATATGACGTAGGTATGGTCACCCCAGGGTCTCCCTGGTATTGAGCAAGGGGTTTATTGCGTTTTAAATGATAAATACTTTGTTTTGATGCTAAGATCAAGGACGTGGAGAAATTCTCGACCTGAGAAGCGTGATTGTGATAATATTAAGTAAATACCTTTATTTATCATTTAAAACACAATTAAATTTGATCCGCTACGTCCGATGTCTGTTATTTCATCGTTTAAAAGAAAAACGTAAATATGATGTGCGGTGACATGAAGAGAAGCCAGGGACCCATCATTGTGCAATATATTAATATTTCAATGCGAGTTGATACACTCCAATTGTTTTCGTGCCAAAAATAAGAGCTTGTCCTCGTCACTCCCGCTTTTTAAAATTACGACCGCGTGTTGCGTACTGCATGTTATAAATGGATGGATGGTTTTGTTCTGTTCTCGATCTGCAAAGCGTATTTTGTATTAATATTGGGTAAATACCTTTATTTACCATTTAAAACACAATTAAAATTGATCCTCTACGTCCGATATCCGTTATTTCAAAAATATGAACATCGTATTTACATTTTACCGTAAATACTCAGGTATAAGACCATTAAGGTCTTATACATGGGTAAGATCTTGTTATATAAGAATATTTACGTTTCACTGTTAAAACGGCAGCCAAACTTGAATGGTAGCAGTGCCAATGTCTCAGGGAAAAAAACGACTCGTCTTATATTCGGAAATTGGTCTTTTTAAGCAAAATAACCTCAATTTTTGGGGGTCGTCTTATACACGAGTCGTCTTATATACGAGTAAATATGGTATACAAAATATCATACTTTTTGATTATCATAATCATACTTCTTGATTAATGGTCTAAATTTTGAAATATCTTACATTCTTCAAAGTCATGTCACAAATTACCGAAGCGTGTCAAACATTTACATTTATTTGAATCATTTTATTTATAAAACACAAATTACTTGAGTTATAAAACATATTTTAAAATTCTGTCAAGTCTATCCCTTCTTTAATCATTACCAAAAAACATCTTTTTCTGATTTTTACTTTAACTTTAAATCTAAAATGATTAAAAATGATAAAATTTTAAAAACAAATTAAAAATCAAATCAAATGAAAAATCCATCCCTAAGCATTTGATACATTAAAGGCTGAAATCCATTTTGTAGTTATTTTCAAACAAAGCAATTATCTTGCACCATGCCATTTTTTGGGGTTCAAATGACTTTTTTTGGCAGGAAAAAAGACCTTTGGAAGACACTCTTCCCCCTAACGTTAATATTGGGTGACAATGTGTGTCCATAGTCAACCAGCCTAATCACTTGAAACCTCGGAACATACAGCCCTGAAGGTTACATCATGAGAGTATGACAATAATGCCAATATGTATAAGATGTCATCAAAGATTTGTCCTTTAAATTTCACTTCACAGGTATCCACCATTCACATTATCATTGATGTGAGTAGTTTGTACTCGGTTTTTAAATTTAAAAATCTTCATTTGTGAAGTGCCAGATGTTAGCCTGACCCTGCGTCAATTTGATCTGCATGGAGAGGTGGTGACATCTGGCTGCAGATTTGAACAATTATTCTCAGTCAAAATATTATTATTAGGATGGAAACAATTGAGAATGCTACGTCCAAGAAACTATTTCTTCCAAAGTTCCTCAAATTTGAAACCAAAAAGATGAACAGATAATGCAAAATGCATAACATGATATTCAGTTTCTGAATTTGTTAAAAAGGACCCCAGAATATAAATATACTTCCACCTTACCAAACCTGACATAATTTGACACGCACATTTTATTTACCACACTCAGCTTAGCTGGATATGGAAAAACAGGTGAAATTTGATGAATTCTCCTCACATGAGAAATGCTTCAGAACCCAAGTTAAACAAAGGCATATTTACTTCTACCTAGAGCTAGAACAGATGCATAAATTGTTATATCATCTCACTCCCACAGTGAAAGTGTTGATATGACCCCTTATTTACATTTTTATATTTTACCAAGATAAGTTGAATGTTGACAAACTATGGTATATATTATGAAAAATACATAGAGTCAGAATCATTGAATAAGATTGTGTCCAAGATATCATATACATTGCTACATAGTAGATATGGGCAGCTGTTTGATGTTTAATAGATGTGAAGCCAATATATGTCTACATTCAGATACCAGTACTTTTTCTATTCTTTACTCTAATCTGTATCTACATTAATATTTATGTGACAATGCAGATTTTATTATGTTTTATTTTTTATTTGAATCTTTTCCAGATAATATGGATTACAATGACACCAAGCTGATATAATGGCAGAGAAAGTGACCCCCCTGTCACAGAGGGCAGTGCATTTTAATGTAGACAGCACTGGCAACAAGGATGGCAGTAGTAATCTCCAGGGCAATAGTGGCCTAACACTCTCCATCCGTAGAACACCAGCCCGCATACACAGATACACCCCATACAGGAAGACCCCAAATACACGGAGGAAACACAGTCAGTCTCAAATAGTAGATTTGCCAAATTATTTATTTTTTTCTATTTCATATGATTTGTGAAAATCATATCATGAATATTGTCACAAAATCAGACATAAGTCATTAATTTGTTGATAAAACATTAAGAAACTCTTCAAATTTCAAATTTACAATTGCATAAGCATTTGTTAACATTCATGTAGATGCTGAATTGTTATTTTCAATATCACTTGAAAAAAATTATTATTTTTTAAAGATTATTATTTCCTGATAATTAATCATAAGTTCTCAATATATTAATTCCAGGTCAGCTGAAGACCAGTAGAACACCTACCAGGAAGGTTAAAAGTGCAGAAGTTTCCCAAAATGTGTTGGAAGGTAATCATTATGTTTTTATCTTAATGAGAATCTTGGAATTGTATATTGTGATGACTGATTGAGCATTGGCTGGAAACCAACAAGATAGACGTGACTGTTTCATTTCAGTATCAAATACTGTATACAGAGAAAAATTCGCGCCTAGTTATTTTCGCGCCATCGCCGTTTTCGACAGGTTCGCGCCGTTTTATTTTCACGAATTTTAGATTTCTAAAATCTATGGATTTCACAGAATCTGCACGCGAAATCCGCTTGTTGATATCTTGTTTAGAAGCAGAGAAAATCGAGTTTGAAATCTGCTAAAATTTGGAAAACAATGTTGTTTTGTGCTTCATATACAAGGTTTGAATCATAACTGACATGAAGAAACATTTTATTTTTGTTAATCAGGACCGGCAATTCAGGCATCTGGTACAAATTTTGGGCTCCTAAAACATCGATTATCTCAGCTGTCACTGGGTCAATATGGTCATGCTTGGTATCAAAATGACCGGGAGAGTCCCCTCTTCAATTTCGCGTCCATTTAATTTCGCGAATGACGTCCTGGCGGGAATTAACGCGAAAATAAAAAGGTCGCGAAAATTTGTCTGTATACAGTACTAGAGAAACAATGTTATGATGGGATGAAATATTTTATTTGTATGAAAATAAGGTTTGTTCATTTGTGATATATTTATCAGTACTTCAAGAGATACTTTCTAGTAAAAATAAATTCTATAAATTACATGATTAAATGATCATAGATGTGTAAAAACATTGAAATTCATAGACCAAAAAAATAAATCAGTAACCATGGAAACACAAACCAACTTTTAAAACTCATCTTGCAACCCCCATAAGATATGATCAATTATTGCAATTAGTGGCAATGACGTCATCGTGGGGATTTAATTTGTGTGCATCTCAAGCTGCAGTGATTTTCAGCTGCAGTGATCTTTTGTAAAACAAGTCATAACTTAACTAAAACTGGTCTGATTGACATGCTTTTTACACCAAAATATCACTTTTTTTTCTTTCCGACACACATGCTGATTCATTGTTTTGTTAGTCCCCCTCCCTCACCCCTCCAAAAAAGTTTCCCATCCACTTTTTTGTTTAAAGATGTCATAAAATCTTTCTCTTTGAATTTTATGACTTCTTTAAAACAAAAATAAACAAATTATATTAAAATTTTTAATCAAAAGAAAAAAAATTAAAACTTTTTTTTCAGTTTTCAAATTATACATTATTCTCCAAAATTATGTGAAATGTATTTAAACAAACTTTCAGAAAATTTTAAGATGTGTTTGAATTATAGTGTCACTAAATATGCTTTGTATTCCTCAGGTCTTCTTATGTTAAAAAGAAAATAATTCAGGTTTTAAAATAATTTGTCCATCAAGCACCATTATATCAGAAAATATTTCCTGTAAGCTTTTGATGTAAGACATTAATTCCAGCACCATTGTGTCATAAAAAACTGCCATGCAAGAATTATTATTCAAAATATGTTACTTTATTATTATTTTTTAGGTTTTACAAGTAAAACATGGAAGATGTTCAAAGTGACACCATTATATAAATGGAGCTACAAGCCTAGAGATCTGCGGGGATATGCCAAGTTTCTTGGTGCTTATCTCGCTGCAGTAAGTCCTTATACATGATAACAATGGGTGGTGGCTCATCAGTGTCTTTTGATTCAGTTAAACATTTTATACAGAATGGAAATGTGTATTGCATATTGGTGAATTAGGAATTACTTCAATTTTTATTAGAATGGAAAAGTCTTTCAAAGTAATCTTATATTTGATTCAGTTTCTGTGTTCATATAAACATGAAAAAAAAACATACTTAGATAATAAATTGCATGAACATAGCAAAATGCATTTCAGAGAAGGAAATTTAGAGTTCAGTAATTCTGTCTGTCATTTTTACCAAGATCAATTTTAATAAGATGGTTTTGCATGATTCAGGAATCCAGGAAGGGCGTTGCAGTTGAAATGGATGATATAGTAGATAATGTCACAATATCAGTGATGAAAGGCATCAAACAGACAAAAGGTGAATGTAACAGATGAATTATGCAGATAGCTAAACAGGGTTCATATTCAGGTTTATTATACGGAAATTTTGATTGGTATCAATATTTTATTTTTGCATTTAATTACAAAAAAGCAAATCTATTTGTGAAAAATGTTAAAGGATTGATAAATATTTAAGCAATCCATGTTTTTTAGGTCTCTTACAAAATAATGTTCAGAAATATTTGGTTTCCACGTATGGACTTTCTTAGTGCACTAGGCGATAATATTCATGGGCCCGTGAAGCTTGAACCTGAGAGTGATGTTTTGTTTTTGTTTGTTTCAGATGAGGAGGAAAGCATAGAAATCACGATGAAGGCAAAACCAAAAACAGGTTGGTATATTTAGAAGTGTTTTTTTGTATTGCTCAGAAAGTAGTTTAATATTTGGATCAACAAATTGGCCTGCTGGAACCTCACAATAATATTAATTATGATGTGAATGTGAGTATACAACTCATCTTATGATTGTACCTTGAAATTCTCTGTTTAAATTTGATAAAAAGTAATATGTATTTCTTTATTGACATTTAAATGAAAGATGTTGAGCAAAATTGAGATGCCTGAGTTAAATGATTATGAATAATTATCTTTTCAGGTAATGAGATGAAGGTGGTGCTTACGGCAGTGCTGTGCAGTGTACAACTTCAGCCAGAATATCGTCCTGTGGCCAACACTGGAGACAAGTTCACATGTCTCCCAGTGATGCTAGTTCGGGGCTCTGCCACACTCACACAGAGACTTCATGCTTGGCTACAGGTAAAAATGATTAAAGCTTTTTGTTAGGTTGTACATTAACACGTACAGGGTTTGACATTAACACTAACCATCTTGCTCACAGTCAGTTTGAGAGAAACAAAAATAATTTCCATCTTGCAACATGGAAAATTTATATGGGTTATAACTTTGAGAAAGCAATTATTTTTAATGTAGGATCAGTTATATTTGAAAGCCTTTTGTCCACCAGAAAATGTAATTTGTTAATGTGAAGGACCGAAAAATATTTTCACAATTTTTCTTTTTTCAATACAAACTATGAAATATTACCCTTTTCCAAAATTATGAGACCATGGATAAAGATTCAATCAGCATTGTTTCAATAACCTTATTTAAAAAAAATACATATTAGCCAGAACAAAAGTAAATCTGCTCAATATTCAAGCTGTGAATAAATGATCAATAATATATAAAATGATAGATAATATTAATGTTTTTCATTTGCAGTCTCAATTTGACTGCAGCATGAGTCTATTGACCCTGAACCCCCTCTCCCTGTCGTGGATGGCAGCAATGTGGTCTGGAGACATACCAGGTATACCTTGAGTTTGTAGTTTTATCCAATGTACTTCATACCTCTAAATCACAACATGATTCTACTCTTATCATTTTGTAAGTTTGGCTGACAAAGCAGAACGAGTCATGGTCATCAGTAATATATTCGCAATCACACTAAATGGCTTATCAGTTTAATTCCTCTCTCACAACATCAAGTTTAGTCTACTCTAATATGGTTATTGAGAACTGTGTTAGATACATGTCCAAATTGGTGGATTTTTTAAGATTAATTGTTGTGGTCTTTATTTACTTTAAAATTGGTAAGAATTAAAAGACAAAGAATTACACAAATGTTTCATCAACGTAACTTCAGCCAAGACATTCTTTTTTTTTTATGCTGAGAAAAAATATTTTGTTACAGCAAAACAAGCTAAGCCTGTGGAATTGCTATATTCAGTACCAAAGGATATCAAGGGCTTGACACGCATTTCACTCACAGTGCAAGCAAAGGATTGTCAGAAGTTGTGGAAATGGTAAGCAAGAAGGTTTTATAAAGGTGAAAAGGTGGTAAGTGACACGAGAGAAACTTTCCATTCCATGTAGGCTCAGAACAATTGGCTGTCCAGCTATAATGTCTTTAAAATTCAAGTCACAACACACTCAACGTTTGAACTTGCTGCTGACTTTGTCAATAAGTGCTTGAATTAAAAGATGTCAAATATAAAAGTAAATATAAAATACAATTGAAGTACTTCTGGTTTCCAAAAGTATTTTGCTATCTCCCCCAAACAGTTCTTGATTGGGAGTTATTCTGGTTGTAAATTAGGCATTATTTGATATTTCTTTCAGTGTTCATGATGAAGAAAATGAAGAGTTTATGGAGGAAGAGGTGGCTGCTTTTGTGTTGAGTCTGGAGGAACACTTTCACTATCATTTTGGCATCCATTTAAAGGTAACTATTTATTGTTACATTCTGAGCCTCTCATCATCAGCTTCCACCTCCTGGGTGGCACAGAAGCTTTGGTATTGGCTTTGTCTGTTTTTACATCTCCCAGGCTCACGACACATGGATGCCATGAAGACCTAAAATAGGATGACTTCATATATGACCTTGATCTGTGTTTAAGGTCAAAAGTTTCAAAATATTACCTTTATTAACTTTGCCATTTTATACATGTTGTTATCTATTTTACAATTTGGTGAAATTGAAAGCTTAGCCACATATGAACATCATGACAAATTAAAATTATAATAGAGTAATAATATAAGTTCCTATAAGACATTAGAGTTGCACTCCCAGCACAGGTCTGTCTGAGCCATAAGCTGCATGTGACGGGTAACCACGGGTAGCGTGAACTTTGTTTGACCTCAATTGAGGCTCAAAGTAGGGTAGCACTGTTTGATGTAATTCTGGCACTATTCAAAGGACAATAACTTTGATGATGTCATAAGCATATTGCCATACTCTTATGACGTCTTTTTACCTTTCAGTGCCTCTATAGTCACATTCCACATAAAAATGACGCCAAGAAAGAAGTGTGCTTTCATACAGGGGCAATAGATTAGGGTCTTGTTAAAATAGAATTAACAGGCAAACATGGGGATGCATCAATAAAATAGAAAATCGACATCAAAATAGACATCATTTATCACCAATGTGTGAATTTTTTTTTTTTTTCAAAATCGATGCTTAATCCCTTTAAGGACCCAAGACCTACCCCATATGTAACTACAAGTGATAATTTCAAACGTGACCTATTTTTTTCAAAGTCACAGAGGATCAAAATATTGCCAAATACTTTTCCTATATCTTAACACTTTAAGCCACCAAGCATGATCATGTAATGAATTACTGCTGTTTATGGAAGATGGGCTGTGTACTTTGTGAAAGACACTGGCCTACTGACCTATTTTTGAATCATGAGTGCTTAGAAATAGTCATCGATCAAGAAAGATCAAATGGTAAACTATTGCTGGTTAAGGAAGGTCAGCTGTGTTTGTTTTACAATATGTTGTGACCCTATTTCAGTTACCGAAACAAATTTGATATGTATCTCCTGAAATTGTGCAGTTCATACTCGTAATATTGATTTTGACATATTCTTTCAAAATGTGGCCAAAAACTTTTCACATTTCACTTTATTTTACTGCACGTATTTTGATAACAAAATGATGGGAGCATCAGTTGCCATGTTAATATTATTAGTCGTGTAAATGACGATAATAGAAAAATAGCTTGGAATAAAGTGCTTGTCTCATATTTCATAGAAGTTACCTATTTGTAGGCATTACAGTTGAGCAGGATTGGTACAGCAGTCACCTACGCTGGAGCAGATGGTCGCCTGAAGGTAGATATATTTTCTATTGATTATTACACCTTAATTTTGTCACATGAATCTCACTGGCCATATCTACATTTAATGTTGTATCCATTATGTGGAAAAAAAATAAGCATTTTCTCATTGCTTAGTTAGATATTAGGACTGATCATTTCTCTCCTGCCTTTTGGTAGGGTATTTTTAAGGTGGCAAACTATCAAGTAAAATGGCAAACATTGAATATAATAATTATTTGTTGAATGAGATCTAATGAAAAAAAGAGTTAGTAAAGCAGATTGTACCCTATTTCAAAATATATAAATAGGTCTTTAGACATTGGCACACTCCGATATCAATGGTCATCCTAATAGTTTTTTGTTTCTTTTTTCAGATCTTCTCCACATCACATGTGATTCCAATATTAGCTCATCTTACAGAACTTGCATCTGAACACGTCCTGAGCATCTAACCAGATATACCTGTGAACATCTATTAAATGTTTGATATTTAATGTCTTTGTTTTATTCATATTTTTCATCATGGCATTTTAATATAAATTTGAAATTCGTTGTTTTTATAAATATCTTCTTGAGCACTATGTTTTAGGTATTTATTGTGCTTTCCAACAATCAGGTGGAATGTCATTTACTTGAAATGAAATATGTATTCAGTGAAACCATTTAATAACTGTGATTTGTGTCACATGTGCAGTACTGTGGCTCCACCTTTTTGTGATTTTATGCATCACAAACTGGGCAACGAAATGGCAGACTTCTTCTTTCTGCTGGAGTATGGGATAGGAGACCTACACCTCAAATTTCACAAAGTAGTTGCTGCTAACCCAGTTCATGGAAAAGCTTATCTGATCAGCTCAACACATATTCCTGTCTTCCCTTTCACAAGTATTACAAGAGTCAGTACAGCTCCTGGGCATGTGTTTTATTTTTTTGCAACAATTCATTTTGTATAGATGTAGTTTTACACAATTTGAAATGCATTTGTATGTGAAAGATGTCATAAATAATACAAGAAAAAAACAAAATGAAAAATGATAATAACATTATTTTATAAACTAAATGATTTGTACAGAAAGTATAACATTTTTTATGACAGAGAAGTGTATATATGTATGTATATAGTGTTTAGGAAATTTATGTAATATAGATTGAATTTGTATAATAAATTATATATAGAAAATTTAAAGGGGTTTGGTTAATGATTTTAAAATGGAAAATATCTGTCCGCCACATTCAAAGATGAGGGTCTTTTCATATAACTTAAAGGTATTAAGCATCAATTCTACAATTTGGTGTTTTTGAAAGCTTAGCCACATATGGACATAATGACCGATTGAAATTATAATAGAGTAATAAGATATGTTGCTATGAGACATAGCAGTTTCACTGCCAGCATAGGTCTATCTGAGCTATAAGCTGCACGTGACTGGTAAACACGGGTAGCATGAACTTTATTTGACCTCAATTGAGGCTCAAAGTAGGGTAGCACTGTTTGACGTCATTTTGGTACTATTCAAAGGACAATACATTTTATGACGTCATAAGCATATTGCCACACTCTCATGGCGTCATTTTCCCTTTCAGTGCCTCTATGATGACACTCCACATAAAAATGACGCCAAGAAAGGAATGTGCTTTCATTAGGGGCCTATATATTAAGGTCTTGTTCAAATAGGTTTTACAGCCAATGATGGGGATGCATTTTTCGAAAAATGTATAGACATGAAAGACAAAGACATTTATTACGAATATGTGAATTTTTTTTCAAAATCGGTGCTTAATCCCTTTAATTGGACTAAAGAATCCCCATCCACAGCGGGTAGAATGGCACCCTGTATTCAGGCCACATTTCGAAGCACTTTCTGTCTATTTTCAAAAGGTCCAAAATATCCCACACAATTTTCAAGCAGTAAAATTATGGATATAAAATTGTTTGGCACAGATGGTAGCAGCAAACATGGAAACATCACTGCTGTTACAAATATGCTTTGTATGTTTGATGCTGTGTACATATTAAAGGGTGTCCTGTTGTTTGCCACTTTGACTGATATTTTACTCTTAGATTACTGATGATTAACTCTCATGCAATTTCACAAAGTTCAGGTTTTGATTCACTGATATTAAGAATTTCATGAATTTTACTTCACTCCAGATAATCTAAACCATCTGACAATTGCTTCATTGCATTTTGGGGGGATCTGAAAATGACCAGTTTCCTGGGGTGGACATGTAATTTGATAATACACCCTACCATGTATTTAAATGTAAAAATTCTATATTAGCTTTTTTTATCTACTACTGTTGAATACATTTAGGGTGCCTTCATACATACATACATACATACATCCTCTTCTTCCCTTGTCGGCTTAGCGATAGCTGCCGGTTGGAAGATCGGTCTCATCGTATACTCTCATTGCATCAGCTAAGAACTTCAAGTATAATGGTTCCTGGCAATATCTGTGCTTTTTCCAATGCTTATCCAGTCTATTTTTAAAAGCGTTCATACTAGGTGAATCCTTTATGCTCTCAGGCAGACTGTTCCACGGATTTACCACCCTTACACTGAAAAAGTTTGTTCTGCATGCTTTTTTTGACTTTTCCTTATGGAGGATAAAACGGCCTCGTCGTAAAGAGACATTCTCATTAAATTGTATGTAGTCCACATCAACACTATACTTTCCATGTATATGTTTGAACACTTCAATCATGTCACCACGTAAACGTCTGTAGTACAGGCTAGGGAGG
The DNA here is from genome assembly GCA_949316495.1 of Amphiduros pacificus. Lineage (NCBI taxonomy): Eukaryota > Metazoa > Annelida > Polychaeta > Phyllodocida > Hesionidae > Amphiduros > Amphiduros pacificus. Next base: position 46,560,260 of record OX439001.1, read on the forward strand.
TCCAGTTTTCTTAGTCTCTCTGTATACTCCAGGTGCTTTAGCCGTGGCACAAGTTTAGTTGCCCTGCGCTGAACATTCTCAATCATAACACAGTCACCAAGTAGAACTGGTGTACAAGCAGAGTTACAATATTCCAGATGTGGGCGAACAATACCAGTATAGAGCTTTTTCAGCGATGGGCCATCTAGATACTTATAGGATCTCCTTGTCATGCCAACCAGCTTATTTACCATATTCACCTTCTGTTCCCAATGCAGACTGAATTTCAAGCTCGGGTCCATATAGACACCAAGGTCTTTCTCAAGCTGTGTTTCACTTAATTCTATCTGTTCTCCATTCTCATTCTCCATGTGGTATTTAAATTTAACATTTCTTCCACCAAAATGCATAACTTTGCACTTAGGTGCATTGAATTTCAGTAACCATATACGTGACCAATCCTGCAGGCTATCTAAATCCCGCTGTAGTTCTACACAGTCCTGTTGGTCAATAACTTCTCTAAAAACCTTAGAATCATCCGCAAACATAGCTATAGAAGAATGCACGACATCTGGGAGGTCATTGACATAAATTATGAAGAGCAAGGGTCCCAGAACACTTCCTTGGGGTATCCCACTAGTAACTGCACTCATTGACGACTTGGTGCCATTCACGATTACACACTGTTCTCGTCCTTGCAGAAATGAACTGATCCAATTCAATATTTTCCCTTGTATACCATATCCATGTAACTTAGTCAGTAGTCTCTGATAAGGAACACTGTCAAATGCCTTAGCAAAATCAAGGTATACATTGTCTAGACAGCCACCATTGTCCAGCACTCTAGTCCACAGGTCCAATACGGCTAAGAGCTGAGTAAGGCAAGATCTACCCTTGATGAAACCATGCTGACACTTTACTAGAAGATTATTTACTATCAAGTGATCCATGACTGAGTCTCTAATCAGGCTTTCAAGGACACAGCATAAGATGGCTGTGACACTGACAGGTCTATAGTTTGTGCATAATGACCTTTTTCCCTTCTTAAATATTGGAGACACATGAGCAATTTTCCAGTCTTGTGGCAAGCATCCCTGGTCAACTGACATCTGATAAAGAGTACACAGGGGTGAGGCAAGCTCATTTGCTAATTCTTTCATCACACGAGGGTGGATGCCATCTGGTCCAGCAGATTTGTTAACCTTGAGACGTGAAAGTTTGACCTTGACACATTCTTCAGAAAACTGTATATTTGTCAATGCTGAAAGGAAGGTCCTCTCCTCAAAGGATGGTACATCATTAAGGTCCTCGTGGGTAAACACGGATGAGAAAAACATATTTAATGCATCAGCCCTGTCTTTGTCAGTCTCTGCTAGCGATCCATCTCGCATTTGTACATTTGCTACTCGAGAGCGCATTACGTGTTTTTCCCTTAAGCCAACATACCTGACAAAAAGAGGAAAGTCTCAGGTAAGGGTACCAGCGGTAGAGATTAAAAATATGAGCTGGCGTCCTGCTGGGAACACTTGCTTTCTGAGATTAGTACTCAGATTAGTGGGGTGTGTGGTCACTTTCACATGTCAAAAATAGTGGGCAAATCACTGAACACACATCTGAGAATTATTACTACACATGTTTCTACAATCAAATTGTAGTTTTATTTGACAATTAAAATAATGATTGCAATATTTGCACTTATATCAAATATAGAAATTCTAATTCTTTATTGTTAATAGTGTTAAAACAACTGTGAAACTAGAGAACTATTTTAAAGGCATTGACACCATTTGCAAGAGGTGATCTTTGCACATATGAGTACATGCATTGTTGTCTGATCTCACTGGACAAAAGAGAATGTACATACAGGTGACATGTGACCTGTTGATTTTCATCCTGTCAGTGACTGATATGGCAAATATTGACAACTCCACATTTTGAAGATCTTGAATATTGTTTTGGAATTTATAATATACCAATCTGATTGATTGTATTTACGAATGAGTATTGTTCCCAGGTATGTTTTAAGGGTTGGTGAATTGTAACAACACCTTGGATAGATACAGTCCATGTTTATTTTTAAATGTGGATCCAGGCTAAATGTTGAGTGAGCAATCTTGCCAGGAGAAAAGGTCAAAGCATATCATCAGACCTGTGAGACACATGATAGTGCTGAAACACTTGGAACTATTGCATTGCACTGGATATATTCATAGATGCTCAATGTTGGCTTCATGATCAACTTACTCAAAGTTTAAAGTCTATTATAAAATCTTGAAATTGGATCCATGTTATAATTCTTTTTTTGTCTGAACTAAAATAAAATTGGAATATGAAGATTTGATATTTGATTTCTGCAAAAAGTTACTATTTATTATATTTCTATGTTGACAAAAAAACATATTCAATTCCATATGTTCTGACATGCATATTGCTCAAATATTACCCCAGTATGAAAATTTTATATTTGTTTACTATATAAAGTCAGTATTATTCATATTGTCTATGTTTGCAAAATAAGATAATAAAAATTATATTCTTCTGATATGCAAATTACTCAATAAGAACTCCAATATAAAGATTTCATCTTTCTTTTTTTTTGTTATCAAGTCATTTTTATTATTTTATATTCTTCTGCATTTGCAAGACAAATCAATTTATGTTTTCCGAAGTACATATCACTCAAACAGAACCACAATATTAAGATTTCACCTTCAGCATGAAAATAATACTTTTCCCAACGAGGATTCGAACCCTGGACCTTTAGCACAGAAGACAGACATCTTAACCACTGAGCCATGTATCACCCTGTCTCAGTACTGTCGAAAACTTGGAGTCACAGCATTGTATGAAAATTGAAATTGTTCCATTTCCTTGCTAATAAAGACATTTTGTTTATTTTTTTGTATTTTCTCCATTTGTAAAAAAAAGAAAAAAAAGAATTTTAAGTGTTCTGACTTTTTGCTCTAAAAAGATCTCAACATGAAGAGTTCACCTTTGTTTATTGTATAAAGTCATTATTATTTTATAATTTCTATCAAAACAAAAAATATTTCAATTTTATATGTTCTGATGTGCATGTTACGAAAATAAAACTTCAAAATGAAGATTTCAGTTTCAGCATGAATAAAAAAAAAAAAAAAGAACTCTTCCTTCCAGGAATCGAACCCCAGACCTTTAGCATGGGAGACAGATGGCTTACCCACTAGGCCAAGTTGAAAAGTATCATTTGAACTTCTCACTGATACATCACACAAATTGTCAACATCTTTATCACTTTGTCAAGTTATTTTATAAAGGGTTATTCAGTTATTTCACACAACAGTCAAAGTTAAATTTGTAGAGTAAAATTTTCCAAAAATATGTATGTCTAAGACGATATCAATAGTAATGCAAATAGATCAAAAGAAATAGATATCTATAACTCATCTCTCATTTAGATCTAACCATTTTCTAGTTGATTCTCTGTAGGTAGGTATATAAGGTTAGTATGTTGTTATTTATATTGAATATGAGGTGTGTCATAAAATGCCAATACACATTTTATATATTTAACTTTAGCTCATAAAACAGAGAATTGTCATCAGCCAAAGAAAATCAGTTACTGGAGTGGTCATTTTTCTGGAGAAGTCATATGGAAAGTAGTCCGGTAGGATGTTAGTTTCATAGTGAGTTAATGTGTTGATATGTACTCAAAGAGTTCACTCATAACAGAAATCAAGATGGCCGAATGTTGGTTGGGAAAGTGCTTGATTCCTCTTAAGGGGAGTACACGTCATGGTGTCTTTAATTTAGAGTCAGCATACTTGTAAAAAGCTTTGGGGTTACTTTTTGCTTCCTTTGCGATTTTACGCTCACACTCCTTTTCAGCACGTACACATTCCCACTTGGCCTGGTTTCTCATCCTGGCATACATCAGTGAGTCCTGTCCGTCACGAGTCTCAAGGTACCTCTGATAACTGTGGTTCTTCTTTTTGACTTTAGACAAAGCTTTCTTGTCCAAATAGAGAGCTTTTCTAATAGGCCTTAGTCCTGGTGGTTTTGTCTTTGGAATATGCCTATTCATCAGACCCTTTATAACACCATCCATCTTTTTCCATGTCTCATTAACATTGTTACTATTAAACACATCTGTCCAATCATATTCACATAATTCCTGTCTCATGAGATCATAGTTACCACTGTGGTACTTGTATCTAGGTGTGAAACTGGGTTCTAATAAATAACAGTTGAAAGTGAACTTTAACACACAGTGATGGCTTGATCCTATTGGTGCCAAGTGTTCGAGCCTACTGACCATACCCTCCTTCATGTTGGACATTTAATTATATATTCAGAACTTCTCTATGCATACATATGATTGTGACCAATGAGAACAATTTTATTTGCTACACTTATCAGAGAGCTTTGCAACAAGCAAAAAAGCTATGTTTGGTACCTGTGATTATTTAAAACAGCAGGATATACCATTTAAAAATTTTGTACTTCTTTTTATAGAACTATGTTTTGTATGTCCACTGAGGTTAGACAATGTACCTGTCCTTCACCTGTGATAATGCACCTGTCTTTCACCTGTGATAATGCACCTGTCCTTCACCTGTGATAATGCACCTGTCCTGTGATAATGTACCTGTCCATCTCCTATGATAATGCACCTGTCCTCCTGTGGTAATGTACCTGTCCTGTGGTAATGTATCTGTCCATCTCCTATGATAATGCACCTGTCCTTCACCTGTGATAATGCACCTGTCCTACTGTGGTAACGTATCTGTCCATCTCCTATGATAATGCACCTGTCCTCCTGTGGTAATGTACCTGTCCATCTCCTATGATAATGTACCTGTCCTTCTCCTGTGGTAATGCACCTGTCCTTCTCCTGTGGTAATGCACCTGTCCTTCTCCTGTGGTAATGTACCTGTCCTGTGGTAATGTACCTGTCCAACTCCTATGATAATGCACCCATCCGTCTCCTGTGGTAATGTACCTGTCCTCCTGTGGTAATGTACCTGTCCATCTCCTATGATAATGCACCTGTCCTTCTCCTGTCGTAATGTACTTGTCTTTCTCCTGTGGGATGTCTGCATGGTGAAAGGTATTTATAAACTCGGTATTGGAACCCAATGTTCCTATTGGTATTGTCATGCTTTGTTTCAGATATACAAACAGTTCTGCATTTTCCCCATTAACTGACAATATAGATGCACAATATTTTGCAAAATAATATTTTACCGTTTGTGCAAAAAAGAATTTTATTAAAGTATTTTGCCAAAGATGATTGTTTTTAAGTAGAGATGATTGCCTTTAGTAACAAAAATGAAATGTTCGCTTTAAGAGCAAAGGAGACTTCGAAGCAGAAACAGTCATATTTGGGGGGTAAAGGGATGTTTGAACTTTTAAATTTAAATAAATTATACAAATTTACATGTTATTGGATTTTGGTATTGTCTATGGATAACGCTAAAATTTATATATCAAGCAATTTTGCCATGGTACAAAATTTGGAATAAATTATTTTTTCTTCAATTTTCAGAATATTACTGGCATCTGAGAATTGGAAAATATACCTTTGAACATCATTGTTGGCAATAAATTACTCATAGGTGTCATGTCTGATCATAATAAGTTGCATATAACCCTAAAATAAGGGTTATCAGCAGTAATATAGCAGCTGCCCTCTGGTGCTGAAAAAATACATTCTCACATTGGACCTCCTTAAAATATTCCAGTATGGGGTGTAATTCACATTTCTTTGAGCCAAATTATAAAATATGCTTTCTAGATTTTTCAGTTAAATTTCAAGTGGTTTTGTTGGATGCCATGATAGATTTTTTTCTAAAAAAAGTATTTTTTTCTCATTTCTTTTCACACAAAAATCCTGGCATAGGAATATTTGTCCTGTTTTCTCAAGCAAATGCAAGGTATTACTTACTTTGAAATTACTTACTTTGAAATGGATCATTATCTCCAGGTATTACATAATAATTATAACTTTTATTGGTTAACATGAATATGTAATGGGTTGCCATGACAACCGTTTTGCTGATATGATAGGGACAGAAGGACTTGAGCTGACCTAATAACTCCTAGTATGGCAACCATATTGGCCTAGTTTGGCAAATCATGGGCCAGGGAGAAAGGGTACTGGCAGCCACACTAATAACTCCCGTGAAACGACATGGTGGGTGTCCATCACCCAGAGCCACTGAGTATTGTTTAAACTGAACAATGGTCCTTAGCAACAATATTGTCAATCGACAAAATCACTGCTCCAAGGCCCTCCATTTTTGCAAGTATACAAAGAAATACTGAAAAATTATTTTTATCAAATTGAAATGGTTGAGAAGACAAAGGAACCCTTACCCCTCAGTAGATTCACTATCGCAAGAGAAATTACTATGCATGGCGAGATAGTGTCATATGCTACCTCTGCCGCAAATGGCATGAAATTGCAGAAAATCTTTTCAGCATATTAGCATGCAATTATCATACAGCTCTGCAATTGGTTGGCTTTTGAACATGGTCATGCACAATGCCACAGCCGTACACGTGTACATGCGTATTTCATATGTTCAAATATAGAATGGATCGTTTATAAATGATCTATCAGTTTTTTGTTCACTTTCAACATTATTTCAGGCATTTCATAATGAAACCTGCTGTATCAGCCTTGCCCAAGAATATAAACACAGACTCATTTTTCTTTTTTGTCCCCTCCCTTGAAGATTAGTAGTTCATCTTGACTCATCTTGACTCATTTGTTGTACTCAATCTCTCATCATAAGAATGACATCAATTGGCCATGTCATATGTGACAACTGTTTGACTCCGAGCCTATTGGCTGCTAAAATAAAGCTTGTACTGGGTGTGGTCTCCTAAAATTGTAGTTCAACTGACTTTACTTGCAGATCCTTGTCTAAACCCAGGATCTGGTTAGGAGAATAATCTACCGTACATTGTTTACAGATTGTTTTGTGCAAATAAATACCTCAGTATATTGAAAATGTCTATGTAAGACTATATAACTGTCCACAAATGTCCAGTATTTTGACACAAAAAGATATCATTTGTGCATTATTTAACAAATATAATCTTAAAAGTCAAAGATGATTAATTATTAAATCCCACATTATTGTATATTTCTTGAATACAATAATTTCCATTTCCCTTCGTCTACATTAAATTGGTCCTGTTAGATTTAATAATCATGTATTTTGTTGAATGAAAGGTCAAAGATCATTCCGAATACATTTTTGTTATCGTACTGGTAATAATATTAACAATCAGCATGTAATATTTTTTACCTGGATTAATATTTTGGAAATGGTAATGAAAAAAAAATCACCAGGTGTCTCTTGTGTCATGCGTAGGGACAAACGCCATCGTTTCATTTTTAATAGTTGACATGTCCAAAGTTTGGTTAACAAATTATAATATGAAAAGAATATAAATATAAACATTATTGATAAACCTCATATTTCATTTGCAGAATATATCATGTTATTTTATTTTCATAATGACTTATACCAGAGACATTTAAAACTTGGATAGTCATGTTGACATTAATTGGATGCAGTAAATTACAAAGGTACTGTTTTATAGCATTCAGATGGACAACTGTGCAAGAACGATTGCACGAGACCATTGGAGAGTTGGTTGGTGCACCGCGCTGACACCTAGTGGTAGATCTGCTCTTTCCAATCTCTGTTTAAATATTTCTGCTTATGTTGAGCTTTATGGTTATTCTTCAAATATTAAGATATTAGCACATTTCAGACACGAATAACCTTGAATATATTATCACCTGGTATTTAATTTAACTATCCTATGCTTGTCCTTTAATGTGAAATGTTTTGCCAAATGATAAAAACAACTATTGGCTCAATTCAATTTCACTGTAAATTTCGCTGACATGATACTAGCTCGAGGATCTCTAGCAGTGAATTTGCCTTCTGTTTATTTTGGGCCTGGTGGCCATTTTACGACTGAAAAACGGCCCCTGACTTGCCAAAAATGTATAAAATGCAAATAAAAAAAACATGGAAAGGGCTAGTGATTTAGTGAGTGGATACCATGACTAACATGCTACCACCTGTTTTTAAATATATTACAGATCACAAATAAAAATTGCGTCAGATTAAAAAATGTAATTGAAACGTAATAAAACACATCATAATAGCATACTCATATTATTCAATGACTCAGGAACACCCCGAAAACGACAACTCAAGATAACTACAAACGTTTTGTCTTCCTGATCAGAACCCATTCATTCATTATTCCTAACGTCCAGTCTTTAGCACTCTTTTATGCATTTTGTCGCCCATGGAGATTTGGGAGCTTCTGAATATCTCATGGCACATGTCATCACATGTCATCATTTCTCCTCGGTTAATGAGATTCTCCTCGGTTAATGATAGCAGGCCCTTCTTCAACAACAGATTAAATGACATACACATATCAGCACTGATGCTGACAAAAGTCACAATGTTATCAGTTTATCAATCAGCATGAACTGTTTCCAGTGGTAATACAACTATTCAGTGAAAACGTTTTGTAGCTGTTCATCTTTTATTTACAGTTGCTAATCATGTTTTATGTTCCATAAATAATTGGTCATAAAATAACCTCAGTGCAGCACTGACTTGATATCAGTGAAAGTAGCTATCAGAAAGCACTATTTTATTTCCACCAGAGGGTGCTGGATAGAGAGGACGAGATATCATTTCATTCATAATTCGTTGACAATTGTTGCATTGTTGCTTCCATGCCATCTTATCTCTTGGTGTCTGGCACAGATTCTTTCACCAATCAGTTCACTGCCAGATTTCTTCAAAAATGTTCACCTCTAAAATTATCAGTAATATAAGTTTTATATTTTATATTGACAGAGATATAGAGGTGAAGATTCAGATTTCTTCAAATGTTAGTGATTGACCTTAGTGCAGTGACCTTGAGGTCACAAATTTTGAACTGAGCATATCTCAGCAACCACTTATAAGAGGAACTAAAACTTGGTATACAGAAATGTCTCAGGTCATAGCTGTTCCTCATCATACTTTTCAGTCATATGACCTTTGACCTTGACACATTGACCTTGAATTCAAAATCTGTGTACATGCCACATCTTAACCATTAGTAGTGAATAAAAAGTATTTCATTGATTTCAAAATAGAAAATTAGAAAATTAATTATAACTAATATCATTGTGCTAATTGCTGTGTCTGCTCGTAGGCTTATAACATATGTAATAGTTCACAATATTAACAAGTTAACATCATATTTCCATTCACAAACAATCATATTTTTTTTTCGAATTCAAAAACCTGAAGGTTGTCATTGATTAGCAAACCATGTCGAATTATTACAGAAGAGTTATCATCTGAATGGAATGATGTCAATTAAATATCTGAGGAAAATATATTATATCTCCAATCAGTATCCAACAAATGTTTTAAAAACCTGATTCGATTTCTTCAAGTCGGATAATATCAATATTTCAAAACAATCAAATCAGGTTTTTCTTGGGCGATATTCTAATGGCGCTATTGTACTAAAATGAATGTGTTCTTATTTACGACTGATTTCTCTTTAACAAATAACACATCATTTCTTTTCTTTGCCACAAGCAATTACAAGATTTAATAAATTTCACAACAAGCTGATCTTGGTTTGTTAATTGAGTGGCCCCATGGATGTCTTTGTGTGAGTCTCGGTTTTGTTACATTTACAAGTGCCTTCGGCTGGGAAAGGATGCTGTCTCTCTCTGTTGTGGCTATCTCTCACTTATGCAGCTGTCTCTCACTGCTATAGCTGTCTCTCACTGTTGCAATTATCTCTCACTTATGCAGCTGTCTCTCCCTTGTACAGCTATCTCACTGATGCAGCTGTCTCTTACATGTGCAGCTATCTCACACTTATGCAGCTGTTTCTCACTTGTGCAGCTATCTATCTTTGCTGTAACTACCCCTCACTTGTGCAGCTATTTCTCACTGTTGTAACTATCTCTCACTTTGCAGTTATCTCACTTATGCAGCTGTCTCTCACTTGTTCAGTTATCTATCTGTGTCACACAGTATAACTGTCTCACTTTTGTAACTATCTCTCACCTATGCAGCTGTCTCTCCCTTGTACAACTATCTCTCACTGATACAGCTGTCTCTCACTTATGCAGCTGTCTCTCACTTGTGCAGCTATCTATCTCTGCTGTAACTGTCTCTCGCTGTTGTAATTATCTCTCACTTATGCAGCTGTCTCTCCCTTGTACAACTATCTCTCACTGATACAGCTGTCTCTCACTTATGCAGCTGTCTCTCACTTGTGCAGCTATCTATCTCTGTTGTAACTCTCTCTTGCTGTTGTAATTATCTCTCACTTATGCAGCTGTCTCTCCCTTGTACAGCTGTCTCACCGATGCAGGTGTCTCTTACATGTGCAGATATCTCTCACTTATGCAGCTGTTTCTCATTTGTGCAGCTATCTATCTCTGCTGTAACTACCCCTCACTTGTGCAGCTATCTCTCACTGTTGTAACTATCTCTCACTTTGCAGTTATCTCACTTATACAGCTGTCTCTCACTTGTTCAGTTATCTATCTGTGTTATAACTGTCTCACTTTTGTAACTATCTCTCACCTATGCAGATGTCTCTTCCTTGTACAACTATCTCTCACTGATGCAGTTGTCTCACATATATGCAGCTATCTCTCACTTATGCATATCTCTGCTGTAACTGTCTCTCACTGTTGTTATTATCTCTCACTTATGCAGCTGTCTCTCCCTTGCACAGCTATCTCACTGATGCAGCTGTCTCTTGCATGTGCAGGAATCTCACTTATGTAACTCTCTCATTTGTGCAGCTATCTCTCACTCCTGTAACTATCTCTCACTGCTGTAACTATTTCTCACTTTGCAGTCATCTCACTTATGTAGCTGTCTCTCATTTATGCAGCTATCTCTCCCTGTTGTAACTGTCTCACTATTGCAGCTATCTCTCAATATTGCAACTATTGTAACTATTTCTCACTTGTTGTAACTATCTCTCACTTTGTCATGTCTCAATGCAGCTATCTCTCAATTATGCAGATATCTCTTATTCATGCAGCTATCTCTTATTTATACAGCTATCTCTTATTTATGCAGTTATCTCTTATTTATGCAGCTATCTCTTATTTATGCAGCTATCTCTTATTTGTGCAGCTATCTCTCAGTTATGCAGCTATCTCTCAGTTATGCAGCTATCTCTTATTTATGCAGTATGCAGCTATCTCTTATTTATGCAGTATGCAGCTATCTCTTATTTATGCAGTTATCTCTTATTTATGCAGCTATCTCTTATTTATGCAGCTATCTCTTATTTGTGCAGCTATCTCTCAGTTATGCAGCTATCTCTCAGTTATGCAGCTATCTCTTATTTATGCAGTATGCAACTATCTCTTATTTATGCAGTTATCCTTTATTTGTGCAGCTATCTCTTATTTATGCAGCTATCTCTTATTTATGCAGCTATCTCTTATTTATGCAGCTATCTCTTATTTATGCAGCTATCTCTTATTATCTCTTGCTGTTGTAACAGTCTATCACTTGCTATCTCTCACTTGTGCAGCTATCTCTCAATCGTGGTGGCTAAAAATATCTGCATTTCACCCATATAGACCACTTTTGTACAAAACCTAGCAGGGCCTCAATAAGTAGGTCAATAAATAGGTCAATTTACCGATGGTTGAAAACAAAGCTCTAATACAGAAATATAGGCATATTGGGAGGTAATTTTCATTTTTAATGTAATTATGACAACAAATAAGTGATAATTGTGCCATTCATAATATGCTAAAGGTGCAACCCTTCACATAAACTTGCAAAACAAAAGTGAAGTGGAGATTAGTTCAGCGTCACTTCCACCAGAGGGCAGGCTATGTGGTGACGCAACAGCGAGATGACACGCTCTTATCAGTGGCGAATTTTATTGCAGCCCATACCTCACACAGCAACTTTTTTTTTTTTTTCAAATCTCGTCACCCTTCCTCTCTGATCACGTTCATGCTTTTTTATATATGTATGTAACAACGACACTATACCGCTTTTGTATTTCAGGTAATGCGACTGTTATTTCAACAAATTACATTATAACACTTTATTACAATACAATTATGGACGAGTGCGTTACCTACCGGTAAGTGATTTACATTCTTTTTCAAAAATAGAGAACTACCTCCTGGAGTTGGATTATCATCATTTGTAATTGTTTTTTTTTTTTTTTTTTTTTTCTTTCTTATCAGAGATTCATAGAGTCTTTTATGCATTAAAACTAAGAAATCTATTGAAATATGGTGAGGAATCTTTATGAATAAATAAGGAATTTAATTATCCAGATTAAACATTATGGATAAGTTTAGTTAAATGAAATGGTGTCAATTAAGTGTATGAAAGAAATATATTTACAATCAATAATCCGCAACAACTTTAAATGTTACATTTATTTACAATATTTGATTTATTAGCTGTAACATTATTGACATGTTATGTTTTATAATATTGATGTTTTTTCCGATAAAGAGAGATAGTATCAAAGCTGATATAAGTTATTAGAAGAGGTAAACTATCAATATTAGCTGTGACCTCTGGGTCTAGCCATATATGTGATCACGACATTTAAAGCATTGATTAAAGCAGGTAGTAATATCCATCTCAAGTAAGTTGAACTGATACTTTCTATGATGTATAAGTATACAATATTCTTGTTCCTGAACCCTGAATCTGGAAGGGTCAGTATTAATGTTTCACTAACTCGATTAGTTCGCACTAATAGAGTGGTCAGATTGCTTGAGCCGAGTTTCTAAACATTGGTCATGATATCATATCTGGTGTATGAAACCACAATGTCTGTTTATAATGCTACCAGTTTCCTTAACCCAAGAATTTAGAGAAATCCTTTTTGATAAATAAAACAATTTTTCTCTTCATTATAGGTACAATATTTTGCAATACCAGTGCATCAAAATCATCTGATACTGTCCGTTACATGATGCAGGATTGAAATACATTGTGTATTTATTCCATTAAAATCATTACTCTGCATTACATCAGAAGTGTTGCAATCTTCGCACTACCTCTGTCGTAATTGCCGTATGCATTACGTGTGAGTGTCTTGAGAGATTCTGAGACATTCTTCAACCAACTTCCGGTTTTCTTGGTTTCAGTGCTTTCATAGCTTGGTGAGATCTTTGACAATGACCGTGACATCAAAGTTGCAAATACTCTCGCCGCCATACCCTATTCAAGCACTATTCAACTTTTTACAATTCCCCAAGCGGTTCTATAACCACAGACTTTCCTCTCAAAGTTTGGCATTTTATCTGAAGGATTGTGTTTCATATCATTGGAAGTAATAAATATCATCCTATCTGAACTGACCAACATCATATCATAACCTGGTGTCTGACCAAGACGTTTTACAATCTGAACAGCCGTCAGTTCAAAACGGAATATGAATGAGTACTCAACTTGTTTTTCCCAACCAGTCCAGGGCCTCATTTTCATGAATAATCATGACGGCAAGGAATAATATGAGAAGTTCTGTAATGGAATAAAATCATAAGCAATTTAAAAACATATGGTTGACCGAGACATATTGCACTCTAGTTGATCAAAAATCATACAATGACGGACTTGATATTCTAATAAACTTAATGGAAATGTTGATAAAGATGAAGTAAAAACATTATTAAATTCGGTTGCATATAAATTATGTGAATTCGTCTGGGAAATTGAATGAATCTTGGATACTATATGAATATCTTATTAAAGTTATACCTAAATGGGGTTAGGATTACTTAACAAGCGAATATACACCTGCTTCGAATTTAAAATAGATATCTGACCTCATTGAAAGAGCAATAGTCAAACAATTTGTCACACAATTTAACAAAGTGGGATATTTCTTTTAATTTGCTTATAAAATGTTCTGCAGTACAGGCACTGGTTTGCTAAAAGTGCAGAATGATGTCCATGCAGACCAAGATGAAAGTAGAATGGTGGTGCTGGTTCTGCTTGACCCCTCTGTGGCTTTTGATACATTTCAACATGGTATTCTCATTACAAGGTTAAAAGCAAAATGTTAAACAAAGGAATGATGGGTGTTAAAGAGTTTTCTAAACCTTAAAACTTTCTTGAAATAAGATTTTCAAGCACATGACTTTTTCCTCACATAATACAAATGATTATACTCTGAACTTAGTGATCAAATGTTAATACCCATCATATTGCCCCTACATAAATATCTCGCTTAAGTACGAAGTATCTTTTAGCAAAGCTCTATACCCCTGGCAGTTTATTTTAGTGGATTTCATGGAGATAGCTTGAATGTATCACAGTATCATGACCACATATCATTAAAACATACCCAATATCTCTCTGAAACTGCCTGTGATCTTCGTAATTTCATGAAATCTCATGTGGGAATTTTAGTCATTTCCTGACCAACTTACAGCCACCGTGTGTTTAGTGTTTTCACAGCTTGATTACTGTTTACACAAAAGATTTTAACCCTACCACAATACGTGCGAATGCTCTCGCAACTTTGTCACTTTCAACTTTTTGATCACCCACGCTTGTTCCATTACAAAGACTTTCATCTCAATGTTTGGTATTTTCTCTTATGGAACTACATTTTAAAGGAAAGAGCTTGAATGGTTTAAATCAGGTCTCTAACAAGGAGCTCACAAGGAAAAAACGCATAAGTTTAACAACAAAAATCTATGATATCATATATATGCAGGTGATATTCAGTTATGTATATCTCTTGATGTAAATGGTAAAAATAATATCAAAGTGATTTGAATATGATCAAATTAATTAAATGAAATATAACAGACTTTTTTCTGCTACAGAATAAAATGAAATTAATGATGACAAAAAGAATCATTGATTGTCTTAAAATGAAATAAGAACAAAAATATTACGAGATGAAAATATTGTTAACTATAACATCAAAGATCTTAGAGTCATCCTTGAAATATACCTGAGCATGAAAACCAAAATGACTGACCGTGTGAAATAGTTTTTTTTATTAAAATAAGTGCGCAATCAATGTTTAGATATTAAAACCAATATGCCGAAACACGCTCTTGATTATTGTAATTCCGTATTGATATGGCTTCTAAATCTGAACTTGCAACAGTTTCTGAATGTTGCAACTCGATGATTACAATAACTAAAAGATATAATGTAACATAACTGCTTTGAAGATCAAGTTACACTGGCGACATGTGGCGGCTAGGTTTGAATCTAAAATCATTTTAATTACATGGAGATCTCAAAATGTCTTAGTAACATAATATACAATAGATCTAAGTAGGGCTAAAATTTCAAGCATAGTCATAACTAATAATGAATTCTAATTATTTATACCAAATCATACCTACAGACATATGGTGATACAGTTTTTTTCCAGTAAAAGCATCTGTATCATGCATGGAATAATTTATTAAGTGTGTAGGTTAAAAAATGTAAGACATTTAGGGGATTTAAAGAAGAAGCTGAAAACATTATTTCATTAATGCATAGTATGGGGAACAACACTTTGAGCAAACCTAGTTTGCTATATGCGCTTTCAATATTCAGTACTTTGGTGCATTGCAAAATAAAACATCTGACGCCTTAAAAGTCACAAATTTAGACTAATATTGCCATATCTCCAACTTTTAACTGACAAATCGACATTTTAACATTGACTATGGGCAAAAACCTGACAGATGTTAGGAGGGTTCAATTAATGTTTAAACCAAATGTCTATGGAAACAGCTAAAAAGTCATGCGATAATGGCTAAGTATGGTTTCGAGATGATTCTGAAATTATTAACAACTCATGCATATGAATAAGGTAAATCTATGATTATTATTTAAAGTGCTCTGACTTGAAATAAATCGAACGGGAGGGCCCAATGCTATCCATTGATGTATCAAACATATCGATGTGACAGATCCTTTTGATCATAAACGTGTCTATTTTGCTTTTGGTGGTCACATGTGACCAATATCATATTGGTTATGAAGTACATCTGGTATGATTTAAATACGTTCCTCTTGGTTGCTATCAAGTATGTATACTGCTACACTCAGGTGTGGGTTATTAGTGTAGCTATTATGAAGAAAGAAGAAACATTTCTTTCTTAACATTTACCATGATATACCAATCAAATCTGTGTAGATAAGGTACATCCTCAACGCATTGGACTTGTGTAAGTTTACAGAAAAAAAACAAAAAAAAACAATAAAGGATAATTTTTAAGACAACATGGACGTGTGTGAGTTTGCATTTATGGCTGTACTTGCATGTGTGTTTGCATGCATACTTGTGCGGGTATACATATGCAAAATGGGTATTGAAGCTTTCATGAAGTCAAAAAGGTCACAGACTATTTTACAGAGATGTTTGAATGGGTATATTTCAATGATATATGATAATGAAACTATGATACAAACGGGCTAACCCCCTGAAATCAGCCAAAGTACTCCTACCATTAGGAGTATTGTGTTAAGCTGAAAGTGCCTAGCACTATGTGGTCACATGAATACAAGCACGTGAGCACTGTTGGGATTTGTAAGGGTGTTTGGCATACATGTACTAATAGACAAGCACCGATAGGGAGCATGTAGAATTTTAAAGAATTATTTGGGTTGAATATTTCACCTCTTATTTGGATTATCTTGGAGCTGACAAGCCAGGAGAGTATTCTTGGGTGTGTTATGGTTATCTCGAATGATGTCCCAGCTGAAATGTTAAAAATGACCATTTATAGATTTGATGTAAGAAGCATTCGTCATATTTCATCATTTAAAATTTCAAAGTTTAAAAAGACACACTATTTCATTGGAAATCTTTATCAGAAAAGATTGTTTGTTTCACATATCTCAGTACGTCCCAGACGTTGACCGATAACCCCTTACCGACACGTAATTGTTGTTGATTTCTCGCGAGAATTACCAGCATTTACGTGACTTGCATAACCTCCATGACACGTAGCGACCCCTAGGGACACCCAGAGCTCTTGGCGGACCGACCACATGATAGATACTGCGACTCAATGACCTGTGAAGGTCGCTATATTTCATTTCATTTTCATCATCATCCACATCAAAATGATGTTTGAAGTCAAAGTTTATTTATAATCGCTTTTGATCACTTGACGTAGAGCAACTAAAAAAAACTCCCCACCACGAAGAACCGCTGACATGAAAGGGCACAGGTGCTCTGATTCATATCCAATCCATTCTATCAATAATGTGTGATCACTTTTATTGCGCAGATTTATCAAGCATTAACTTGGCTCCTTTTCACACCTTGCTGCTGATGTTTGGTAAGTAATATCTACATAAAAGACAGCGTTTGCATCCGATGATCAATGGAGTTGGCACATACCGATGTTCCTGTATAAAAAATTCTCTGTGTCCCAGGGGTCCATAGTGAAATGTATACTCCATCCCTGAAGGTCTACTTTCTTCTGATAGTCCCTTTGTAAAAGGGGTATAGTCCCAAGTGCATGTATAAAGGCAAAAAAGTGCATGTATAAAGGCAAAACTTTTACCCCAGTCACATTTGTGATTTCAGTAAAGGTGACCGGCCAATGGGTTATTTGGATAAGATAGGCCGACAAGTCAGGGGCCACAATGGATCAAGTTCAAGCTGTAGCACAGGTCGTCGGAAACTTTTAGCTGCAACATAAAAGTTGTCAGCGTTTCCATGACGTCTTCTGACCAAACGTCATCTTTAAAGTACATGGCAGGCTCCCGGCAGTGTCCCGCAGACACATTATAAGATTATCTTAGGACTGCCGGTGGCATTGTTCGGTGAAAATAGGACTTTTTTATTTTTTGCAAATGTGACTGAGGCATTATATTCATATGTTAGGTGCCAGCTGGGAAGTTCGAATCGACTAGTTTCCCGTTGTCGCGGGTATCAGAGAGGTTTTTATTGCACCTGCAAGCTATTTGCCGGATTTAAATGAACAGGATTCATTTAAAGGATATCGTAGGGAGCCCCTAAGACTATGGCACAATGTGAGGCCATTGGGCGGCTATACCTTTGGATTGCCATATGCCACAGTTTGAAGTTATCAGGTGGCTTCCTAGAGATTGCTGCATGGCACCAGTCTGGAAACCAGCCATTCTACGGGATGTCTGAGAACATGTAAAAAAAATTAAACCCTATGTTCACTGTATGATGCAAAAAACATCCCCAAGATAATCTAGCTATTCTCTGCGAGAAACTCTTACGGGAGCCTTCCATATACTATACAATGAATTTTGGTCAGAAAACTCGTGGAAATGCTGGTTATTTTTCTATACGTTTCCGGCGAGCGATGCAATGTATAAAATAACGTCTGATAGTTTTTGTTAAACGCCCAATGTCCTCACGTTTCCCTGGCTTTCCAGTCGGATTTGTCAAAAAAAGACCATACCTTCCTTCCTCTCTTCATTTTTCCGCCGTCAAAAGGAGATGTAATTTTGTCCTCCAAACAATTTTTTCAGAAAAAATTGGGCTTAAAGATTGAATAGGATATAAGTAGGATATATTTTTAAGCTCAAATTTTAAAGCTGTTTTAAGATTCTACATGAAAATTTGATGAGAGTTTGTCTTATCACAAATGGATGACTAAACTTAATTTATTCATTTAATGCATTTAGGTGTAAGTTGTCACAGATCCTCATCCGGTGCGCTTTTTTAACTGAATTTACACAATTTATTTTCAAACCTTTTTGATATCATTAGGACTATATCCAACGTTTTTCTAATTTGTTTTCATATATTATTTGTTATAAACTAATATGTCTACCGATTGACCAAATTCTGGACATTTTAAATGTACTTTAGTATTGTTTCCTTAAGAATGACTTAAGTGATTAATCAAGAACAATATCCGATAGATCTGATAGTTTTGCATTTATACATATTGACTGCAAACTCTTATATAATTACGGTTACAAGAATTGAAGTATGACATGGTTTAACATAAACTATCATTTTATTTTTCTAATATTATGATGCAAGCATTTCTCACACTCTACTCTTGAATGAACCGAGAAAATAAATCATTATTTAAGAGGAGGTGTGTCAATCAAGACGACGTTTATTAATTAAGAGGACATTACGGATTCTAGAATCAAAAAGTCAATATGGTATCAGGTGAAAAACTTTTCTTCACGATTACTGACTCCTTACCACATGCGATTAGCATTGCTACCCTCTCTCGCCGAACATGGGCCTGGCCTTTATTATGGAGATTTTGCCCTCAAACTCATAAATATTTTAAAACGACGCACACAAAGTTGTGCTCAGACGGTATGTGATTTGGTGATCACGTGGTGCAAATTGCGATTTAACCGCAGGTGAGTAGTCTATTTGACAACTTATTAATATTTCAGGTTTACCATTTTTCAAACAAACGAAACCGTTATTTCTGAGAGGATTTGATGGTTAGCCCGAAGCAAATGATCAAGAGAAATCCCTGCGGTGCTTAAAATATTTCAATATCATCAATATCAAGCTAGTTTGATATTAGAATTAAAATAGGAGGAAAATAAATTCACTGGATTGTTTTCTAACATCTGATTAAACAGTATATGACAGTATATGAAATAATTATAAGTGAAACTACTGTCAATTGGAATAATTGGTGAAAAAGGCAAAAAGATAAATAAGACAGAGGTGGTTATTAAATTAATAAGAGCTGCCGACGATGGCATGAACAGTGTATGCATGAAAGAGTACTTTCTGTATTTAGTTAAAGGCAACGCCTGGCTATTGAGATGTATGCTTAATCAGACGATTAGAAAGCATTAAAACAGCACCCCGCCAGGAAGCCGCTCACGGCCTAGCGCTAGTGATTCACGTGGAAATGACTACTGAGGGAAACATGCCGCCATGTTGGTTCTGCTTGGTTGGGTTTCCGGTCTGCCTTTGCACACCATCGCTCCCTGGTGATTAGCTAAAAATCGATCTGTCTCATTGAGTTCTTCGATGACAAAGTATTTATTAATACCTCGCAAAAGTGGACTTGTGCCAAAAGAGCTATTATAACAGAAGTTGGTTATTCTGCCAGACATATACATATGTCACTGTCATGGTCTCCAGGACAATGATGAATCAATAGAAGATTATTTAATGAAATAAAGAGGTTGTCTTTTTAAGATATTTAGGTTTAGATCGGTACTGACATCTTGGCCCCACCTTGACTTATACAGTTCATTGTCATATGCTGCTAGACATAAACATAAGGTTTGCTAAAAATGTACATTTCTGGACGATGGTTTTCTTAACTTAAAAAAGAAGTTTCCAAGAATAGTCATTTTCTCGCATAGTTTCATTGAGAGAGGAAAATAGTGTCATTGAGGTTCAAATGTTATGGAGGAGCATAGTCCCTCTCTCTATCTCTCTTTCTTCCTCTCATTCTCTCTCTCTCTAAATACAAATACATGTGATTGTAAGTATATATATATATATATATATATATATATATATATATATATATATATATATATATATATATATATATATATATATATATATATATATATATATATATATATACAGGAAGACAGAGTTCATGAATCGACCAGGCAAGAGCAATGCTCTGGCTATATACACACACATGTATATATATATATATATATATATATATATATATATATATATATATATATACATGAGCCAACCTTCGCTGAGGACATGGGTCATGATGGTTATACACGTTAGGATATGGAATGTTGGGTTGGGAACCCTGAAGGGTGTGAGAGAGGCATGATCAAATAGCATTGCCAGTAGGTGGTAGAGAGGCCTGCTGGGACGGACGTACCGCAGTACAAGTGTGGACTTGGGAATATCATCAGTGAAGGGATGCCATCACATCAGTAGACAGCAAAGTGAGTATAGCATCACAGTCCGATGGTGAGTACAGCACACTGAGAATGCTATGCCGCCGCCCCGCCGTCCCACATGTACCAGTCTTAAGCCTCACCAGCCTCAGCCGCTATTGAGCTATCGGGTCTGGCAGCAGCCCGGTCTTGTCTTCTTCATTGCATTCGCCGCCGGATCAACACCACACCACTAAGCGGTTAAGCCAACGCACTTAATTATCGTGTACAAATGTCGCAAGTGGAGGAATGTAAAGTGAATTAGTGGGCACATCTGTGGATTGCAATGCTGCAAGGTGATATGAGGGACTTGTGGTGTTTGTTTTGCAACAATCTGATGTGGGGCTGAGTGCCAGCGTACAGACCTGATGGCAACCAACAGCCAGTGATATTATGGCGAGTTGTAGAACAAGCGCGTAGAGCCACGCACCTCACACACAGTTCCGACAACTTTGCTACACCTCCAGCTGGGACACGCAGGCTTGAGACTGGCAGATTGGCATCAAGAGTGACATCAAGAGTGGCATCAGATATATTTGCAGGCGGGGCAAGAGATCAATGTCACAGAGTTGTGGTACTTTGTGTGTGTTCTATGGGCATTCAACATGATGGCGGTGTGTGATGATGCGACACGCTGATATTACTATTACTACTCTATAGTGACAAGACCGAGGCGTGCAAAGCACTTCCAGAAGAATGTATGTAAGAGATGCATCTCAGACCGGTCGAGTTGCACTCCGGAATAATCCCCGTACTCCTGCTCTGTGTGTACATGCATTATACACCCGAGGTGACCGGCAGACCGGACCCGCGGGACATCGACCACAACGACCTCCTCCAGAACGCACACCTGCGACCCGAGGACAACGCCGAGGTGCACCACGTGATAGCCCCGGATGTGGCCATGCCTGATATGCCCGTAGAAAACTTTACATTACCTTATGGTCCCAGCTATGGCTACTGGCCTGACGGCACTGTCTATCCTTGGTAGGTATCTCTCTCTGTATATATATACTATGCATATCTATATACGGTTTCAATATAGCCAAATTGTTTGAATAAAATAAGTAGAACTCATATTGACAGACTAATTGGATAAAGATTTGGTCAATGGAAAATAGTGGATGAAGACTTTAAGCGGTATCTGGTATTGCAACATGTAATACTATACTATGGCACTGTAGGTCTATGTTTTACATGCAAGTGTAGGATGCTGAAAACATGACAGGTAGATCTGATATAATAAAGGAACAAGAGATAAAAAGCAGAAACAGGAACCACAATAACAAACAGCTTCTCCATTTATTAAAGCAACTTATCATATATTACAGAAAGAAGGAAAAGAATATTACATTTAACCTGGGATATGGCACAGAAAAAAATAAGACAGAATAATGGCAATATGATGCAGAAACAAGTGATTAGATTGTAATACTGAAATACCATAATGCTTGTGACACAAAGACACAATATCTCAGTCTGTCATATTAAATCCCAGTGCTTTGACAGACACCTTGCATAGTGTAGCGATCTCTCAGTCTATTTGTCACATTGAGTCATAGTTTTCAGAGCCTAACGATCTCTCAGTGACAGTCATCAGTCATATAGTTGTAGTACCCTCAGCACAGACAGTTGATATCACTCACAGCGTGCACAGCAGAATTGTATTCTCAGAGTTCCATTGTTACGACAGTCCAACATATATATACAATGACACATATTCTCTGTGGGCTGTATATCTGAATCCCATTGTTATCACATAATTGTGAAACGTAGAATCGTTCAGTTGTGTGGCATATATATATATATATATATATATATATATATATATATATATATATATATATATATATATATATATATATATATATATATATATATATATATATATATATATATATATATATATATATATATATATATATATATATACATGTGTGTATATAGCCAGAGCATTGCTCTTGCCTGGTCGATTCATGAACTCTGTCTTCCTGTATATTAGGAAACAAACATCTGAAAAGCAGCACCCTTGCACCCACCCTTTCATTTCCTACTATTTATGTTTGTTGATTAAGCTCTCCCTTTCAGCTGTCATATCCTCTCATTATACTCATCAGATAGACCGTCATGCATTTGTATATTATGTACACTGCCAGATAGATGGCATTTCTGGTCGGTAAACACTTAAAGGTCACTTTCAGGGGAAAATAAATATCACCCAAAACCTCTGTTGGGTTGCATCACACAAAAAGGTCAGGTGGGGAAACATGCAAAATCGTAATGTATGTACTGGAATGTGTCCAGCAGTTAGCCTCCCACTCAATCTTCCACGCTGATCTGTTTGTTTTAGTATTGTTGTATTCCTTTAAGTATTATCTTTCACGGCATTCATTCTGAGTAAGCTTTTTGGTTAAGTACAAAGGAATCGATAAAAGGTTTACATTACGCATTATATTTGCCATTCAAGTGTTTCCATATGGCAGCATATTGTCGGTCCGCCACAGGGTCTTATATCGCTGCTAGTTTTAACTGGGCAGATGCCTGTAGTGGAATGTTCCTGCCTATATCTCCATATGTATCTAGGCGATACTGGGTGTGATAAGGAAACCGGACTATATTCCCATAACTTAACACACAATATATCGTGTACTGGTCATTCCAATATCATCATCACAAACGTATGAATATGACTTAATATTGGAGGAAATGAATCCATTCATAAAACTGAAACATAAAAGACTCTTATATCTAAATGTAATGACTTCATAGATAGCACAAATCTGATTGTGAGTAATACAAAATGACGATTCAGATGTGGTACTGTATTGGCTGGAAACAACACAAAACACCGTTCCTTAAGGAAACTGTCATGATAAAATATAAACACAACAGATACTAAACCAATAGAATATGTTTCACAAATCGGAATGAACAGGAACTCTTTTCTCAACGTACATGGTTAAGTCTTTAACTGCATTTGAGTTTGAACTAATTAACTAATTAACCAATACAATACACCAACATGCTGTAAATGTATCATAGAATTCAAAAGGAATTAAAATATCTAATTTTGCAGAACATAACAGTAATCATTGTTTAGTAAAGTTACCCAAAAAGACGTTTTCTATGTGATTAGGCGAACAAGATGTTTTCTTATGTCTTATATAATTGCCATGAGGTTTTAGAGCGCAAATCATTAAATTCGACATCTTATCTTGTATCTCAAAGGCTTACATAGCAAACTTTGTTGAAACAAGAAGCAGATGCACAGAGCAAGGCTGTCAGATTAATATTGAGTTGTCAGATGGGTGCTCTGGCAACAGTTGACTGGACAGACAACCAAGTTTCTAGCGGCATTCCTGTCAAATTTAAACCGACAATGTACAGTAACTGTGAATAAATCATTTTCAAATTGCCAGTTCCGGTTGCCAGACCCTGCTCCGTTCCGCGTGGCCATGTTTGGGGGTTGCTATGTCCAGAGCCACGGACAGAGTTTCAAGGGAAGCCCCGGAGAGAGTATGTCAGGTTGACTATTGATCACTGAATGTGGCACATGCACGTCCTTGCGGGACGCCTCCACAGGCATGCAAGGCCCCTGATATGAGGGGAGAACTCCATTTATTGTGTCCCCTCTGACACATCCACTGCAGGCTCCCTCAACCTCATTTATAACTACCAAATAGTATTATTAAGCACCCACTCCTGAATAAGCATGACTCCAATTCTTGCTCCATGTCATATTGTACTTGGAACATAATCTTATGGATTTAAATTGTGAACTTTGGAAAGTCACAAAAGCGAATAATGTTTAAATCTTGAGTAACACCATTGGTTATCTAGCAGCCGTATAAAAGGGAAACATCTGGCGCTAATCAATTGAAATATTTTATATATGACTTCAACTGATAATGTTTAAAACAAAAACCACCTGAGATTTTATGATTCAAATTCTCCATGTACCAGACATGGAGACATAGCTGGAGCTGAGCCAGACATCCCTATTCACTTCTTGTTGTGCCACATATTAGACAATGCGGTGTTTCCCCTTTGAGTTCAAGATCAATACTATGTGACCAGCTGAGCCATGCAAAATGAATGATAGAACTAGGCATCACGACATGTAACTTTGTAGCACATGGAAAATTCAAAATTTTCACATAATCTTAAAATAAAAGAAAAAAAATATCCAAATACCCGCTTGGGGAGACCATGACATATGATTTATTTGAACGGAATAAAGGTTTTTAACAAACTGCAACACACTGTCAGATGTAGTTTAATATTCTGATGCTGCTAGTTTAGGTGTAAATTAAAGATTGTCCACCTCTGCTCAAGAACTTAAGTCATTCACTTTAGGATTTTTATAAAATTGAACATCGTTTTAGACACTAGAGTAAAATCTGCTGGCAAAATTAAACGGAAAACGGAGTCAGTGCTTTATCAATATTGTAAATTCTTAACCGTTGCTGTCAGGATATATATTAACCAGAATTGTTTTTCTCTGCTGCCAGTTTTGCACTCTCTGCTGCCAGTGTTGTAATGTCTTATGTCAATAATGTATGTCTATAAGATATTTATGTGCATAAGTAATTAGTGCGCATAGGATTGCCCGTTTCTCGCACTATCGGTTTGGGTTTAATTCCCGGATGAATGAGGACTTTGACCAAGCATGATTAAGAAATCTGAGAATCGACTTATGGCTTGTTCCTCAATCCAAACCAGCATCCTTCAATTGTTTGTTAAAGGCAGTGGTT
Organism: Amphiduros pacificus; assembly: GCA_949316495.1. Classification (NCBI taxonomy): domain Eukaryota; kingdom Metazoa; phylum Annelida; class Polychaeta; order Phyllodocida; family Hesionidae; genus Amphiduros; species Amphiduros pacificus. The sequence continues at coordinate 46,585,896 of OX439001.1, forward strand.
TGTGGCATTTGATATGTGTGCTAATGCAAATGATTTCCGCTTTTCGAAACGAGTAGGACACTGTGTCCCGGTGACCGGCTTCTATCTGATCATGCGCAACCGAAAATTGTGCTGACCAATTAATGATACAAAACATCAACTCATAGAAAACACAGATATGGAAACGCACATAAACAAAGTGAATAAGGATACCGCAGTAGATCCCATAAAGTAGACACCATAAACTGAAACAGATAGGCCAATTTAGATTAAAATATAAACGCCAGAGCGTTAGGCACAGGAGAGTACTGTTTTCCCACACGGCCAGTCAGATTATCCCAACTCTTCCTGAAAGAAAACTGCAGCTCCATGCCTGTGATAGCTCGATCAAATCTCACTTATCTATCAAGCCCTGGCAGTAGATCCCGGCGTGTGTGAGTTGAAGTTGACTGTAATATCAAACCCATCCTTGTCAAGATGTCAGTCATAACAGGCCTAACTGGTGCGACGAGTGTCCTATTATCAACGCTGTGAACTTCTCTAGAAGCACATCTCATGAAATTAGTCAATGAATCTTGCCGGGCCTCCTCCTGCCTGCCAGCGGGGGTCTCAAGAGCTCCAGAAGTAGATGACAGGGCCTAGCAATACGCACCCTTGTATCACATTTCATGTTTGTTATTGATGTATGCTCCAGCAGTGTTGCCAATTAGCATGGGGAGCATGCAGTAATTGAGTTGGATTTGCAGAATTTGCTCTTCAGTAGATAACGACTGCCCTTGTCGTCTAAAGTCTTGAAATTTTCACCTATTGAGACAAATGTTGTCATTGGCGAATTGCAAGATGTCATGTTGATTCGTCTCAAGGAGACCAAGGTCAAAGGGGCAGAGTTGTGAAGAGCTGGACTTCCCTAAAATTGAGTGAAAAATGAGGTGTATGGTTGACCTCATAGCTAATCAAGGTCATGGCAGAGCGGTTTTGATGGTCTGGACCCCCAGCAGTGGCGACAGGGCAGGTCACCTCCTGATCTCTGTACTTTACCCCTGCAAAACAGGGAGCTTAGAGATGAGGGTGCAAACTGTAGCTTCTAGCAAAAAATAGTACATCTATAATTTACCATGACGGATACTGTATGCCTCTCTTTAGTTCATAAAAAATCCCACAGCCTTATCGATATATTCCAGAGTGTAATAATTCATTCACATCTAAAATATTTAAACCTTTTGGGATACAAAATAAACCAATCGAATCGGGCGATATGACAAATTAGATTGAGGTCATATTTTTTCATTTTTACTTAAAAATCATTAAAAACCCATGTTTCTCATCTATGCGATGAGAAAGAACATTTTTAAATATGCATTTTAAAGTAGATAAAGTTTCAATGACACAAATAATGGGATTATAAGATTATTTGGCCCATGCAACAAGACAGGTTACTGGCAGTGTGCCAGGAGTGATACATTGTCTTATAGCCTCTTATATCGACCTAATTTGTGCCCATGTATACGGAATGAGCAGACCTAATTCAATTGACTAACGCTGACTTGACACATTTCGCCATAGATAAAGACAACCATCATTTGTTTCCGGTTCCGCCTTACCATCACGACAAAAATTAAGTTCAGACACATATATTATCCGATTTTTTAGGCCTAGAAACAAAGAATGTCATAAGATAGTCATGCACTCTATCATGGCCAAAGGAAGATAGTTATACACCGAATCATGGGCAAAATATGGATCTTATATCGATATAAAGAAAACAGTTATTATATTTTACGCATGTGATCACCGTCACTTAACACATAACACGTCTCATGAAATGTGATGGGGAAAGAAATGTCAAGAGTCCTAAAATTGAGTTTTATGCCACTACAGGGCAACCGCGACCTCAGATTATTGAGTTAACCATGCTGAATGATTGTGTTAATACATGAAGATTTGAATTACGGCCCACTTCTGACCCAATGAAGATGAATATGACTAGAGGGAGCCGCAATTTTTAAATTTGTACCTCATTTACCTGTTCGAAATCAAATTCGTGAATACTTCTGTTATACTCTTGGCACCGTATCATTGTCACTCATGATCTTGACTGACTTTGGTCAGACATGGCCATCACGTCACTCATCACCTTGACTGACTGGTCAGACATGGCCATCACGTCACTCACTACCTTGACTGACTGGTCAGACATGGCCATCAGGTCACTCACTACCTTGACTCACTGGTCAGACATGGCCATCAGGTCACTCATTACCTTGACTCACTGGTCAGACATGGCCATCACGTCACTCACTACCTTGACTGACTGGTCAAACATGGCCATCACGTCACTCACTACCTTGACTGACTGGTCAGACATGGCCATCACGTCACTCATTACCTTGACTGACTGGTCAGACATGGCCATCAGGTCACTCACTACCTTGACTGACTGGTCAGACATGGCCATCAGGTCACTCATTACCTTGACTGACTGGTCAGACATGGCCATCACGTCACTCACTACCTTGACTGACTGGTCAGACATGGCCATCAGGTCCCTCATTACCTTGACTGACTTTGGTCAGACATGGCCATCACGTCACTCATTACCTTGACTGACTGGTCAGACATGGCCATCAGGTCACTCATTACCTTGACTGACTGGTCAGACATGGCCATCACGTCACTCATTACCTTGACTGACTGGTCAGACATGGCCATCAGGTCCCTCTTTACCTTGACTGACTGGTCAGACATGGCCATCAGGTCCCTCTTTACCTTGACTGACTGGTCAGACATGGCCATCAGGTCCCTCTTTACCTTGACTGACTGGTCAGACATGGCCATCAGGTCCCTCTTTACCTTGACCGACTGTGGTCATACATGACCTCTGGGTCACTCTTTGGCCATGCTCAGCGATTGCGCCAGCATGCATTCCAAAATGCCAAACTATTGTCACATGATGATTGTCCCTCAAAGTGTGAAATTTGATGATTGACCACCAAGACGAAATAAGCACATACCACTACATAGTCAAATAAATGTATATTTGACCAATAATATTTAGCTCTTTGTAAATATCGTAAAGTACATTGTTTTGAATATATAGTTTAAGTGTTGACTCTATAGTATGTGCCGACTCAATAGTAACTGTTGACTCTATAGTAAGTGCCAATATTATAGTATGTGCCGACTCAATAGTATGTGCCGACTCAATAGTAACTGTTGACTCTATAGTAAGTGCCAATATTATAGTATGTGCCGACTCAATAGTATGTGCCGACTCAATAGTAAGTGTTGACTCTATAGTAAGTGCCAACATTATAGTGAGTGTTGAATCTAAGGTAAGTGTTGACTCTATAGTAAGTGTTGTCTCTACAGTAAGTGTTGACTCTATAGTAAGTGTTGACTCAATAGTAAGTGTTGACTCTACAGTAAGTGCCTACATTGTAGTGAGTGTTGACTTTATTGTAAGAACTTACTCTATTGTAAGTATTGACTCTATCGTAATTATTGGCTATATTGTATCGCAAGTGTTGATTTTAGTGAAAGTGTTGACTCTAATGAAAGTGTTGACTCCATTGTAAGTAATGGCTATATTGTATTGCAAGTGTCGATTTTATTGAGAGTGTTGACTGTTGAAAGCATTGGCTATGTTGTAATGGTTGACTCTATTGGAAGCGTTGACTTTATTGTAAGCATTGCTTCTAGTGTAATGATTGGTTATTGTTAGTGTTGACTCTAAAGTAAGTATTGCTATTAATAAACTGTGGTAAATTAACACATCTGTTGGTGCGGTTAATGTGTAAAGAATTTCCTATTGAAAGAAATATACAATATTCATGGATCTTTAAACTAAATCCTGTCAGTTTTGTGACTGGGGATATGAGGCTTCATTTTGCGATGCCTGAAGTAGATTCCCTTTTTAAAAAGATTTTATCTCAACTGAAAGCGGAATCTAAAATGGAAATCAATTAATCTCCAAAGAATTAGCTAAAAAAAAGTCCGTATAAATTACTGATTATGACCAAAGATATGAAGTCACAACAGGAAACATTCAAATATTCATGACAGATTTGGAATGCGATATGCATTATTTCTATCCAATGAAACTGGTTTGATATACAATGTCGTCTAGAAATATCTGTGCCACATGAATATGTATAAACGTGCATATCAGGGAGAAATTCCAATATCATCTATAGCACTGTACTGAAAGTATATGTCATTTATAATAATTCCCATACATTTGCTTTGAACTCAGATTGCACTTTGCTTGCCGTATAAGTGTATGCCATTTATCAGGAATATTCATTTGTTTGCACTGTACTATATATATATTATCAGGGAGTAATTGCCATCTGTTTGCACTGTACTCATAGTATAGGTATATAACCAACCCTTGTCCTCGACTTATGTTTGCTTCCTACACTCATTGCGGAGTTCACACTTTGAGGCAGTTAATATAGTTATCATTATCACTTTCGGATAATGAAAATAGATGTGCCCAAAGCTTGCTCCAGACACAGAGGCACGGGGAAGGAGGACTGTTCATTCTAATGTTATCAAATATTTCGACGAACCAAGAAAATATTTTCTTTGAGTTAATTAAAATAAATATAAGAATTTGTGTTATAAATAGCTGAAAAAATGCCAGATAAGGAGTAAAACGTCGTCATGGATGAAGCATTTCCGGTTTACTTTCTATTTATGTGCACCTGACAATGAACTCATGCGGCGCAAAATAACTTATTGACCTTTATTGAGCTTGCAGTTGTCAATTTATATTAAAAGCCAGCCATGCAACTCGGTCAAACAAGATGTTTACCTGTATGAACTTCTATCCCTGTCTGCAAGAGTTCCACACAGTCTCATTTTATTCCAATGATCAAGATATCTACAGTGAGAGAATTTAATTCATTTAGTTTTAGCGTTCCAGATCATAATATCAAATATACAAGTACACACATTTATAACGTATATTGCAAATATATGAGTTAATTATTTGACTACTTGAAGTGTCTGTCTGAGTACTTCCGGCTTCACGCACACCAGCATTCAATTCCTAGGGTTTAAATATTGATCAATTTTATCTTGCTAAACTGCATCGAATCTTATTGTATACTCATAATCGCGACACAACATGGACCTCCGACACTATGTGATGAGCTGAGTGGAAGATTGATCCCAACCTAATTATAAGTTAGTATGTCTATGCCTGACTAATCTGTAGAAAGAATAGGACTATCCAGTAAGATTCAAAGCACAGGATGAGCCAGACTAACACCCCCGCACCCCCGCACCCTACTGTGGTGTTTTCTATGAGTGTGCATTTTATCACGAGTTATTCCTCAGAGATATTAGCTGATTCTTGTTCACCCAATCGCGCAAAATCTCAGGGCAAATTGTGATCGTTCCGCAAGATTCGCAGATCCAAACATAGATATATGCTGCCAGACACCCACACAACCCATACACCCATACACCTTGCAAGATATAGTAAATACATATATGCAATTTTATCTTTTTAAAACACATTTCCTGATGACACAAGCTACATGTGCAAATGCCACATTGTACATTTGTGTTCTGGGCCTACTTGCTGATGCTTGCTGATGTTTGCTGATGTCATCGGTCTTCAGGCACGGCTAGATTGATATAATCCTCTAAGATTTCCTCACATGCTCCAAATGGCCCTCTTGTCAACATCAAACGTTTCCGCTTTCCCTGCCGAGTGGATGCTAATGTCTGGTATGACACATCTGGAGAATCTGGTCTTGCCATCCCACCGTGACACCGTGTCATATCTCCTATCTCCCATTTCCCAGAGGCTCCTTCCCCTTACCCAGAAGTCCCATTTCCTGACACACAAATCCCTTTCCCTTCCCCAGAATCCCCTTCTCCTTACCCAGAAGTCTAATGTCCTGACACAGAAGTTCCATGTCATAACACAGAAATCCCACTTCTGACACAAGCGTCCCATGTCCTGACTCAAAAGTCCCATTTCTGACACAAGCGTCCCATGTCCTGACCCTGAGATCTCGCCATCATGGATTTTCTTATACAGAATTTATTTAATGTATGTGAAATATGTTCTCTCTTGCGAAGATTTTGATAATACTATAATGTATTGCCATTGAATTATCAAAAAAATATGGTACACATATTTTGGAGAAGCACATTACACAGTCTACCGACCCATTTTGTACTTTGCCACGTATGACTATTTATGGAGTAGTTTGGAGGCATTTTGTTTCTGCAAAGTATGGGTTCCACACAGGTGTGCGGGATCAATTCAAGCCTTTCCAACCCAAAATCAATGACTCTGCATGACATACCTGCCATAGTTCATGTATGTGAGATAATTTATCTGACATGGAGATTTTCCATAGCCCACAGAGATAATGGTATTTACGTCTTTCTGTATCCTTCATCGGGTACACACATTTCTGAAATAATTGAGCTCGATGATTAAAGATTTCATCTCCATGGAAACTGAAACCAGTATACAATTCTTCTTATTCAATATGAAGATATTTGTGTATTATAAATTAGATTTGCCATCGCCATATATATTGGCATGCCGTTTAATGTGCTATAACAAATCATTTTAGCGGATGATTTGCACCTGAGATCGTCGCATAATAAGCTTCCAAATCAGAAAGGAAAGATTGACGTGTATCTATATCTTACGGATGACAATCAGTCAGATAAAGTGCTACAGACTGGCATCCTTTAGCTACCTAACGTGTGAGATTATATCAACACGGGAGATCATTGAGTCGGCCTAATATATCTTTTGTTTGATTATATGAACAAAATGACGAAATGCTACTAGTTGATCACACTTCACTATATCTATATATCTATAAGGATACAATTACATGAGTGAAATGAAAAAAAATGTCACAATTAGTAATTTATTTTAATCCTCGGGATGAACATTTTTTTTACATATAGGCCACCGTACCAATCTCCGTTATTATTTATTGTGTATAGAGGAGTTGTACAGTTCTGGTTCCAGTCAAGTTGTACAGTTCCGGTGTGTACTTTTCTATGGAGGGAAAAACAACATGGAGATCGGCAAACAGGCAATGCAATCAACTTGGTAATGAAGATAGGTGTTTCTGGAAATTCTTGAATAGAAGATCATCAGTCCATTGTTAACCGAAGAGTTGGGTTACAATTTTATCGGCAGGTGGTATTATGTCTCCCCTCACCTACTTCATACACGTCCATGCCACATTCTACTTCCAGAGGTTTCAAATAACCTTATAGATTTGTATTAAATAATGCAGAAAACAAACCTTGCGACTGAGATGAGCAATGCATGTGAGGTATTTAAAATGAGTGAGGTATTTAAAATGGGCAATGGTGTTTGTTGGGGGCATCGAAGACCATGCTTGGAATATGCATAATAACTCACTACAGCTTCACAGGGCGCATGCCACCCTTTCTCACGGTATGGTCGGGGTTATCCAGGCGTTTATACATTCCATATGATGAGCATTATTCATTTTTTTTGTGTCTGATAAAATCGATAACTGTTATTTGTTTATTGGCACCTTCCTTGCAATATCCACGTGTTAAAATCTAAAGCAATTGGTGCTAGTAATGCTTTCACTATGTATCATTAATTTACTAAATGATGACGTAGGTAGGTCCAGTATAAATAATATGATTAAAGTGTGCAATGTATAATATATACCTGCGGCGTGAGATACCTCTGATGGAGACACCTTGAAGGTAATCTTGATATACTCTGCATCACATAGAAGGTCAATCCTCTTCGTACAAAGTGAGGGATTTATAATGGAGGACAGGCATCATTTATATTGCATTACATAGAAGGTCAATCCTCTTCGTACAAAGTGAGGGATTTATAATGGAGGGCAGGCATCATTTATATTGCATTACATAGAAGGTCAATCCTCTTCGTACAAAGTGAGGGATTTATAATGGAGAGCAGGCATCATTTATATTGCATTACATAGAAGGTCAACCCTTTTCCTACTAAGTAAGGAACTTGAAATGGAGGACAAGCATCATGTATGCTGCATTGCATAGATGGTAAATCGCTTTTCTATTAGTGGAATGACCTCAATAATTCTCCTTTATATATTCATCTTGTTAGACATATTACTGATTAATCCAGTTAAAACGTGCCCTTTTTGGCGTATTAAGCAATGTTGGTTGGCGCTTATTAGATGATATTCTCAAATCCCAAAGCAGGAATATTATGACCTCTCTGCAAGGCAAATACGGGCACTGACTGCGCATTTAGGACTTGCGCTTAAGAGGCAATTCTCGTGTCAGTCACGCGATGTTTGGCGAGAAGTGGCAAGAGCCTGAGGATGGTTTATGACCTTCACATTGCAAGTGTTACGTGTTTCACTATCACAAACCCCAGGATTTGTTTCCTGCCCGGCTTACATGTTGTCCTTATTTATTGGTCTGTCATGCCGACTCAGAACATCGTTTACTCTATCTGACATACATATAATCACGGATAGATCACATAATAAACAGAGTTCTTTGACAAAAACAAATAACAAATATTACCTCATAAGTAATTCATAAAAAGCACACTCTTTTCTCTGAATTTAAATCACAACTGGCGTAAGTAACGATTTGAAGAGAAGAGATTTCACGGTTTTATACATGCAGCACAAACGAAACAGGTTGGTGGTATTTCATAAACACTAAGCGTAAATATTACCGCTGTGAACACAAAACAGATAATTGTTGTGGGAATAATCAAATAACCATGGCAGTGTTGGAATTGTCCTATTTGACTGTCTATCCCAATGGATCTAGAAATGCGTGTACTGTCTCAATCAAATCTCGCAAACTACACCAAGCTCGCGTGTAGGCCGTGACTTCGTGATAAAACCCAAACGCTTTTTGCTCCAACAGCGTCTTGTAAAATTGGATTTGTGAGACAAAGTCTTTATGCAGTCTGACAGCAATTATTTTTGATAAGCATACAATTCTCTTGGGGATGCCATGTTTTAGTCAAATGTCTTTGTATAACAAGTGGGTGGTATGAACACACAACCATTCACACTACAAGAAAAGAATAAAAGACGACAATATCAAAAGATCTGTTTCATTTTTTTGCTAATTTACACATTGCGATAGAGAAATGCATCACAACCCATGTGATCAGGATGCCAACGCCTCACTGGGTCCGATATTTAGAACAAGTTTGCTAAATTTAGCATGATTCTGAAATTTAGCATATACGTAGTGCACAGCTAGTTGACAATTGTTACTTAAATCAATTAACCCTGTTATGGAATGAGATTATAGAGGTTATCATGTGGGGAAATTAACATGGATAGGTTGTTTATGGCATAGCATTGTAGATTTAATCCTTTTACTTCAACCCCATAACATCTTACCCTCCATAACAAAACACATCAGTTCCTGCTTCCAAAGGTATAAAGCTGCGCACAGGATCGGTCGCAAGTCATCAGTATTTATAAAAAATCTGCCAGAAACCTGATTACAGTTTATGACCTGATGTTTGTCAATTTGGATTTGACGTTTTTTGTTGAACAAGGCAAGTATTTATAACTTGGGAAATACCAAATTTCGAATTGTATCAAATACTAATGGCAAGATAGCTCACTCAAAAGTTTGCCTGGATCCACATTTCATAACAAACATGGACTATATACGTATCCTAGATGTTTTGATAACTTACTAATCTTTCAAACATACTTGCAAACAATACTTATTCTGGTATTGAGTCCATCAGATCAGTACATTATTATTCTAGAACGATAATATTGAAGATCTTCAAAATGTGGAGTCACCCAAATCTGACCCTGTCAGCCATGATAAAAATCAGCAAGTCACATGTCAGCTTTATGTGGTGTAGGAAGAACACGATCTAAAATGTTAAGTCTGAGCTGATATTTGAAACAAAAGTCTGTTTCTCAGAAAGCACAAAAAATATTTTTCCTCATAATTTTGGTCTCTATTGATATTTTCATGAAATTGATTTCTGTGATTCATAGTCTCCTAAACATGCAATTTATGTATCAAAGTGACAATATTGCGAAAATATTCCTCATCTTCCATAAGTGATTGTTTTCATAACATGGATATCCTGAATTTTGATTGGTGAATCTGAGGCTCTGATAGGTTATAAGTTAACACTTTGAAGCCCTTACCATTTTTTACTCAGATTAGTGGTCCGGGTGAGTTTTTCTTAAATTTCTGCCCATATTCTGAAGGCAAAAGTGGCTCTCAGTGGCTGTTGTAACTGTTTTTATGAATTTAGCATCATTTCCAAAAGTCTACCTCAGAGAGTTGACTCAGGAAATCATGTTAAAGAGTTTGTTCCAAATAAATTATCATGAAGTCAGACTTATCCTCTTCCAGATATCGGACATTTAATATGGTCTCAGGAATTTAGAATGAAATCAGGAATTAAGCATATTTTCAGGGATTTCGCAATTGTTCTGGATATCAGGCCCACGCGCGATGATTTAATCTGTATGGGACTACATTTCAGCCATTTCATTTGGTTTGATGGTATTGAATAAATCTTTGTTATATCGATGTTATTTGACATAAAAATGTTATTGGTCACAAGAGTAGAGTTAAGATAACAGTGCGCATGGAGATAAAACATGAATGTGAGATTAGGCATATGAATAACCAGTTTAGTGAATGATAAATCAGAGACTGTTAATATAGGGATCAGAATATAGCGGAAAGCCTTAGATATGTATACCACTTGTAAATCATAATTTGTCTGGGCAAGACAAGATAAAAAGCAGTGATACAGATGTATGACAGGTTGATAATGTCCAGATGTGACGATGAGGTATATGTTATAGCGCAGGTATGATCTACTTAGCTGTTATGTATGTGTGCCCTGTTCTGACACAGGTTGCTATGTCAGTATGCGTACCTTGATCTGGTCAGCTGCCATCATACAGAGTGTTTAGCGTGTACGTATGTGTACTTTTACACAGGTTATTATGTGTGCCCTGGTCTACTCAGCTGTACTGGCGCAGGTTGCTATGTGTGCCCTGATCATGCTGATCTACTCAGCTGCCTTGACAGAGGTTGCTGTGTGTGCCCTGATCTACTCAGTTGCCTTGACAGAGGTTGCTATGTGTGCCCCGATCTACTCATCTGCCCTGACACAGGTTGCTGTTTGTGCCCTGATCTACTCAGCTGCCTTGACAGAGGTTGCTGTGTGTGCCCTGATCTACTCAGCTGCCCTGACACAGGTTGCTATGTGTGCCCTGATCTACTCAGCTGCCTTTACACAGGTTGCTATGTGCCCCGATCTACTAATCTGTCCTGACACAGGTTGCTATGTGTGCCCCGATCTACTCATCTGCCCTGACACAGGTTGCTATGTGTGCCCCGATCTACTCATCTGCCCTGATACAGGTCGCTATGTGTGCCCCGATCTGCTCAGCTGATCTGACACAGTTTGCTATGTGTGCCCCGATCTACTCATCTGCCCTGACACAGGTTGCTGTTTGTGCCCTGGTCTACTCAGCTGTTCTCACCCAGGTTGCTGTGTGTGCCCTGATCTGCTCGGATTGCTGTTTGTGCCCAGATCTACTCAGCTATTCTCACCCAGGTTGCTATGTGTGCCCTGATCTACTCAGCTGCTCTGACACAGGTTGCTATGTGTGCCCTGATCTGCTCAGATTGCTGTTTGTGCCCTGATCTGCTCAGCTGCTCTCACCCAGATTGCTGTTTGTGCCCTGATCTACTCAGCTGCTCTCACCCAGGTTGCTGTTTGTGCCCTGACCTACTCAGCTGCCGTGACATTATGTGTGGCTATGTGTGTGGATATGTGTGTCCCAATACCCTAATTTGTTATATTGGTAAGAAAATAGGTCCTGTATTTTCTTGCTCCCTATTTTAAGTTGTTTGATACTCCTTATTGTGGACTGGCAGTCCCAGAGCGACTTGAATATAAATATGATTATCTTTCACATAATGATAATGAACGGGCAAACCTTTGCTCTTGGGAATCGGAGCGAAATATACCTCAAGTATGATATCTCCCAGCGCACACAATGCACATTTGTCTGGACCTCATACAAAGGAAGCTCATGACTGCAACCGGCAGTTAACAACGATAATTAACAATCGCGAACCCATGGTTTCTTTCTCTTATGGCCAGGACAAGTGATATTTTTTGCCTTTTGTCATAGTCTTGTAAGCTGCACCGGAAAACAAATGAAAATAGATATATACAGGAATATGTATATTCAAAGAGTATGAATTTTGGTATGTATGACAATGTGTTCAGATAGACGGAACATACTGACGTATAAATTGCAATTTTCAAGGGAGAGTATGTGTATGAAAGTATTGAGGTATCCGCTACGAACCGATGTCTGGCCGAGGCAAACTATACAAATGTACAATAGCAAGATTTGAGTGATATGGTAGATGGGTTGCACTGCAATACAACAGATATGTTGAGATATTAACAGCACACATATCTCGTGTCTGCTTTCTATGCCGGGAGGTGATAGATGCATTCTCGCTACTCTTACTTGTGACCTTGTTGTGACCTTGGTGTGACTTGGGTGTGACCTTAATGTTAAAGGCTCCCCCAGCATCCAACTCCGCACGTCTCTTCTGAGCGTTGCTTTCCGATCGAATGCACCCTACTATCGAACACGCCCCGAGGGTATGCTTTGTATATCCCATATCTGCCCTGGTGTAGGCGCTAGGCAAATGGGAGTTCTTCTACCAACCAATCAGAACCTAACAAGCATTTCAAAAGAGGTCCTTTGTTAAGGAAAAACCCGTTATGAAGACCGTGTAAAGACATAAATAAGAATGTAAACTTCTCAGTTTTTACCATGTTTAATAACCTTTATCTCAGAGAACAGCAAGCATGTCTTGTTCTTTGCGCGTAGGGATACATATCAGTCCTAGCAATAAGGCCTGTACGTATATATTTTTATTTATTTTTAGTATTTTATTTCATACACATATAATATAAAACATTTTCATGCAATACATCATTGGTATAGTATATTAATATTAAAAAGAAAATATATAATACATTAAAAGCACCATATTTCAGTCACTACATAGTGACGCAATTATATCAGAGATATCAGAAATATGTGTGATGTCTTCTTCTTCCGGCGCATCTCTGCAGGATATGGTGCCGCGGCACAGCGGGGGTTCCATACAAATGTGGTATGACAATGCTTACCCATGCTAACTGAACCTACCGTTATTTTGAACGAATGCACAATAATGTATTCTATATTGATACCCACATGTCTTCCTGTTTTCATGAGAAGCCTTTTACGGGGTAAAATGTATCATTTGTCGAATTGTGAACTTGAAAGCCCACCATATGTGGAAACGATTGATTGGGTTTCGAACATCCATCGTTTCTGGTTTATGTTGCTTTAAAGATCATGAAAAAACTAATTTCGTGATTTAAGATACAAGGACATTCTGATTGACACAATATATGTAAAAAATAAGTGCAGTCTAGGGTTATGAAAGTTATTAAATGTCACAACCAGGAGCACTTCCCAACTATATGCAACTTTCCCGATACAAAATGCAAGATTAAAGTCAATACAATAATGTTCCATACTTTGATATATTTTCTGTACTGCTGATATATTTTCTATATCTGACACTGTGTACCTTGGCTACTGCGATTGCTTTTCAAGACAACAAAAGTAAAACCTGGATGCATTACTTGAAAATCCTCTTGCCGCGCGATCTCCTAGTTTGCTCGGAGCTATGAGGACATGCTTGTACACTTCAGGTATCATACATTTCAGTGAACAATAACTCAAGAAGTACAAATTGTCTCCTTGAGACCATCATTAGTTTTATAGAACAAACCCGTCATAAAAAGTCAAAAGATGTAATACCTTGGCATTATTTGTAATATTTTAAGTACTTTATAGAGGACTCAAAGGTGGATTCTTACATTGTATTGTAAGTCTAACAATCGTTTAGATGTTCCTGATGGTGATTCCAAAGGTTTAATACGCTTTTTCTGTGATGGGTCAGATACCAAATGATAGTCCTGAATATCCAATAGATTCTCAAATGCAGCTTTTTCAATACGTTTCTCTTTATTTCAGCTTTTCCATTTTTATTTTGTTAATTAAAAAAAAAATATATTTATAAAATGTATATTTGATATTTGATAATATTGTTACTATTAGTATTTCAACATAATGAAAGTATTGCAAGATTCATCATCCTTGCTGCTGTCAAGGCTTAACACAAAGAAATCATTTTTTTCTCCCTGGTGCCCTGCAAAGAATCACTGCGAATGATGGAGAAAATATTTGAACATTTCAATCACTGCTGTAACTATAATTGCCATGGGAACATTAAGGATATTAAACTTGTCCATTTCAGAAATCTGGAATGATTTGTTTACTTTGCTGTCATTTGCATGGTAATTAGAACACTGTAAGAACACTGCGAGAACAATTAACGATTTTAATTTGCATAATTCATTCTCAAATAATTGAAATTAATTCCAATATTTCAAGCTTCTTGTTTGTCAATGAGAGAAGAACAGGATGTGCTTTGCTGGTCGTCTTCACGATTTTACAATATGATTATGTTGGATTGGAAAATTATTGTCTTGATATTGGCAGACAGAGAGTTGTGATTGAAACGTGATAGGAGCTCGCCTAATTGCGTTGCCTTGTCAGAAGTGTGTCACAACTACGAGAAAATCCACCGTGATGGAATTGACAGGATTAAGTCAGACTCAGTCAAGATATCAAACATTAGGTATGCTGCTATGATGGAATTGACAGGATTAGGTCAGACTCAGTCAAGATATCAAACATTAGGTATGCTGCTATGATGGAATTGACAGGATTAAGTCAGACTCAGTCAAGATATCAAACATTAGGTATGCTGCTATGATGGAATTGACAGGATTAGGTCAGACTCAGTCAAGATATCAAACATTAGGTGTGCTGCTATGATGGAATTGACAGGATTAGGTCAGACTCAGTCAAGATATCAAACATTAGGTGTGCTGCTATGATGGAATTAACAGAATTAGGTCAGACTCAGTCAAGATATCAAACATTAGGTGTGCTGCTATGATGGAATTGACAGAATTAGGTCAGACTCAGGTGTGCTGCTATGATGGAATTGACAGGATTAGGTCAGACTCAGACAAGATCTAAAACATTAGGTATGCTGCTATGATGGAATTGACAGGATTAGGTCAGACTCAGTCAAGATCTCAAACATTAGGTATGCTGCTATAATAAAATTGGCAGGATTAGGTCAGACTCAGTCAAGATCTCAAACATTAGGTATGCTGCTATAATAAAATTGGCAGGATTAAGTCAGACTGTCGAGATCACAAACACTCGGTATGCTGCTTCGAGGGAATTAATGCGATTAAACTAGACTCAGTCAACATGACAGCCACTAGGTACTGTGCTTTTGGGGAATTGTCAGGATTAAGGTAGTCAAGATCACAAATATTAGGTATGCTGCTTTTTGAGAATTTGACAGGATTAAACCGGCTCAGTCAATTAAATAGAAAATAGGTATGTTGTTATTTCGGAATTATTTTCTTGTTAGTCCTGTGCCTCATGCTATGCTGGTTATTACTTTTTTGTAATGTTTGAAAACATTTTCAGGAAATGCCTGCGAATTGCTCCATAAATGATCATTTACAAAGGTAGACTTGAGCAAATGAACGAGAACAATTAAATGATCAAAATTACTCCCAAATTGTTATCTTGATTCTTATTGGCTGATATCTTTTGAAAATGGCAGCCTTGTTGAAAACTCAGTAGCTTTTAGAGTGGAAAAAGTTCTGAGCCTAATGAAAAAAATGAATTGGCCCACTGATAAATATACCATCTTACATTCTAATGGCTAAGAACTTAGGCCAGTAGTCTCAAAGATGAGATAAAAGTTGGTGGACAGACAGACAGAATATGTTTCCCAGCAGAACAGTATATCTGTATAGCTAAAACACCTCACGACTCCGGAGACACATTTTTGAAGAGTGGTATGAACAGACAGTCTGGTATCAGAGCAATAATAATGTTACTATTATCATTATCATTATTATCTTTATTATTATTATCATTATCATCACGATGTTTAATATTGTTAGCCTTGTGATTTAAAAACTGGCTTTGGACAATACCACAAACGGGAGGTTGGTTGTCTGGGGTGGGAGGGTTAAAGGATATTAGATGTGACTTTGCGAACAAGTGTGTAGCAATTTGGTAGAGATGTTTATGTAAATATAGGATTATCAGGGGCTTCTTGCACTATCTTATACACCCCTCGATAATTCGCAAGTTCCTCAGCTCAGATTTCATCACTTATGTGGCACAAACAGAGGAATTGGCACAGGAAAATCATTTCAATATTTTTTTACCCAAAGATTTCTGTAAACGATTCAAGATCTTCGATATTTGTAGAATATTCTAATTACTTTGAGAATATTCTCATTCATGGTGAATGGTCTCATTTTGAATTCAGAAGTTTTTTTGGTTTTCTATTACCCTTATCAAATTAATGCAAATTGTTTCGACAAATTGTCCTGGGAAATTACATGGCTGGGGCAGTATAATATAAAGTGATGAGGATCCACAGCAACAGGACAACAAAGTACACAGAAAAGTCTTGTGTAGATGACAATAGCAGTATGAGGGGTCAGTGATCTATGGGCAGATCTAGGGAGGTGGTAGGCATCTTTTATCTGTCTGCCCTCTCTCTGCCTTGTCAAAGTGCTCCCCTGATCACTAACATAGCATCCCACTTTGCGGGCGTCTTCTCAACCTTTTGATCTTATACACATGAGAATAAAACCGGTCTAGGCAGCACAATTGCCTAAATGAGGTTGTACATTTTCAGCCCCCTTTTATGTAAGCGAGAAAATGCAGCAGGACATTTCTGTCACAATGATTTCTGCACAAACAACTGCGCCGGCCTGGATGGTTTATACACTCAATGTATATGACTGTATTTGCAAATGTCAAAATATTTCTCAGTGAAAATAGTATGTCTTTCGATGTGCTGATCATCAGTGCAAGCCATGACACAAGCTAACGATGCTGTTTCCCGATAAACGATCATGCATCCATTTATCAATTTATAACAGTTATCAGCCAGGTTTTAAGGAAGAAATCGGTAGATTGGTATAACGTGTGATTGAAACATCACAATTTCCACTCAGACCAGTGCACTGATTGTGAATATATCTAGTGCCCCCTCAAATTAAGATTTATAGATATGTTATCCTCTCCAGATGAAGATAAATTACAGTTGACAGATGTTATCCTCTGACACTGAGATTACAGGGTAGATATACGGTGTTCTCTGAGATTAAATTTATATTAAAGTCAATAGATATTTGGTGTCCTCCCATACTGAGAGTATATTTAGATTGGTATCAGTAGATATATGGTATCCTCTCACACTGAGAATACATTTAGGTTTTAGACCGAAATCCTACTTTAAAAACTGTGATATAGATGGGACTAACATTTAATAGATATAAACATATAAAGTCATTTTACATTAATCTTGAATTATTATGCAATTGCTTTCGTGATTGTCACTGAAACCAATTTTCACTTAGCCCACCATAAATGTTTTATTGTGTATATTATATCGTGTTGAAAATCGAGATCAAAGCCAGAGAAATTGTAAATCTAGGTATTTTGATGATTATCCCATAGGAAGATAAATTGTAAATGGCTTTTACAAGACTCAGTGTGAAATGAGCATATGGCAGACCAGTTTGTATATATTGAAAGCGATCAATCTTGCTATTTGTATTTGGATACCAACTCTGAAAAAGTAGTTCACCAAAATGGTGTTTGTGAAAGCAGTGATATTGATCATTGGAAAACATTCAATCGATTTATTCTATGAGATACAATAGGCATGGTGATTTTTACCAGTGTATAAGAACTGTAATTCTCATGATTCTATGTTGTGAGCAGAGGATAGCCTATACACATGAATAGACCAACAAATACATTTAATGGGTGTAATACTGAATTGTCTAATTTTCCCGATGACATCTCTGTTTTTCATTCTTGGAGCATAACATCTCAAATTCTTAATTCTTAACATATTTCCCAATCTGAACATCTTGATTGTTGTATTTTTGTGGATATTAAGTGTTTATCCCAAGAGTATATCTTCACAACGAGATGTTCGGTCATTCAGTGGCGATAATAGGGGATAATCAATCTGGCCACCATCTTTACTGAGAGCTAGTTGTGTGACTTCTGTTCGGCCTGAGTATCTCGCCAGCTGCCTCCGAGGCTAATAACGCAGTTGTTAACCTCCTGGGGGATGCCCCACAATCTATAAATTTGTTTTAAAACTCACGGGATCATTTATGGTGCGGTGGCAAACATCTTTCTCGGCCTAAAGGATAAAATTAGTAGCGGGGGAGAGGGAAAAAGTGAACGTCTGCCCAGTTAGTGTAAGACTCTCGAGGAAGTTCGACGGGGACAATTCCTAACCCAGTATAAACAAAATGTCTTTAGTCAGAACAGAAGACCAGTTTATGTATCTGGGGTCACATGATGGGAATTCTTGACCGTGAGCACGTCATTACATACGGGACCTTAGAGAAAACGCCCATGCATGGTTGTGGAGTGTAGGTTGTTTTTCTGCTCACAATCTGCCTTCAGCTCAGCTGCATTTGTCGTGCGCTTTGAGCAGGTCATAGGAGCCATTCAGTTTGCCAAATGCTACCGATTTTACACGAGGAACTCAGATCGTTTCTCATTGTTTCACTCCCAAATGCCGAAAACTCGTATTTGTTTCGCTTGACGGTTAATGTTCTGCAGGGTGAATGCCTGAAAGGGAATCGACAGAACAGAAAATTGAGAGAGAATGCTCTAAATACACAAATGTCACCGAATCGTACAAAGAGTAATGCGCCGTGAAGTTCACTTGATGTGTCAGTTCGCTTCAATAAACTTATTTCTCAATGTCATAACCTAAATATACAGAAGAATATCGTCAACAGGACCTTTGAACCAGATTTTGTTCTCATTCTAAGGTCTTGACTACTCACTTGTCAATGTTCTAACACAAAGCCCTTTCTGCTTTTCTTTGTTACCCCCTGTCTTGAACTACATGAAAGATATTTTTCCTTTTGCCCCTTTCATTATATCAGAATGGCTGTTGACAACGGACCTGTGAATTCATTCCGAGATTAGTGAGAGGGACCGCTTTGTGCCATGTCCCCTTATGCTGCTTATCCTAACTCAACTGTTAGTCTTTAATCCACTGTGAGATCAAAACCAACGCACAACTGTTTTTCCATAGGTTGTGTGTGGATGGTGTTGACGAGTGGAGGTGGAAAATATCTAACAGAGTGTACTCCAAGCACTGCATCATCAGTGGTAACGCTTCTTTGTTGGTTTGCCAATCTTACTGACACAATAGGAATGTTTCCCGTTTTTCTCGCTCACAAGGGATGATGCTGTGTGCTTAATTTACATTTGAGCTAATTTGAATCTCTTGAGGATTCTTGTATTGATTGGCATATTGAAGGCCTTAGTTGAATTTTGTTATGCCAAATCTTATGTCTTCATATGCATCGTTCTTTCTCAAATCACACGTGTTTTAGTAATAGGTGATTCATGATGTGGCTGGTGAAACATGTTGCAGGTAACAAGAATATAACATTTGCCTGATTAGAGCCATTGAGCCTCTATTTATATTCTAGATGCTCCTAGTTCGCATAGCTGTACAGTGTCTCAATGAACAGCTTACTAATTTGCACATTTAAACCACATATCTTTGATTTATCATTTATTCCATGCCTGCAATGTATAGATATCAATAACTGAATAACAACAAAAGCACAACTTAACAAACTGCACACATTGAATGTGTCACTCACTGAACAGCAAAGAGCAACTCGATAAACTGCACACCAATAAAGTATCAGTCATTGAACAGAAATGGACAATTTGATGAACTGATAAACTGCCCACCTACAATAGATAACCGACTGAAAAGCAAAGAGCAACGTGATAAACTGCCCACCTACAATAGACAACCGACTGAAAAGCAAAGAGCAACGTGATAAACTGCCCACCTACAATAGACAACCGACTGAAAAGCAAAGAGCAACGTGATAAACTGCCCACCTACAATAGACAACCGACTGAAAAGCAAAGAGCAACGTGATAAACTGCCCACCTACAATAGACAACCGACTGAAAAGCAAAGAGCAACGTGATATACTACACACCTATGACGTATCAGTCATTGGACAGAAATGAACAATTTGTTGAACTGATAAACTGCCCACCTACAATATATCACTCACTGAACAGCAAAGAATGACTTGATAAACTGCACAACTACAGTATATTAGCTTCTATCCATGGCGATGATGCTTTATTCATTCAAAGGTTTTGTTGTCTTTAATTAAAATGTTGGTGTACAAAGCCCACATGATTATTTACCATCTACAGTGAATAATGCAGACCATTCGCATCATCAGAAAGGCAATAGAAAATGACAGATTTATCACGACAGGGAACCCGCTATATTTCTATGCCCTTATTTTGTGGAAAAGGAAAAGCACAAGAAGACATGAGTGTGACTTCATAATGATAACAAAAGCCTTATCACATCCGCGCCCAAATAGGACACTTTTTCTGATTACCAGACTTGTCGGCATATAATTCATTGTGACTTACAGATCTGCGTGCGGGGCTAATTAAGTTGTAAATTTGACACTATGGGTTAGCATTTTTCAGTGAGAAAAATTGATGTTCTTCCAGTTGGCCTGGAGCCAAGGAGAAGGAATTTTCCAATGTCAGACCTCGTACCAGCATCGTCTCACTAAATGATAAGAAATCGTACACCACAAATCAATAATATTTGAAAGGAACCATCATGAAATTAGATTGCCCAAGCCCATTGGCCATGGAAAAACTAGAATGTATGACATCCAAGCATAGTATTTCATATTAATTTAATAAATTTCACGCAGGGATTGATTATTGACACAGCATATAGGAAACTGGGTGACAAGTGGGAAGGAATATATTCAAAACCGCTTGATATTCTGCGGATAATGGATTTTAACATGGATAAAATATATTGGAGTCCATTTTGTTTTACTTCACTGACCACTACAATCGTTGCAGGACGCCAGTGTTGAGCTATCTTCAGGCACAGTTGGCACCATACAGTGGGAGCATGCAATACACTCAGTCTGCCTCTAGGAAAGCATAGACAGTCATCAATTAAGCATAAATAGCATTGTTTTAAGTAGAAGGCTGGTAGGGGATGGCCATTATGCAAGACCAGCACCACTTGTATATCCATCATGTATCAGCCATATCGTTAGAATGAAAAATAAACTTCTACTTCCCCCTCTGGTATTGTCCAGTCAAGGAGTTTGCTGACTTATCATACCATAGTTTGCACTGATTATTTACGATGGATTTATTTTCTTCGCATTCGCTTATCATGTCATCTGGTTTTCAGTGGACTGGCTATAGGCCGATTGCGGGTCGCCATACTGCCCCATTGAAAACAACACGCCGGAACTGCACAATTACAATCGGAAGTGCACAAAAAACTCTCTAAAATCCAATCATTAAAAAAAACAAGATGGTAACCCGCAATCGCACTATGGTAAAACCTGTGTATGGTGACAAGGAATGACTTCTTATGTTCAGGCCCAAACGTCAGGGATGGGAGAGCTCTGAACGGTGTTGGACTGTAATCGCAGCTTCAGGGATGGGAGAGCCGCTCTGATCGGTGCTGGACTGTAATCGCAGCTTCAGGGGTGGGAGAGCTCTGAACAGTGCTGGACTGTAATCGCAGCTTCAGGGGTGGGAGAGCTCTGAACGGTGCTGGACTGTAATCACAATATCAGGGGTGGGAGAGCTCTGAACAGTGCTGGACTGTAATCACAATATCAGGGGTGGGAGAGCTCTGAACAGTGCTGGACTGTAATCGCAGCTTCAGGGGTGGGAGAGCTCTGATCGGTGCTGGACTGTAATCACAGCTTCAGGGGTGGGAGAGCTCTGATTGGTGCTGGACTGTAATCACAGCTTCAGGGATGGGAGAGCTCTGATCGGTGCTAGACTGTACTCGCAGCTTCAGGGGTGGGAGAGCTCTGAACGGTGCTGGACTGTAATCACAGCTTCAGGGGTGGGAGAGCTCTGATCGGTGCTGGACTGTAATCGCAGCTTCAGGGGTGGGAGAGCTCTGAACGGTGCTGGACTGTAATCACAGCTTCAGGGGTGGGAGAGCTCTGATCGGTGCTGGACTGTAATCACAGCTTCAGGGGTGGGAGAGCTCTGATTGGTGCTGGACTGTAATCACAGCTTCAGGGATGGGAGAGCTCTGATCGGTGCTAGACTGTACTCGCAGCTTCAGGGGTGGGAGAGCTCTGATTGGTGCTGGACTGTAATCACAGCTTCAGGGGTGGGAGAGCTCTGATCGGTGCTGGGCTGTAATCGCAGCTTCAGGGGTGGGAGAGCTCTGATCGGTGCTGGGCTGTAATCACAGCTTCAGGGATGGGAGAGCTCTGATCGGTGCTAGACTGTACTCGCAGCTTCAGGGGTGGGAGAGCTCTGATTGGTGCTGGACTGTAATCACAGCTTCAGGGGTGGGAGAGCTCTGATCGGTGCTGGGCTGTAATCGCAGCTTCAGGGGTGGGAGAGCTCTGATCGGTGCTAGACTGTACTCGCAGCTTCAGGGGTGGGAGAGCTCTGATTGGTGCTGGACTGTAATCACAGCTTCAGGGATGGGAGAGCTCTGATCGGTGCTGGACTGTAATCGCAGCTTCAGGGGTGGGAGAGCTCTGATCGGTGCTGGGCTGTAATCGCAGCTTCAGGGGTGGGAGAGCTCTGATCGGTGCTGGGCTGTAATCGCAGCTTCAGGGGTGGGAGAGCTCTGATTGGTGCTGGACTGTAATCGCAGCTTCAGAGATGGGAGAGTTCTGATCGGTGCTGGACTGTAATCGCAGCTTCAGGGGTGGGAGAGCTCTGATCGGTGCTGGACTGTAATCGCAGCTTCAGGGATGGGAGAGCTCTGATCGGTGCTGGACTGTAATCACAGCTTCAGGGGTGGGAGAGCTCTGAACGGTGCTGGACTGTAATCGCAGCTTCAGGGATGGGAGAGCTCTGAACGGTGCTGGACTGTAATCACAGCTTCAGGGGTGGGAGAGCTCTGATCGGTGCTGGACTGTAATCGCAGCTTCAGGGGTGGGAGAGCTCTGATCGGTGCTAGACTGTAATCGCAGCTTCAGGGGTGGGAGAGCTCTGATCGGTGCTGGACTGTAATCGCAGCTTCAGGGGTGGGAGAGCTCTGATCGGTGCTGGACTGTAATCGCAGCTTCAGGGATGGGAGAGCATTGATCGGTGCTGGACTGTAATCGCAGCTTCAGGGATGGGAGAGTTCTGATCGGTGCTGGACTGTAATCGCAGCTTCAGGGGTGGGAGAGCATTGATCGGTGCTGGACTGTAATCGCAGCTTCAGGGGTGGGAGAGCGTTGATCGGTGCTGGACTGTAATCACAGCTTCAGGGGTGGGAGAGCGTTGATCGGTGATGGACTGTACTCGTATCTAAGCCGAGTGATATGACGTCATATCATTGTCCGGACCAATTCTGCATTCTTCTTGACTTCTAACAAAATGCCTCAAATTGGTGTTCAAATTGAGCAAAAATCTCGTTAAAATATTAGTTCAAGTTGATCATATACTTATATTATGAACTGATGACGGTGTTATTTTCTTGAAAATAATTGATATTTGACATGCAGAGATTAAAGAAAATGCCTTTTTGAATCTAGCTATAGTTTACCAACGCGGCACCGCTCAGATTTGGCTACGATTTACTGTCCGGCTAAGTTGCGAGCGTCCGGAATTGCTTGAAATGTACGGATTAGTTCAGATTTTTAACTCGGCACTGTTCGAAGTTCTATAGCAAAGCTGTGGTGCCTATTTTACTTACCCTTACCCGATATAACAGTGCCCTTATAAACCATCACCAGTGCCATCATTGTTTGCACATGAATTTCTGATGAATTCTACATCTCAGATAATCTACTTATCCGACAAAATGGATAGCCTGGCTGAGTGTATGTGAAGGCATCCGCGCCTAGGATATAGCGAAGACAAACACACACATGGCCAAGATTGATGGTACACACTATCATAATGGATTAAATGTCTTATGATTAATACACTATTATCAACATGAATGCTTCAGTATAACTCTAATCTTAAGGATTACAGTGATATATGACCCAAATGATACATGTCCTAAGGGGGCATCTGTCTCAGCCAATACCGGAAAATCTGCAATCAATTATCTCCATGTAATATACATTCCTTTTAAACATTTCTATCACGACGGTTTTTCGTAGTCTTGATTACAATAAATAACACTTCAAGGAAATTGAAATCCTTGTCATTATCAACTAAGCAATAATGTCATCAAAGCAACATGTTGCACATATTACCATCAATAACAAATTTGGAAAAGTGTAATTTAATGTTTATGGTGAAAATACAATTTTTAAAGATCGTTGGAAAGTATTCACTGAATAAATAATGAGTTAAAATGGTTTGTTTTAACTATATATACAGACTCTCCTCTTGCAATTCATCTACACAGTATTTACATTATTCATGACTTCATTTGTTCATATACTATGGGTTAAATGGCCTTCTGATCGAACATCCCACATCACCATTATTCTACCCTGGACAACATATTTAAATATCAATCAGGGCAATAATATGTTGTGTAATGTATCATCCACTCCATTGTAATACAACTCTCGTGACTAAACGTTTGCAAACGTGTATGCGCGCGCAGATTACATCTTCGAGCCATTCCATTTTAGCTAATGTTCTGTCAATTAAATCTTATGTTAGTGTAACAAAGCGTCAGCTGTGGGAGGTTTATACAAATATGCTCCTTATTGTCACTCTCTGATCAATATTCTAATCACACAATGCAAGGCAATATTCTTAGCTGAATGGTGATCAATTTGGGAATTAATTAGTGGTTTCCGTAGGCTAGTAGCCTTTTTGTTGATTTATATCAAATGTTTGGGATTCCATCACACTGACTAACAGTGAATTTCTATCAAGATAACCTTGTCCATATGTAAATGTAATGTTACATGATAATCATAACGTTGTGGAACATAAAGTCAATTACTTTAAAACATGTTCAGTGATTGTGTAGCGAACTATGAACTCTATTGTCTATAAACTGTTATTCCATTATGTGAGATATCGCATATAATATTATTACTCTGACATCTAATGGTGTATTGAAGAGTTTTGTTTTACACGTATTACCTTTGAGTAAACAATATATACACAACATTAAATTCCATTCTTTTGCAAATCAACACACACCATAATTCTAGCTAATTCTAGCTAACCATGATTCTAGCTGTATGTTCAGCAGACAAAATATAATAAGCAATCAATGGTTCATTAAAGATGTTATTATGAAAGCGGCATAAATTGGATGTTGAATGCATAACATTTATGAATAAAGCTTATAAAGGTGACTGAAACTGATATTATCACCGATTAGACAGTGGCAGAAAGATGGGAAGAAAACATCTTCAGAATGGTATTGCTAATAATATCACAGAGTAGACTGACATGAGGAGTGAACAGCTTCAGCCTGATATTACTAATCTTACTAAGCAAACAGGAGAGACTAATTTCAGACTGAGATAACTAATATCACTGAATAGACTGGAGCAGATGGCATGAGGAGTGAACAGTTTTAGAATGAGATTTGCTCACAGAGTAGAAGACGCAGAGGGCATGAAGAGTGAAACACTTCAGACTGAGATTACTAATATCACTGAATAGTCTGGAACAGAGGGCAAGGGCAGTGTTTGACTTCAGACTGAGATTACTAGTAGCACTGAGTAGATATGAGCAGAGGACAGTGGGTAGTGGGTAGCTACAGCTTGTGACACCCTCTTCTCTGTGGCTGACCGGTTTGTTGGCAGAGTAGCTGCCATATTTTGCCAATAATTATTGACACAATCAGAGAGGCATTGTGTGGTGCTTTGCCAATCATCTATGCCCCTACTGGGATAATACAAATATCAACACGTCTCTAGGGCCATCGCCCACCGTTTATGGAAATGCTTCAGCTATGCTATATATATATATATATCTGTGGATATAGGTGTGGATATAGAGAGAAAGATTTATCAGTAACACAGAAACATATTTTATGGAAATATGTGAGAATCAGGATTTGATTCAAGAATGTAGCAAAATAATACTATGCCAGATGATTTTCACACATTTATTTGGTCTAACTAGACATTCGGGAAATGTTTCCATATTTGAATTCGTAGCAGTCGTATTTCACCGCATTGACTCAGCATGATATGAAATAAGGACTAAATAATAATGTGAAAACAAAGAAACCCATACAACGACAACAATTCTAACGTGTGATACTGGAGAAATACCACCACATGACCTTGTTGATATTGGCCAATAACAGATATTTTCCAGTTCAATAATCACAGACGCCCTGACACCTCAGTGATTGGTCCAGAATCAATCAGCAATATCGTGTGGGGCCAGATAAGTGATAGCCACGTCCCATATATCGAATGCAGCCACAAAGGAGCGGCAAGCTTTCTCTGCTTCTATTCCTGCATTGTGCCCAATATTATAGGTAAAGATATGTAACAATTTAATCACAATATTTCTTTATCTAATCTTCAGATATTGGTAACTAAAAAGAGTATTTATTATATACCTGTTACATTGGTTCATCAGTATATGCAAATCCAGGCCAATAACGTTAACATTTACCCACAAATCATAGCTGTGTTTACATAATTGCATTCTGATGTACTCAATTATACAGATTACAGAAGCCTTGTAGCAGGACCGCAGCAAATTTCAGAATAATGAAGACCTATGCTAACAAATACGTCCCCAGCCGGGCCAGTGCATGTTCAGAATATGTCTACATTTGATAGTCTAGGTTCCAGGCCAGATATCGTCAGCATGTAAGCATCTGTCAGCACAAGGATATGTCAATGCTGGCATTGTAATACAGCTCATTTCCGGTCTGTTTGAAGTGCGTGTGCCAGATCGATGCGCCACTTGAACGACAAATATGACAAAATCTCGTTTAATCAACGTGCTGGTGTTGTTCAGATCTCGTTCAGTCTGGTCCGACATAGCAACCCACTGAGTCAATAGTGGACTTCAGCAAGTTATGTTTGCTGTGTGTAAATCTCTATGAAGAGAAAGACATCTATATCAAAATGATATAGAAGAATTGCAAGATGAATGACAAGATGATATGGAGCAGTGTCCAGTAATTATACACATGAAGATACAAATGCACTTCTCCCTTAAGTCCTCTTGGTTATATGATCCACCCCTTGCTTCTCAGAAAGATGAAAAAATACAAAGTAATATCTTATTTCCAGTTGCAGGGCAGGTGCTCATAATTTATACATTTGTTTATGTTTTTATAGTGATGCCGAGTAGAATAATGTCCGCATTCATTTTCGAGAACAATGATGCCAACATTCAAATTTTCTATTATTGTGCATAATGTCTTTTTTCTAATGCTCCAAGATGATAATTTACAATAGGCCAAGTAGGATATTTGTATATTCAAACTGAATATATGTGTTGTCTCAGGTTTTTAGATGCGTTTATAAAGGCTTATTTCATGATTATTCTGAATGTGGTCTTCACCACGACATATGGGTGAAGGGCTCTCCTGGACAGACATCCAATATCCAATCTTCTGTCAAAGAGTTAAAAAGAGTAGGGCACCGGAAATGGAATTTGTGATCCCATTGTCCCAGTGTCATGTTACGTTTTACAGTTAAATACTCGTGGGTTATTGCAACTGAAGCATCACTACATATTGCACTCAGATCAGCACTTATCAAACACCCCACAGATTCCATCATTCCCTCATGGCATTGGACAAAAAATGTGCAGGTGATAGATGACTTTTCATAAACGCAAGTCATGAGGTTATGCTCAGAAATAGATTAGTTGCAGCTCTCCTGATGTTATTGAATTTCCGGCGAGTAGTGGTGTGGATACAAAGTTTTTATTAAAGAACTTACGATAAAGTGATTCTATCACTTTGGACGCTGTTCTCGAGTGTCCATCGCGTTCACTTTATTTCTGCATATGAATACTTCTGTGGTTGTAAAACTATATGTGAGTCATTTGATATCACTCTATACATTGTGTTCCAATCATAAATTGGAGATTTGCTGCTATTATGTGGGCAATGGAGAGACCTGAGGTTGATGCTGAGGCATGCAGGCAGAGACAATGGTAGACGAGTACGTGCTTTGTGTTGCCACCACTGTACTGCAGAGCGTGTCAAAGCTATACAAGTGTGGGACCCATCCATTGTGAGGCGTTCTTATCCACGGTGCCAGTAAAGGGGCTATTAACGCCTGGGTGTGAAAACCACTTGATGCCTCGCTTAGGGACTTGAGCACACCCAGTCCCATGCATAAAAAACATTTCTTTGTTGTAGTGTATCACAAGTGCAGTGACTTGTTCCAAAGTTGATGTTGAAGGCTGCGTGGTGTGTTTTTGGATTGGAGACGTGGCCATTGTGACATGTTAGAACCTAAGAAGCTAGGTTCATTGGTTTGCTTATTGCCCTGCAAACCTAAACGATTCTATCTGCACTGTTTATTCAGGAAATGGTTCCCCTCATCCAATCTCGTGGCACACTGTAACAAAACACGGCCATGCTGTTAAATGCTTTTAATTTTCACACTACTCTTTTTACACTTTAGAATTTCAATGCTGAGTAGAATGTAACAGCAGAATATGATTAAATATTCATGATATTGATCATGTGATTTAACCTGATACAATAAATCCACATCAGATTCCAGATGTTCATCTCGCATGATATCCTCCTTTCTTAAATTACCACTCCAAGGAGATATTACACTTGTAAAATGCAGAGTATCTAGTATAAGGACCTCATCTCTCATTGTAGTTTGTAAATATAAAGACAAGTTGCAAGAAACTGGATAGGACAAGCTATGTGCACAAACGAGACAGCGACTGTATGCTGTCGCACTGTATACAACGCTGTCAGATGCTAACATTATGATTATTTCAAACCGAGATAGCATTCCATGCAAACTGTTCTGTATTTTGTACATTATTTTGGAAATAAAACACAAACATAAGAAGAGAATTGTTCACGTGTCAATTTAAATGGTATGCAGTATACATATATAGTAAGCAATTGCTTTCTCCGACAATAGGAGGACGCCATTAGCATCATTAAGCAACCCAGCCTTCACTTATCACTAATCTGAGGTGTTAATCCTTTCATAAATCTATTTTTAATTTGATACATTTGTTGTCAACATTTTCACATGAAAATCAATGATATCTCGTTCATGTATTACTTCATCATGATTTCATGACTTACATAAATGTATGACACACATAAATATTAAGCGTTTTGAACAGACACTGTCTGGTATCAGTGCCAAATCAATGTCAGGACGTTATTACTATAAATATATGAAAAGAACCAGGAAAGCGTGACATTAAATAATTAAAAGAGCTCCCCAGTAACTTCTTGAAGTTGCTAAGGGAAAAGTTCAGGATTATGATGATATAATGATGTGTGTGTAGTTGGAACTGAGAGAGGGTGACTTATCGGTGAGGTAGCACTTGACCTGTGAGCAGACAGCGCTTCTTAGAACCACCTCAGTTCATCTCCACTCTATCATCTCTGATGTCTGTATGGCTATATTAGGATCTGACCGTGAATAATGGACTTACTAGCCTACAGGTTAGCGACTACCTTAATCTAATTGCATGAACCAGACATTCACTGCAAAACCACAGGCATCGGGATTGTATAGACAACTGATTCTTATATTTTAAGCAAAAGATGAACCCATCTGCTTACTACATATGTTTTTTCCCGAATTGCAGAAATTTAAAAGAAAACTACGGATCAACACATACATTTCATTCGTTTGAACATAAACAGTGGCTTTACTTCTTTAAATCGTTAGACAAAAAGATATGTTTTATGTTTGAGAGTGTTGACAGTCACCAACCTGGTATTGTATTGTTTTAATGTACAAAGTAGAGGAATTTGGCTGACAAAGGTTGGAGCAATATATACGTCAGGTCTACTTTTGTCGGTGAGCAGTGTCATTCTTCCGGTGGGAACGTATCGCTCAGGGCAGAAGGTGAATGTTCAATATCCGGGTACTAACCGCTTCAAGGTTTCAGACTCTTTACCTCTCAGTTTATGTCACTGTGAATATCTGATTTTACTGGTGAAACAGATTTAATAGATACTATTTTAACCCTACAAAGTTAAGGAATATCTCAATATCTGCTGTTTTCGGCATTGTTTGATGACAATATTTGCTGAAATATTTATATATGGAGAACACTAATCAAGAGATATACAGAGACCCTGTAATTGGTATAAAAGACAAAAAAATCGCTCCTCTCAGGTAAAGGGAACAAAATATGGGAATGATCACTGATAAAAAATATATATTGAGATGGACTGACAGGAATGAAAATTGGGATTTTTCTTTGCAACCACACACCACCCACTGAATGATTATTATATTGATCCTATACATTCTCCTTGGAGATAACCTTGATATGTGTATGTCATCTGTGATCATTTTGTTAGAGTATTTCAATACGTCAATCATAATATTGCCTAATGTTAGTGTAAGCTAATCAATAAAATAGTATTTCAGTTTATATTTTAATTCAAACTAGTGAGAATCCAGGCATATGCAACTTAATTTTTCCTAGACAATTTAACGTGCATTTGAACGTCAAATAGAATTATGACTTGCGCATATCATAATTAACAAAAACATATCAAACATACTTAAACATTTGAAAAAATGTATCATTGTATGATCTTAATAAACGTTTTTCAATATTTTCGAACTAGAACCTCAGTAAATGATTATCAAGCTTTGATCGACTACCTCAGTTTTATAGCCTAATCACGTGACATGTATCACGTGATCACCTGTCACCAATCATCCTTCCATGCAGATGTTATACTATGTCCAGACTCTATACTTTCATGCGGGACGTCCATTTCCTTTCACAGGAAATATATAACTGAATGGGATCTGGTTTCCTTAAAATTGGATGAATTCTAAAGCAAGGTGCCTGACAGGATAGTCTCATAATTAAAAGCCGCTTCACTCAAATCAAAGACCGGTTCATATTGGTAAATCCGAACATTCGGTGCATGAATAGTGCAAGTGCACTAGATGTATGGATGCTTACTGTATGTACAATATATTCTGGGTGCTTTTATACATTGGTTGTCTCTATTTGTAAAACCTTACAGAAATTGTGAATCCTAATAAAGACCTTCATCTTGAGGCAAACCAGTGATGTTTTTTTTTCTAAAAGCGTAATTCAAGACGACCTGAGCAAAAAGAAACAAATATATTGAATATATTATTCTGCACACGCTTGGGTAGTTATGTTTGATGGATTGCTTTGTGAAGTGGGTAATCAGTGGTGAAGGGGTTGATTATCTCCGCCACATATAATGCCTGGGAAGGTTGCCGGGGCCGGAGTGCCAACTACTACCCTTTTCCAGTTTTCAAGACACGCTATATTTATATTAAAAAACTCGAATACATCGAAATATGCAATTATGGGTTACCTGCATGTTTTTTTTTTTTAAAGAATTTAGAGAATAATGCAATTCCGGTTCCGATTTAAAGAAAAAAAAACATTTCCGGTAGGTTGCCTTCAATTGGGCAAGATGGAAATATATGGGACAAGAGTGAAAATTTTTTCATTGGAAATGAAAATAAAATATTGTAATTATTATTTTCACATGTGCATGATTCAGCGAGAGCAGTACATATTAAAGTGTGTGCACATAGAATGTAGCGAAGGTAGCACTTAATTAGGAAATGGTGTTATCCTCTCTTGCCGTTATACTGTGTGGGGTTTTCCCGTTTTATATAGCAAACAGTTATAATCATGATATGTTTGCTTGGAATATTAAGTACACAGTTATAATCATAATATGTTTACTTGGAATATTAAGTACACAGTTATAATCATAATATGTGTGCTTGTAATATTAAGTACACATTTATAACCATAATATGTTTACTTGGAATATTAAGTACACAGTTATAATCATGATATGTTTACTTGGAATATTAAGTACACATATATAACCATGATATGTGTGCTTGTAATATTAAGTACACATTTATAACCATAATATGTGTGCTTGTAATATTAAGTACACATTTATAACCATAATATGTGTGCTTGTAATATTAAGTACACATATATAACCATGATATGTGTGCTTGTAATATTAAGTACATCGCAGTTATAAACAAATAGAATAAAAGAATTTAATTTTAAAAGATTCGAAGGCTAATGATATCTTTTTTCAAAACACTGAAAATAATTTATCATGTACCACTCGAAAAGATGTGTTGACATCAAGTATCATGGTAGGATTTTCCCTTCACCAGCATCGCAACATCTAAATGGAGGTGTCTAAATACCTTTAAAAGTGCACGAACCTTATGTGTTGGCACCTTCATCGCAGCGTCAGACAGCCAAATAAAAGCCAGGATAAACACAAGTAATTTGGCAGTGAGGTTTGTATCTGGCATGATGTACCCTTGCTTTGAGATATTCTCAAACGTGTGGGAGGTGTTCCTACGATGTGCTCTACGCTCAATATTACTTTCACACAGGAGAATGACGCCCGTATGAGGTATTGTTTGCTGTTCACAAAACATGTAGAGCCTTTCCATTTAGAATTTCCCTGCAGAATCCGCCGAGAAAGAATGCTTTACCTTTC
This sequence comes from Amphiduros pacificus, assembly GCA_949316495.1. Taxonomy (NCBI): domain Eukaryota; kingdom Metazoa; phylum Annelida; class Polychaeta; order Phyllodocida; family Hesionidae; genus Amphiduros; species Amphiduros pacificus. The sequence continues at coordinate 46,618,767 of OX439001.1, forward strand.
CTTTGATGGCTTGGTGGAATTTCTTCTCCAAGCTGGAAAATATGAATGTTCCTTCCCCACTTCCTATATTCTTTTTGCAAATCCCTAGAAATGTAAAAGTTGACTGATGATTTAGATCCTGTTAAGTGTTTTATCTCATACGAGGTACTTCAGCCCACTACTTATGTCTAATAAAACTGACAAGTCCAATTTTCACACTGACACTTGATTACAAATCACAGACGAGTGCTTAGACGGAGATGTGAAGACAGGCTCTCCAGTCTGTTTTGAGTTTCTATTAAAGAGATCCAATATGATAAATACAACCTCCACAAAGAGAATTAGAAAATGTTAAAAATTCTATCATGTTTAGTGTATCAGATAAAACCTTTCTTCGCGTTCCTTGTCTATAGAGACTGGAGGCATGTAAAAATGATTGTATTTGGTTTGGAGGTGTTGCCATTTCTTCTGTGTTTTTGCCTGCAGTACAGAGCCAGTTTATTAAATCAATGCTGCTTGAGTGGGAATTTACTGCATCACAGGTCCTGAATATTTGATCATATTGCAGATGCCACAAACACTTATTGATAAATGCAAAAACTAACCCACAAAAGGTTGACATTTACCATGGTATTTCTTGCCTTCCGTATGAAAGCAAAAATCATATTTTAATGGAGGTTTTCTTAATAATCTTCAGGTTTTTGCTTTGCCATGTGTGTGTGTTGTCTTTGGGAATTTTGTGCTGAGTGTTTCAATTCCATTTCATAGTAAGTTGAAACACACGAGAATGGCTTTTGTCTCACAATTATAGTTTCTTGTCAAAGATAAGAATGGCCTTTGTTTCAAATCTGTAATTTCTCGTCGCAAAGTTAATGTGCATTATAGTTTTTACTTATTAACCATTGCAAACAATACAGCACCACAGTCTTATTGTACCTTAAGCTCCACATCATAAAGTATATTAACACAATAGGCGTGTGAGCATCACATAACAGGGATGGTCAAAGTGGTTCTCCAGACTTGTATAATTGAATGCCTCACATTTCACATCGTTAAGCTCAACATATATGAAAGGTTCAGGTTATTGAATTAAGAAACCAATTAGCGTCAGAATACGGAAGACAAAGTCTGTGTCTTTTGTTTCAGCGCCTTTATTATATGACTCTGTGACATTTTGATCGATGCAATTTCCTTGGCATCGCCTTGGTACAGGAAAAAAGGACTCATTTCTTTTCACAAGTTCTCATCTGTTTTTCATAACTGAGAAATCTTCAAAGACTTTGTGTCGATCGGCGAATTCTCTACGAGAAGCAGTCCATGTCTGTAGAATGACTCTACAGCTGTATACCCCAGATAAGATTATTCCTATGTTCGTACTCTGATGGATCTTTACAGTTATATCTCAATATTTGTACCCTAAGGCATCTTCATAAATATATCCATTGGGAATCCCAGCTCTTGTAACTCTGAGATCTCTATGGTTATGCCCTTGATAATCCTAGCTATTGTTCCCTGGGGATCTTTTTTATATGACCTTGACTATCCTAGCTGTTTAACCCTGGGGATCTCTTTAGATATGTCGTTGACAATCATAGCTGTTATACCCTTGGGATCTCTTTAGATATGCCCTTGACAACCCTAGCTGTTGTACCCTTGGGATTTCTTTTGATATGCCCTTGGCAATCCTAGCTGTTGTATCCTTGGGATTTCTTTTGATATGTCCTTGATAATCCTAGATGTTGTAACCTGAGAGATATCTATAGATATGCTCTTAGGAATACCAGCTGTTGTCACCATGAGGGATCTCTATAAATATTTCTTTGGAGAAAATCGGCTGTTCCACCTAAGGTATCTCTATACATATCTCCCTTAGTAACTCATATTTTCTAGCTGAAAATCTGTCATGATTTTATGTGATTTTCCATTCCTGAAGGTTCCCTGCAGCTGTACATCCCTTAAACAATTTAAACAACCGCGCTTATATGTGCATCACTAATGAATAAAACCCAACTGCTGTACGACTCTGTGGAAAATGTATATCTCTGCTAAATCTATTAAGTTGTATAACTTTGAGGAATCTCCAGTTCTCTACATATCAGACCATTGTCTCGCTTACTTCCCTGATGGAGGACACTCCCTAGATTTCAAACAAAATGTTTGATGTTGTTATGGCGAGTGCACTGCCGGGTCGACAGAAAATAAAGCACTTAAACTAGATACTTGTTCCACATTCTACTTGCCGTCTTACACATAGACCTTGCTCAATGAGCGCACACAAATCAAATTGCACCACCAAATTGATACTGCATGTTCTCGTATGTTCCCGTTGTGCTGAGATGTCGCAGTCACGAGAGTTCATACACGAGGCATAAGGCGGTCATTCTCCTACTTTGATGTTTAAGTCCTAGGAAATTAACGCTCAAGATAAGGGTGAGTTCCAAGTGCGACAAGACATACTGTTCTACAAGATGAAAGCAAATCCCCCCAGCCCTTGCACGCTTTTTATCGAATAACTAGAGGAACGAAGGGGAAGGCATGATCTGGCCATCAACTGTGTCCCAATTTAAAGACAGGCAATTTGGGTTTTCTAATCGATGCGCGTGCATAAGATTAAAGTAGTGGTGAGCGCCAGCTGCTGCAGCAGATATTGGCAGGAATTGGGCTTTGTCGTGCAGGAGACCCATCAGGGTGTTATATATGGTCCCAGCTTGATGGCTCCCTGCACACTTCATATCATTGTGTTTACAATAAACTGCCTCTCTCCCTCATTTTACTTCCATATCTCTTCCATTATGTAACCTTGGTCAGAACTATTTGTTCAAGAAAGATTTATTGAATCAGGTTCACATCGCCCATAAGAGGCGCGAGGGCGTTTACTGCTCGATGTGGGAGCAGGCCAAAGTATGCCATCCTTCAAAGAAGATTGACTCTGTATGCTGGATGTAAAAAGTACGCCAGTCAAGTACAAGTAAACTTCCCACCAGATGTAGAGTATAATAAACTAAGAGCTATTTTCTCACAACACAATCTTCATGAGCCATGACAATACAATAGCTTCACATTAACAATGACAAATCTCAGCGACGAGAAAAGTAGAATTTCATCTCACCTAGGAAATATTAGATGGCTCCAAATAAGTAGAAGTTATATTCCAGGAATGTATGTATGTGTGTGTGTGTGTGTATGTGTGTGTGTGTGTGTGTGTGTGTGTATGTGTGTGTTAAATGATGCATGGTCATTTTAGATGAGCTTAAGGGATATCCCACACACTCTCCAAACGATCAGCATGAGGGAAATAGAGTGACCTAAACTGAAGACTATCATTACATATTCGACCTTTAATGGATTTTGAGACATTTAGACCATCTTACCACTGCCCCGCTTTAGTCTTTTCACTTAGCTTGGCTCCATCTCTAACAAATAACTTTGACCGAAACACAATATGTGCGAATGCTTCCGCGATGATGCCCCACTTACAGACCTTTCCTTAATTATGATATGTAGAGTTTTTAAAGTGTTTCAAAAGGCACATGTTCTGAGCTGCCTTAATTCCTTAACTTATGTTTTTTTTTCAATTACTGAGACTGAAATGGTATATATTTATGTAATGTTATTTAGAGCCTTGTGTACCTGTCAACATGGAGGATCAGAGCACATGAAATAGACTTGAAATAGATCTAAAAACATGCAAGCCGCCAAGTAAAAAGAGTAGGCAAAATAGCCATGAAATGATCCTGAATTTTAACAGCATTGCCTGTGTCAAAACAGGCACCAGCCAATCATATTCTTGGAAATGACACTTTATTGTGGTAATGAAACAAAAATATATTGTACCTTAAGATATTATGTAAAAGTTTTTATCTCCCGCGCTGCTGTATTTCTCTCACGGGAATAACACGTCATGATATTAAGACTATGAAAACATATATGATTTATGTTGAATTCGGGCCACTTTACGTTCAACCAGGAATAGACTCGGAAATAATATTGTGTTGCGAGAGGTGACATTTATAAGTTGGGCATGAAGGGAGCCTTATGTTGTTGTGATGTACAGGCCTCTTGCAGCACTGCTAATATAATACGATTTATGATATTTGTATAAGTTTGATCCATATTGATATTCCTTCCGTAAGGGGCTCCATGCAATGTCTGCTTTTTCTTGCTTTGGCCCAATGAAAAAAAATACAAAAAAACATTGGCTTTGTTTGGAAAGGGTCGCTCGTTTGATTGATATATCTTTGCTTTGAAAGGACCATTTGCATGATTGATATATTAGCTAACGAATGCATCTAACCAAAAACAAAAACAAAAAAACATACTAACAATTATAAATAAAACATGGCATTTGTTGGGAGAGCAGCCAATCCATTCATAATTTACATTTATGACTCTATTTTGCCCTTCATATTATCAATTAACCAGTTTTGAATATCAGTGAACAGTGCAATATGGTTTATATGTATGTATGTATGTATATATATATATATATATATATATATATATATATATATATATATATATATATATATATAATATATATATAATATATATATATATATATATACATACATATAAACCATATTGCACTGTTCACTAATTTTGTTTCCCTATCCCACAGAAGGTCTCCAAAAGAATTTTTATGAAGGGTTGTGCCGTATCTATCAGTTGTCATGAGACAAATGTCTTATCTTGCCTGGGAGTAACAACAGGTAAATCAGCCCGGTATTTTGACAAGTAAATTTTACAGTATCACACAGCCAATTCCGACATTTCTTTCAAACAAACTTTCAAAAGGATACGTCATGACAGGATTGTGTGTTTTCCTCCGAGGGATTTAGGATTGTTCTTGACATGAGGCTGTGACTCGTATATAGACAAAGGAGACATTCTGAGAAGAACCCTGTCAACTTCATGTCGGGGATTATTCACTCCCTCGTCTTACCATGCATCATTTAAGAATGCAGCTCTTGCTAACAATCCACTAGCAATTACAAAGGTACACCATCAAGGATATGGAGCATGGCTGTATCATTATGTAAAAGTACTTAGATTATCTGAAAGTTTAAAGCTTGTAGTAGATATATTTATACACGCCGATTCATTTGTTCGGCAATAGCTTCACATATACAGGCTATACATCGTTTTCTTATTGAGATTAATAGAAACCTGATTTAGAGAACTCTTCACAAGATGCAAGCTGCCTTTTTTATTTACGCCCACTGGTTTGTTGTAAATCCAAATATTTATCACAGTTGGTTTCCTCTTCCTGTTTGGTGGATTTTATCTGAGCAATTGTTGTGGCTGGCGATAGCGGACAGTTGCATTGTTGTGGAATGCTTTACTCTCCTTTGGGAGGTCCAGCGTGAAGCATTATGGGTGACTGACATGACATTGTCTCATTATCGCTAAGTAATTAACACCATCCAAAATTAAAGATGGCCGCACACTTCCGGTTCCTCTGTTACCATGCCAAAAAAACAGCCATATATAACCCGCAAAATGTAAAGACGAGACAATTCTAAGCCACAATGATGATATGAATAATCAATATTTGTATAATCACATTGTAGTAAATAAAAATATCTCTTGGCAGATCTCCAAAGTGCATTTCTTCTTTATTCCCATTTAAACTAGTGTTCTTTAATCTTTATATTATAAATATTTTGATTCATTCCCATAAATGACATTCAGGACTTAAAGCCACGATGAGGTTGACTCAAATATTTCTTACATGATTTGCGCCTGATCTCTTCCAGGTACAGCGCTCAATCCTTGTCTGAAAACAAGAAACTAACTCCTAAGAGTGAGTGAGTGTATTGACTTGTTAATCACCTTCGTTTATTTGCTTTGCTAAGAATGCGTGTGCTCATGATATAACTCAGGTGCAGAAGAGAGTTGGCTATGCCTGGTGGCCAGATCTGTCACAATCTCAGCATCACATAGTTCCATATCACCTCTCCCATTTATTGGCCACTCTCATCTCAGGCTGCCAATGAAGCTTTCATTTACACACTCAGGCTCCTCTAATTAACGTGCCCCTATCAATGTTCATTGATTGATTAATTTAGTCTATCACGAACAGGGTTCTTAATTTTGATGATAGCTCCCGAATGAAGCTCTTGATGACATTGGGCCCAATTGAATAGGCAAGAAATTTATCATTCCTTGCATGGCACCCCAAGGCCCCTTAAACATTATAGATCACCATTTACATTGTTCATTTGTTCAATCACTGTGAAGTAGAGATAGCATTGTTGGGTGGCTTCATCTCGTATTTGTTTCCAGAAAGCAGAGTTAACCACATGTGAGGGTTTTGATTTCGGACTTGTTTTCTAAGCCATGTGTTATAGCTTGGCAAATCTCCTAACCATATTTGCGGCTTTATGATTTTTCCATTGCATCTGACCAGTATCTGATTGTCAACATCAATCATGTAGAATAATTAGCTTTGTGGTGTACATATTGGCATATATAGGCAGATTGAACCAACTGTGGCAGCTCTGATCGCCAACAATTCTACACTTAGATGGATTCTGCAGAATTCTGTGTTGATTACAATTGCTAGGGCTTGAGGTAATTACATAGTATATTAATTGTGGACCTGCAAAGATTACATAGACTGTTCAGACTACATGCATGCCCATATCATATGATCTGTATGCTTCAATCATAACACATTCAAATCAATCTTAATTACAATGCATTTGATCTCTATACTACAAATACAAGATCAATCTTAATGCTCAATACAATAGACATTTTTCAACAGTAACTGTATTGCACTCGCTTCTCTGTCGTTGGCATGTATGCCGAGACTGGTTTACAGTTGACTGTTCAACGGCACTGCAAAGACACAAAGGTTGTTGATTCCACAAAGGTCTGTCTGACACAGATAAGCCTCTACATTGTCTCTGCTCTCTCGCCACTCCGACGTGCCTCTTATGGCTACTCCCACAGCAATTTCAAACTGCTTTTTATAGGCATGTGATTTATTAGATAGCAAAAGGGTAACCCAAACTGAGCATGTCTCTGCCATCAGCTTTTATCTCCTGCTAGAGTTTCGCTTCCTCCTCAACAAATTCAATTCAATTTTGCTCAGAATTGATACAATAACAGCCACAGAATGGATCAAAGAAAGCCATTTTCTTGCATTAAAATGATCGGAATTTCCAGATGATTGATCTTCATTTGTCATGTAGTAAATTAAAGGAAGGCGATTGACAAGATATTTAATGTTTAAGGGAAGGCACTGAATGAAAGCGCAATAGAAGTTTACCATGTGAAGAGGCGGTGTGGACTCGGAGATGATTACACCTGTGATTGTATAACATGGGTATCTATATTCCTTTGATCTAATTTCTCTGTATGCAAGTAGATATTCTTAATGACATTTGATTGAAACTTTGCAAACCATTCAGATGGAAGGTATATAAGACCGCTGCACTCCCACAAATCCTCTTGGTAATTTGCACATGATAACATATTTTATGAAATGCACGTTCGTGTTACATATGATTTGGTTGAATACTATAGATAGGACAAAAATGAGCCAGCCTTTATCACATGAAAAAGAACCCGGCTTTACACATGGTTGAGTGACAATGACACAGGAATCCTTGGCTTGCATAAATCATTCTTATTTTTTTGCTTTGTAGTGTCGTCCGATTGCAGTTTGTCATTATATGAAAGAATTGAGAAATGTTTCATGCTGAGATGTTCCATTAAAGCCAAATATGCAACCCCACTAGGATGTTTTCTCCTGACGTGTAATGGCATCTGTTTAATTTTTAAGCTGTTTTTGTCATTAGAAACAAGAAGTACATTTGGATGAGAGCTTTTCCGAATTGCATGCAGTAAAATTAGGCTTGTCATTACTTTACCAGCATTATTGTTGCTTATATAATTAAGGTAGTAATACACTACATTGCAACAAGTGTGACTCATTCTGAAGGTAGTAATGTGTAGTACAAGATAAAACTAGTGACACAAGACTCTCAATGAATAAGTATTAAGTGTCATTAGATGTAACAAGAGTGGTACAGGACTCCCATTAATTAAGGCAGTACTATGTGTCATTAGATGTAACAAGAGTGGCACAGGACTCCCATTGATTAAGGCAGTACTATGTGTCACTAGATGTAACAAGAGTGGCACAGGACTCCCATTGATTAAGGCAGTAATATGTGTCACTAGATGTAACAAGAGTGGCACAGGACTCCCATTGATTAAGGCAGTACTATGTGTCACTTGGTGTGACGAGAGTGGCACAGAGCTCCCAATGATTAAGGCAGTACTATGTGTCACTAGATGTAACAAGGGTGGCACAGGACTCCCATTGATTAAGGCAGTACTATGTGTCACTTGGTGTGACGAGAGTGGTACAGGATCACCAATGATTAAGGCAGTAATATGTGTCACTAGGTGTAACAAAAGTGGGACAGGACTCCCAATGATTAAGGCACTAATATGTGTCACTAGATGTAACAAGAGTGGCACAGAGCTCCCAATGATTAAGGCAGTACTATGTGTCACTAGATGTAACAAAAGTGGGACAGGACTCCCAATGATTAAGGCATTACTATGTGTCACTAGATGTAAGAAGAGTGGCACAGGACTCCCAATGATTAAGGCATTACTATGTGTCACTAGATGTAACAAGAGTGGTATAGGACTCCTAATGATTAAGGCAGTACTATGTGTCACTAGATGTAACAAAAGTGGTACAGGACCCCCAATGATTAAGGCAGTACTATGTGTCACTAGATGTAACAAGAGTGGCACAGAGCTCCCAATGATTAAGGCAGTAATATGTGTCACTAGATGTAACAAGAGTGGCACAAGACTCCCAATGATTAAGGCAGTAATATGTGTCACTAGGTGTAACAAGAGTGGCACAGGACTCCCAATGCGGAAGACAGCACTATGTGTCATCAGATATTACTAGAGAAAAGAGTCAGGATGATCCGTGTGGAATTAAAACGACGAATTGGGCATGGCGGTGAAAGCATTTATATGTATTGTGTTAGCGTCAAAATCATTTGTGACATCCGAGAGCACTAAAACATGGTGGTTGTAAGTTGGTCTAAGATGGCCTCAAATACTAAAGAACATTAATAATGCTACCACACATTCTTTGTAATAGAATAGAATATATGTGCCTCACACTGTACCATCAATCCGTACTAAACATCACATGTGGCACAATACTGCGGATAAAACCTGTCAGGGAATCTGACAAATTGTTGTTTCATGACACAGGCCTCGGAGCTGTTATTAATTGATGGCAGACGGTAAAATCACACACCAAGATGCTGTTCTTTGCCTTACAACATGTATTAGAAGCTCCGGCGGAGATTTCGTATAGCTTTAGTTGAGCATCTGTAGAAAACTAAAATATTCTTGCTTTTAAAACCGTAGGGAATTTGTAAAGCTTAATTAGTGTAGTAAATATTTGACCAATGCAATGCCAATTCTCCCATGTGTCGTTTGCAACTGAAAGGATGGAAGCTAAAATCACAACCTGGGATAAGAACAATTTCAGTCTGTGAATATGCTTATAGTTATTTAATCTCCTTTTGAGTCAAAGAATTATAGCACCCCCTTTTTACTTCTATGTTTGCAAATAAAAGTCCCTTTGATGAGCTTTTTAATGAGTGAGGAGAATAAGGTCAGAGAGCACATTATGTTAGTCGTATGTCATTTGGGATGTCATCTGCTTTAAGTTGATGTGTTCAGTTACCAGCTAATATGTGACATTTGTGATAAGTGATGGAAACTTGCTTTGGCATTTTACTGCACACACATTCAAAAACAAGGGTTCATTTCTTTTGGAATTCAGAAGGCAAGTTTCAACTTGATTAAAAAGATATTGTGAGACCAGTATAGTCACCAAGTCACAAAATAATGCCTCTGCTTCATCACATTCTAAAATTGAACTTCTTTAAACTAATCTGATCATAATCTAATCATCTTTATTTTATCATCTCAGAGAAAAGTGCTGCAAGAGCTTTCATGGCTTTAGTTCCTATTTAATAAATACTATTACATGTCTGAGACCAAATGTTCTTATGGATTGGTTTGCAGATAGCTCGTAATGTCTGTACACATCCCAACTGGCTGAGAAAACAGCCAAGTAGAGCGTTATTAAATATAAAAATCGGTTGACTTTCAAGATATGTTACTTTAACCTCTGCATAAATCAAATAGTTATATACCATCTGGTTGAGAATACACACCAAGTAGAGTGCTATATTTCAAATAGTTATCATGGTTATATACCAACTGGTTGACAATAACGCCAAGTAGAATGCTTTATCTTAAATAGTCATATATCAACTGGTTGACAATACAAGTAGAGCACTATCTTTTAAAAGTATATATACCAGTTGGCTGACACAACACGCAAAGGAGAGTGCAATCTTTAAAGAAGAAATGCCAGCTAAAAAAAGAACGATTACTATAGATATCATACATACCAACAACCTGACATAAAAATGTACTAGCTGACAAAACACACCCCAGATAAGGCCAACTGGAGTAAAGAGACACATAACATAGTATTTTTATATTAATTTTGCAATTCACTAGTATTTGAACGATGGCTTTTGTCTATGTCAATAACGGATTATTTTTGGCCAAAGTGCAATAAGTATATTCTTTGCGTGATATGACAGAGTGTATTTTTTCAAACCTATACCAGCTGTGGTAATTAGATGTTTCTCTCCATATGAAGAAACCATGAGACCTGATCTCTCGCACCAACATCTTATACTTAAACATGAATAACAATAGATTATTTCTATGTAATACAGTCATATATGTGTGTTCAAGAACAATTATTATATACTATGGGTAGAGGTATATAACTGCCATACACCTACACAATGGTGTACGTGTAACCATGCCGACGTCATACTGAGGTCCATGTAATATTGATGAAGTGTACTTGTATATTTGCAGTCGCACCGCTGAGGAGTGTGCAGAAATGTACAATGATACAGACCCCCTCAGCGATGATCTTCTGTTTGAAGATGACATCAGTCAGCCATGCATCATGCAGGGGCATCTTGACATCAGCAAGAACTGGTATGTACTATCGCACTCTATATAAAATAAAACCTCAATTAATCAACTAATTACTCTAAATTTAGTGAAAGAAAAATATTTTTCAAAACCTTTTCTCTTGAGATCTACTTGTTAATCACTGTGAAGAATACCTTCCAGTTGAGTATTAATTACGACCTCGTATTGATGTTTCACATACCTTGCATTCCAAATTCCTATGCACCTTTGTAACGTATGTTTTCGATTATATAATTAAATTTGACCAATTTCTGGCATAAAGAATAGACCTCTTTACTTTATATAATACAGTACTTGTTTTTATTTTTATTGAATTTTAAAAAATAAGTAGCATTAATGAATGAATCAATGATCAATTTATTATGGATCGTTTGAGCCATCAATTGAAAATATTGCCATTACAGGTATGGTTACCTGGCAACGATGACTATGAAGGCACAGTCTGGCCGATTTTACTATCATTTTGAGTACCCGGATGACAAGTGTTGTATCAAGATTCTACTCTATCTGGAAGAGGAAGTGGCGTCTCTGCGTGCGCACATGAATTGTCTTCAGAAGCAGTCTATAGTGGACCCGTCTTCCCAGCAGGTCATTACTTTGTCCCCGGGGTATGCTGCGTCCGGTTGCAACAGCAATAAGACCCGCGACGGAGTGCGCATGATCGAATGCACGAGCGGGCGAATACTGCGCTCAGATATTGACAGGAACTGGTACATTGCAGCCAGTAGTTGTGGATCCCCGGATGGACTTGATGTCAAGTATTCTCTTGTCTTGTATGGATACAGAGGGGAATGTCCCACTGGGTCCACACTGTATACATCCGCCGCAAACAGTCTGCATGTGACCTATCACGCCTTCCTTCCGTCCTGTGTATTACTACTCGTCATACTCACCTTGACAAGGGTTATAATAAGACTGCAGGGTAATTACTCACATATAAGATAGTGCCTTCAAACAGTCTGCAAATTTAGATTTCTATCTGACTTCAACAAATTCTTTTCATTCCGATACCACCATCACATCCACTCACCGCAGGCTAGCAAATGCAATCACTGTCGTCCAATGTGTCATATAGAATATGTATCACTTTCATGTGTTATCGCTCACACCACTCTAAATGTGACATGCACCCTCACACAGGAAGTTCCCCATCCAAAAGGAGGTGAAGAATTTACGGGTCTGTTGGTGTGCCCCGGGAGGAGCTGTGTCAACGTAGCAGACTTTATTAATGAATAGAGGACCAAGCACTCGGAGACATTTCTCACTTCTCATCCTGATGACCTTGGCAAGGTCACATATTAATTCACCTTACCTGCTTACACTGTAACACACTTAGCTTTGAGAAAGTCTATAAAGGTCCGCAGTCTAGATTGAATGCAACCTGTGTCCTTGCAACAAGGCTGTGGCAGGGGCACTGAGATATTTTGGCTGACATGCCGGGAAAAGACACTCTTGCATTTCCAATGAAGTGAACCTTGTCCCTGGCTTTAGAATAGAGCCATACTTGTAATATATTCTCCAATAGGCTTGTCACTGGAGATTTAAGTCCCCAAACGCGGAAGCTTCCGCGGATTTTCTGAACTTTTATTTTGAAAACGTTGTGGTCATTTTCACTCTCCTATTTTATACTGACAAATAGGGGGGCTTAAGGAGATGTGGTGTTTCTTATGGTGATCGGGTAGAGAGATCCTTCTCATGACCATTGGTGTATTGATTCTCGGCGGGACACACGCGGCCAATGAGAGGTATTGTGCTTCTTCACCACGCCACGCCATGCAGCCTAAACCTTGAATACAGGGTAAGCAGGCACCACGGCCACCAACTGGACAGACAACCAGGGTGGGTCCATGTGTGAAAACTAATTGAATATGTGTCTTGTGCCTGGTTGGCGTGGTTGGAGCTGGTCTGAGCTGAGTGTTTGTGCCAGGGCGTTATGTCTGGAGAGGTCCGGTGGTACAGGATCCATCATTCAGTCATTGCCAGCCCGGCTGTGTAACATTAAGCCTGGTAGCGTGCGATGCAGTGGTGTGCGCTTCCAGACCCGCCACGAGGCAACCACCACACCTCCACACGCCAATAATCCCACCAATCCTACAACACACACTTTGATAAATTCTCCAAACTTGTGAAAAGATGGCTAAATCGTTTGTGTTGGTCTCTGGGAACTTATCTACCAGGCTGCTTGATCCCTACCAGACGCAGACACGTTTTATTACGCATGATTTCATAGAAACAGCACACGAAGACAGCCTATCTTGATAAATGCCATCACCTTTGAGCAAGGAAAGAAATATATAGGCGCTCCGGGCCAATATCAGAACCAACCGCAACGCTTAACATTCCTATCTGAAGAGTGAGTAATTAACGCTTAGTTCATTACTGCAATATGAAATCAATTGAATAAAGATATAAATTTGGTGAATTGGTTAAATTTGTATGATGACACTTAGCCATTGAGTGAGCACCATGACAGATCAACTGATTGATATTAGGCACCATGAGAGAAGGCCAGTCAACTCATTAATATTGGGCACCATGACAGAAGGTCGGCAAACTGATTTGTTTTGGGCACCACCATATCAGATTGTAGCCTCCAGCAAATGTCCACATAATCCAAGCAGGAGTATATACAGTTATATACACATAAAAAATACTGATCGGACATAAAATTCCCCCTGATAAATACAGAAAATCAGGGTGTTCTGAATATTATGAAGTTTTGAATGACTCCCTGATGATATAAAAGGAAACCATAATTTATCAATGACATAGCAGATATAAATTTTGAGTCTTCATTTTGGAGTTATGTCCATTGCAAGTTTGTTTGTATTTGTGCAGTGTAAATAACAAGTGAACAGAGAAAGGTCAAGATTTCTCTCAGAAGATGTAAATGTTTATGAATGGTAAGTTTTCCACGGAAACTCCCAGTCCTGATATTTCATCATCTTCATGTGCACATGTGTATGGACTCAAGTAGACCGATCGACACCTGTATATGTATAAATGTAACTCAAAATCTGTTTCTAAAAAACATGATCAATTGCAGGCATCATGTTACCATTATTAACTTGAGTATAAATGTTTCGAAAGATTTTTTTCTCGTTCGGATAAAAAAAAAAAAATTCATTTTTGAATGTCAACTGAGAGTATTTCATACTAGAACAATGGATTGCTAGATTCCCAACTGAAGACTTAATTCTTAGTTCATGAGCATAAGAATAACCAAAACCATACAAATTTACTCTATTTTCCTCTGATTATTTGTATTTAAAAAAGATTAAGTTGGATGATCAAATCAGGACTGGATGCATTGGAAAATACAGGATTTTGACTAATCGGTTTACTCTGAATTTTGGTCTGCTGTCTCAGTACAAAACATCAGGTGGATTCTTTGCCCGGTTACCACGTGTAGCAGCATAGCAGATTCCCTTTACTCCTCCTGGCCCAGAATTCTAGCTATAGGGAAACTATTTGTACACGGCTTTTTGCTCTTTAATATCAGCATTCTGTGTCACACCATCTGAAAAGCACCATGTTGGAGTTGTCCTACACAGAGCATGTAGACTAGGTGTCACACATAAGGCATTTACCGGTGTTCAATGCCTATGTAAACTCTCACATTGGAAGTAGATTAATCTCAAAAATGCAGAAGTTCAAGTCACCATGACAAATATTTTTTACACATTTGGTATATTGTATCTGCTATTGAATGATTTTGTGTTTGACAGCATTTATATGTGTAAATCAATGCACATTAATTTGCATCCATAAAAGAAGTCAAACACAAAATGTGTCACAGAAATCCATTAGGAACAGTGACATGAAAATAAGCCTGTCTATGATATGTCTACAGCGAAAGGGAAGCTCACCAGGTTGCTTCATTTGACTGAGAATCATAGAATTGTGCAAATAGTTTAAAATAAGAAAGTAAGAGTGAATACTAATAGGAAATATATAAACTTCACGATAGTTATCGCTCGGTTATGTTGATGGTAACTTTCATTAATTATTTGAATGGAAGCAATAAAGCATAATATTAGACACATTTGATAAATAAATCTTTGCTGAAAATACCTTTTATTGCAGATATAAAAGAATACATTTTAATGCAAATATATTAAAAGATAATGCGAAGCCTCGATCATAAAATTGTCTGAGTCTGTAATATGGCCATCAATGTTTGATTCACTGAGTTATTTACAATATGATGTTTATCTTAAGTCGCTAGGAATGTCCTTGTTTGTAAGTGTCATTAGACAACAAGCCCAGTGATTACATGACAATTTGCATTATATAAAATGCCAAGGTGTAAAAATGAATATATCAAATTATAATCCTAACATTTTGTAAACTGGCGTATATATATATGTAAATTATAATAAAGAGATGTAATAAAGTCATTTTGCACAATTTTGCCTTGTGTTTTAATTTCATCAAAAAATACAAGAAATTTACAAGAAAAAACGATACAATTAGACTGGAACTAGACAATAATATAATGGAGAATAGTAACATTAATAAGCAATAATTAGTTTGTAATAAATATGAAATTTAAGAAATGAAGGTTCATTTAATTAATGGAGTAGTGTTTTGCGCAAACTAATTAATGAGGCGACTGAGAAATCTTGTGAAGTAGACTTGGCCCAATTTTGGGTTCAAATGAGCCAGAACCTGAAATCAGGTTCATGGACCAGGAACTGCTTGATACAATACCTTTGGCACTTTTAATAGGGTGTTCCAAAATAACACTTTATTGGAGTACAAACTATCAAAGGGAACCATAGTTGATATTTGGCCAAAATAGCTCACAGATTTTTATTTTATGTTTTTACCTTGGGATCCTAGCCCCCCACGACCTTCAAGGTCATCCTTATATAAAAGTACAGACTTGATCTTAGGTTCATATTAAAGCTCACATCAAGCAGTGAAAACTTAAAAAAGACATTATGGTGCTAAATGTTATAGTTCCTGAGATATTGATATACATCTACAAATCATGATAAACTGCTTTTATCTGTGAAGTGTGTGAGACATGAAAGTTACAGGTTGTCTTCACAAAAGTTGTTAATTTTTAATGCTTTCTGAGTTTTCTGTATCTTGTGGTGAAGTCTTAATTATTCACCAGGTAGTGCATACGTAGGATATTGCTAATTATGTCCTCCAACCTTTGCTATGAGAAGAATACAATGCTGTGTTTGAACTAAGACCGATTATTATTCAGTGTTTTTTCAGTGAATAGAGTCAGGATCGAGCCGCCCTTCAATGGCTGATTGCCTTTTGCCTTGTTTTGAATTACACAGATACCATTCATAAATTTGTTTGCTAGGTGTTTGTAAACACATGCGGATGCTTCTGAAAACATCTTTTAACTCCTCTGTACCATTGAGACCAATGCACAAAAACATCAGACCATACCTTGCTGGATACGCAAGTTCTCCTGTTTGACCCCAAATTGTGAAAAGTCAAACAGGGGGAAATGATTATGTAATAAATCAGATGGGGTGAACAGATTTGGGTGAACAGATTTTACAATTCTTTTGCATTTTTGACATAAACTGACTGACAAGAAAAGGCTTGTACTGACACTGATCTGTTATACTCCAGATGGCGTGATAATCTCATTTAAAAGTAAACGCTCCATCTGGCGGAAAAAAGTGTGAGCTCGATCCTGACTGAATATGGATAAAGAGCATGGTAAGAAAAGAAAATACAATGGGCTCCACAACTTATCAGATCAACATAGTAGTGTCATTAATGACTGGGATGAACACCTGGGCCCTGGGGTAGCTAAATTTTCTCCATAATACCTGCACATAGTGATAGCTGTGGGGTTTCTCACTACAGATTCATGTGAGAGGGGAAACCTACTTTAAAATAAGTTCTATGGATCCTATGATAGCAAAAGAAATAAAAACTACTAATACACACACACCTAATACACACACACACTGACACACACACACATTAACCCATCTATGTTGCTCTCATCTTTGTTTTCTGTATAAAGTTATTATATTTTATTTTTTATTTGTATTTTCTCCATTTGCCAAAAATATAAGATTGTATATGTTTTGACTTTCATATCCACTCAAACGTTTTCACATTTGTTCTTTGTACATACAAAATACTATTACATCTTCTGAAGTGCATATTGCTAAAAATTAAACAAAGATTTCATGTTCAGCATGAAAGAAGAAAGTACTTGTCCAACCAGGAATTGAAGACCTGACCTTTAGCATAGGAGACATAGGAGTATGATTTGACCTTCTTACTGGTACATCACACAAATAGTCATCATCTTTATCACTATATTAAGTTATTTTATGAAGGAAGATATTCAGTAATTTTTCACAACAGCTTTCACAAAAGTCAAATTTATGGAATGAAAGGAATAAACATTTTCTGTAAATATGTGTGTCTAAGATGATATCAAAAGTTATGCCAACATATCAAAAGAAGAAGTAGATATCTGTAGCTCATTGTCTCATTTAAATTCTCTGCAGGTAGGTATATAAGGTAAGCATGTAATTATTTAAATTGAATAGGATATGTTAATATGATGTGATTAAATGTATCCTGTGGGATACCATTCATTTCCATATTCCTTCTGATTTTTCTGTAAGTGCTCTTAGATTTGTGTAGAAACAGTAATCAATGTGAGGATTGGGAAAGTTTTGAAACACTGAATTGAAACTCATGGATCTTAACCCATTTTCTTGTCTTAATCGCGTATTTTTCCACTGCAAATAGGTGATGTGTGTAATCAACTTTATTTCCAAAGCTAGGCAGTGATAACATGGTGATAAGTTCAGTACTTTGTTGTGTGTGGGCCCATTTAAGTTCACAACTCATTTACATAATGTTATCAATTTTATATTATTACATGCAGTAAAAACAGGCCATTTGTAAAGCACTATATAAAATAGGTGTAATTCGGTCTCAGCTGGGTGGACAGTCATCAGTTTCGAGATTTCAACAGAGTGGTGCAGTCTCAGGGGTCCCCCCTGTCTGGGTTTCAAGGTCCTTAAGACCCAATCCTAAAATTTTGTTTGCTTCATGTCAAAACAAACCCAGACATTCATCATATTCATTTCAGAGAAATTAACACATGGTTTGTGAATTGGTTGATTATATTTATTATATGATTGACAATTTTTTTAAATTTGTACACAAACCTTTTATCTATTTGAAAATAAAAAGAATCTTTAAAAGAATAAAAGGAAAATCGTTTGGCACAGAGGTGATCTGCAAAAAATATCTCATGCAGGTGCAGGACAATCGCTTGAGGCGCCAAGTATGAGATAATTATTATTACCACCTAAGGATTTGAATGCCATTTAAACTCAAAGACGTAATGAAATTTACAACATGAATTTCAATGTGGGTAATCCATTTGAACATTTTTAAATTATGAGCAAAGACACAAGTTATATAAATGTGTCAATTGTAATAAATAGAAGATGCACATGTTGTGAAAATCAATGTTCGGATCTTTACAAAACTGAAGCATATGTGTGCTTGCCTTATGATTTAAAATGAAATGGGAAATTTAATTTAACACGCAGAGTAATCAAGCAAATGTTCGCCGACAAGATTAATTTAGTTTCAAAGGGAAAATAATCAAACTAGATTGCGTGGTATAAAAAGGTATGCAAATTTGTTATAACAATTGATTTGTGGGTTTTGATATTTAACTAACCAGACATCTTGTCAGTATTATAAAATAGTAGATTTAGAAAAAGGAAATATCTAACAAGAATATATTTATCGGTTTGACCTTGTTTTGCAGAGTGTAACATGATAAACAGTGATGCTTTCAGAATCTGACATCGTTGGTATCCATGAAGTGTGCTCGATAAACGAGGCCTTTGGGCCATCGTTCTGAGTCCAGAAAACATAACTGGTCTCCCCAGTCCCAGCCCAAGGGTCCGGGCAAAAATCTCCATGTTTCGGAGGAATTTGAGAACTGTGACGGAATATAAATAAAGATTTAATGTGGAGGGCAGCGGCAGAAGGTCCATGCAAACCACAGCCGAGGTCATCGCTCATTGTTTACTGGGGAACTACCCCAGCCAAATAGGACTTGTTTTGATGGCGTCCGGGGAGCCTCGTTCTCACAGAGACCAAACCATCACCAAAACAGATACTTAGTATGCCGTACCCGCGAGACACACTGCTTTATAGCAATGCTCATATCTTAATATACACCAACTGGAAATCTTATAGTAAGCAATTTCCAATTTAAGATCGTCTTATTGGCGTGCCATTGTAGTGATAAATTCTTTCCTAGATTAAGTCAGATAACACAAAAGAGTAAATTTTCTGCGCTTGAATTTAATCCATGTAAAATGTATATTGAAACTTCAAAGAAGTGCATTCACTTCGGCACATATTATCCCATTGTATTCTCAGGAACTACATTTCTTACCAGAGGCAGTCTCTGTCTGTCTGTCTGTCTGTCTGTCTGTCTGTCTGTCTGTCTGTCTGTCTGTCTCTCTCTCTCTCTCTCTCTCTCTCTCTCTCTCTCTCTCTCTCTCTCTCTCTCTCTCTCTCTCTCTCTCTCTCTCTCTCTCGTCGCTATGGTGATCATATCGCACACCTCTCATTTGGGTCACATGGATTACCTATGTCGGTAATATGGCCCACCTCCAGCACCTCGCATCCATATTTCGGTAATATGGCCCACATCCAGCACCTCGCTTCCATATGTTGGTAATATGGCCCACCTCCAGCACCTCGCATCCATATTTCGGTAATATGGCCCACCTCCAGCACCTCGCATCCATATGTCGGTAATATGGCCCACCTCCAGCACCTCGCATCCATATGTCGGTAACATGGCCCACCTCTACCACCTCTCATCCCTATGTCGGTAATATGGCCCACCTCTACTACCTCTCATCCCTATGTCGATAATATATGGCCCACCTCTAGCACCTCCCATCCCAATATTAATACTGTGGCCCACCTCTACCACCTCTCATCCACATGTCGTTAATATACCCCACCTTTAGCACCTCTCATCACTCCGGGGTCACGTGGAGCACTTCCAGTACCTGCCATCCCTATGGGGGTCATATAGAGCACCTTTCATGCCCATTGCGGTCATATGCGGTGCCTCTTACACCTCTCACGTCCTTTGGTGTCTCGTTTAGGGTCACCGGGTCAATGCGGTCCTGCAGCCAGGTCAGTTGTGAAGGCTACAAAACAATCAATGGTGAAGTAGTTAAACCTAATCAATGGTGTCCTTACAAAGTAATGGGGAAGGAATGAAGAAGGAGAAGATGCCGGGGTACGACTGAGCCCAGAAGGGGAGTAAAATATGGTTAATAAGGGCTGGCAGCTGGCATCTGTTGGCCAAGATGATCGCCCAGACCTGCCACAGTGCAATACATTCGCTGCAATGATTTGTCTCAGAAGATATCAGAGCTTCTCATAAACCACCCCAAAGCGAGGCTCGGGGTCTGGTGTGATAAGGAATCATGAGTTCATTATTCAGCAAATTACTGGTGTTGGTAATTAGGAGTTACAGTGTATATCAAGAAGCGTGTGGGCAAAATCGTAAATTGTACTGTTATGTAGTCATGGTGTTAAATGGAATCCATGTCCAGGCAAACAGACAGGAGGTCTGGCCTGGAAGACACATTACAGCAATCCTAACTACTTGTACCAGGCCATTTTACATTGAGCACGTCGATACTCCACTAAAATTAGCAGAGAGTCTCTCCATTTGCCCAATCAGACTACACTGGGCTGTACTTACATGCGATGCCTCTACAAGACGTCATCCCTGCCTTCTCTATAATAGGCCGATAACAAGGCCTTTCTGTTAGCTCAATCTTGAAAAAAACAGGTTCATTTTACTTTGTACTGACGAACAAAGAGTTGTCTCATCAAGGAAACGTCTCCTCAAATATCATACCATATTTTTCCATTGCATTGCCCCTGATTCTGAGCGAGATTGATACCAATGCTTTACCCATTTTTGTTCTCGGAACCGTTTTATATTGGGCAACTTTTGTACCCTAAGATCAATACTAAAATGTGTAACTCTGAGAATAGATAATCAGACTAAAGTGTCTGCAAAAAAAGTTCAATTCCATATTGTCCCATGGTGATTCCATGAGCAACTCCCCACTTTCAAAGCGGAAGGATAAAAAGCGATGAGGTATCCAGATCAATGCGCCAATGTAGCCAATCAGAATGTATCTTAATGAAGCATGATGGGATGTGCTTGGCCTAGATGACCATCCTGCCCGACAGGGATCGACTGTCACCCGATCTACTCAGGTTCTAATTAAATACTGGCCCTGTGGGATGTAGATTTTGAGGTTGGATCTGACCTGGCGGAGACAGAACCCGGGGGTATATCCTAAGGATACAACTCCAAACGAAATACAAACAGCACTGCCTGCAGTACCACTACTAATTGTTCACAGAGCACTTTCAAAGTTTTTGATGTTTTGTTTTTGTTTAATGTAAATATAAATTGCCTGAATGCCCATCTTGCTTAATTTCATTGAATTACTGTTAATTGTGTCTCCCGTGATTTCATTAGTTTGATTGAAAATGACATAGACTGTAACTGCATGGTAAGTGGTGGATAGAACTGCTCCATTCGTCAGCAGCTTATATAGTCCTACATAGATCTCAGCAGCCATGTC
Source organism: Amphiduros pacificus (assembly GCA_949316495.1). NCBI lineage: Eukaryota > Metazoa > Annelida > Polychaeta > Phyllodocida > Hesionidae > Amphiduros > Amphiduros pacificus. The sequence goes on from OX439001.1 coordinate 46,640,492, forward strand.
ATCCGCTTTGTCTGGGCCAACATGTCATCATCTCATTCCTCTTCAATTAGTCAATAAAAAGGATGAAAGATGAAAACAATATCATAGGTGGCCAATGTCGTTCATTTTAAGACGTCAATGTCGCTTATGATGTATCAATCTGTACACACACACACACACACACACACAGATATACATATATATATGCACACACACACACACACACACACACATATATATATATATAGATATATAGATATAGATATATATGCACACACACACACACACACACACACACACACACACACACACACACACACACATATATATATATATATATATATATATATATATATATATATATATATATATATATATATATATATATATATATATATATATATATATATATATATATATATATGTGTGTGTGTGTGTGCGTGTGTGTGGATGGGTGGGTGGGTGTGGGTGAAGTGTGCCACTGGGTGTAATTAATGGTGCCTTGCACAGAAAATCAAACTGTGGTAACAAATCAGTTCTTCCCACATGTGATATGGAGGTTATGACTCCCAATCATCGCCCATAAACACTGAATTTGCATTCCACCAACGTTAAGAGTACTGCAAGTCCTCCATGGCAATGTGAAACCCCCGCACATTTACTTCTGCCAATGTGTGCAAGGAATAGCCAATCAAACGTTTGCTTGAACTACCACGGGGTGGATTACGATAAGATGGGTGCTAGAATAAAAATCTTAAGCTTCTCAACCTTCTTAATGATGTTAATAAACCCCATTGCCTGCTGTAATTTCACGAGGCTATTCCTACTTCTGTTGTCTAACTACTTTGGTTAAGAGGTAATACAATTTACTTCTGAAACACTTTCAGAATTCTGAAGAGAAATTCTCATGACGAAATTTTTACCAATCCGGTTCCAAAATCCCTTTCAGCATTTGTTTCTTGCAGAAATAGTAAAAAAATATCTAATTCAATATACTATGCAGATATCGAATGATAAAATACTTGAATGTATTTCCTAGTGAGGAAAAGCGCCATTAACCTACATGGTATAAGACGAAACCCCGATGTAACAATTGCCATCATTTCAGAACGCTCCTACTATTGAGGATGGTAATTTTGAAATAGAAATCAGCCAGGCAAAGTGAGTGTAAATTTGCATGGACCACCAGGGCAATTACGTGGTCGAATGGAACGTGGAAGCATTAAGTAATGTAGGAATGTTCTTTCCAAGTTATATAATGACTTTTTCTCCGTGAAAGGTTGGTGTAAATATATACTTCCCCAAAGGTTACAAACTATTTGAAATGAGGATACTTACCAATGTATCTCATACTCTTTGCCTGTCAATAATCATTCGCTATAAATGTTATCTGTAATTCCGGGGGTAAAGAATAGGGTTGTCATGTAAAAACAACATTCACATGATTCCAGGGATTTAAAAAAGTCCTGGGTTGAACCTTGCTGTGAAGGATTACACGAACTACATTAATGCAGCTATACAATATATATATATATATATATATATATATATATATATATATATATATATATATATATATATATATATATATATATATATATATATATATATATATATACTGTATATACTGTGTATATATACACAGAGAAAAAGTCATTACATGTACACATGCATATAATAGGGAAAGAAGATAGTTAGGTATCTTAAATATTGTATTTTTTACTCTGTACAATGAAAGGTGAGATGATTATTAGTCACATTTACCTTCTCTCTGCAGATATCAATGACACTATATTGTTCTAATATTTAATATCTCTCATTACAGTTTCAAAGAAGTTTATTCTCCAAAGGCTACATATCAGTAAGAAAAGTCAATGAAATTATTATGTTTATGCTATCATAGCGTCTTGGTGTGTTTTAGAGAATTCGTGGCAAATTATATTTTGTTTTGTTTCATATAACACTTCATGATATATTTCTCTCATCGTTTCTTGGGGATATGTAAATTCTCTGAGCAGTCTATAAGTCCCCTTTGAGAGAAATTTGGAAACCCCTTTATGCAATCTTGATCAGGGCCCTGGGGTATGATCGTCAGATATCCTTATTTTGTGTTGCTATTGTCCACTGGAGTGGCCCAATTATCACCCACCACAGTCCTTACTGAACCATAATTGGCTTTGTCAATGTCACAGATATAAAGGCAAACTTTAATGACAAAATAATTCAACGAATTTACAAAGTAAAATAGGAATATGATAAAAAGGGTCTCTTCAATACATTGCATTTGAACTAATATCAGTACGTGTACGAAATGCCTTTGCTTTATACGTTAATAAAGAGATATATAGCTTTGGCAGCCAATGCACATTGTTATAAGACATTAACTTATACTGAATATATACATATACTAAAATGTGTTGTATCAAGATGTTGTAGATGTTGTATTTGGTGATATCATGTTGAAAATGAAATCTGATGTATGTTCGGCTCGTCCCTCTACGGTGCTGGTTTTACTTCACGCATCAAGGATTAATACCAGATGAAAACCCATATCGGTGAAATGATTAAAGCATGAAATTACATTCAAACTTTGTTAATTCTTTGTTGAAGATTAATGCCCTGTCATTAGTGATATTATATTTGATTAGGTGTTACTTGTCTTGAAAGGTTCCATGGCAAAATCAGAGATACCTGTACACATATCATTCTCTTTTGTTCTTTCTTGATTGAAATAAAAACCTGATGTCATTATACATAGACCAGGCAGGGTATGGTCATGACCAAACCCTGCATTCCAATCTCTTTGTTAAATAAAACTAAGTAATCACATGACTTAGAAGGCTCTGCTTCATGTATAAAAGCAACAATTAGTCAATGAAAACGGAACGGTCGGTTATTTTCATCCCAAATGCTGATTAGAAATGCCAGCTCCCGGCGGCATTTTAAGAAAATATTAGGACTGCCAAACATTTGATATATTGATGAGCGGTGGCTTCTTTCCGTGCTGCGCTGGGGGTAAAAAACCAAGATGGCGGGTGATATTTTGGACCGAGACACTGAGTTGCAACTACCGACCAACAACATTATAGTGTTCACATGTTTTAAATATCTCCATTAATATCATTCAATTAAAAAAACGTAAAATACAATGGAATATTTATATAATATTTCAATAATCGTATATCTTCATAAAAACAAATAGTTCTCACCATTGTATTTTAATTACATTTGAACTGATCACCCAATCTTATCATATTCCACTGTTTCAGCAATGAATTTACATATAATGACACAGTCTTATGTCTCTTGAAAAGTGGATAGCTGAATAAGGTCCAAATTTTGAGAAAAAAATCTTACATGAGAGAATATATTTAAATCGTTATGTTTATTGAAAAGACATTTATAATGAGCAAGGGAGACGAAACAAGTTGAATATAGCATACCTGCAAATGCATTCGCACCTATTGTGTTCATTTGCGATACTGGTAGCCAAACTTTGAAAGCACTAAAAACATGGCAAGTTCCCTTCAGGCCTAACACGTTATATATAATTTTGATCAAAACAGAATAAAGCCTTTATGGGAAAATATTCCCGTGAGAAATGAACATTACAATTATCCTTTAAGTTAGACGTCTGATATTTTATAATACCTACATTAAGAAATGTACATTAATATCCTTTAAGTTAGACGTCTGATATTCTACAATGCCTACATTAAGAAATGTACATTAATATCCTTTAAGTTAGACGTCTGATATTCTACAATGCCTACATTAAGAAATGTACATTAATATCCTTTAAGTTAGACGTCTGATATTCTAAAATGCCTACATTAAGAAATGTACATTAATATCCTTTAAGTTAGACGTCTGATATCCTACAATGCCTACATTAAGAAATGTACATTAATATCCTTTAAGTTAGACGTCTGATATTCTACAATGCCTACATTAAGAAATGTACATTAATATCCTTTAAGTTAGACGTCTGGTATTTTACAATATCTGCCATGTGCCTCTGACTACCATGGCACTCTGGCCCAGGCTGAAGTGATTTGGTGCATTCAACAATTACCATCATTATTGCACCACCCCACTTCACAAACATACAAACTGCATTTGGTCAATCACTGGAGATTCCACCAACCAGTTCAAAGGCTTCCTTCCACTCACTGGCACTTTTATAATAAATAATTTCATTAGTTTCTTCAAAATAAAATACCGAATATACCTCAAATGATATTTCCTTTGAAAAAAGAACAAATTAGAGACGGAATTTAATAATTCTCACAAATATAACTGCATGAAAAATATAAGTGAAATGAAATATGTTAAATTCGCCTGTGATTTCATTCTGACAGTTAGTTATAACTCTATTTTGTATATTTCCGAATGTGGATAATTATGATTAATCAAATATTTACAACTACTGTTCTAATTTAAGACACTTGTAAAATAGTTGAGGTGTTCGTCATTATGTTGACCAATCGCTTCAACTTAACGAAATATGGTAAAGTAATTTTCCTTATTATTTGGGGGAATGGTTTGCACCTTGACTTAGCATATCCGATTTTCTTAAACCAGGGTAAGTTTTGAAACATAAGGACATGGGCTAATGAAAACACTAATAAACACGTTTGATAAAAAGAGAACTTGCTTGAAACCAACTATATTTAAGACAAGCAGGCAGCAATGCCTTATCAAGCAACAATGCCTTATCGGTAATGAGTGAAGCCAAAGAGTGAAGCCATATTAATTCCAACACATGACAAACTTGCTTAAAACCTTTGTGCGTTTTGACCACAGGGAATTCTGTCAGTTTTTTTGTTTCACCGAAATCTTATACAAGTAATTATGCTGCAAGTCAGGATCAAATAGTTTCATTCAGAGCTGCTGGTATCTTTATAAATCATACGAACTGGAAGTCAAATGTCACGAATACGCGTTTTCCAATAGAATTGACCAATTTTGTTGTAGAGTTCACGTTTTGTGCGCATTTATAAATGATGTAAATAAACAGACGTAAATCTTACTTGATGTTAGGTTTTATTTCCAAATATTAAGAAAATCTTATATCTTATATATTTTATATAAGTATATTAAAATGAATAACACCGGTAATCATAACTAACAATACCTGTCATGATTAAAAAATATTCAAATAAATGTTATAACTATTAGTCGATTTGATTTTCTAGTAAAGTTATATCATTAATTAGTATATACATTATATTGGATCACACTTAAAATAAAAAATAAAATTATAAAGAAATGTATGGTCAATGTAGCTTCCCCATAAACAAACTACTGCTGTTAAATCAAGAGGAGCAAAGCAATACAGTTACACAAATTAATGTTTTTAAAAGTCTTTATTCACAAATATGATTATGATTGCCACTATCTTTAAGATTTATTACAGAATTTACGATGGTGCTTAACAATAATGGTTTGCAACTTCATCGAAAGTTTGGAAATAAACACAAATCGCAGATGTCATGAACGTAATAATAATATTAATAATAATATTGATCAGTCTCCAAATTTTCTAAAACACAAATATTGTGCAATTCTCCATATTCATTGAATATATCTAATTATGTACTTGGTCCCCTAATATGTTATGGATTTTTGACTTATTTGTTCTATTAGAAGTGTTAGTTAAAAAAAGATCCAAATACAAATATGTTAATAATGTGTTGTTAACGATATGAAATGTTCACATTGAAGGCAAAAGGAATGATCTTAAATGAAAACTTGCAAATAATTAAATTCACAGATTGTTTCATCATTAAGAAAATAAATATCTAAAATACCAAACACCAATATATTTGTAAAAAAATGTACAATGACATTCGAACAGCATTTCTACCGTGTACAAAGGCTACACGCCCTTACTTGTCATGTGATATCCAATTGTCATGTGATCTCCCACTTGTCTCGCAATGGAATCCCTTACTTTTCATGAGATTTGTTATGGGATTTTGTGCATATGTCATGTGACATCCTACTTGTCATGGGATCACTTACTTGTCATGAGAGTTGTTATGGGATTTCGTGCACTTGTCATGTGACATCCTACTTGTCATGGGATCACTTACTTGTCATGGGATTCTTACTTGTCATGTGACATCCTACTTGTCATGGCATCTCCTATGGCCATGGGATCTCTTACTTGTCAGGGGTTTCTTATTTTTCATGGGATCTCAGTGGATTCCTTCAGGTTCCTGGTCTTTAGATATCAAATAACCACATAGCGCATTGCAGGCAAAAGTGTCCAGCAGTTTGGTAAATAATTAAAGAAACACGTCACCGCTTTCGCCAAAGTTTCCTCCAAAATAACTTATCAAATGCCTTGTTTTGTTGTGCGCTGTGTTATAACTGCAATGCATCTAAAATGCAGCATGAAGACATCACCATTTGTGGACGTCACTATAAGATTGGTTCATGCTCCACAGCCACTGCATATATTGGTTCCATAATTGAATTACAACAGAGTCATTTCTATTTCATCCCTGCAACTGTTCTTTTGGCTACATTATGCCTGATTATGTTTTACATTTTGACACAGTAATTATATTTATCCCTAATTATTTACTGAAAAAATAATCTGTGCCACGAAGACACATACTGAAATATTATATTATATCCCTTTTACATTGTTTTCACCATGTATACAGCTTGAATAACTCTTATTAGCATTTCACATTCAATCTGAAGCGTAACCCCAATATCACAGAGTGCAGCGCAGTTTATTCCTGACGCCAGCAACTCAGTGTTTGGTCTGCAAGTCAAATGAGAACCGGTTGATATAAACCTCTTGGCTGAATTAAACATTTTCACATACATTGCAATATTGTAATGCATTTGTTTTGTGTGTTATTTTGAGATATCAAAATATACACAGCTTTATTTGATTCCTATCACCTTAGTTTTTATATTTAGGATTGATTGTATCGAAGATGAGTAATGTAAGTTTAGGTTGAAAGTTTTTGGTCTAACGTGTGGGTATTTACCATATAACATCTAGACAAGATCTGATTCTGAAGTTGATTGCTTAATCGATCAGAAGACAAAACTCAATGGGTGTTCCTGCTTCACAAACTACTATAATTCAACTGACAAAGATATAGCTCAGGCACTCAATAGAGACGGTGATATAACATTCTTATAACATTCCCAGTCATTCATTCTTGCATTTTATAATGCATATTGCATATGTATCGTGCCTCTATCAACACTTTGTGGTTTCATAAATGTCCTCATTTAAGCTTTCCTCGTGTGAATCATCAATTACCAGTTTATTTAAGCTTGTCTCCTCTTGTGAAGAATCGTCAGTGACCAGTTTAGTCTTAACACCATTTGTATCCGAAGACATGTCCATCACAAGTGTTGGTTCTATCTGAAAGTTTCAAAGAGTATGTGCTGTGACATCTCATATCTATGTAATAATATGGCAAACATAATGGATTTTTGTATTTGCCTACGTTACCTTGAAACATTCTTTTTCTTCAGCAACCCGTCTTCCGTAGCGGGACCGCAAACACGGGAAAAAGAGCGTCTCATCTGTCTGCGAAGGGTCGTCCAAACCTTCAAATAGAAGTATTGGCATAGTATGATATATCCGGGATATCCGGTAATCAAACATATCACACTTAAATTGTGATTTACATAATAAAATACATATTTACATTGCCTCAGAGATGAGCTAATCAAACCCACAGTAAATATGATAAACATGATCAGGTTGACAGCAAATTGTATTTGAAATAAATAACATATGCTCATAAGCTGCATTTCCATATATAATGTGTTTAATGATAAAGGTAGTGCATGTTAAGTGTATTCATCACCAAAACTAGCAATCTGCATCACCACAAATGATGACACATCAATGAACATCGTGACTTTAGCAACAAACATGATGTTGTGATAGGAATGTTTCATGAAGTTCCTATTAATTAGGCAGCGGACACAACTCAAGTAGCTTTTCTATCTTTTAATTGTGATGCAATATTTTGGCAGGTATCCGGCATCTCGAGTTTTTTGCCTGTATGAAATATTCAGTGTTATTGCTGGCCGAGACAATTAAAGAGTACTCTCATGATTTTAACCCGCGGAGGCTGGGATGGAACTGAAAACCCCAGAGCCTGAATTAGGGAAATATTCTATCATTATTGGTACCCTGATTTAGGACTAGCTGAAATTTGGTACCCTGATTTAGGACTAGCTGAATTTTTGATATCCTCATTTAGGGATGATGCAGAAGGAGGAGATTTGGAAAAGGGGATTGTGATCCCTGTTTTAGGGAGAAATTTGAAAAACAGTACCCTGTTTTAGGGAAAATGATAAAATATCTTAACCCGGATGGAACTGAAAACCCCAGAGCCTGATTTATGGAAATATTCTATCATTATTGGTACCCTGATTTAGGACTAGCAGAATTTTTTATACCCTCATTTAGGGATGATGCAGAAGGGGGATTGTGATCCCTGTTTTAGGGAGAAATTTGAAAAATAGTACCCTGTTTTAGGGAAAATATCAGCGAAAAGGACCCTATTTAGCCCAGCTTCCCCGGTAACGCTGACTATGAGAGTACCCCCCCCGGGCACATTTGTGTCCAAATTTCCATACACACCCTTCATAAATATAGTTATCGTTGGGGAAACATTTCCAGATAAATCAAAAATTCTAATTTGGAACTTAATCTCCAAAATATGAATATACAAACTTCTGAATAGAATGAATATACAAACTTCTGAATAGAATGAATTTACAAACTTCTTCTAAACCAGAAGTGAGATGGATCGTTTTGATTTGATTTGATTTGATTTGATTTTATTTGTTATGTTGGCCGCTCCACGTGTGTCTCGTGGGCACTCAAAGCCTACGCAGGCCTAGCTCATGGTCGTCCACGTATTGTGAGATGATTACAAATATAGGGAAACAGTCCAAGATTATACACATATGGAGACGCTTCCGACGAATTTGATCAAAGCTTACTCCAAGTTAAGCACATCTTGTTCATAATTGAATATATCACTTTCATGTATGAACATATCTTTACATATATTACAGGGAGTATTTGATTTTGAATTTGTCAAGTCAATATTATAATAAATAATACGGTTTAACACATAAAGATAACAATTTATATTCTTATATTATTATACAAACCCATGAAAAAAAGAAACACGATATGTTTCAAACGTTTGTATCTAAACTATTTGTATTATAAATATTTTTCAAGTAATCTGTTAATTCTCATGGAACCTTTTTGCTTCATTTTGTCTCTATGTCATGATTAAGTACAACATATTGTTGATAAGTCTTTTTGGTGAGAAGTTTTCCTTTTGAATTCAGAATATATGGAAAATACCGAATGGGGGAAGCGAGGTTCGTGTTTGCCTCAGGTCATTGTATGAGATGACGACAACGTACCTGTTATAAGACTGACTATAATGCCAACCACCAGCACGATGACGACGGCAATCAAGGAATACCACGCAAATGCTATGGAATAAAGCATTCTCAGACCTCCCCTGGAAGTACATTGAGTACAATTATACAATCAGATAGTCAGACAACCTTTTAAAAAACTAAAACCTTATACAGACTGTAAGCTTGATGCGGCCACTTTGTTTGAATAACAACCATTTTTTTAAAAAAAAGCAATCAATAATTCGGTTTCATGACTAAAATAATGGTAGTTACTGTATATCTTTCTCTGTTGATTCAGTTAGGTATGTGGACTGAGTGACATCAGTAAATGTGTTATTGTTGAGTGAAGGCAGGGAGTGTGGAAATGACATGTTGTGCAGTGAGGTGAAATTGGCACCATTCAAGAGGTGACATCTGTCGGTATTTGTGGGCAGTGTTTCGCGTTGTAATTTCAGGATGATTTGACCTGACATCATCCAGAATAGAATAGCAAGGCTGCAGGTTACTCCAGCCAGTGCCCCCTGCAATATAAAGTTGGAATACAACACTTCCGGAAGGTATATAAAGTTGGTTTTGTTAAATGGTTATGGTTTTGTCAAGATTGAATTAAACGAATAACTTCAACAAATAATGCTTCAATTCTTGCTGTTGTGTGTTTGCTAATACCCGTAACTTCACGAATCCAATATTGCCATTATTTTTAGTTTACATTATCAACTACCAACAATATTTCACTAACATGAGAATTTTTTGTTAGATATTCATAAAAAGACACAGAGAAATTGAGTTAAAACTTGTCTGACAAGATATTATCTGGGCCTAATATTGACCTATTAAATAAATAAATCTGAGTTGAGACATTTCATTTATGGTGGAACTGCATATGCAAATAATGAAGAATATCAGCCATTTTCACTTTAACCATGGTCAAGCTATCTAATTGAATGTTTAATTTCATTTAACTCTTGCAGGAGTAGCTTACCTTCCAATTAGCCCAAGGAAATAATGCTCCCAACACAAAAAGTCCAAGCAGAGGTCCAATTGTTGCTCCAGAAAATGATACGCACAACTGTAAATAACTCAAGCGTTATCTGAGCCAGAATATTGTACATGTATGTTCTGTTCTTCATTTAAAACGATATCATTAATATAACATTTTTGAACGACATTGTTCTCACTAAGAGAATGAAATCTTATTTTTTATCCCAATATCAATACCAACATGTCACGATGTCCTCCCTTTGGGATAAGCATTAACAGATACAGAATATTTACCTTAATTCTAATCATATTTACAAATAAGATATGAATGGCAGATGCTGACAAACCTGTATGAGATTTCCTCCAACGTAGAGCACCATGAATGCTACTCCCATACAGGCAAACCCAAATATTATCACAAGGCATTTGGTAATGAGAGTTTTCCTGGATTCATGAGTATGGGAATATTTTTCTTTTAACATATCCTCCCAAACAACAGCCGCCAACGCTGATATAGATGATGACAAAGTGCTGTAAGTAATTAGGTTTAAATGCATTATTAATGTTCACTACTTTTTTCGGGATCTGCGTGAGAATAGGCCTATCATCGGTCTATCATACCATATAGATATAACGCTTGGCTGGTATTTAGATCATGCTCAAAGAAATCACGAGTTAGTACATGAGCAGACATACCACATACAGACTAGGAGTAGTACTATTTCTCTTCTCATACTTATGTCATTCATACCTGAGAGAGCCACTGAACAGACTAGAGACAAACAGTCCAGGTAGCCCTGGGTAGCTCATCACATCCATCACAAAATATGGGATGATCTGAAAAGCAAAGTCAAGTAATAATCAACAATACGTTTACATAGCAAATTCACTAGTGAGATTTATTTTGTTGAGATGAACTGTGTATAAATCAACTGTTGTAAATCTGTGAGGACTACTGCATGGGTATTTGCTCTGGTATGATGTACAATGAAATATTTTAATATCAAGATAAATCAAGAGAGACAATACTCTCCTATGTGATCTCGGCTTCAAATAGTTGATATTTACTGAGCAGAAACATAGGACTATGTATAAATATTGTTGGGGAGGTAATGTTTACGTAGATGATCTTTTCAGATGGGCAGTTTTGCGTCTGAAAACTATTATTTCACCAAATGATCATAATCATAATAAAATTATATAATTTCTTTAAATTGATTTTGACATTGACCCATGATATATTTTGTAAGAAGAGATTTTGTTTTTTGCCATTGATGAGCACACAGCATGTATGGGAAGGACCTTGGAAATGGACTATATTAGTTTTGTATATTGAGGTTTTAGAATAGGGCACTACCTATACAGAAGCATTGGTACACCAAGGTATGGCTTGACAGCTAATATATACTGGAGTGATGTTGATGTTGAAATAGGATGTATCAGAAACTTGTTTCATTATTATCAATGAGAGGAAACAATCGGGAGATATTATTGAAATAAATAGTAGAACACCACGCGGACAAGAAATGGTATAACTCTCTAATAATTCAGTAAACAGCAATGTAATGGCATTTGATAATTGTTTTATATAAATAGCAGTCCAGGTTTTTTTTAAACATATTTCTATCCTAACTACCTGATTAGAATTACTGATATATTTAGCAGCCATGGGGTCACAGCCTTTCTTTGCATAGTACGCAAAGGCTACCATTCCAGCTCCACACGCCAAGGATTGGAACATCGCAAAAAGTGGACCATTCACCAGGATAGCTCTGAAATTACAACAATTCTGGAATATGAACAATAAGATATGGATATGTTTTTGATTGATAATTTGTATAAATATATTTGAATATGCACTGTTTGAAATAGAATGATATTTGAGAATCCTATTGGTTGGTATTGCTTTTAAGTCACTTACATTTTGCCTTTCTTCATGGTTGACATTCCACAGAATCTCTGGACTTGTGATTGGTTGACACCATATGACCCTATCCAATATGCCATATAACCAAATAGATGGGTCCATATTGTTACTCTAGCTGTAGGATCTATCCTGTAACTGTAGCCACATAAACTCTTATTATAATGAATAAATGTGTTACTACCTAATACCTTGCACACTCTCTATACTGTAACTGAGAGTTGCAATTACGTATAATGCATTAAGAATGTTTAAGAATGTACACGATGGCCGAAAACGGATTTTTATGAACCAAAAAGTATGATCAGTCATGTGCCAGGGACTACTTTTGGGAGCTTCAGGTGTCTTGTGGATAAAGCATCCTTTTGAAGGTTCCATTACCATAGCGACTCAGCCTGGCGGATACCTTAAGCTCAATGGAGTGCCCTCTAGTTTACGATATTAAAGTTTATTTCTAGTTTTTAAAAAATCTATTTGTCGTATAATATAGGTGTTATTGTGTTAAATAAACATATCTATAATTTTAACAATAAGTCAAAAAGCAAGTTAAGGTTGGGCTCATGACAACCATCATCGTTTTAAATTGAGTGCATTGCCAATTCACATCCAGTTGACAATTGTCATTTGGATTCTAGGCTGGGGGTTTTAACTTGAACAAGCTGTTTATTTGCTGTGTATTTGCTGTTTATTTGCTGTTTATTTGCATAGCATTAACTATTGATTTCGATTTTAAATCTTGAATGAATGAAGGTGTTTTCAGTGAAAGAAAGCTGCACTTACTCCATAAATATTCTTCCCGCTTCGTTATTCATTCTCCAGACCTCACTTCCTCCGCCAACACGCAGAGCTCCCTGGATAATACACAATTATATTTATAATCCTGTCAAAAATAAACATGTCCCTAATTTGGGGAGATGGTTAGTTCTGGAAAAAAATTAAGGCCTAATAATGTAATAAGCTGAATGAACACTTCTTTCGTTATTATGATGATAGCTTTGTCACAACTGGTCTGGTATATCTATTTTATGAAGTTGCACTGCCGGGCTTTCAGATATTTAATGGTGAGAATCTTTGAATTCTTTAAGTTGGGAGCAGTTCTGCCAGATATCAAAGAGCTTGCAGTCTCACCAGTAGAAAAATATATCACAGAATGGGAGATCTCACAAAACATACACCCCTACAGAAGATAACTCATAAAATAAAACATTTGATTAAGCTCTGTCAGACGCTCGGAAGAAATATTTAACCCAGGCACGTCAGACAGATCATGCAATGCTATAAAATACACAAAATATAATACTGGAATTTAGATCTAGTCAATCAGACATCTTGAGGTAAGATATCTCACACCTACCCCCTCCCCTTCAAGAGCAAAAAGAGAAAATTATATGACTGAAGATCTGTCTCCAATAGACACTAAATGATCTGTGATTTTTCCCATTCAGAATGTTGTACGTCTAAATACGAAACACTGGGTTATTTATTAAGACATCACAAAGTAAGAAGTCCGATACAACATGGTACTGCTCGCTAAATAAGATTTGTTTGGTTAGTAATGTATAAAGGAGATATTTCATACTCTGACCATGTTTAATTAGTAAAATATGGGAGCAAGTTATTGGTAGTTAAGTACAGGTGTACTGACCAGTATGATGATGCAGATCATACCGCCCACCATGATGAAACTCTGGAAAAAGTCCGTCCATACCACGGCCTTCATGCCGCCCTGAATAATGAGAAGGGAAACTTATGTTAACAACTTTAAAGCCATTGTTTGACCGTTCTAGATTCAATATGGGCCCATCTCATGAACTTTGCTTTAGGCTAAACAATGACCATATATATCTATATATATATTTACCTAAACATATTTCACTAAATGAGGATTAGATAAATGGACATTTGTGTGAAAACATATATTTGAAATTTGGAAGTGGAAATACATTAGGCTTTGTTTGAATTATGGCTGTAGTATGTCAACAGCATTAAAGTTACTATGTATCCAAAAATGATTCAATATTAATATTCTACACTACACCCAAAACATATTTATGTATAGAATATTATCTAAATATATATTCAGGTGTTCTGTGGCAACAATATGCAGGACGCATATTGCTTTATGTTAAACTGTCAAAATATCTTTACATAATGTTTTAATGTGAGGACAGTGACTGGTAATGGGATCCAGGCATTTTTCAAATATTTTGATATAATTTTAAGTTTGTCACAGTGGGGTTTTTATGTGAATTTCTTCCTCAGATTTTCTCCGTCTCCATAAAGTTTTAATATTGATAATCTAAGCCAGTAATATCTCATGATCTACACAATGTATATATCTTTTATCAATAACTCATAAGAGGAATTATGAGATATTACTTTTATACATGGTCATAATTATTATCTTATCTATTCAAATTACATCAAACTAAAAGTTCATAAAATGGGCAAATTGAAATCAAATCTCTTTTTAAGTTAGAAGTTACCACAGCGGTGTAGGCCGTTCCAATCACACTAACAATTACAATAGACGCCCAGGGTGAGCATCCGGTGGCTGAAAACACATTTTAAAACAGCAAAATAATTAACACTTTTAGTATGCATGGCATACTACGCCAAATAAAACGAAGGTGAAAAATGCCCGCATAAGTAAGCTATGCTAAAAATACAGAGTTAAAACAAGCAAGCCACCAAGCTTTTATGGCAAGTCATATCGAAAAAAACAAAAAATTTCCAAAAAAACGTTGTGATTAAAACGTTGAATAAGGTAGTCTCATGAGAACATTTATTGTGTCAGCGGCAAATATATTTGCGAATGTGGCGGCCAATCAGTGAAAATACTAATAAATGGCAGCTGAAAGTTATACATCAAAATTTATGTCTTTTGAAATTACGAATGTTATAAAGAGTCAATATCAAACAGTCAATACTCCGCCAAATTGTGGAGTGCTATATTATGAACGAATGTAAACTTTGAATGCAAATTTTGATTCAATAAACTTTAATGTGTATTTTCACTTGTGTTTGTTTTGCTTTCAGGACTGGATGTTCAATGTTTCAACTGATTAGGCTGTAAGTGGATAATACAGGTATTGTCGGTCCATGTCGGTCATGTTTTTGACATGGCTAGTTTCTTTGTATACACTGCCAAATGGCACTTTTGCAATAGAACTTATATGAATGAAGGATCCCTGCCATGGTCAAGTATGATCTCACATGAATCACATCTAAGTCACATTTACTTCGAGACTTTGACAAGCACGGTTTGTTTTTACCTGCCAATCAATTTAGCAGTACGATTTCCTTATTTTTCCAATTTTACGCGAACTTCATTTCAAAGAGACAGATTCATACATATAAAGGGCTGGAAAACTTGACCTGTCCAAGTTACGATGATCCCTATGTACAAATAGTCTTGGCTCAGTGTTCATAATCGGGCACGGGCAAAGGGTGGGAAAACGGCACCGAACCAACCTCACACAGAAGTGGATGTTGTCCCATTGCTCATGGTAGGTTCACAATGATATCAATGACTCAATTCTTTACTTAACATTTTTTTAATCATTTCAAATGTTTTTTAACTGTGATGAATAGCATTGTTGTAAATAATGCAGAACATATTTTGACTTATTATTTCGGTCAAATATCATGAACCCTAACCTAAAGCGTATTTAAAAAAAAAATTATCAATGTAAATCAACTGGATTTGCATATATGCATGTTATGATTCGCATAACAATTTACATATCATCAAAGAATAGTGTGTGATGATGACCTAAATCTCATTGAAATGGTCACCAATTAATCATTTCAAATTTGGGTCATATTCTGTGAATAAATTCCTATTCCTATGAATGCCATTGACAAATATTTGCAGGATTGACAATGTCTGCAGGAAGATTTTAATGTCTGCATGTTCCGGAAAGAATGTTACAGTCTCGAAACAAAACGAACAATGGCAAACTGCTTTGGTGCAGGAAAATATGTAAATCTTGCAAACTTAAATTAACTGGGGGGGGGGGTCTGAAAGCTATGCTGACCCTGGCGTTTTGGCAAGGTTTGGATATATATTTCAATTTACAGGAAGAGAACACGCGGAAATTGAGAAATGGTGTTTTTATGACCCTTTCAATGGCCACATTGATCATATCAGGTAGACATCATTACCAGGAGAAGTCATTATCCAATTTATTTGAAGCTTTGATGATGAAATATTAGCTATGTGCAAATTAAGATATCACCTGAAGTGCTATACAAATGGACAGAAATATTGAAAATAGTACACAATCAAAGCACCTAAATATCAGAAAGAGAAAGGCCCAACATGACGATATTCCCAGTCCAGAAAAAGGTGGATCATGTGAGACAAGTGGCGATTCATTCATTAATTGCAGGTAATTTATATTTTAATCAAACTTATAAAATGCCAAATTCAATGCTGTCTGTATGGAAATTATGATTACGTGTGTATATCAAGTTTTATTTTTATACCGATTGTTCCCGTTGAAACAAAATGAATGGAAAAATAATAATAACACCATAATGTTACAAAAATATTGATATGTTACACAAATCGCCTGTGATATGCATGTATAATTAACAGATACTGTTAATTATGCAAACTACAATTACTATATACTTTGTCTACAAATCTTGAAATCTTCACTCATCGGATAGCGCTTATGGTGATTTAGCGACAGTGCAAATCATGAACATCGCACTCTACCTTATGCTGATAAAATATTACAAGACACTTCCTAATCAATATATTTCAAGTATAATTGGAGAAACTTACCGATTTCTAGGGCGGTAGCTGGGCCAAATATTACAGTCCCAACATATAATAACTGGAAATAGAAATACACGGTGATTAAAAAACAAATAGCTTTTTGGCAGATTTCCTCGGCGAGTATATTTATAGTTATCATATTGCTTTTTTGTTGGAGAAATGTTTGGATATATATTAATATAGTAATATGTTAATATATATATATATATATATATATATATATATATATATATATATATATATATATATATATATATATATATATATATATATATATATATATATATATATATATATATATATATATATATATATATATATATATATATATATATATATATATATATATATATATATATATATATATATATATATATATATATATATATATATATATATATATATATATATATATATATATATATATATATATATATATATATATATATATATATATATATATATATATATATATATATATATATATATATATATATATATATATATATATATATATATATATATATAGTGAAAATAAGTGTGTCGGGGGGGAGGGGGGCACTAGTCCCAGAATGCACTGTACCTGATTGAGTATCACGGTGAGTGTTGCCATCCAGCGCACACTCCTTGACCTAAATCGCATCTCCAAGTACTGAAAGAATAAATATGCATTTAAAATGGAAAGAATATACCAATTGTTCACGTACAAAATACATTTATTCATTTGATTAATTTGACGAACCTCATTTGCACTTGTTAGTCCCAATGGAAAGAACAAAGGGACGAAGTAGAGGGCGACTACTATAGTGGCGGGGATCATGCCTATCATCATGAACCAGTACATGATGCCGAATGAGTAGATCTCGGCCGGCGCCCCGAGCAGCGTGTTGGCCGAGATGATGGTAACAACCAGAGACATGGTGACCGGCACCAGCTTCATGTTCCGCCCTCCCATCAGGTACTCACTAGTCGTCTTCTGGCGAGATCCCGCAAAGCCGAAGTATAAGCCAATGGCCATAGAAACGGCAAACATGAAGACAAATACGATGTAGTCCACTGCATGGAAGTGCTTGATTTCGTCCATCATCTTGTTTTGTATAATTATTGTGTCCTATAAATTGAGCTAAGCTTCCAAATGTCAGTCACTGCATATGGAATCCAATAACTATGGTTAATGTGTTAATGCAGTGGGTATAATGCTGGGTATGGTACCAGCTTCCTGCAGCACAATCTATGTATTGCGATTTTGGATGAATGACCTGGATACGTGTCCTGCTGAGGTGATGCTGCCGCAGACCCTATGCTGGACCACACATGTGCTTCACACCCACCCTCACCCACACCCTGGGCTCATATGACCAGGTCACTGCGTGGTGGCACAACTCTGGCACAAAAACTAGTGCATCTGCAAGAATAAATTAGCATAATGACATATGGACTGGATTTTATCTTGTTGATCTTGCCTTTCCTATTTCAAGCATTTCCTATATACCTTTTATGAACATCCAAATTACAATAATTTTAGTCAAAATCCAAATTACATTAATTTTAGTAGTCAAAATCCGAATTACAATAATTTTAGTAGTCAAAATCCAAATTATAATAATTTTAGTCAAAGTCAGCAATAATTTATGTACCTCACACAGTCCACTTTTAATTATGGAGTTTATCTTAAAGTCTGTAAAGTGGGTAATTTCTATACAAAAGTGGGACAATAAGGGTGACTACTACAAACTATAATGTCAACATTGGAGAAATCTGCCTAAAAAGACCGGGGATTACCGTAGTTTTAAACTGTGGAGGCTCTACTCACGGGCAAGGCAAATGTAGGTCATGTTCAGAGCCTAATCAGAGATACTTGTTCTCTGCTTTACTGGCCTCATTACTCTCCGTCCATCATGAGATGCCTGTCAGCTGCAGACTGCGTCCACAGCTGCAGCACCTCCATAAAGTCAAGTCCACTTCCGGTCCGTGATGATCGGCTACTACTTGCGCCCCTAATAAATAATTCAAACACAGTCAAAACTTGCAAATTACCAAGGCAATCATATCAGTCAAACAAAACCGTTTACATGGTAATTTCACTGTCTCCCTCTGTCATTTCCTGCGCTGTGTATGTTTAGTATACGCAAAATGGAGCTACAAACTTAAGCGATGCTCAGTGAAAAACTATGCTAATTTGTCTGAGATGAATATTTTCTTGAAATAAGTAAAATTGCTATAAATGAATTACTTAAAATTGGTGCTCACTAAATATTTTAGTCTTAATCAATGATTTGCTTTCAAATGATGATATTAATTACATTTCCATCATTGACAGGTATTTTCATGACACTTTATTTGCTTATGTCCGAAGCTGTGTTATCATGGTTCTCATTGATAAAAATCCGTGAGATTATTTTTCTCAACCATTTTTTTCTCAACCATTTTTTTTTATAAAATCAGTCAAAAATGGGTTTATATGTTGCATGATATCGGTGTAAACACAAACATCAGGCACTGCCATGAAGTTACAGTTCGATTGACACCCTGAGAATTGTTGATTGTAAGTTCATGTATGATTATTTGTACAATTATGATATAAGTATCGTATTCGATGAACTAGTGATTCTAACTATATTACGCAGTGGGAAAAATACATCAAGCACATAGAGATACGGTAACTATTGACAAAAAGTCAGTTATGAAGGTTTATGTTAACCATGCTAGTCAACTTAGCTAAAAAGCATATCTTTAGATTTTACTTGCTTGATACTATTACCTATTTTGCATGTATCAAATCCGGGCATGGTTTTGTTTTAGTAATGTGGACATATATTGAATATCGATTGGTTCGAAATCATTGTTTGTCTTTATGCTGTATATCAATAATTAGTGAACATTATTTCAATACATGAATATATTATTCACACCATCTACATGATAAACATATGGCAAACACAAGTAAATGTGCAGTGTCGTGTCCTGGCATATGTAACAAACCTAATATCATATATTCGCAAACTCCTACATTTCTACCTCCGCATTTCAGAACATGCAAAACACTCAGAATATTGCACGAGGCAACTACACTTCCGGCGCCAGATGTAACATCAGCAATGTAGACGTAACTTCCACCGGTACCAGATGCGTTTGCAAAGGAATTATATAAATAAATTCCACTTTTGACCCCCTAGATGTTGGAATGTTATTCACAGTGTTTGGTCCAAATTGTTAAAATTATAATACTTCAGAATGCGTACTTTATAAAATGAAACCTTTTACTCAGATTCACTGTCGATTTTATTTTGCTTTTCGCCATGAACTGATTTTTTTCTCCACATAAGCAGTTTTGGTCTTCTAGTAAATGTTTCTAGTGAATCATCGTCTCGGGAAAATTATCACATCAATTAGTCAAGTTATTAGATTGTGAGATTGCTACTTCCGTAAACGACTGAGCCCTCGGTTATAATCGATTTTTTTCTCTTAAAGATCATATATATATATAGTAATAATCGGCCGACTTCACAGGGTCCCGAGCGCCGGGGAGTTCATCGGCAACAGTCTGAGAGATGCCGTAGCTGTGGTCACATTATTAAAGGGCACCGCACGGCACGTGCAAGATTGAATGGCACAGATGTCTGTAGGATATCCTAAAGACGTCTAGATCATTGACAGAATATTTGCGATCACACAACTATTTACCCACCTGCTAACAAACTCACTTCGAAAAATATAAGCGTCTGTGGAGAAATGGTCATTTAGGTCATTGAGTGTCTCTTTTCTGATAATATAATATATAATATACACAGTTTTATAGTATTTCATGATAGATATGTTTTGGTGTACAACACATGTCATGTGCTGTTGCTATCATAAAAGGGTTCAATTCTGTGAACCAGATCGCAGAGAACCAGATTGTCACCTGTCACGCCATATGGTTCTACATGACAGACTGACTAATGTTAAAGCATTCATGAAATAAGACTTAAATAATAAACAATAAAGAATCAAGCTTTCTATATTAAAAATAATGATTAAATATTGCAATCATTATTTTAATTGTCAAATAAAATCACAATTTGAATAAAGAAATATGTGTAGTAATATTGCTGAGATGTGTGTGCAGTGATTTGCCCTGTATTTTAGACATGTGAAAGTGACCACACATCCCACTAATGCCTCAGTCACATTTGCACCGGGCGCCGGCCGAGAAGTAATAATCGGCCGACTTCACAGGGTCCCGAGCGCCGGGGAGTTCATCAGCAACAATCTGAGAGATGCCGTAGCTGTGGTCACATTATTAAAGGGCACCGCACGGCACGTGCAAGATTGAATGGCACAGATGTTTGTAGGATATCCTAAAGACGTCTAGATCATTGACAGACGTCTATAGGATTTCCTAAAGACGTCTATATCATTTGACAGACGACTGAAGGACGTCCTAAAGACGTCTATATGTTATCGTAGGGAGCCCGTTGGATCATCTAACGATGGCCTGTGAATACATGAAATATAAAAAATCCTATTTTCACGCACGATGCCACACTGCCGGGACCCTGCCGTGACCCTGCCGTGTACTTTGAGATGATATTTGCTGATAAGACATCGGGGAAACGCTGGCAACTTTTATGTTGCAGCTAAAAGTTCCCGATGACCCGTCCGATGGTGCAAGAGCTTTCATGCCCTAAGTTTATACATATAGTAATACTATATATAGACACATGGGTGAGATCAAACCAATTTTTATCAGTTGGTTTGTAGACAGCTCATGGGTCCAATATGCGTGAGAGATTTAACACACCAGGTGGCAGTATGGTCCACTCCATGTCCTTAAAAATAGGTTTCCTACAATTTAATTCTACAGTCATGTTATGTTCGTAGCAACCAAATACATAATATAATCGTTAAACCCATTACAATGGATATTATGTATTGTACACTGGATTACATCAGTAGTTGTAAAAGTTGTTTAAAGGGCGGATTCATTCAGGGAGGTGGAGGAAAGTAAAAAAAAATATCGGTGAGACCACATGATGTTGGAAGAAATATATTGAGAATACCAACATTGAGGAAAAAATAAGTTCAGGCTCTAACATCTGCGTGAAGAAAAAATGGTTCAAAGGAAAGTTTCAAGTCAAATTTAGAGCGGGAAATGAAACCAAAAAATGGATTAACCTTGCTTTGTTTGGCACTACAATAGGTTAAAACCACCCAAAGCATGTTTGAGGGAGCCATTTTTGAGATGGACTCGTCTTTGCCTGCGTATCCAACGTAGGCTCGTCCGCCTGCACGTGATCTCTCAGAGTGGTGGTTATGGCGACTCATCAACCATCAGTATCGTTCGTGATTGTCTATGAATGTCTATATATTTCCAAGAGTCTCTGGGTGTGTATTCTATATCCTACAAATAGCCCCTGGAAAATTATAACCCTCAGAAAATATCTCCCTTGGGAAATATAACCCTTGGAAAATTATCACCCTTGGAAAAGAGTCGCTCTTGGAAAGTATCACCCTTGGAAAATTATCACCCTTGGAAAATAATCGCCCTTGGAAAGTATCACCCTTGGAAAATTATCACCCTTGGAAAAATATTGCTCTCAGAAAAATTAACTGTTAAAAAAAATATTACCGTTTTCCTTAGAAAATTTTAGCCCTTGGAAAATATCACCCTTGGAAAATTTAAGCCCTCAGAAAAATTAACCCTTGGAAAATTTTAGCCCTTGGAAAAAATTAGCCCTTGGAAGATTTTAGCCCTTGGAAAATATTACCCTTGGAAAATATTACCCTTGGAAAATATTACCCTTGGAAAATATTACCCTTGAAAAATTTCAGCCCTGGATAATGTTACCCTTGGAAAATATAACCCTTGGAAAATTTTAGCCCTGGAAAATTTTAGCCCTGGAAAATATTACCCTTGGAAAATATTACCCTTGAAAAATTTTAGCCCTGGATAATGTTACCCTTGGAATATATAACCCTTGGAAAATATAACCCTTGGAAAATTTTAGCCCTGGAAAATATAACCCTTGGGAAATTTTAGCCCTGGAAAATGTAACCCTTGGAAAATATCACCCTTGAAAAATGTTATCCTTGAAAAATTTGACCCCTTCGAAAATATCACCCTTGGATAATTTTTGCCCTTGGAAAATATAATCCTTGTAAAATATAGCCCTTGTAAAATTTTAGCCCTGGAAAATTTTAGCCCTGGAAGATATTACCCTTGGAAAATATTACCCTTGAAAAATTTTAGCCCTGGATAATGTTACCCTTGGAATATATAACCCTTGGAAAATATAACCCTTGGAAAATTTTAGCCCTGGAAAATATAACCCTTGGGAAATTTTAGCCCTGGAAAATGTAACCCTTGGAAAATATCACCCTTGAAAAATGTTATCCTTGAAAAATTTGACCCCTTCTAAAATATCACCCTTGGATAATTTTTGCCCTTGGAAAATATAATCCTTGTAAAATATAGCCCTTGTAAAATTTTAGCCCTTGGAAAATTTTAGCCCTTGGAAAATTTTAGCCCTTGGAAAATTTTAGCCCTTGGAAAATTATAGCACTGGGAAATGTTCCCCTTGGAAAATATCCCCCTTGGAAAATGTTCCCCTTGGAAAAGTTTAGCCCTCGTAAAATATCACCCTTGGAAAATTTTAGCCCTTGGAAAATTTTACCCTTGGAAAATATCATCCCTCGAAAAGTATAGCCCTGGAAAGTGTTACCCTTGGAAAATATAACCCTTGCCTTGGAATATGTTATCCTTGGAAAATTTGATCCCCTCGAAAATATAACCCTTGGATAATTTTTGCCCTTGGAAAATATAACCCTTGGAAATTTATACCCCTTGGAAAATGTAACCCTTTTTTTTGCATTTTGACATATATTATTGTCCATTTTTATAATTTATGAAGTGGAGGTTGCATATATACATGGTGGGGGATGGTGGCTGCAGGTGACACTGATGTCAAGTTGTTACTGATGTCAAGCTATTGCATGGTGCTGGTGGTGGTAGAACATTGCATATAATGTTGGTAGAACATTAATGGTGGAATTCCTGAATAATAATCATGACCAGCTGTTACTTTGAGCCAATGTCAATGTGTAAAGTCAGTGGTGCTGATCAATTAGACATAATGACAAAAAGGAGTTAGCCTCAGAATTTGATAATTTTTTTCTAGAAAAAATTGCAAATCTTAGAGAATCTATGGACAAAAATGATAAAAATAACGAACAACTAATTGAGGAAGTCAGATTTGATACACAGTTGGAAAAGTTCACATTGCTAAGCGACTCAGAAGTCAAAAATATAATTAAAGAATCAGCAAAGAAGTCATGTGAACTGGATCCCATCCCAACATGGCTTCTTAATGAATGTATGGGGAATTTATTGCCATTAATAAAGGCTATCATAAATAAGTCAATTTCATTGGGAAACGTACCTGATGACCTGAAAATGGCCATCATTAGACCCTTAATTAAGAAATTGGGCCTGGAATTGATAAAGAAAAATTATAGACCAGTCTCGAATCTGGCCTACTTATCAAAATTAATAGAAAGGGCTGTAGCTACACAATTTGTAGGACATCTAGTAAGAAATGATATTCAGGGTCTATTTCAATCAGCATATAGGGAGTACCATAGTACTGAAACTGCATTGCTCAAAGTTCAGAACGACATCTTAATGGATATTGATGATGGTAAAACGGTAATGCTGGTACTACTCGATCTATCAGCGGCCTTCGACACTATTGATCATGATATATTACTGAATAGATTGGAAAAAAGATGTGGTATTACAGGGATTGCCCTTAAATGGTTTAGATCATACTTATCAAATAGAAAACAATGTGTCATAATTGATGGTAAAAGATCTGATAATATGAATATTAAATATGGCATCCCGCAAGGCTCGGTTTTGGGACCTTTACTATTTACAGCATATATGGAGCCTTTATCAGATATTATTGGTAACTATGGTCTCAAGCATCATATCTATGCTGATGACATGCAATTGTACATCACCATTGATTCCAAATCTGAAGAAACTAGAGATAAGTCTTGCAAAGAGATGGAAAATTGTATTATAGAGGTTAAAAATTCCTAATAGAGAATAAGATGAAGATAAATGATGGAAAAACAGAAATGCTTTTATGTGGTAAAAGCTGTGAATTCAGAAGAAAAATGTACCTAATGAAATTCTAGTAGGAGAAACTAAAATTCCTAGATCAAATACTGTTAAGGATCTAGGGGTTATTCTAGATCAAGAACTATCTATGAAATCACAAATCAAAAAAATGTGTAAAAATGGTTTCTTTCATGTAAAAAAATTATCAAGAATAAGAAACTGTTTGGATGAAAAAACTGCCAACACTCTTGCTCATGCATTTGTTACCTCTACCCTTGACTATGGAAATTCACTTCTTGCTGGTTTACCTGAGTGTGAATTAGCCAAACTACAAAAATTACAGAACGCTGCAGCCAGGGTAGTGGGGAAACTTAAAAAGAGAGATCATATCACACAAAAACTTATGGAACTCCACTGGTTGCCTGTAAAGGCTAGGATTGATTTCAAAATATCTTTACTGACATGGAAGGTGCAAAATGGTTTTGCCCCAAAATACCTATCTAAGTTATTAGAGTACAAACAGCTAGGCATGAGACTGCGATCTAATGATAAGAATGAATACGTAGTACCTATGACTAATATGAAATCGTATGGCGATAGGGCTTTCATGGTATATGCGCCAAAGAATTGGAATGCCCTGCCCCTTGAAGTGAAAAACTGCAAAACTGTTGAAACTTTCAAAAAGAAACTTAAAACATTTTTATATAGAAAGCACTATCTTAATGAAGTGCTTTGAGCAGACCTGGTCTGATATAGCGCAATATAAATTGTTATTATTATTATTAATTAATAACTGCAGGTCCACTCCGTATAAGGAGCATCATCCAAAGTAGCAAAGTGAAAAGTGATAGTATTCATATAAAATTGGAAAAGGCATAGCAGAATGACTGAATTCAATATTAAATGTCATAAAAACTGTGTATCCACTTACACTTCTAAAGCCCATATAAAAAGACATGTGGCAAGTTGGACACACAGTTAAAAGTTAAATAAGTGAAGAGAAAATGTTGATTGTCGTTGATTTCAAAGTGAATTGTTTATTTTGTGATGGACTATGTGAACTAGAACCTGACCCTCGTCATCCTGAAAGATGGCAAAAGAATGTTAAATGTCAACTGCTGACAATTTTAAAGACTCCATACGAGAGGTGTGTGAGCAAAGGAATGATGAAATCGCAGACATCAGTGTTTGTGTGCAAGGAACAATCAGTAACCTGCATGCACCAAATGCTATTTACCATAAAGTGTGTCATTCCAAATTTATGAGTGCACACAATGTGGTAAAGGCATCCAGAAAATCTTTGAAAAAAGTGGAAACCAATGATGTAGCATTTACCTTGGTAGTGTCTGATCTAAACAAGGATCGCTCACACATTTGGAACTCAGTGGATAAATTTTAATTACATCAAACTTACAATGGAACACAACTCAATCGTAGCCAACAAGACTACTAGACTTGCTGAATATTTTAAAGATGAATTGCTTGTTTTCTCAGGCAATGGTGTAGCTAACTTGTAAGTCTTCAAAAGCAAGGCAACAAGTGTCTCAAGTCTTGTGCTTGTGGATGATGAAGATGAGTTGGATGCCTCCATTGAGTGCATTGCAAAGAAAATTCAGAATGAATGTAAAGGCTTAAAATCATCAGGATGGCCAAAAGAAGCAAGAATCACAATGCAAAATGTATTAACAAACTGAAGCAGTACTCTCTTGTCTTTTCTAACATTCTCAAAGAAGTGTGAGGACAATGGAAACATGCATATCACCAAATCAAATTCAGTACTCAAACAGAAGCTGCAGGTTGAGCATTCCAGCACAGCAGTTGCCAAGCTAGAGGCAGTTATTACTGATGACTGTGGTATTTATGGGTCATACACTGTCCTGCATCTGGTACAGTCACAGACTTTGCAAGAGATGTCCTGGACAACCTTGTACCACTTACCATCAATGTTGATGTTATCTGGTGTTTGACCGTTGTCACTCATCCAGCATAACATACCAAACAAGGTCAGCTAGGGAAAGGCAACAACTGTGCAAGTAGAAAACATGCATTGTCACTCTAACCCCTCATTGCCTCCACAGAAAGTAGTTCTCTCAGTTACAGAGAACAAACCACAGCTTATCATATATCAGTACGTCAAAGATAACTGCAACATGCTGACAGATAAGTACAGCCTTAGTTTAAGATCACAAGATCCTATTCCATTTGAGATAGCCATGGTTATGATCTTCCAAAGAGATGATATGTATTACTGATGTTATCATCATCAACCAGGCAAAGAGTGGTCTTTCATCATTGAATATTGTGAGTGATGACACAGATGTGTTCATTCTTCTGATACATCACTACATTGAACACAGCTTGAACTGTGATCTTGTCATGGGTGGCACTATACAGGACAGGGCTCTTATTGACATCAAGGCCACAATAAAAAACACATCAACATTGCTGATCAGTTGCTAGCAGCTCATACTCTGGATGTGACACACTACCACAGATGTATGACATTGGTAAGGGCACTGTGCTGAAAGTCTTCAATGCAGGAAAGAGGCATGACAAGTTAGGAATGTCAAATTCATCACTGGATGAAGTTATCCAAGAAGCAACAGCATTCATAAGTTCTGTTATGGTATGAAACGCTGTGACATGCCAACTGCCAGGTATAGCATGTAGGCAAATAAGATGTCCAACCATCAAAAAAACATCAGCACCACCTCTAAAATCACTACCACCAACCACTGATGCCTCAGATTTGAAAATATCAACAGCACATCTCCAGACAACAATTTGACAATCAGCACCAGATTCCCAGCCTGTTGCCCTTTGTCCAACTGATTATGGGGGAACATTGGATGAAGTGTCAAAGAGGTATAAACCAGTATCACTTTTGTCAGACGTTTTGCATGCACCACTCGATATCTTGCAGTTGATCAGATGTTGATCAGATGTGGATGTCAGACAAACCATGCTCAACAGCCTGCTGTGGATGTTTTGTGCCTGTGAGAGTCATATCAAGCTAGAGTTCTAGTACATTCATAGATCGACTTTAATTTCATATTGCTCATTGTTTAATTATTGTTTGATGTTTGAGTCTTCACAACATGAAAATTTAGTTTAATTATTGTTTGATGTTTGAGACTTCACAACATGAAAGTATTCTGAAACATTGTACATTGAAAGAATATTAAGGTCAACGAGGTGTTAAGTTTTTTTTTTTTTTTAAAGAATAAAACATCTATATTTTGTCATGATCGGATATTTGAATGTAATTGATGTATTATGTGCCTAATATAGCCTACTGTAGATAAAATGACTTGAAAAATAAAATCTCTTGAATAGATTATGCTAATTCATGCTAATGTTACAAGTACGTTCACACTGTTATTTACATACTACCTTCCTTTATATGTTTCAAATAGTTTTATGCAATCCATGTTCATTGTCATGAAGAAAAATAATTGCAAATACTTGAAATCTGGGTATCTTTAAGAATATAACAGTTTTGGTGCCGGCCATTTTTATTTTGTGTATAATTTTTTTCCCCGGGCATGACAAGATGGCACCCTCTGGATCTTGGATAGATACATAAATGAGTAGCAGAAAATGCAATAAAACATTGTATATACCCTAAAACGACGTTCAATGAATTTCCGCCAGACTATCAGTTCGCCCTCTCCTATACGTTTTGGGGTTCTTTCTATTTGAGCCATATTTACATCAGAACATCAGAAATTTTATAAATATGTACTGACCTTAATGATGGTGGTGATGGGTGTTGTAGCGTTTGCAGCGTGTCCACCAGCCCATTTATTATTTCCAAAACAAACAACAACCGTAATGGATGACTGCTTCCAAATAGATTACACAGTCCCTGTGTAGCATTCACATGGTGTGTCTTGTAGCTAGAGGGTAGAAGGGTGTTACGTAATCAACAAACAGATAACACAGTCCCTGTGTAGCGTTCACACGGTGTGGAGTGTAGCGAGACGGTAGAAGGATGTTACGTAATCAACAAACACTAGTGGCTACAGGGTGTCATTTGTACAGGGTGTACAATAAATCATTTGGTTACATGGAGTAATACAATTGGCCCTGTGTAGCGTTCACACAGAATGTAATGTGAAAGATTGCAGTGAATGTAGGGAGAGTGTATTACAATCAAAGCTGTAGTAATAATAATAATTATAATAATAATAAAACATTTCTATAGCGCTATTTCAGACCAAGTCTGCTCATGGCGCTCCTGAAGGTAATGTTTTCTGAACAAATAAGTTTTAAGTTGCTTTTTAAAGCATTCTATAGTTTTACAATTTTTTAATTTCAAGGGCAGGGCATTCCAAATTTTCGGTGCATACACTGCGAATGCTCTGTCACCATAAGATTTCGAATTGGTTTTGGGTACCATGAATTCATTTTTTACATTAGACCGCAGGTTTTTTTCCCCACATCATCCTTGGGATAAAGCGCTTTGTATTCACGGTCGGCTATAAATAGCGCTTTTTTCATCTTTGCATATTGACTTTGAGAAGGAGTAGGGCCAGGGTTGTTACCCATCACCATGGCCTTGATTTTCCGCAGGCTCTCCTTATTCTTGGTCTCAAGTTTCGATATGAACACATTGTTCCTCTTAATGGTGGTATTAAGCTCTTCGATCTTAGCTATGGATCGACTGCTCTTAATGGTCTCATATCTTACTTGCATATCTAAAGTGTTAACCTTTTTTTGTAGATCATTCCTCTCCTCCTGTATTTTCTCCTTTTCTTCGAAAATTTTGGTCTTCTCCGCCTTGAGCCTCACAATGTCTCTTTCAAGTCTGATAATTTTTTCATGCTTCTTCTCATCATTTGTCTTCAGTTCATTATAGGAGGTGGATTTCTCTGTTAGCATGGACATTAGCTCGTCCATACTATGAGCGATTTCATCATCAACCCCTGAGCCGGGTGGTTGTGGTGACAATTTCTTGCTCCCCCCAGCTCAGGGGTCGCCACTTGCTTGCTACCCCCAGCTCTGGGAGTTGCTACTGGTTTCTTCCCACCAGGGGACACTGCATGTTGCCCCGTCATGTCAATGTTCAGGGTTACCCCCTCGTCACCTGATGTGGGACCTGCCATGGGGGCTATGGTGTTTCCTGCTTCAATTGCCTCCTCTTCCTCCATCGCTTCGGCCCAATCGATTGGGGTGTGGGGGGAAGATTTGGAGGAAATCCTCCTCTTCTTACCCACCCTTTTATTCCCTTTGGTTGCCATCTGAAACAATAATGGTTGATTTGTATTAGACCTCTTCCCTTTATAACTCATGTTTGATTTATTTTTATTATAAATTTCAATTAGAGCTGGGTTTATATTTTTTTCGGGTTCATATGTGCTCTCAGCTTTGGTATAGCCTTCCCACCAAATTTTGTAAAATCGTGTCTTACATTTTCTATCCCAGAAATCATCAGTAATCTTTTTCACCCTAAACATATTTGCTTGTATAGTGCTATAGGGCTTAGTATCTTATAATTTTATAAGAGAGTAATAGTATAATGCACCAGTATATTACCCGTGTTTTGAGTCTACCGTTTGTGTATCGCCAGGAGTATAGCCTGATCAGGGTTTTATTATAAACCAAGCGTTATGCTTGTTCTATCTATAATATGTTCTATATATATCAAGTGTATAGCTTGATCAGATTTTTTTGTATGCCAAGTGTTTTGCTTGGTCAGTTTATTTTGTTTGCTCTGTATGCACCAAGTATATAGCTTGGTCAGATTTTCATGTACCAAGTGTTTTGCTTGGCTAGTTTTGCTCTGTAAATACCAAGAGAATAGCTTGGTCAGATTTTTTCCAATATTTAATAGTTGGTTTTTTTTTTTTTTTTTGCTCTGTATATACCAAGAAAATAGCTTGGTCAGATTTTTCTATATATATGTCCTATGCTCTCTAGATTAATGTTTGTAATCTTGCCTTTGTGTTACCAAGAATGTGGCTTGGTCAGCAGTTTTCTTTCCTTAATACCAAGAATTTTGCTTGGTAAGAAAGTGTTTTACCAGTGCCGGCTGGTAAATTTTTTAGCGCACTTGTGGTGGTCTAAGCGATTTAAATGATCGTGGAGAAAAAAGAGTTTATATAATGCAATCTTACCGTTTCTACTTTGATTTACAGTGTAGTTAATGCAGATCGCAGTATTTTTTCGCCGATCGTTAATATTCCTTGAATTCTCGATGAAATAAATTCCAGTCTATAATATTTATCGCTTGCTGATGTGTTGAGGGTCAATGCCGCACTAATGTGTATTTCGTCACCCGGCAGTTACCCGCTTAGCATCAGTGACACCAGTGAGCTGTTAATGACGAGTATTGGATGTTCGAGTTGGAGTTTGTTTGATATTTTGAACTCAGAGCCTGTATAGTATTTCAGATCAGCTCACACTTATTTATTTCAAATTTTTTTCAGTACAGCGATAATTGACGTGAAATGAGACAACTCAATAGTCTAGCGCTACCTTGAAAGGTTGCCAAACGCTTTGTAGATTATAATCGCTAGAAATATTAAATTGTAATAATGCAAATGGCGGACCACACAATGTCTAGATGCCGTCAAGAAAAAAGACTTGAGTCGTCCACAATCAGCACTTTATGCGTTAGAAATTTTTTGCACGAGTCGGGTAGTAATGATAGTCGATTAAAGTATCAAATTACACGATTAATACCTTCGGTTCAACGTTATGAGGCTGGTTTTTGTTAAGATTTGCGGACCTTAATCAAAAACACAACCGACCACCTCGACGCATGCGCACAATATAGTATGCATGTTTTGCTTCCCCTATATCTTGCCTCAAATGGAGTATTCACATTACCATAGAAGGGACAAAGTACGGAATAAGGGACTAAGTACAGTACAATTACAAAAAAAGAAAAGAAAAAAAGAAATTCCATGCAAGAGTGACAGTTCAGTATGGCATGTCACAAAATTGCAGAATGACTAAGTGTTAGATTATAAGTCACAAATATGATGAATGGACCTTTAAATCTAGATCTACCCGAACTGTTAAGATATTGAAAGTTGAAATGTGATTCATTACATGTGACCAGCAGGTGCTTCATATTGTTATTCAACATCACCAAGGAATGATGTCACAATAGGCTGGTTACTATGCCAACTTTAAGGTAAACTTCCAAGTTAACAAAACAGAATTATGCCCCAATAGCTGTTTTGAGTTCCCTTACATAATCATTATGTCATAAAATTAAACATTCATGCTGCATAATAATTTTCTTAAACATCAAGAACTGCTTAATTTATGTTCTGACACAATGATTTGAATATTTCAATACCTGTATTTATCCAAATGTGTACTAAGATAGTTTATGTTTTATTTAAATATTTGTACATTGCTTTAAGTTATAATATTGGTATTGTGATGTATCAAGATTAAAACATTTGAATACTATATTTGTGATGAAGATTGTTCTAATAAAGACCTCTCTGTTGAAATAAAAATGTTTTTGTCATTGATTAAAAAAATCAATCAGCAAATATAATAATTTTCATAAAACTAGTAATTTAGTAATTCTAATTAGTAATTTTAACCAATAGTCTAGATCCCAAATCCCAGCGAACATGACCCACCCTAACCCCATATTCTCAATAAACCATATGAAAACCACACAATAACCACCAGAAAACCTTGTGTCATATTTCCATGTGGTTTCCATGAGCCTCATTTCCACATGAAAACCACATGGAAACCACATGACTGGAAACCATGTGGTTTCCATGTGACTTGATTTCTGCCAGGTTTCACATGGTTTGAAACCATGTGAAAACCATATGGGTTTCACATTGAGCACATTTTGCTGTGTAGGTTTTTTGGTGTAATTTTTGTGTGTGTGTGTGTGGTTTTTTTGTTGTTTGTTTTGTACAAATGTTGCATCAATATTAAATCACCTTTCTTAGCAAATGCTAGGTTAATGGAATCGATGCATACATCAACATCAGAAGAAGGGATGTACAGTATGACAGGCCTGCCAATGAATGCGTTGATACTGATAACTAAATGTGAATTTGTTTGCATAGGGAATCTTAAAAGCTACGATAGTGCCGAAATTGTTTGATCAATGCAATGTCAATTCTCCCTTCTGTCATATACAACTAAAAGGATGAAAGCTCAAATCAGAGCCTTATATGACAAGATTGGTAATTCATGTATAAAGTTGCTAGTTTACTTTCATGACCTATCTGTGTGGATATTCCTGTTCTGTGCCACCCAATCCTAAAATATTGTGTTTCAAAACTTACCTTTGTCTTACATCTATTCATTGTTTTCTGTCCAAATCTATGAGCACTTGTACATGGATGAAAATTAGAAAAGCTGAACATTGAAATGAAAAGTACCCCGCAAGAATACTATTTGATTCTTTGCTCAGTTGGGTTTAGTAAAACCTTATAGGTCTTTGCAAATATTATGAACAATTGAGCAACAGGGGGCACACAATATTTGTAAGCTTTCTAGAGTATATTTTTGTTGATAGGGTATTCCACCACTCAATCACAGGTTTTTTTCTCCTCTTTTTTCAGAACACAAATTTTAACTCCGTGAAAGAAATATTTCAAGAAAGCATAAGGTAAGGTTTACTCTTTCTAAAAAGGCTTTGCTATCTTAGCATTTAAGATTATCTTAGATTGTATCCTACAGATTTAAGGATCTACCTAACTATTTATAATTACGTTTGAAACAGTAGATTCAAGCCACTAGTTTATATACAGTAATATAATATTTAGATACATGGCTGAGATCAAACCTATTCTTATCATTTGGTTTGCAGATAATCCATGGTTGTTTGAGTTGAAAGAATTGCTTAACGTTTAGGGAATCAATGCATTAATATTGAGCTCTTCATAAAGTCATTAATATTTAGAAAAATCTGGCTGTCAACTCATTGGTGAAAGAATTTAAATAGATTTGTTTTGTACTGGCAGTTGTACTGATTGGTCAGTATATGTGCCAGACACCTGGTTACAGTTTATGACTTAATGGTGGTCAATTCAGATTTGATGATATTTTTGTAAGCAAGGCAAGTATTTATGACTCGGTGATCTCCCAATTTTGAATGAGATCAAAAACAGGGCAATGACTGCAGAGGTAGTAATTAAATACTATCTGTGTAATGCAGAGTAAAATTTTACATGGTGTGGAAATGTGAAATACAGATTCGGCCTCAAGACATGACCATTCTTAGATATCCAGCTGTGAACTAATTGGGGAAAGAATAAATAACTATTGAGGTTCAGTTGTAGGCAAATCACTGCACACACATCTGAGAATTATTACTATTCATATTTCTTTATTTAAATTGTGGTTTTATTTGACAAATAAAATAATGATTGCAATATTTGATAATTTATTTAAATATAGAAAGTCTAATTCTATATTGTTAATAGTGTTTAAACCACCGTGAATCTGGAGAACTATTATGGACTCATTGACACCATTTCCAAGAGGTGATCTTTGCGTATGGGAAAACACACAATACAGGTGACATGTGACCTGTTGATTTCTATCATGACTGACATGGTCAAATATTGACAATTCCACATTTTGAAGATCTTGAATATTGTTTTGGAATAAATAATATACCAATCTGATGGAATGTATTTAAGAATGAGCATTGTTTGTAGGTATGTGTTAAGAGTTGATGAATAGTCAGTACACCTTGGAAGGTACAGTCCATGCTTATTTTGATATGTGGATCCAGGCAAGATGTTGAGTGAGCAATCTTGCCATGAGAAAAGGTCAAGGCATATTATCAGACCTGTAAGATGCTTGTGCTGAAACATTTGGAACTATTGTATTGCACTTGATATATTCATAGATGCTCAAGGTTGGCCTCATATCAGATATGATATGTGTCATATAACCTGCAGACACATTTTATGTTTAAACTTGAATTCATAAAACAGAAAAATGTAATAAAACAAAAAAGTCAGTGTTTGGAGTGTTGTGTATTTTTCTGGAAGTCACATGGAAAGTAGTCCAGTCAGTTGTTAGTTTCATAGGGAACTACCATGTTGATATGTACTCAATGCATTCACTCATTACAGAAATCAAGATGGTCGAATGCTGGTTGAAAATGTGCTTGATTTTTCTTAAGGGAGGTACACATCGCGCATTGCAAGCCCAGACTGGTGTTCCAGGTGGGCCTGGCGATCGCATAGATGGGTTTCTCAGAATAAATGATAGGGACAAATCATTAAATCCCATTTTTGCTTCTCTCTTCATCAGATGGAAAACAAAATGATATATTTGGGTTGTTATTGAACCTATTAACAAACACAGTTGTAGGCAGCACAGCTGTCTCTACCATGTTCCTCTTTGGAGGCATGACCATTTCTATACTCTTATCATTTCCACTATTACCCAGTCAAAGTGATCGAAGTTTTGTAACGTTATTCATTTCATGTTTGCTTTCCTGTGTGACAAATTGTTCAACCACATCTGGTGCTCATTTATTAACTATTGTCACCCTGCAAATCTGATTGTAATCATTATTGTTTGTTTAGCGCATTACACACATAAAGCAATATCATATTTTGCATACCATCATGTTTGTAACTGTACAACTGGAAACAGTTGTGAATTATATTAAATTAAAATAATTACTGTAAATAATTTACACTAATTATCATTCGGTCTGTATGTACAGCCAGCTAACAGATGGCAGCATTGTGTGGCAGCCATATTTGATATATACCAGAGTGACCCATCTTGTTAGTTTTTGAATAGATGAATGTTTTGAATATTAAATAAAAAATTAAGATTTTCAAAGATTTTGTAATGATGTTTTGAGTAATAATTCCTATTGTTTACTATCGTGACATATATATTTAGTAGATGGTCTGTAATGATCTAAACCTATTTTCACTTTTTGAGGTTAACATGCTTGTTCACCCCTGTAATTATGTGTAATTCCTCTCTTCTGGTTACCAGCACATTATCAAATTATTATTTTAAATACAAATATCGATCATCAATTAAACCAATATGGTAAGTAAAATTCCATTGATTAATAATTACGACAGCATGTTGACAAGGGGACAATAATAAAAGATGTCTCCCATATTACAATCACAATAGAAATTACAATATAACTTATGACTTAAGATCAATATGTGGTGTTGTTTGGATCAATAGATGGTGTTGGTTACTCTAAGTAAAGTTATGGAGTAATCAAACAGAAGAGTAACGTTCCTCATATGAGATATGGCGTCATGCCAAAGCATTGTTAAATAATGTGGATTCAAAATTATTTGTCGATTTCAAAAGCAGTGAATATTTATGTTTAAACGAAACTTATTTTTATTTTAAGAAATAGTTCTTTTGAGTCCCACAAAACCGCCCATTCAAAATTACTTGAATAATAAATAAAATCTATTATTTTTTGTTGTGACTACCTCAATAAAAATGTTTTGAAAAAAAAGAAAAATGAATAAATTTTATTTTTTATATATGTTTATAAAGAGTATGTCATTATCTATATTACTTATCTCAAAATATTGTTTATGATATAGGAATTGTAAACTTTCTGTTGCAGTTTTTTACTGATGCTTTTTATTGATTTTGAATGATGAGAAATTACTTCATAAGTTAATATATCTATGATGGTGCATATATTGGCAGAGATATAGATTATTTTTTTTAATAACCATGTTTTCACTGATTATCATGTTATATTTCCAAACTGCCAATATTTGTGTTAATGACCTAAGATATACTGGGAAGAAAAAAAATAAAACGTGATTTCTACGGTTGTCAAAAGGACATAATTTGGAACATAATGTCAAGGGAAGTTGTTAAAAATTGAAGTTATTATATAAAAGAATCCCTGCCATCCTACAAGTAATAATACTCACCATCAATGCATTGTTTCATATTGTATCTAGGAATTACAAAGAAATTTGGCAATTATTCAGTGCCTCAAGATGAATATAATATATTTGCATTTAAGTATTTGCCCTTCAACAAGTTTAGGATTTAAATGTGCTCTATACTTTCTGTAGGGAAAGAAATCAGTTCGCACAGGTTACAACAGGAAAGATTTGTTCATTTGGTAATTTTTACTTTTATTTATTTTTTTTTTGTGAAGAAAGTTCCAGCCTTTGAAGTGGCCTATTGCAAGCGAAATGCAATTTTGGAATTAAAAATTTCAAAATTTGAATGTTGAAAGCTCATTCCACAGGTATTGTTGAGAGAGCAAAATCATTTTGTTATGTGAGCGATGCTGTGATAACAGTAAAACCAAGACGGCTGGTTGAAAGTTGATTATTATCTTTATTATATTCTAAAGGCTTGATAAGCAATAAGGATGTGAATCACTGGGAACTAAATGATAGTGCAAATGGTCTAACAGTGAAAATTGTTATCATTATGGGTCACTCCTATTGGCATTTTACATATCCTGCACCCAGAATGATGAAAGGTACTTCCCGCATTTGAACCATAACTCCTATGCATATCTCTGTGTACTTTGCTTGATTCTTGCCAATTCATTTGAATATGAATGGAAGACAAGGTTTTTGGCCCGGCAATTCAGTGTGAAGGAGAGGCAAATGGAAATATCGATATCAATTATCTTGATAATTACATGTATCTTGTGGTGCATTTATACCGTTCTCCTCATCGCAGATCTAGTTAATGTCGACATGAAACCACTGCCTTTATGTATAGCAGTTGGAACCATCATATCAGGTATTATATTCCACTTATAAATATATCATATAATTCATTATATTGTAAAATATCAACTTTAGAGAAAGTTGCAATGAGTCATTTGAGTTACATGTCATATAATCTATTATATTGTAAAATATCGACTTCAGAGCAAGTTGCAAAAAAACCCAGTCTATTTGAGTCATTTGAGTTACATGACATATAATTCATTATATTGTAAAATATCGACTTAAGAGCAAGTTGCAAAAAAGCAGTCTATTTGAATAGTTGTACACATTGTATAAGCTGGCTTTATGTAATTGTCATATTCGATATAATTCTAGTAGTAGAGGGTGTCGGTATTGGCCTTGGCTCCTTCCAGAGGCACTCATCACAGAGGGTAGCATCAGGAGAACTCATATTACAAACATTCTCTGCCAGATCGGTCATTGCCTGTGTGGGTGAATGCATACAGTTGCAGAGCTGTCAAGTGTTAGAGGTATCCACACCAGGACCCGATAAAACTGTGTCATGCACTGGATGGCAGACAGGCCCAACTCTGTCACAGGATGTCAATCGCCATGTCTACACCAGAGGTAAATGCCTATCATTGGTCTGGGTAGTTTGATTCTTCATCAAATTAACATACGTATTTCAAGTATATTACAAGTATGTTGTAATTAAATAAATGTTTGATGTGAATAATTATATCACAACTGAATCTAATCACTCTTGGCCAAGTATACAATTTCTGGTCAAATCTGAAAAAGTTTGGTAGATTTACGATTTACGATTTCCGTACGGCCACAAATGTTTATATCACTGTGTGTCCTATATGTATGATTTGAGCCAATTTAGTGCTGTGCCTTGAATGCCAATGGTGTCAAAAGACATGTCATATTGACATTGTAAAACAAACCACGACCTTGGACAATCAGTCATGGAGCATTGGCGGGAATGGGCGGATGTCCACCTTTATAGACCGCACAGCATTGCCGAAATATTTGTCCTAACCGGGATTCGAACCCCGGACCTTTATCATGGGAGGTAGACATCTTACTGACTAAACCACGTCCCACACCTTGCTTTAATAAAATCCAATAGCTCCAAGATAAACTTGGAGAGTGTGATCTTAATTCCGGGAAAATCAAAGGTTCAGTTCTCAGGTCAAGTTACTTAAAACTTTATTTCTACTGTATTTAATTAGCAAAGGGCGGTAGTGGCAAACTCAACAAAGCTAGAAAATCACAGATTCTATTCGATGACACTAATTATATATTTTATAGATTGTATTTATTCTGCACACATAAGTCAGGTTAACAATTTAATATTGCACAGCTATTCGTCAATAAAAATTGTGAAGATTCTTTTTCAAAATCACTGCAAGATTCCACCATGGTAAATATGTCTTATTGCTCCAGGATGGTAAATATATGTAATATAGAAATGATATTGATAATTGGTGCATATGTATCGAATATGTTGCAATGAGTTGTGGAAAGGTGTTACATTACATTTACATTCCACTGATACTGCCATAGAGCAGAGCAAAACGTACAGAACAACATTGATCTTTTCATGGCAGATTTATATTTTGTCATTGTCTGTCAGGTTTGTTTTTAAGATCGATGCTCGTTGCCAAGCAAGGAAAGAGCTTGATGTTTAAAGTTACCGCATGGCTGTCACAAGTGGGGATTAGGTCAGTTTTAGCCCAGTGGGCATGGTAGCATCTCAAGTATTCCTACCACTTTTAAATGGAACTGCCCCCCTCTCCCCAGAGAAAACTTAAACAAAGACAAGAGCAAAAACAACAGGATAATACACTCTTATCATAATCGATTTTTAACACGGCCAATACCACAGTAAGGTTTCTTTCAAATCTCTGCACACTTCCTTTCTGATCACGTTTATGTTTTTATGAGTAAGCAGTTATTACGCCCCCAAAAGTGAAGGTTCATGGAGAACGATATAAAAAGAATGCCATCATTATGAATATTGTATTCTTGCGTTCTGCAAACTGCTTATTATCACTCATTATGGGGGCTCCACCTGTTTTGAGCGGAAAGACCTGGGCGCTGTCAATGGCACAAACACGAATCAGTGCGGACCAAACTGACTATGTATAAATCTTTTATTCTGTCTAATTTTAATTATTGTCCGGTTGTGTGGATGAACTGTGGAGTAGGCAATGTTAAAAAGATGGAAAAGTTGCAATGTCGAGCCCTACGCTTTGTTTTTAATGATTTTAGCTCAACACATGAACAGTTGCTTGAGAAAAGTGGAGAGGACATGTTAATAATTTCTCGTATACGAGCACTAGCCATTGAGGTGTATAAGTGTGTAAATGACATTTCTCCCATTTATCTGTGCAAACTATTCAAAGAGAACAATGTGCCATACAACATGAGAGATGATAATAAGCTAATTCAGAACAAGGTCAATACTAATCACAATGGACTAAAAACTTTCTCTTATTCTGGTGCCAAGCTCTGGAATATGCTGCCCACAGAGATTAAAAGCAGTGTTTCTCTTGATGCATTCAAGGAGCGAATCAAAAGCTGGCAGCCATGTAATTGCATGGAATGGTGCTAAGGATTTTAAAGATATTTGTATATATTGTACATATTTTATCAACAGTCATACAATAGCTCTCAGCTAATGTTATTTGTTTTAATTTGTGACTTAAAATAAAGTATTTTGTATTTGTATTTTGTATTTGTATTTGTATTTGTATTTGTATTTGTATTTGTATTGTATTTGTATTTGTATTTGTATTTGTATTTGTATTTGTATTTTGTATTTGTATTTGTATTTGTATTTGTATTTGTATTTGTATTTGTATTTGTATTTGTATTTGTAGTGCGGAGAACTTATATTTTCTGTCATATTTTTCCAAATTAAGACAGCTATCAAGAAGAGGAAAACTGTTCTGAAAACTTAACTGCAAACAAAGACTATCATGTTGTTGAAACAGATATTTACAAAGTGCCATCTAATTTCATAATTTGAAGCTTACATTTTGTAGCTTTAGCAAAATGAATAAGAATCAATGAGAATCATACTCATACATTTTGCAGCTGATCCAAAACAAATTTGTAGAAACAAAAAAAATGTATTTTAGTCCCACATTAGGTATCTGCACAAAATGTGGATTTGCAAAAAAAAAGTATTTTAGATGTTCCTGTAAAATATAGATATTTATGGTTGTATCTTTTTTAATTGCAATTACTTGAACTGACCATTGTTTCTTCAAACCAAGAGGAGACAATGCCATGAATTTTGAGTCAATCTTCCATTGTCACATTAGCTAGGCTCTTCACAAAACTTTGATGTGCCATATATTGTCATAATTATATCTCAGTTTATTTGATGGGATACAGCTTCAAATAAATGTTTTTCACAGAGCTACGTGACAGATTGGAATTCTCAGCAAAGTGACTTGTTGGGAATATATATTTTGCACAAAAAAATCTGCAATAAATGAAAAATGCAAAAGTACAGATTTTTTGTTAAGATAAACTTACAAAATTACATTTGTAATAAAATTTAGATACGGTTTGAACAAAATTGTTAAAAATTTGATCAAATCCAGTCATTACAATGTGAGAGCTCATTTGACAGATATACGAGATCCTTCTTTCCACTCAATTTTGGTTGAGTGAGTGGGAGGACCTGGTAGAAAGCAGCTATGACTCTTGCTGAACGCAAGAATATTCAATAATAATAGAGAAATCACATGAGACTGATGTTTGATTTGCTGTTTCTGCAAAGACGTCTGTGGAATATCTTAAAGATGTCTGGTAAATGAAACAGGTGCCTGTGGGATATCGTAGGGAGTCCTTTGGATTATTTGATGGTGGCCTGGGAACACATCAAATTTGAAAAAAAAACGATGGTACCGGCAACCCAAGATAATCTAAAGACATGTCTCACAAGAGATTGCCACGTAATTTACATAGTTGTTGGAACCCCCCACCACTTTTCCTTCAAAGTTTAGTGCACTGCTCAAAATGAAACTGATGATCTAAAAACTTAGACTCAACAGTCTCAGGCAGTAGTATGAAGAAATTTTCCATTTTTGCAAGAAAACCAACTGAAACATATCATTGGTCTGCTTGGAGACTGCTCTGGGAGTGTATTATGCATGGGGGGACTCAGCCCCCACCTTTTTCAAACTAAGGTTACATGCTGATGATCTGATAACTGATCGGCAGAATATTAT
This sequence comes from Amphiduros pacificus, assembly GCA_949316495.1. Classification (NCBI taxonomy): domain Eukaryota; kingdom Metazoa; phylum Annelida; class Polychaeta; order Phyllodocida; family Hesionidae; genus Amphiduros; species Amphiduros pacificus. Next base: position 46,682,616 of record OX439001.1, read on the forward strand.
GTATAGCCATGTCACAAAATTTCCTTACAATGCAAATATTTAGTGGTGGTAGGATGGAGGAGGAGCAGCTACCTCAAGAATATGGTTTAAATATTAAGCTACCTTGAGAAAATGGTTTAAATATTTGTTGAACTACTAGTCCAAGTACTTGATGGCCGAGTTGGAAATCAGCCTCACAGTACAGGAAGTTAAGGTGGGGCTTGGAGGAGGGGGGAGTTGGGCTGGTGAGAGGGTTTAGTGCATCGCTTAAAATTATTTGAAACTGATGACCCAAAATATCTTGACTCGAAAGTGTTAGGTAATAGCCTGAAGACAAACACCATCTTTGCGAGAGAACCTATTGAAACTCATCATTGGTCTGCGCGATAGCTGCTCAGATTAAAGAAACAATAACAATAAAGGTTCTTTGTCCAACCAGGTGGACAGTAAAGGCAGATGCTATTAACAGTGTCATTGTGAATTTTTAGTCTGGGAAGAGGCTTTAGATTATGCTAGAGATTCTGAAATGCACGATAGAATTATAGGTGTATCAATGTACATGAGATGTTTTGACTTTATCTTTGGTGCTTTATTGGCAGAAAAAAATACTTACTGAGACAAAGTTATAATCTTAGTAAAGCCCTTCGAAGTCCATCAGTGTCAGCAGTTGAAAGCCATAGAATGGCTGGCCAAACAAAACTTAAAACACTCAAACAAAAAGAACAGACACAAAATTTGATCAATTTTGGGACAAAGTTAATAAGGAATGTAATATGTTAAGGGCGACCGGTCCCCAGCTTTTGAGATAAAAATCTATACCTAGACACTTGGACAGTGGATTAGGGCCTATATATCACCCCAGTTCCCCACATGAACATTACAGTAAAATCTATTATGTAGCTATCAGAGTTTATGTATTGAAATGAAAACAAACAAGGAAAGGTAGTTTATTTTATCAGTTTACAGACTCCCAACAGCAGCCACCTGTGACTTCGTCCAGTGCTTGCTCACAATCACATATAAAATGATGGCTGAAGCAAGCACAATTGTGAACATGGGTGATATAAATTGTAATCTCTTACAACCAACAGGCTTGATCTGATTCTTGTAAATAAGCCAGGGTGATTTACATCAACATTGAATCTTAACTGTGGCTTGGGTGAAGGAAAATAAGGAAAAAGGTTGTGCATTATCAGAGTTATAAGCATTTTGATGATGAAAAATTCAAACAGGATATCAGCATAATAACTTTTCACATCTGTGACATATTTGATGAGGTAGATGACTCATGCTGGGCATATCAGAAAATGCTACAGAATGTGATAAACAATCATGCTCTTAGACTAATAAAAAGGAGAACCATGTCTATACAGCCATGCACCTTTATGAACCAAGATCTTTGCCAGGCAATGTATCAAAAGTGTGGCACAGAAACAGGAAAAACTGGGAGGAATTCAGAGTTAAAAGGAACAAATTTGTTGCAATGAGTAGAACAACCTAAATGTTTACCTTGATGAATGGCCACGGGCCGTGGCGCAGTTGGTTAGAGCACCAGCTTATTAGCATCAGCTCCTCTGTGGTGATCCAAAGGTCGTGGGTTCAAACCCCAGCCGTGCCAAGATTGAATTCATGATACAATGCCCCATATGAGCTGAGGCACGTGCCTAAAGGGTTAACCTGTTGTTAACCTGTAAATCTGTGACCGGGTGGGTTGTCATGTCAAGGACCTGCGACATGACAATTCAGTGAGGCAGCACTATATCTGCTACATGTAGGTCTCATCACGAAATAACTGAAATAATATTGAAAGTGATGTAAAACCCCAAACAAACAAACCTTGATGAACGATGTGAAGGGAAAAGGATAGGACATTTTGGAGGACTGTTGGCCGCTGATAAGTTTTTAAAATGGCAGCACTGATGACATAATACTTTCTGAAGGTATAGAATCTGATGTAATCTCTGATCCATGTGAAGTTGGGAAGATTTTTAATGAATACTCTGCTATGCTAGCACATCATATGGGACTAATGGGACTAATATTACGTTGCAGGAAATAATTGATCACCACAGTGACCATCCCAGTATCCAGAGCATAAAAAATCAGAACTACATATGCATAAAGTAACTGAAAAGGATGTATTAAAACTCCTGAACAGCATAGAAACATATAAAGCCATTGGATATGATTGTGTTCAACCTAAACTGTTCGTATTAGCCTCATCAGAACTTACACATGCAACAACAAACATGGCGAATAAAATCATCACAGAAGGAAGGTTCCCACATGATATGAAACTTGCAGAATTGGCTCCCATATTCAAAAAGGATGATAACATGGTTAAGACCAATTATAGATATCTCAGCATTTTATCATCTCTATCAAAAGTTATGGAAAAACTAATAAACAAACAGTTCCAGGATTATTTCAGCAGGCACTTGACAAAAGGAAGTACACTGGGCCATAATGATGGACCTCAGTAAGGCCTTTGATGTCATTTCACATAGCCTGTTGCTTGCCAAGCTTCACGTATATGAATGCGACACGTTGGCACATAGCCATCTAAGTAACAGCCGGGCGCAAGCTTATTAGCACCACATCCTCTGTGGTTATCCATGGGTTCAATGCAGAGATTGAATTCATGATATTTATGAAATTCAATTGCACACATGGGCTGAGGCCCATGCCAAAGGGTTTACCCATTGTCCTTGCAAATCTGTGACCAGTTGGGTTGTCATGTCAAGGACCTGTGGTATGACAATTCAGTGAGGCAGCACTCTATCTGCTACAAGTCACGAAATGATTGAAATATTGTTGAAAGTGATGTAAAAGTGATGTAACAAACAAAAACAGCATAGCTTCCTTATCACCAGTATTGCCAGTAGTAGTTCAGTATTACCTTGGAGTAATTATGAATGGAGGCGCAACATCGCAAGATCAAAAGGGACATCATAGTTGCCGCTATGGCCATTGTTATGATGACGCCATATAGGTGCAAGATATGAAAGTTTTCAGAGCTCAGAGCTATTTTAAGTCATCAAAACCATGATTTAGAGTTAAACATATCGTGAATGAAATGTTCGTTTTTTCATACAGATTATGGGGATATATATTTTATTTCTCTGCTCCAAGTTTGGACGATTTTATGATAAGATTTATACATTCATATCAAAGTTATGAAAATGTATTAAAAATTGTTATTACGACCTCAGATACTGAGGTCATTTTCTCTTTCCAGTTTATTTCTAGTTATTGGCGCATAAATTGGCAGCTTAGAGAAATATTCCACCTTGTTCAGTGAAGAAAATACTATCAGAAAATGTAATTTATAGCCCTGTCAATATATGCGCCGTTATAAATAAATTGACCTAATACATATTATGTCATCATTTAAAATCAGCAAAAAATAACAATAAAAAATTGCAACAAGAATTTTATAAATGCTATATCATTAACAATATTTTGTTTTAAAAGTTTTTAAAAAGTAATATGCATAATGACACAATTTTTTAAACATGTATAAAAGATAAAAAGTTTGTAAGATGCATTTTTCTTTTTTTCATAATATAAGATAATTGAAGAAATCGGAACAGAAATGAACAGATTTATTTGAAGTAATTTTCAGTAAGCTTCAAAAGAGCAACTATTCTGAATTTTTCTTTTAAAAAAATAAACCAATTTTTCTTTTAAAAAAATAAACCAATAAAACTTATTTATTTTTTAAAAATATGAATCTTCAATTTTTCACTGTTCTGAAGTCGGCAACTGTGATAGGACCAAAGGATTTTGAATCCATTGTGTGAAACGATGCATTGCTATGATGCCATAGCTCAAATAACAGCCGTTGCGCCTCCATTCATAATAACTCCAAGGTAGTACAGAGCCTGTAGAGGGCAACATCAAATTGCTGATCACCCATGTGCTCCCTTGTTGTGCCCAACATTTTGTTGGAGTATACTTTTGTGTTGCTGTGTGATCTTTTATGCTTATAAAGGATATATAAAATGTCCCTAACAAAGCTGATTATATGGTTCAAATTCTTAAATAAGTTTGGTTTTTTGACACTTAAGCTGTGTTTCCATATGTGCAGTCCGTAATGCTGTGCGTCATGCAGAGCGCCATGCGGTGTTCACATGTATGCGTCAGTTTTGTGATGTTTTCCTGGTCAAACTTCCAATTTGGCGCCAAAATTAGGCTTGCAACCTATGGGAAACCTATGCGTCACTCTATGCGTCAGATTTTCATTCGCTACCCCTTGCGAAAGGCTATGCGTCAATTTGCTTACGGACGTCATTATGGACGGCAATACGCATACATGGAAACACAGTGCATTCTCCCATCAATTCGTCAACAGTGTGACGAGCATGTACTGCCTAATCACGTCAATAATTGACGTACTGGGAGGTCAAGTCTTATTAATTAAAGGACTAAAGAAAAAAAGTTCATTAAAAAACGTGACCAGACATTACATGATATATAGCCTACTACGATGGGGGCCTATGATGACCACTTATCATTTGTATGCACGACCTAGGCATGTTAATTCCCCACTTGCTGCCCAGGGGGAGCTCTTCTTTTATTCTCCAAGTGACCACCAGGGTTCGTATGCCTGCACCTGCGCAATGTGACGACTCACAGCACGTCTCATATGGACGTGCCTGCCCATTTGACCCTCATCACTATAGGACGTATATGCATGGAGAATATGTTGGGAAACACAGTTTGGTGTGCGAAAAAAATTAACGCGCTGCATGACGGACTGCACATATGGAAACACAGCCTATCAAAATGCAGGATATATCTTGGTCCCATAGGGAAATATTTAGACTCATAGTCTCCATATCATCAACGTGCCAAATAATCATAAGATATCGATGTATATAGGAAATATTTCATCACGTCATTTTAAACATTTTAGTGACTTTTATCATGAGTATCTAAAGAATATAACTGTTGCAATAATTATATAGTTAGGACAAGATCTAGTTAATATTGCAGTTATTGATGGATGGGGATCTTGGGCAGAATGGAGTGCTTGTGATGCAACGTGTGGAGGTGGGAATAAGACCAGAACCAGGGAGTGCTCCGGAGATTGTCCAGACCCTACTGGATCTACTGAGAGTCAGAACTGTAACCTTGATCAATGTCCAGGTAGGTCAATTTCATTTGTTTCCTTCCCATAGTGTTTTGAGTTGTGGTATAAATGTATTGGACAACTTTTGGACCTCACAGTACAATTTTGTGCAAGCTCATTTTCAACTTAACATCTTACGTTAAACGTTGTACAGGTCCATGTAAATTCCTGAACTAATGTCTAGGTATTGGAAAATTTTAAGCAAAGAAATGTTCTGCAGGGTTTCGGCAATCATCCATCTTGATGTCATTTCCTGTTTACCAAGAAGAAATCTGCACACAAACTATGTTGGATCCCTTGTGGGTGCAAGGATTACAGAATAGCTTCATTGCGCCCCAGCATGTCATAAAAGGAATCCTGTTTTAGGGTATGGAATCCTGACAGGTTGAGCACTGGGCTGGTTTGGCAGTAATACCAGTCCAGTTGCAACACGCCTGTCTCAGATCCAGATGTTCACCAGATGGGCAGATCAAATTAAGCCCAGGTCTGATTTAACTGGCTCTCGGAATTTCTCCTTTTATTCAGCTATAAATTTTGTTGATTACAAAATTTCAATGTTTGAAACTTAGAACTAATTTTTATTTATGTCATTGAAATAAATAAGTGTTTTAAGGAGAATACTGCTGATTGTGTCAATCGAGGGATAAAGAAAACATCCAAAAGGGTGGAGTATTTATTCTGATAGTATATCATAAGGCAAGAACATGTGAGTGCAGTCTTCAGGGAGACAGATCTCTCAAGTTGGTTCTGGTGGAAGGATCTCAAGAGTCCAAAGGACGACTGAGATCCTTCCACCAGAACCAACGAGAGAGATCTGTCTCCCTGAACACTGCACGAACTCATGTTCTTGTCTTTATCTCATACTTATCCACTGCAGATAGATGGGGTTTGCAATCAACTTTATCCTCAAAGCAAAGCAGTGAAAACATGGTAATAAGTACAGAACTATGTTGTGTGTGGCTCATTTAAGTTCCAGCTCATTTACATAATGTAATCAATTTTATATCACTACATGCAGTGAACTAGGCCACCTATAAAGCACTATATGAAATGGGTGTAATTCTGTTTCAACTGGGTGAATAGTCATCAGTTTCGAGATTCCCACCAAAGGTTGCAGTCTCTGCCAACAGGGGTCCCACCTGTCTGTGTTTCAAGGTCCCCATGACCCAAATCTGAAATGTCGTCTGCTCCAGGTCAAAACAAACCTGGACAGTCATCATGTTCATTTCAGAGAAATTAACACATGATTTGTTGAAGAACTGGCCTAAGACATGATTACATTTATTTTATAATTGACAAATATTATGACATTTGTGCATAAACATATTTAATTAAGCATTTTTAAGCAATTTTTAAATAATTAAGCAATTTAAGCATTTCATTTCAAAAGTATGTAAATATGAAAAGAATCTTTAAAAAAGATAAAAGGAAAGTAGTTCGGCAGAGGGGTGATCTGTGAAAGTAGTTCAGCAGAGGGGTGATCTGCAAAAAATATCTCATAGGTGCAGAACACTCTCTTGAGGCACCAAGTATGAGATAATGTCAGATATCCTCATTGCATCAGGGCGTGGAGTTACTGGCCCAGAAAGGAGTGATAAGATGCCCAGATCTGGTGGGAGTTTCTGAAGAGTTTCTGAAGAGGAGATAGTGGATGAGCTGAAAGACCAGAATGTTGTAATAAATATAAATCTGTGTACATCCATCCTGGATGTAAACAGATTTATATTAAAAAGATATGTTTACTCTGAGATTTGAAGCAGCAGTTTCCAATATCTATCAAAGTTGGATATTTAAATGTCAGAGTTGATGTTTTTATTCCAAACCCTCTGTGCTGCTTCAAGTGTCAGAGGTATGGACATGGATCTGATTGATGTACATGCCTGAAATGTACCACGTAGCATAGTGGAAAGTATGTTCTATGCGCAGCTTAGCGGAGAAGTGTGCTCTTTAGAAATCATGAAATATGTGAATTGTCAAGGCCATCATCCATCATATTCTTGGAATTGTCCTTCCTTTTTAAAAGAAAAGGAAATTCAGGAAATACACCATACTGAAAACGTTTCTTTTCCAGAGGAACTTAAAGGTGAAGAAAGTTTTAATAATACAAAAAGTCCTGTGGTATTCAGACAGAAATTACCTGGCCAATCAATGCATATGAAAAGAATACCTCAACATCTTCAGGAACATCCACTCAAATTCAAACATCCATTAAATGTACCAACAGTTGCATGCACTAAACCCTCTTCACAAACTCCCTCCACATCATCCAGTATTAAAAACGTAAATAGCAACAGACCAGTTAATAAATCAGACCAAAAAGAAACAAAAGATCAAAGCAAAAGTAAAATAAATAGAACTGAGTCCTTAGAAAAGATGGATACAGGTGATCCTTCTGATATACACTTCATACCTGTTCACTCAAAGCATAATAGTAAACTTAACATTGTCAAATGATTGTGTTAAATCCTACATTTTGTCCTTTATTTTTTTAATATGGCTATCAGCAGTATCATACAATAGAACTGAAGAGGATTTGAGGCACACAGGCCAGAACTGGAGTTATTAGCCCAAAAATATAATGCATTGGTAATTTGTTTACAAGAAACTATATTCAAAGATAATTCCACAACATTTAAGGGATATGTGACTTAATAAAGTTGGTTTAACTGACATTATTGACCAAGCACATGGCGGAGTTTTTATTTTGTTAAATCTTGTATACCCCTAAGTAGAGTAACATTAAATACTACTTTACAAGCTTCTGCAGCTAGGGGTTACCCTGCACAATACATAAATTATATGGTCAGTATATTTACCACCTAGTGAACCAGTTAATATTACAGATTTAAATAATCTGATAACCCAGCTGCCACAGCCATATATGTAAGTTGGTGACTTTAATGTTCACAACTATATTTAGGGTAGCAGAAATAATACTGATGTCAAAAGACGTATATTAGAAGATTTCCTGAATAACAATAGTTTGTGTCTTTGGAATGATGATTCTCCGACATATTTACATCCTGCTACAAGCTCTTTAACACCAATAGATCTCTCCATATGCACTCCAAATTTATTGTTAGACTATTCCTAGGAAGTAGAGGAAGATCAATGGGGTAGTGATTATTACCCCATTATTTTAAATAATCATTTTCCTCCACCAGAGGAACGAATCCCTGTGTGGAAATTTCATAAGCCGAAAATTTCAAACATCCTGTTTTATTCATTGACAAATAACTCCAGATAATTTTGAAGATGTAGATGATCCTCTTCAAGTTTTTGCAGATACATTATATGATATTGCTGATGGGTGTATTCCCAAATCAAAGCCAAATTCTAAAATTATAGAAAAACCCTGGTTCAAGGAGTGCAAAAAAGCTCTGAAAAAATTTAATTGACAGCTGACTCAATACAATTTGCACCAATGTCAAATGAAAAGAGCTAAAGCCTGTTATATTATTAAACTAAGTAAAAGAAAAGTTGAAAGATTATGTTTCCTAATTAGATACACATTCACCAATTAAAAAATGCTGGGATATGGTGTGTAAAATTATTGGGAAGGAAGATGGAGCAAGGATCAAGCATCAAAATCATACTGGCCAATTAATTAGAAATCCCACCAAAATAGGTAACACAATGGGTCAAACAATTTCCAAGAATTCCTCATCTGATAATTATTCTGCAACATTTCAACTAAATTTCATTTCTCATAACTTGGAACAATATAATAAATTAAATACAAAAGAAGATTTGAAACTTCCTTCAAATAAATCTCATGCTACTGCTCCTTGGCCTGATCAAATTCACAACCAAATCCTCAAATATCTCCCTGACCAATCACTTGGGCATCTTTTGGATATTTTTGATAACATTTGGAAAAGTTGTGATTTTCCTCCTTTATGCCGTGAAGCCACTATTATTCCCATTCCTTGGCCTGGGAAAGACTCATCACGAAATGACTGAAATAATGTTGAAAGTGATGTAAAACCCCAAACAAACAAAATCATGTTGGAACCTCGAACATCTAGCCCTGAGGGCAAAACAAGTGCGAGTGGAAGTAATATAGCTTTGCATTCAATGATTTTGATACCTTTTGTGAGAATTCAAGATGTCGTTAAACGACTCGGGGGAACAGTGTCTTCCAAAGTTCTTTTTCCCCACCAAAAAAAAAACTTGTCCCCCACATTTCAACCCCCAAAAATGACAATGCAAGATAATTGTTTTGTATATAATTACAAAATGATTACAGCTTTTAATGTATCAAAAGCAAAGGGATGAAATTTACTTTGGATTTGGCTTATTAGTTGGTTTTTAGATTTTATCAATTTTAATCATTATAGATTAAAATCATTTTAAGTTTGAGGTAAAAATCAGAAAAAATCATTTTTTTTTTTGGTCACAATAAAAAAGAATAGAGTTAACATGGAAAACAATTTTAGGAATAACTACACTATGGAACATGCAGGGTTTCTCCTATTTCAACCAAACAAACATTTGGTGGAGTTGATAGAGCGTAAGTGGAATTGATAGTAGCCAGCTGCAAAAACTAAGTCAACCCCATGTAAATGACCAAATTTAACATGTTTAAATGTGTTTGACTCAATTGCAGCTGGCGACTGATATCAAGCATTAATATTTTCTTGATTCAAAGAAAAATCAACCTTTTTTGGAATATTTTAGATGCAATTATACATAAAGTATGAATTATTACTAAAAGAGTTGGGTATTAAATGGACGTGAAGGACAGCAACATCCACAATCGGTAACAGACGGGAGGGACGTTAACGTCCCCATTGTTTTGGTTCAATGACATCATTTTATAACATTCCCTTGGGCAGCAACTTGATACAATGTAATCACGATAATGACGTCAGACTGGTTGGATCATGAACTTTTGACCCCACACTTCATTGAAGATAGTGAATAACCATGGTTATAAATTTTATCAATTAAGTATGCAGATACACTACTCCAGAAAAAATCGATTCGTCCAACCAATCAACAAATTTTAGAAAACCTAGTCTAGTAGGGGCTAAAGAATCTCATACAAATGGGATTTGGCATAAAACGTACCAAACTCTCCAGACCTCTCCAGAACACCAATCTGGACTTTGTCGATTGGTGATTGGAGAACACTAAGCTAGAATGGTGCTATTTAGTTTAAATAGATTTTTTTTTAAATGTCTTATAACTCAAGTAATTTGCATTTTTGTAAATAAAATAATTTTATTAAATGTAATCTTTTGACACCATTTAGTAAATTTAATGTTAACGTTTGGGAGAATAGGGACACTTCATACAGAGGATCATAGCTGTATGAAAAGTGTTATTGATTGTTGCTAAATTATCAAAAGGTAAGACGTCATTATTTCATTGATGAATAGACACAGCACCATTATGACGTCATTACTGCTTGAGCTAAATGAAATGTAACATACTAAATCAAACTAAATAGGTAACACATTTCTCTTCAGGGGGGATCAATGTTTATAAATATACATGAAAACATCATTTAGTAATCTTTTATGACAAATCTGTCAAATCTGCCAGTGGCGGCAGCATTCCACCTTATCACTGCCCAGTAATACAAAATAAGAGAATTATGACAAAATAAGAGAATTATGACAAAATTGAGAACATTTGCAAGTTTAAATATCAAAATTGAAGAACAGGTATACTAAATATATTATTCATTTTAGTTTAAGCAGGGAGAATTTTGAGTAATGGTCTTTATTTTGAGATATTTAACTTTCTTCAAAGCCAACTCAAAAATGACCAAATGTCAAATTTTACATTCATTTGAATTATTTTATTTACAAAAACACAAATTACTCGATTTATAAAGCATTTTTAAAATTTCTGTCCACTTGAACTAAATAGCATCATTCTAGCAGAAGATTAATGCCATAGTTTTGCAGATTGATAGTGTAGTTATTCCCAAAACTGTTTTCCAAATTAGGTCTATCTCTTGTATTTAATGTTGCCAAAAAAAACATCTTTTTTTGATTTTAGATCAATTTTGCATCTTAAATGAGTAAAACAATATTTAAAAGCAATAAAAAACCAAATAAAAAGAAAATTCCATCCCTTCGCATTGGATACATTAAAAGCTGAAATCGGTTTAATAGTTAGTTTTATACAAAATAATTATCTTGCACTTTATCATTTTGGGGGGTTCAAATGTGGGGGACAAGTTTGTTTTTGTTTTGTTTTTTTGGTAGGAAAAAGAGAACGTAAGAAGACACTGTTCCCACTAACATTAAATAACAGAGTCACTCACATTTGTTCAGATTAGTTCAGAACAATTGTGTGACGTCATACCATTCAGCTATGGGGCAATTTCTGTCTGGCACCACAGCTCTGAAAATCTTAAAGCATTCATGAAACCTGGAAGGTTCCAGGCAATTTTACAATGGTTTAAGGTATCTGAAAACAATATATGATCTTAAAATTTACATACATACAGGCTATCTATCTGAAATCCACTAAAGAACATCTGCCCTGAGAATTATGATTTTTTGTGACCACCTAGTACTGCCAGGACTAAACAGGAAGTGTGTTGTGTGACCTTGACCTTTGAACTGTCAGGGGGCTCCGTAAGTCATAGGAGGTGTTGTTTACCAATTGTCAAAATTGGAGCAACACATTTTTGGCCATTTTTTTCCACTATTTAGAGAATGAATTGGAAGATAATACTTATCAAGATGATAGTGCCTTTTCTTGGCTTTCTTTTGGTGGTAAATTTATTAAAAACGGATGAATATTTATGAACTTATAAATGAAGAAATCATTATTTTTTATATTATATATGTTTGCAAAAAAGAGTTTAAAAAAATTCTATACAGCCCAGCTTTTAAGGTGGAATCCATGCAGCCTTTGATGTCTTCCCATTCAATGGTGTGAAAAACCCAAAATTTCATCAAAGAGGATCATATCATAAATTTTACTGATACCAATTATCAGCATTCACAGTTTTGCCATTCAAAGTCATTGTGATTTAAGGCCAAACCAGTGATCAAAGGGTTTAATGTCACTTTTTCAATATCACGGCCTTCAAGTTAAGGGGGATTCCATGCAACCTTTGAGTCATGTCTTCCCTTTTTGACAGAAAGGTTTTCATATGCATAAGATACTTTTCAAATAAATAGTATACTTTTCCCATAAATGATATATCTTTCACAACCATAAGATATTTGTCACAACCATAAAATATTTTTCACAGCCATAAGTTATTCATTGATTCAAATAATATTAAAATAATCTTATGTTGTTCTGAAGTATACTCCTGGCAATAAATTGATAAATTGTACAAAACATCTTCACCCTGTTTCCCAAGCTGGACAGGTGCACAACTGATAACTCATTAGGTGTTTACACAAGATCACATACCAGCTAAACAAAGCTTGTTGACAAAGTGTTCAATTGCTGGTGTAGGTTTTAGCAGACAACTGATCAACTTTCAAGTGCCACAGAAATTTGTTAACAGAGAATATTTTGGGTACTACTACATAAAAACACTGTTTAGGGTATAAACATTCATGTTATGTAAAGAAAATGTGTCTGAAAGTCAGGTTTCACCAATGCTTTAACCAATCTGCACAATTTTCTAGATGCTCACAACATAGCTGGAAACTAAATCACAAAATAGCCAAGTAAAATCTGAGTGCCAGTGAAAAATGTCCCGAGGTAAAGTTGTTTTCTTTGATCTTTAATCAACTATCACATCCAAATTGTAAAGAAAATGAGATGACCATCACTTACATACAATTGTATATGATCAACTTTTTAGTCCGCCCCAATTTTAACACAGGAATGTGCCTTATGAAAGGTTGAGCATTCCTTACAGTTTTCATGAAATCAAATTTTTCTTACATAATTGAAATGTAAATACACCCTAACCTTTGCAATCAAATGTTATTACCCATAATATTTCCCCCTTCATAAATTTATCTACTTTTTGAAAGTAGAGGAATCTTTTACTAAAATCCAAATCATCCTTTAGTGGCACTAAGTCAATGAAATTTGTCTTGCTGACCAATAACCAGTGATTTGGTGCACACACTTGCTAAGTAAAGTCTTGCTGAAATGGGACACTTCCAGATTGGGACAGCAGAGTGCTTTGGCTTACAAAGGCATGTTTGTTCATCTGTTGTCTACTAGTACAGGTCTAAAACTTACAGTCATCAAAAGTGTTGGTGGAGGGTGTAAAAGTGGGCAAGATGAGGTATATCAAGTTTGTTATTAAACGTTTAGGTACAGTTTGTAGAGGGTGGGAAAGTGGGCAAGATGGGGTGTATCAAGATTTTTTATATAACGTTAAGGTACATTTTGTGGAGGGTGGGAGAATGGGCAAGATAAGGCATATCAAGGTTGTTATAAAACATTTAGGTATAGTTTGTAGAGTGGGAGTTTGGGCAAGATGGGGCATCTCAAGGTTTTATATAACGTTTAGGTGCAGCTTGTGGAGGGTGGGAGAGTGGGCAAGATGAGGAGCATTAAGGTTGTTATAAAACATTTAGGTACAGTTTGTAGAGGGTGGGAAAGTGGGCAAGATGGGGCATCTCAAGGTTTTTATATAACGTTAAGGTGCAGCTTGTGGAGAGTGGCAAGATGAGACATATCAAGGTTGTAATATAGTCTGAGAGCCCGGGCAGATTTATTTATGCGTCCTGAGGCAAAAGGTTTGATGGTGCTTTCTGACTCAGAATTTTGTGTAGATTTCAGAAATCCATTTCTTACAATTGTAAACCCGTACATTTCTGAGATATGTGACGTTTTCTGAAGTAACGTTTATGAAGATGAGGGGCGTTTACAGTGTTAGTGTGAAATGGACATATTTTACCATAGCACAGTCAAAAATTACTCTACATGCATAATATTGGTATCAAAATCTTCAGTATGACAATCTCTATATATGTACTGAATAATATGAAGACATTGATTTATAAATTATTAATTTTATTAGTATTTATAGTACATTTTCTTAGCTCATTATGGTAAAAATCGCCTATATTGTGGTTATTCAAAGATGATGATAATATTTGAGATATATATTTTGATATGCAATAATTACCTATACAATGAAGTATATGGAAGAAAATATTTCACAATTAACATGCTTCATGAGAAAAACAGTATATGGATTTTATATTGATTTCTTTGATTAACCAGTTGTGTGAAGTAAAACAAATATTCAATTCCCAAATTTCACTCAGTTCAAATAGGCAGTATGCATGTTTCTCTTGTGTTCAGTTTTTATATCACTTCATCATCTGAGTCATCTGATTCCACAGAACAATCTTGTTGGTCATCTTCCTGCTCTTCCATATGAGCACAAACTGCCTCTGGTACTTGTTGCCCACTGAACCATTTTGGAGAGAGTTTGCCATTGACCAATTGCCATCCATGGTCCTGCGGCTCCCACTGCACTGGAGATGCTTGATCTGCACCTTTCCATAGACGAGCTATGAAGTTGGAGCGTTTTACATGCTCTTCCAGGGTGGCTTGACAAGGTGGAAAGTTGCTAGAATCAAAGTTCTTGATTTTCTGCAGTGGCTGATCACGATTTTGTGGGGCAAAATGGTCATGGAATAGCATGTCTCTAGCAGTGTTTACTGATTTCAGTGTGGGCTTGCTGTAGATGGCACAGACATATGATTCCATCCTGGACATGGTGTTCACATCTACAGCCTCAGACTCCCCCAACTTGGCAAATGTTTCTGTGTATTGCTTTTCCATGATTGCCAGTGGACGGACCTTGCCTTTGCGGAAGAAAGCAGCATTGTAGTCATTGCCAGTGAAGGCATGGAAACCAGGAAGTGCATTCACCAAGTTCTCTCCTAAATTGTTGGCCAAACCTGATACATCAATGTATCTTCTTGTGTTGTTGCTGCTTTTCCCCACCTCCATCCACACATGCATTGAGAACTTCTTCACATGTGCAAGGAGAATGACAAGAACATCGGTGTCCTCCGAGCGCACAATCGCATTGACATCATTGTCAGTTTGGCTGATGTGCTTCAGATGCCACACAATCCTGGTGTCCGCCTCTTCATGCTTGCATGCTAACTCAGGTGCCTCTTCCCTTTGCACCAAGAGGCCATTGCTCCTGTACACCCATGCTTTCTCACCAAAACCAACATACACTGTGTGACCATGAAGAAGTTGTGCATATATTGGCTTCTGCCATTCCTCTATCAGAAAGTTCAGGAGTGCCTTTTTGAACATTGGAGATTTCAGTAAGTCATGGAAGTCGTGAGGCTTCTTTTGCTCTGGTCCAAGACTTGAATAAATGGAGGACTCCTGCTGACCTCTCAAGCTATGTTCCATGTCTTTCAGGGATGGGCTGTCTGTATAGGAGTCGCACACAAAGTCTACCCGCTTAGCAGTCTTGACAATTCTAGACAGAAGGGCCCTTGCCAATGCTCCATATGTGTTTGGCAGCTCCACTTGACTTTGGATCACACACATGGAATCAAGGACTGCTACATCAATTCTGTCTGGACCTTGTGTATTAACCCTTGTTTCCAGCTTTTTGATGACAACCGACTTGTCAGTCTTGTGCATGACTCCATCAATGTGGGCCAGTGAAAGTGGAACAGGTGTCAGGGGGAATTTCAACACAAGGCCAAGATCCAGATCATTGTTTGCAGCCAAAAACAATAATCTTCCAAAGAGATCCAGGGTTCCTTGTAGCTCTCTGACCTTTCTATCTTTTACAGTCACTTTCACCTTGACAGCAGCTGCAGAGAAATTTCTAATTTTGCGCCTTTTGATGGGCTTCTCGAACCTTGCACCATCTGCAAAGCACTCCTACTAAATGCTATCATTGTTCTTTTCACTGACAGACCTCCTGTTTCTAGGATGACCCGTACCCCTGGATGAGTGTGATCTACATTCAGCAAATTGAGATAGTATCTGCACATGTACCGGGCATAGTTGTTGTGACCTGTGGCAAAGAACAAGATACACATCTCCCCAATGCAGAACGTATAGAGCTCCAGATCATTTGTCCTGATTGCCCGACTGAAAAGGAGGTAGAGCTCAACAAGATCTATGTACAGCTGCCAGTATTGTGCAGTAGCCCCACGTGAACCTTCTCGAGTTTCCTGAGTATACTCTTCATATTCAGCCATGACTTGAGCAAAGATATTTGACTTTTCAAATATTTCAATGTTCTCTGGAGTAGGATCATTGTGAAGTTTTTCAAGGTGCTCCATGAAGTCTTGGGAAAGTGGGCCTTTTGCTGCAATGAAGGTGTGAAACTGCAGTATGTTCATTGCATTTGCCAAGAGTGGATGTAGTCTTTTACATCTGTTGTAGTGTTTTCCTGACAGAAACCCATTGAGGGATCCTGAGGCAAGTATGCCTGTTTCACACAATATTTCAGGGCCTCCTGAGTCAGCAAGAAAATGGCCTACGCTCCAACTTCATAGCTCGTCTATGGAAAGGTGCAGATCAAGCATCTCCAGTGCAGTGGGAGCCGCAGGACCATGGATGGCAATTGGTCAATGGCAAACTCTCTCCAAAATGGTTCAGTGGGCAACAAGTACCAGAGGCAGTTTGTACTCATATGGAAGAGCAGGAAGATGACCAACAAGATTGTTCTGTGGAATCAGATGACTCAGATGATGAAGTGATATAAAAACTGAACACAAGAGAAACATGCATACTGCCTATTTGAACTGAGTGAAATTTGGGAATTGAATATTTGTTTTACTTCACACAACTGGTTAATCAAAGAAATCAATATAAAATCCATATACTGTTTTTCTCATGAAGCATGTTAATTGTGAAATATTTTCTTCCATATACTTCATTGTATAGGTAATTATTGCATATCAAAATATATATCTCAAATATTATCATCATCTTTGAATAACCACAATATAGGCGATTTTTACCATAATGAGCTAAGAAAATGTACTATAAATACTAATAAAATTAATAATTTATAAATCAATGTCTTCATATTATTCAGTACATATATAGAAATTGTCATACTGAAGATTTTGATACCAATATTATGCATGTAGAGCAATTTTTGACTGTGCTATGGTAAAAAATGTCCATTTCACACTAACACTGTAAACGCCCCTCATCTTCATAAACGTTACTTCAGAAAACGTCACATATCTCAGAAATGTACGGGTTTACAATTGTAAGAAATGGATTTCTGAAATCTACACAAAATTCTGAGTCAGAAAGCACCATCAAACCTTTTGCCTCAGGACGCATAAATAAATCTGCCCGGGCTCTCAGACTAATAGTGTTTAGGTACATATTGGTGTATATAGGGAATATCTCATCATGTCATTTTAAACGTTTTCATGACATTTATCATGAGAAACCAAAGAATATGACTTTGCAATAACTCTATAAACAGGACAATATCTCATTAATATTGCAGTTAATGATGGATGGGAATCTTGGGCATCTTGGAGTGCTTGTAGTGTAACGTGTGGAGGTGGGACTATGACCAGAACCAGAGTGTGCTCCGGAAATTGTGCAGACCCTTCTGCAGGTACTGAGAGCCAGAACTGTAACACTGATCAATGTCTAGGTAGGTCAATTTCCTCCTCCAAAGTCATTTGTTTCCTTCCCACAATGGTGGTATAAATGTATTAAACAACGTGTTAACCTCCTAGTACAATTCTGTGCAAAATTCTACAACCATATATTCAACTTAACACCTTAACATCTAAGTAAAACTTAATATATATGGTTATATTTTATATTTATCATATGGTTATGTAGGGTTTAGACAGTCATCCATCTTGATGTCACTTTCTGTTTATCAAGCAGAAATCTGCACACAGATTTTTTCTGGTTTGTGACTGGTTTTAACCTGGTGCTGACCATATGTGTTTGTAGAAATAGTGAATATTCCAGTATGAACTGTTGGAGAGTCACAGCAGTCCCCAAAATTCGTTTCTATCAAGAGTCACAATATGTGAAACAATGTGCTTGCAAATAAAAACAATGGCTTGGAATAAAAACTTGCAATGTATCTGTGGACTGTGCCAAACCCACACATTTCAAGTCAAGTTACAGTGTATTGATATAAACAAGTGCTGATTTTAGATAAATCAAGCTTGCGCATTTGTAAAATAAGGTTAAAACAAGACTGGGTTCTGTCTCAAACTTCATGATAAATCATTATGTGGGTCAGGTAGAAGTTGAAAACCACACGAGGTGGATAGGTTCACCATGTCCACATCTGTTGGAGTCGGTTAAAAAGAAATCATTCTCAGCAAAATCTCAAAGCAAACCTGAACTAAACAAGATTTTTATTCTTCTTGTGAATCCAAATCACTTCTTACTCATACACGTTTACAGTTTAAAGGTTCCATCTGATGGTGTAAGGCCACAGGCCGTGGTGCAGTCAGTTAGAGCACCAGCTTATTAGCACCAGTTCCTCCGTGGTCATCCATAGGTCGTGGGTTCGATCACCGGCCATGCCAAGATTGAATTCATGATACAATTTCACATATGAGCTGAGGCCCGTGCCAAAGGGTCAACCCACTGTCCTTGTAAATCTATAACTGGGTGGGTTTTCATGTCAAGGACCTGCGACATGACAATTCATTGAAGCAGCATTATATCTGCTACAAGCAGGTCTCATCACAAAAGGAGTGAAATAATATTGAAAGTGATGTAAAACCCCAAACAAACAAACAAACTGTATACAGGAATGCGGTGTCAAAACATGGCTGACATGGACCAATAATACATGTATGCAGACTTACAGCTTAATCATGTTGGAACCTCGAACATCTAGTAAAACAAACGTGAGTGAAAATAATATAGCTTTGCATTCAATGGATGAGTTGGTTATATGTTAGGCCCATAAGAAATATTGACGCATACCTTAGGCAACTTTCCCCCCATGCTTTTCTTGCATTTCAAACAAAATGTTATTGGGTTTTTGTCTAATTTTAACTCAGGACTTTTAAGATTGAATAACGAGGAATAATCCAGACTTGGGTGCCACAGAATTTTACCCTTAAAACTGTAAAGATTTGCAGCAAAAAATACACATTCATAATCAAGACACTGTTATTCACACCACCATAATAATATTTGGTAAACTTTGTGAAGATTTTGACATGATTTTGATACCTTTTGTGAGAATTCAAGATGTCGTTAAACGACTCGGGGGAACAGTGTCTTCCAAAGTTCTTTTTTCCCACCAAAAAAAAAACTTGTCCCCCACATTTCAACCCCCAAAAATGACAATGCAAGATAATTGTTTTGTATATAATTACAAAATGATTACAGCTTTTAATGTATCAAAAGCAAAGGGATGAAATTTACTTTGGATTTGGCTTATTAGTTGGTTTATAGATTTTATCAATTTTAATCATTATAGATTAAAATCATTTTAAGTTTGAGGTAAAAATCAGAAAAAAATCATTTTTTTTGGTTACAATAAAAAAGGATAGAGTTAACATGGGAAACAATTTTAGGAATAACTACACTATGGAACATGCAGGGTCTCTCCTATTTCAACCAAACAAACATTTGGTGGAGTTGATAGAGCGTAAGTGGAATTGATAGTTGCCAGCTGCAAAAACTGAGTCAACCCCGTGTAAATGACCAAATTTAAACATGTTAAATGGCCACTGATATCAAGCATTAATATTTTCTTGATTCAAAGAAAAATCAACCTTTTTTGGAATATTTTAGATGCAATTATACATAAAGTATGAATTATTACTAAAAAAGTTGGGTATTAAATGGACGTGAAGGACAGCAACATCCACAATCGGTAACAGACGGGAGGGACATTAACGTCCCCATTGTTTTGGTTCAATGACATCATTTTATAACATTCCCTTGGGCAGCAACTTGATACAATGTAATCATGATTATGACGTCGGACTGATTGGATCATGAACTTTTGACCCCAGCACTTCATTGAGGATGCTAAATAACTATGGTTATACATTTTATCAATTAAGTAATACTATGCAGATACACTAGTCCAGAAAAAAATTGATTCGCCCAGCCAATCAACAATATTTAGAAAACCTAGTCTAGTAGGGGCTAAAGAATCTTGTACAAATGGGATTTGGCATAAAACGTACCAAACTCAGACCTCTCCAGGCACCAATCTGGGCTTTGTCGATTGGTGATTGGAGAACACTAAGCTAGAATGGTGCTATTTAGTTTAAATAGACAGATTTTTTTTAAATGTCTTATAACTCAAGTAATTTACATTTTTGTAAATAAAATAATTTTAATAAATGTAATCTTTTGACACCATTTGGTAAATTTAATGTTAATGTTTGGGAGAATAGGGACACTTCATACAGAGGATCATAGCTGTATGAAAAGTGTTATTGATTGTTGCTAAATTATCAAAAGGTATGACGTCATTATTTCATTGATAAATAGCCACAGCACCATTATGACGTCATTACGCCTTGAGCTCGGTGAAATGTAACATACTAAAGCAAACTAAATAGGTAACACATTTCTCTTCAGGGGGGATCAATGTTTATACATATACATGAAAACATCATTTAGTAATCTTTTATGACAAATCTGTCAAATCTGCCAGTGGCGGCAGCATTCGACCTCATCACTGCCCAGTAATACAAAATAAAAGGTAAACAAGATATCATATTTCTCGAAATTTCTCACGCTTTTTATGACAAAATTGAGAACATTTGCAAGTTTTATTATCACAATTTAAGAACAGGTATACTGCAAATATTATTCATTTTAGTTTAAATAAGGGGAATTTTGATTGATGGTCTTTATTTTTAGATATTTATCTTTCTTCAAAGTCAAATCAAAAATGACCAAATGGTGTCAAAAGTTTACATCCATTTGAATTATTTTATTTACAAAAACACAAATTGCTTGATTAATAAGGCATTTTTGAAAATTCTGTCTATTTAAACTAAATAGCATCATTCTAGCAAAAGATTAATGCCTTAGTTTTGCAGATTAATAGTGTAGTTAATCCCAAAACTGTTATCCAAATTAGGTCTATCCTTATAATTGTTGCCAAAGAAAACATCTTTTTCTGATTTTTACTTCAATTTTGAATCTAAAAAGATTAAAAAAATATTTAAAAGCAAATAAAACACAATATCAAAAGAAAATTCCATCCCTTCGCATTTGATACATTAAAAGCTGAAATCGGTTTAGTAGTTATTTTTATACAAAATAATTATCTTGCACTTTATCATTTTGGAGGGTTCAAATGTGGGGGACAAGTTTTGCTTTTTTTGGTAGGAAAAAAGAACGTTAGAAGACACTATTCCCCCAAACATTTAATAACAGAGTCACTCACATTTGTTCAGATTAGTTCAGAACAATGGTATGACTTCACAATGGTATGACTTCATACCATTCAGCTATGGAGCAATTTCTGTCTGGCACCACAGCTCTGAAAATCTTAATCAATCTGCATAACATTCTAGATGCTCACAACATAGCTGGAAACAAAATCACAAAATAGCCAAGTGCCAGTGAACAATGTCCAGAGGTAAAGTTGTTTTCTTTGATCTTTAATAAACTATCACATCCAAATTGTAAAGAAAATGAGACGACCATCACTTACATACAATTGTATCAACTTTTTAGTCCGCCCCGATTTTAACACAGGAATGTGCCCCATGAAAGGTTGGGCATTCCTTACAGTTTTCATGAAATCAAATTTTCCTTACATAATTGAAATGTAAATACACCCTAACCTTTGCAATCAAATGTTATTACCCATATTTCCCCTTCATAAATTTATCTACTTTTTGAAAGTAGAGGAATCTTTTACTAAAATCCAAATCATCCTTCAGTGGCACTAAGTCAAATAAATTTGTCTTGCTGACCAATAACCAGTGATTTGGTGCACACACTTGCTAAGTAAAGTCTTGCTGAAATGGGACACTTCCAGATTGGGACAGCAGAGTGCTTTGGCTTACAAAGGCATGTTTGTTCATCTGTTGTCTACTAGTACAGGTCTAAAACTTACAGTCATCAAAAGTGTTGGTGGAGGGTGTAAAGGTGGGCAAGATGAGGCATATCAAGTTTGTTATAAAACATTTAGGTACAGTTTGTAGAGGGTGGGAGAGTGGGCAAGATGAGGCATATCAAGGTTGTTATAAAACATTTAGGTACAGTTTGTAGAGGGTGGGAAAGTGGGCAAGATGGGGCGTCTCAAGGTTTTTATATAACATTAAGGTGCAGCTTGTGGAGGGTGGCAGAGTGGGCAAGATGGGACATATCAAGGTTGTAATTATAGTGTTTAGGTACATGTTGGTGTATATAGGAAATATCTCATCATGTCATTTTAAACATGTTTATGACATTTATCATGAAAAACCAAAGAATATGACTTTGCAATAATTGCATAGACAGGACAATATCTCATTAATATTGCAGTTAATGATGGATGGGAATCTTGGGCATCTTGGAGTGCTTGTAGTGTAACGTGTGGAGGTGGGACTATGACCAGAACCAGAGTGTGCTCCGGAAATTGTGCAGACCCTTCTGCAGGTACTGAGAGCCAGAACTGTAACACTGATCAATGTCCAGGTAGGTCAATTTCCCCCTCCAAAGTCATTTGTTTCCCTCCCACAATGGTGGTATAAGTGCATTAAACAACTTTCTACAACCAACTTGCTAAGTAAAGTCTTGCTGAAATGGGACACTTCCAGATTGGGACAGCAGAGTGCTTTGGCTTACAAAGGCATGTTTGTTCATCTGTTGTCTACTAGTACAGGTCTAAAACTTACAGTCATCAAAAGTGTTGGTGGAGGGTGTAAAAGTGGGCAAGATGAGGCATATCAAGTTTGTTATAAAACATTTAGGTACAGTTTGTAGAGGGTGGGAGAGTGGGCAAGATGAGGCATATCAAGGTTGTTATAAAACATTTAGGTACAGTTTGTAGAGGGTGGGAAAGTGGGCAAGATGGGGCGTCTCAAGGTTTTTATATAACATTAAGGTGCAGCTTGTGGAGGGTGGCAGAGTGGGCAAGATGGGACATATCAAGGTTGTAATTATAGTGTTTAGGTACATATTGGTGTATATAGGAAATATCTCATCATGTCATTTTAAACATGTTTATGACATTTATCATGAAAAACCAAAGAATATGACTTTGCAATAATTGCATAGACAGGACAATATCTCATTAATATTGCAGTTAATGATGGATGGGAATCTTGGGCATCTTGGAGTGCTTGTAGTGTAACGTGTGGAGGTGGGACTATGACCAGAACCAGAGTGTGCTCCGGAAATTGTGCAGACCCTTCTGCAGGTACTGAGAGCCAGAACTGTAACACTGATCAATGTCCAGGTAGGTCAATTTCCCCCTCCAAAGTCATTTGTTTCCCTCCCACAGTGGTGGTATAAGTGCATTAAACAACTTTGTACAGCCAAATCTTCAACTTAACACCTTAACATCTAAGTAAAACCTTATATATAGTTATATTTTATGTTTATCATATGGTTTTTAATCAAAGAAATGTTCTGCAGGGTTTAGGCAGTCATCCATCTTGATGTCACTTCCTGTTTATCAAGCAGATATCTGCACACAGATTTTTTTGGTTTGTGATTGGTTTTAACCTGGTGCTGACCATATGTGTTTGCTGGAATTGTGAATATTCCTGTATGAACTGTCGGAGAGTCACAGCAGTCCCCAAATTTGTTTCTATCAAGAGTCACAATATGTGAAACGATGTGCATGCAAATAGGAATAATGGCTTGGAATAAAAACATGCAATGTATCTGTGGACTGTGCCAAACACATTTCAAGTCAAGTTACAGTGTATTCAATATAAACAAGTGCTGATTTTAGACAAATCAAGCTTGCGCATTTGTAAAATAAGGTTAAAACAAGACTGGGTTCTGTCTCAAACTTCATGATAAATCACGATGTGGGTCAGGTATGAGACAAGTTAAAAACCACACTAGGTGGATAGGTTCACCATGTCCACATCTGGTGGAGTTGGTTAAAAACAAATCATTCTCAGCAAAATCTCAAAGCAAACCTGAACTAAACAAGATTTTTACTCTTCTTGTGAATCCAAATCACTTTTTACTCATACACGTTTACAGTGTATAGGTTCCTTCTGATGGTGTAAGGTCACAGGTCGTGGTGCAATCGGTTAGAGCACCAGCCCATATTAGCACCAGTTCCTCCACGGTTATCCAAAGGTTGTGGGCTCAATCACCGGCCATGCCAAGATTGAATTTATGATACAATTTCATATATGGGCTGAGGCCCATGCCAAAGGGTCAACCTGTTGTCCTTGTAAATTTATAACTGGGTGGGTTTTCATGTCAAGGACCTGCGACATGACAATTCATTGAGGCAGCACTATATCTGCTACAAGCAGGTCTCATCACAAAAGGAGTGAAATAATATTGAAAGTGATGTAAAACCCCAAACAAACAAACAAACTGATAGTGTATGCAGGAATTGGTTATAAGTTTGGCCCATAAGAAATTTTGACGCATACCTCAGACAACTTTCTCCCCATGCTTTTCTCGCTTTTCAAACAAAGGTTTTTGGGTTTTGTCCAATTTTAACTTAGGACTTTTAAGATTGCATAACGAGGAGTAGTCGTGCCTGCCACAGAATTTTACCCTTAAAACTGTAAAGATTTGCAGCAAAAATACACATTCATAATCAAGACATTATTTTTCACACCACCATAATAATATTTGTTAAACTTTTTGAAGATTTTAACACAATTTTGATGCCTTTTTTGAGAATTCAAGAAGTCGTTAAACGACTCGGGGGAACAGTGTCTTCCAAAGTTCTTTTTTCCCACCAAATAAATCTTGTCCACCACATTTCAACCCCCAAAAATGACAATGCAAGATAATTGTTTTGTATATAATTACAAAACTGATTTCAGCTTTTAATGTATCAAATGCGAATGGATGGAATTTACTTTGGATTTTGCTTATTATTTGGTTTTTAAATTTTATCAATTTTAATTATTTTAGATTAAAATAATTTTTTGGGTTGAAGTAAAAACCAGAAAAAAAAATTATTTGGTAACAATAAAAAAGGATAGAGTTAACATGGAAAACAATTTCAGGAATAACTCATAACTACACTATGGAATATGCAGGGCTCTTCTATTTCAACCAAACAAAAGTTTGGTGGAGTTGATAGAGCTCAAGTGTATACTCACAAACCATGGGTAACAATTGATAGTCGCCAGTTGCAAAAACACCGTGTAAACGACCAAATTTAACATGTTTAAACGTGTTTGACTCAAATGCAGCTGGCGACTGATATCAATCATTTATATTTTCTTGATTCAAAGAAAAATCAACCTTTTTTGGAAGATTTTAGATACAATCATACATAGAATATGAATTATCACTAAAAGAGTTGGGTATTAAATGGACGGGAAAGACAGCAACATCCACCACCGGTATCAGACAGGAGGGACGTTGACATCCGCATTGTTTTGACTCAATGACATCATTTTATAACATTCCCTTGGGCAGCAACTTGCTACAATGTAATCACGATAATGACGTCAGACTGGTTGGATCATGAACTTTTGACCCCACACTTCATTGAAGATAGTGAATAACCATGGTTATAAATTTTATCAATTAAGTATGCAGATACACTACTCCAGAAAAAATCGATTCGTCCAACCAATCAACAAATTTTAGAAAACCTAGTCTAGTAGGGGCTAAAGAATCTCATACAAATGGGATTTGGCATAAAACGTACCAAACTCTCCAGACCTCTCCAGAACACCAATCTGGGCTTTGTCGATTGGTGATTGGAGAACACTACGCTAGAATGGTGCTATTTAGTTTAAATAGATTTTTTTTTAAATGTCTTATAACTCAAGTAATTTACATTTTTGTAAATAAAATAATTTTATTAAATATAATCTTTTGACACCATTTAGTAAATTTAATGTTAACGTTTGGGAGAATAGGGACACTTCATACAGAGGATCATAGCTGTATGAAAAGTGTTATTGATTGTTGCTAAATTATCAAAAGGTAAGACGTCATTATTTCATTGATGAATAGACACAGCACCATTATGACGTCATTACTGCTTGAGCTAAATGAAATGTAACATACTAAATCAAACTAAATAGTTAACATATTTCTCTTTAGAGGGGATCAATGTTGATACATACACATGAAAACATCATTTAGTGATCCTTTATGACAAATCTGTCAAATCTGCCAGTGGCTGCAGCATTCGACCTTATCACTGCCCAGTAATACAAAATAAGAGAATTATGACAAAATAAGAGAATTATGACAAAATTGAGAACATTTGCAAGTTTAAATATCAAAATTGAAGAACAGGTATACTCCATATATTATTCTTTTTAGTTTAAGCAGGGAGAATTTTGAGTAATGGTCTTTATTTTGAGATATTTAACTTTCTTCAAAGCCAACTCAAAAATGACCAAATGTCAAAATTTTACATTCATTTGAATTATTTTATTTACAAAAACACAAATTACTCGATTTATAAAGCATTTTTAAAATTTCTGTCCACTTGAACTAAATAGCATCATTCTAGCAGAAGATTAATGCCATAGTTTTGCAGATTGATAGTGTAGTTATTCCCAAAACTGTTTTCCAAATTAGGTCTATCTCTTGTATTTAATGTTGCCAAAAAAACATCTTTTTCTGATTTTAGATCAATTTTGCATCTTAAATGAGTAAAACAATATTTAAAAGCAATAAAAAACCAAATAAAAAGAAAATTCCATCCCTTCGCATTGGATACATTAAAAGCTGAAATCGGTTTAATAGTTAGTTTTATACAAAATAATTATCTTGCACTTTATCATTTTGGGGGGTTCAAATGTGGGGGACAAGTTTGTTTTTTTTTGTTTTTTTTTGGTAGGAAAAAGAGAACGTAAGAAGACACTGTTCCCACTAACATTAAATAACAGAGTCACTCACATTTGTTCAGATTAGTTCAGAACAATTGTGTGACGTCATACCATTCAGCTATGGGGCAATTTCTGTCTGGCACCACAGCTCTGAAAATCTTAACCAATCTGCACAATTTTCTAGATGCTCACAACATAGCTGGAAACTAAATCACAAAATAGCCAAGTAAAATCTGAGTGCCAGTGAACAATGTCCCGAGGTAAAGTTGTTTTCTTTGATCTTTAATCAACTATCACATCCAAATTGTAAAGAAAATGAGATGACCATCACTTACATACAATTGTTTATGATCAACTTTTTAGTCCGCCCCAATTTTAACACAGGAATGTGCCTTATGAAAGGTTGAGCATTCCTTACAGTTTTCATGAAATCAAATTTTCCTTACATAATTGAAATGTAAATACACCCTAACCTTTGCAATCAAATGTTATTACCCTTAATATTTCCCCCTTCATAAATTTCTCTACTTTTTGAAAGTAGAGGAATCTTTTACTAAAATCCAAATCATCCTTCAGTGGCACTAAGTCAAATAAATTTGTCTTGCTGACCAATAACCAGTGATTTGGTGCACACACTTGCTAAGTAAAGTCTTGCTGAAATGGGACACTTCCAGATTGGGACAGCAGAGTGCTTTGGCTTACAAAGGCATGTTTGTTCATCTGTTGTCTACTAGTACAGGTCTAAAACTTACAGTCATCAAAAGTGTTGGTGGAGGGTGTAAAAGTGGGCAAGATGAGGTATATCAAGTTTGTTATAAAACGTTTAGGTACAGTTTGTAGAGGGTGGGAAAGTGGGCAAGATGGGGTGTATCAAGATTTTTTATATAACGTTAAGGTACATTTTGTGGAGGGTGGGAGAATGGGCAAGATAAGGCATATCAAGGTTGTTATAAAACATTTAGGTATAGTTTGTAGAGAGTGGGAGTTTGGGCAAGATGGGGCATCTCAAGGTTTTGTATAACGTTTAGGTGCAGCTTGTGGAGGGTGGGAGAGTGGGCAAGATGAGGAGCATTAAGGTTGTTATAAAACATTTAGGTACAGTTTGTAGTTGGTGGGAAAGTGGGCAAGATGGGGCGTCTCAAGGTTTTTATATAACGTTAAGGTGCAGCTTGTGGAGGGTGGGAGAGTGGCAAGATGAGACATATCAAGGTTGTAATAGTGTTTAGGTACATATTGGTGTATATAGGGAATATCTCATCATGTCATTTTAAACGTTTTCATGACATTTATCATGAGAAACCAAAGAATATGACTTTGCAATAACTCTATAAACAGGACAAGATCTCATTAATATTGCAGTTAATGATGGATGGGAATCTTGGGCATCTTGGAGTGCTTGTAGTGTAACGTGTGGAGGTGGGACTATGACCAGAACCAGAGTGTGCTCCGGAAATTGTGCAGACCCTTCTGCAGGTACTGAGAGCCAGAACTGTAACACTGATCAATGTCCAGGTAGGTCAATTTCCTCCTCCAAAGTCATTTGTTTCCTTCCCACAATGGTGGTATAAATGTATTAAACAACTTGTTAACCTCCTAGTACAATTCTGTGCAAAATTCTACAACCATATATTCAACTTAACACCTTAGCATCTAAGTAAAACTTAATATATATGGTTATATTTTATATTTATCATATGGTTATGTAGGGTTTAGACAGTCATCCATCTTGATGTCACTTCCTGTTTATCAAGCAGAAATCTGCACACAGATTTTTTTGGTTTGTGACTGGTTTTAACCTGGTGCTGACCATATGTGTTTGTAGAAATAGTGAATATTCCAGTATGAACTGTTGGAGAGTCACAGCAGTCCCCAAAATTCGTTTCTATCAAGAGTCACAATATGTGAAACGATGTGCTTGCAAATAAAAATAATGGCTTGGAATAAAAACTTGCAATGTATCTGTGGACTGTGCCAAACTCACACATTTCAAGTCAAGTTACAGTGTATTGATATAAACAAGTGCTGATTTTAGATAAATCAAGCTTGCGCATTTGTAAAATAAGGTTAAAACAAGACTGGGTTCTGTCTCAAACTTCATGATAAATCATTATGTGGGTCAGGTAGAAGTTGAAAACCACACAAGGTGGATAGGTTCACCATGTCCACATCTGTTGGAGTCGGTTAAAAAGAAATCATTCTCAGCAAAATCTCAAAGCAAACCTGAACTAAACAAGATTTTTATTCTTCTTGTGAATCCAAATCACTTCTTACTCATACATGTTTACAGTTTAAAGGTTCCATCTGATGGTGTAAGGCCACAGGCCGTGGTGCAGTCAGTTAGAGCACCAGCTTATTAGCACCAGTTCCTCCGTGGTCATCCAAAGGTCGTGGGTTCGATCACCGGCCATGCCAAGATTGAATTCATGATACAATTTCACATATGAGCTGAGGCCCGTGCCAAAGGGTCAACCCACTGTCCTTGTAAATCTATAACTGGGTGGGTTTTCATGTCAAGGACCTGCGACATGACAATTCATTGAGGCAGCACTATATCTGCTACAAGCAGGTCTCATCACAAAAGGAGTGAAATAATATTGAAAGTGATGTAAAACCCCAAACAAACAAACAAACTGTATACAGGAATGTGGTGTCAAAACATGGCTGACATGGACCAATAATACATGTATGCAGACTTACAGCTTAATCATGTTGGAACCTCGAACATCTAGTAAAACAAACATGAGTGAAAATAATAGAGCTTTGCATTCAATGGATGAGTTGGTTATATGTTAGGCCCATAAGAAATATTGACGCATACCTTAGGCAACTTTCCCCCGATGCTTTTCTTGCGTTTCAAACAAAATGTTATTGGGTTTTTGTCTAATTTTAACTCAGGACTTTTAAGATTGAATAACGAGGAATAATCCAGACTTGGGTGCCACAGAATTTTACCCTTAAAACTAAAGATTTGCAGCAAAAAATACACATTCATAATCAAGACACCGTTATTCACACTACCATAATAATATTTGGTAAACTTTGTGAAGATTTTGAAATGATTTTGATACCTTTTGTGAGAATTCAAGATGTCGTTAAACGACTCGGGGGAACAGTGTCTTCCAAAGTTCTTTTTTCCCACCAAAAAAAAAAACTTGTCCCCCACATTTCAACCCCCAAAAATGACAATGCAAGGTAATTGTTTTGTATATAATTACAAAATGATTACAGCTTTTAATGTATCAAAAGCAAAGGGATGAAATTTACTTTGGATTTGGCTTATTAGTTGGTTTTTAGATTTTATCAATTTTAATCATTTTAGATTAAAATCATTTTAAGTTTGAGGTAAAAATCAGAAAAAATCATTTTTTTTGGTTACAATAAAAAAGGATAGAGTTAACATGGAAAACAATTTTAGGAATAACTACACTATGGAACATGCAGGGTCTCTCCTATTTCAACCAAACAAACATTTGGTGGAGTTGATAGAGCGTAAGTGGAATTGATAGTTGCCAGCTGCAAAAACTGAGTCAACCCTGTGTAAATGACCAAATTTAAACATGTTAAATGGCCACTGATATCAAGCATTAATATTTTCTTGATTCAAAGAAAAATCAACCTTTTTTGGAATATTTTAGATGCAATTATACATAAAGTATGAATTATTACTAAAAGAGTTGGGTATTAAATGGACGTGAAGGACAGCAACATCCACAATCGGTAACAGACGGGAGGGACGTTAACGTCCCCATTGTTTTGGTTCAATGACATCATTTTATAACATTCCCTTGGGCAGCAACTTGATACAATGTAATCATGATTATGACGTCGGACTGATTGGATCATGAACTTTTGACCCCAGCACTTCATTGAGGATGCTAAATAACCATGGTTATACATTTTATCAATTAAGTAATACTATGCAGATACACTAGTCCGATAAAATTGATTCGTCCAGCCAATCAACAATATTTAGAAAACCTAGTCCAGTAGGGGCTAAAGAATCTTGTACAAATGGGATTTGGCATAAAACATACCAAACTCAGACCTCTCCAGAACACCAATCTGGGCTTTGTCGATTGGTGATTGGAGAACACTAAGTTAGAATGGTGCTATTTAGTTTAAATAGACAGAATATTTTTTTTAAATGTCTTAAAGAATTAAAAAAATGTCTTATAACTCAAGTAATTTACATTTTTGTAAATAAAATAATTTTAGTAAATGTAATATTTTGACACCATTTGGTAAATTTAATGTTAATGTTTGGGAGAATAGGGACACTTCATACAGAGGATCATAGTTGTATGAAAAGTGTTATTGATTGTTGCTAAATTATCAAAAGGTATGACGTCATTATTTCATTGATAAATAGCCACAGCACCATTATGACGTCATTACTCCTTGAGCTAGGTGAAATGTAACATACTAAAGCAAACTAAATAGGTAACACATTTCTCTTCAGGGGGGATCAATGTTGATACATATACATGAAAACATCATTTAGTAATCTTTTATGACAAATCTGTCAAATCTACCAGTGGAGGCAGCATTCGACCTAATCACTGCCCAGTAATACAAAATAAAAGGTAAACAAGATATCATATTTCTCAAAATTTCCCACACTTTTTATGATAAAATTGAGAACATTTGCAAGTTTAATTATCACAATTTAAGAACAGGTATACTCCAAATATTATTCTTTTTAGTTTAAATAAGGGGAATTTTGATTGATGGTCTTTATTTTAAGATATTTAACTTTCTTTAAAGTCAAATCAAAAATGACCAAATGGTGTCAACAGTTTACATTCATTTGAATTATTTTATTTACAAAAACACAAATTACTTGATTAATAAGGCATTTTTGCATATTCTGTCTATTTAAACTAAATAGCATCATTCTAGCAAAAGATTAATCCCTTAGTTTTGCAGATTGATAGTGTAGTTATTCCCAAAACTGTTTTCCAAATTAGGCCTATCCTTATATTTAAACATCTTTTTCTGATTTTTACTTCAATTTTGAATCTAAAATGATTAAAAAAATATTTAAAAGCAAATAAAACACCAAATCAAAAGAAAATTCCATCCCTTCGCATTTGATAAAAGCTGAAATCGGTTTAGTAGTTAATTTTATACAAAATAGTTATCTTGCACTTGGTCTATATCATTTTGGAGGGTTCAAATGTGGGGGACAAGTTTTGTATTTATTTGGTAGGAAAAAAGAACGTTAGAAGACACTGTTCCCCCTAACATTAAATAACAGAGTCACTCACATTTGTTCAGATTAGTTCAGAACAATGGTATGACTTCATACCATTCAGCTATGGGGCAATTTCTCTCTGGCACCACAGCTCTGAAAATCTTAATCAATCTGCACAACTTTCTAGATGCTCACAACATAGCTGGAAACAAAATCACGAAATTGCCAAGTGCCAGTGAACAATGTCCAGAAAATGAGCCAACCATCACTTACATACAATTGTATCAACTTTTTAGTCTGCCCCAATTTTAACACAGGAATGTGCCCCATGAACGGTTGAGCATTCCTTACAGTTTTCATGAAATCAGATTTTCCTTACATAATTTAAATGTAAATACACCCTAACCTTTGCAATCAAATGTTATTACCCATAATATTTCCCCTTCATAAATTTCTCTACTTTTTGAAAGTAGAGGAATCTTTTACTAATATCCAAATCATCCTTCAGTGGCACTAAGTCAATGAAATTTGTCTTGCTGACCAATAACCAGTGATTTGGCGCACATACATACTTAGTAAAGTCTTGCTGAAATGGGACACTTCCAGATTGGGACAGCAGAGTGCTTTGGCTTACAAAGGCATGTTTGTTCACCTGTTGTCTACTAGTACAGGTCTAAAACTTACAGTCATCGAAAGTGTTGGTGGAGGGTGTAAAAGTGGGCAAGATGAGGCATATCAAGTTTGTTATAATTAAACGTTTAGGTACAGTTTGTAGAGGGTGGGAGAGTGGGCAAGATGAGGCATATCAAGGTTGTTATAAAACATTTAGGTACAGTTTGTAGAGGGTGGGAAAGTGGGCAAGATGGGGCGTCTCAAGGTTTTTATATAACGTTAAGGTGCAGCTTGTGGAGGGTGGCAGAGTGGGCAAGATGGGACATATCAAGGTTGTAATTATAGTGTTTAGGTACATATTGGTGTATATAGGAAATATCTCATCATGTCATTTTAAACATGTTCATGACATTTATCATGAAAAACCAAAGTATATGACTTTGCAATAATTGCATAAACAGGACAAGATCTCATTAATATTGCAGTTAATGATGGATGGGAATCTTGGGCATCTTGGAGTGCTTGTGATGTAACGTGTGGAGGTGGGACTATGACCAGAACCAGAGTGTGCTCCGGAAATTGTGCAGACCCTTCTGCAGGTACTGAGAGCCAGAACTGTAACACTGATCAATGTCCAGGTAGGTCAATTTCCCCCTCCAAAGTCATTTGTTTCCTTCCCACAGAGGTAGTATAATGTATTAAATAACTTGTTAACCTCCTGGTACAAAAAAAGAAATGTTCTGCAGGGTTTAGACAGTCATCCATCTTGATGTCACTTCCTGTTTATCAAGCAGAAATCTGCACACAGATTTTATTGGTTTGTGATTGGTTTTAACCTGGTGCTGACCATATGTGTTTGTAGAAATAGTGAATATTCCAGTATGAACTGTCGGAGAGTCACAGCAGTCCCCAAATTCGTTTCTATCAAGAGTCACAATATGTGAAATGATGTGCATGCAAATAGAAATAATGGCTTGGAATAAAAACTTGCAATGTATCTGTGGACTGTGCCAAACTCACACATTTCAAGTCAAGTTACAGTGTATTGATATAAACAAGTGCTGATTTTAGACAAATCAAGCTTGTGCATTTGTAAAATAAGGTTAAAACAAGGTTCTGTCTCAAACTTCATGATAAATCATGATTTGGGTAAGGTACGAGACAAGTTAAAGACCACACAAGGTGGATATGTTCATCATGTCCACATCTGGTGGAGTTGGTTAAAAACAAATCATTCTCAGTCGGTTTGAGCACCAGCTTATTAGCACCAGTTCCTCCGTGGTCATCCAAAGGTCATGGGTTCGATCCCCGGCCATGCCAAGATTGAATTCATGATACAATTTCACATATGAGCTGAGGCCTGTGCCAAAGGGTCAACCCACTGTCCTTGTAAATCTATAACTGGGTGGGTTTTCATGTCAAGGACCTGCGACATGACAATTCATTGAGGCAGCACTATATCTGCTACAAGCAGGTCAAATCACAAAAGGACTGAAATAGTATTGAAAGTGATGTAAAACCCCAAACAAACAAACAAACTGTATACAGGAATGCGGTGTCAAAACATGGCTGACATGGACCAATAATACATGTATGCAGACTTACAGCTTAATCATGTTGGAACCTCGAACATCTAGTAAAACAAACGTGAGTGAAAATAATATAGCTTTGCATTCAATGGATGAGTTGGTTATATGTTAGGCCCATAAGAAATATTGACACATACCTTAGGCAACTTTTCGCCCAAGCTATTCTCGCTTTTCAAACAAAATGTTATTGGGTTTTGTCCAATTTTAACTCAGGACTTTTAAGATTGCATAACGAGGAATGGGGCCCCCATAGGGTTTTAGGATTATTGGATTTTTGGCCTAAAAAAGAGGGATTATTGGATTTTTGGGGTGAAATATCTGGGATTTTTGGATTTTGAGGAAAGTGTTTAGGATCATCAACTGGTGGCCAGAGTGTGTTGGAGCCCTCACAAGGGAGAAGTGTCTATGTCAAAAAAGGTTCTGTTGTAGTTATTAACACAATCAAACATGTGCATATATGTAAACTGAGGCAAGATATGCTTGAGAAGGGAAAATGTAAAGGGGAAATCTACTTGCAGAGCCCACTTGAGCCCACAGAGTTCTCAAATCAAAAACAATGTGTCATAGATAGAGAAAATGTCATCACTGTTTTAGATGATACTAACTATGAATATGTTCCAAAGGATGATATAATTGTTCTGAATGAGGAGGTTTTGATCAATCTTTTGGACCTGATAAAGGATCAGGGTGATACGGAGACACCCAATGAGCAGCAAGAGTTAATTAGTGAGAAATTATCTCAGTTGTCATTTACTAGTGACACAAGGGCCACTAGGCCTAAAAGAGTTTCAAAAAAAAGGAAAGACACAGATTACTTTTTTTACTAATTTTGAATATGTTCAAAAGGATTGGGTGTCTCCGTATCACTATAACAGTGAGATTACTGTTAATTTCAAACTCTGTGGGCTCAAGTGGACTCTGCAAGTACATTTTGTAATGTGGCATGACCTGTGTGAAACACTAAATATCATGTTATATCATGCATGTTATGTAATTCATTGCCAAATAAATTTGTACTAAATGTAAACATATTTTAGGATTTTTTGTTTTATACTTTTGGATTATTAGATTTGAGGGGGAAAATATTTAAGGATTTTTGGCTACAAAAGATAAGGATTTTTGGATTTTTAGGTAAAAAAAGGGGGATTATTGGGTTTTTCATACCCCCCTATGGGGGCCCCAGGAATAATCCAGACTTGGGTGCCACAGAATTTTACCCTTAAAACTGTAAAGATTTGCAGCAAAAATACACATTCATAATCAAGACACTATTATTCACACCACCATAATAATATTTGTAAAACT
Source organism: Amphiduros pacificus (assembly GCA_949316495.1). Classification (NCBI taxonomy): domain Eukaryota; kingdom Metazoa; phylum Annelida; class Polychaeta; order Phyllodocida; family Hesionidae; genus Amphiduros; species Amphiduros pacificus. The sequence goes on from OX439001.1 coordinate 46,718,283, forward strand.
TGACACGATTTTGATGCCTTTTGTGAGAATTCAAGAAGTCGTTAAACGACTCGGGGGTACAGTGTCTTCCAAAGTTCTTTTTTCCCACCAAAAAAATCTTGTCCACCACATTTCAACCCAAAAAAATGGCAATGCAAGATAATTGCTTTGTATATAATTTCAAAACTGATTTCAGCTTTTAAAGTATCAAATGGGTGGAAAAGTGGGAAAGATGGGGCTTGTCAAGGTTGTAGTTATGACATGCAGGTCTAACTGTAGCAGAAAGGCAAAGCGGAGTGGAAAATTTTGCTCTTCAGAATGAGTTTGGACGTCTATGTAATGCTTTATCCGTGTCTCATTCTAAAGTCATGCATTTAGAGTTCGGAGCAGTACGCACATGTTTTAGTCCGTCTTCGTTCGCAAAACTTTTTCAACATGTTAAATATTTTGTGAGGAAAAGATGCGGATGGCCAGTTTGCACTGGCTTCATTACACATACTGATTGCGTCCGAAGTCGAATGCTTTATTCGTATCTCATCCTGAATGTGTCCTGACTCATCCTGAATGTGTCCTGACTGTGTCCGCTGATATCCTGCATTTATGCAAACAAAGTACGGTGAAAAGCTTCTCATTTGTTTTCTGTCTGCTTTACATCCGTCTTGTCCGTATATATCCTTATTTGTATGCTTTCTGTGCGTCTTTTCTCCTGAATACTTCCTTTCTGTATCAGTGCTCATCCGCGCTGTTCACTTTGGTCTTTTCTTCGACATGTGCGTATCTCATTCGTTCATTCAAAGTGCACAAAAGCAAACAAAAAACAAACATGAAGTTTTCCACTCCGAAATTCTCCGCAACTTATCCACTAAGTCTGTTCGCTACTGTTCGCTAAAGCCTTAACATTTATGTACAGTTTGTGGAGGGTGGGAGAATGGGCAAGATGGGCGTATCGAGGTTGTTATATAACGTCTAGGTGCATTTGGTTTGAGGGTGGAAAGTGGGCAAGATGGGGCGTATCTAGGTTGTTATGACATGCAGATGATGGAGGGAGTGGCAGTAGGCAGAATTAATTTTATTCATAAAATGCATTTTTTAAACTTTTAGTTCCAGTTGATGGACAGTGGGGAGAGTGGACAGAATGGAGTCCATGCACTTTGTCATGTGGGGGTGGAACCCGGTACCGCAATAGACAGTGTAACAACCCTTCACCGTCCGATGGCGGATTGTCATGTAGTGGAGATCCCACTTCCACCGTGAGCTGTGAAACACAGAGATGTAAGTTAAAATTAAAGTTAAAGCGGCGAACACCACGTGTCTACATTTCCACATCCAATAAAATGGCTGTCTCAGAACAACTGAGAAAAAAATGTTAAAGTATTCATGAAACGAGATTTCAGGCACCTTTTCCTTGCATAATATAAATACCCCAAACTTTGCGATCAAATGTTATTACTCATATTTCCCCAACATAAATTTCTGTGCCATTTGAAAGTGGAGGAGTCTTCTACTGAAATATAAATCATCCATTGGACACTTTGTCAACAAACTTTGTTTAGCTGATCAGTGATATTGTGCAAATACCTGCTTAGTAAAGTCTTGCTAACAGTGGGCAACTTTAGATTGGGACAATGGAGTGATTTGGCATACAGAGCCTTGTTTGTCCAATTATGTTTCTCCAATGGTACAGGCACAGGCCCGATGCGTGTTTATATTCCACTTTCACGTCAGGCCATGCTCATCATCAGTTTCATGTATTGCAATAGGCAGCTGAATAGGGAAAGGTATTAAACACATTTTTGAAAATGCCCTGACTCTCTGACATTTCAATCTGATTCATTTGCTTTTTTGACCAAACTGACCATTCAACTTGCTTTTGTTGAATTCCCTGATTAACATTTAAATTCTGAATGACTTCCATATTTTTAATGAAACTAAACGATACTATTTCAGAGTTATTTCATAAAATGCTAGGAAAATATCTCTGATTTTGAAATAAATGACCCGAATTTTAAGGTCTATTCACAAAACCTGGCCCAGCTATCTGGGGACCAAACTGTCTGAGAGCAATATTTTATACACGAATTGATAGAACAAAAACAAAATCTTTATACTCCAAGCAAAATATCTATGTAAAAATCGGTAAATATATATGATGTTAAAATCCCCTTATAATGGAATCATAGACAAATTGTGTGATTTTCATCTCATTCCACTGAATGACTTAAATAACTACTACAATATTTATCTGCATTTGTTATTGCGTGTGAATTGATTAATGACTTTATTATAATTCTATCAAATATCAATGAAACTTCTTATTTTTAGAATTTTCATTTGTGCTAAGTGGATTCTCTGAGTAAAAAACCCTTTAGCTGATGTGCTGCTCAATTTTTTGCTCATTTTATAATATACCTGATAATATCTACGAACGGAATTCTATGTTATCATTAAATCACATGTTGATAGATTCCTGACAATTAGACATATTTCTAACATCGTAATTCTTTTATTATAAACTATCAACAATTTTCATATAATCAAGCTTAATATGACCTTGTGACCTTGACAAAGAAAAAAATAATTCTCGAAGGTTCATTAACAGTCCACGTTTGTCCAAGAGATAATTTATGTCATTTTATTCTTCAGGCTGTGCTGCTCCTTTTGATTCACGGGGAAATTACTGCTTCTACCTGGCCTTAAGCTCAGTGAATTTCGATTCAGCTCAGGCCTCGTGTGCTGGACGTGGTGGGTACCTGGTCAATATAGGCAGTGAATCGGAATATGAAGCTCTTAAGACCTACATCGAGGATGCTAGTAGTAAGTCAAGATTATTCACAATTGTCTGCAGTATAATTATCATGATAGCTGGATAAAAAGATAAACTATTTCTCTTACTAAAGGTACAGGCATATTATGAGTCTCTATATTCTGCACATTATTCTGTGTATTCCACCGGGGGGCGGGGGGTGGGGGTGGGTACTCTCATAGTCGGCGTTACCGGGGAAGCTGGGCTAAATAGGGTCCTTTTCGCAGATATTTTCCCTAAGACGGGTTAAGATATTTTATCATTTTCCCTAAAACAGGGTACTGTTTTTCAAATTTCTCCCTAAAACAGGGATCACAATCCCCTTTTCCAAATCTCCTCCTTCTGCATCATCCCTAAATGATAGATATGGCATGATTTAGGGGAAAAGCTCATCCTTGAAAATACATCATTAGCACATGACATATACATGTTCTTGCAGTTGGTATACCTCAATTAAAGCATGTATAATATGTTTCTATACGAAGGAATTAAGAGACTAAAAGTTCGAGTATATTCATAACTGAAGTATATATATAATTGTGGTTGCTATGCAGAGAACATGTTGGGCCTCTCGGGTATTCACTACGGGGCATACAGGGAATGTTTTCACTAATTACTGATGTGTTTTTGCTAATTTGGGTCGCTACACAACACCTCACTACACAGAAAACTCTTAGGACCTCTCTGGTATTCACTACTGCCACTGCAGGGAGCACAGAACATAGAGGGATTGTTTTCATTAATTATTCAGTATTGTCACTCCATAGAAATATAAGATGACCAGTTTCCTGCCCCAAATCTTTAATATTATCAAATATTTCTTACGCAAACCAACAAATGTGAATAATATTACATGACATCATCATTCATTGTTCCAACTGTGATTTTTAAATGCATTATCTTTATGAAAACTGACATTTTGGATGCCCTGCAGGTTTCATATATTGTCACTGATACCCACAGCCTTGACATTAAAATTTGTGACCACTCCCTCCCTATTCTTCCTGACAACTCTCTCTCTGGTGGCGCCACCTAGAGACATCTTTGGTTTAATCAACAGTTGCATATCAGACTCATCCCACATTGACCAGTCTTAATCATCCTCTCTGTATTCTACCTGACAACAATCTCTCTGGTGGCGCCACCTAGAGACATCTTTGGTTTAATCAACAGTTGCATATCAGACTCATCCCACATTGATCAGTCTTAATCATCCTCTCTGTATTCTACCTGACAACAATCTCTCTGGTGGCGCCACCTAGAGACATCTTTGGTTTAATCAACAGTTGCATATCAGACTCATCCCACATTGACCAGTCTTAATCATCCTCTCTGTATTCTACCTGACAACAATCTCTCTGGTGGGGCTACCTAGAGACATCTTTCATTTAATCAACAGTCACATATCAAACTGCAGTGAGAGACAGCATCCTTTCCTAACAGAAGGCACTTGAGTAAGAATATAACATGTGCACATCCCTTTATAAGATACAGTAATGACAAGTTTTATTGATGGATATACCCCACTATAGCACACATATACAGTGACCAGCAACCAAATCCGGACATTTTCGTATGACTGGTTGACGGATGACATTTCTGAAAACGAAGATCGGCGTCAACTGGTTGACAATCACTGTGAACTGATTTGTTTTCAACATATCTAAGGTTGTCACTGTGTTGCTAACCAGAAGGGACATCAGTTTAAAGTTTAAGGCATTATAGACCACCTCAGCTGCAGCCTGGGTGTGGTCAGCGCCATCTTCCACATCATATACTCTATCGTCATATAGTCTAAGAGGCATTGTGTAAAAGCATTCTAGCAGGTAGTGCCACAGTGGTTTACTGGTGGGCCTACTGCAATGCTTGCAGGCTCTATCCATATCTCCTAACAATTCCCAAGTGCACTTGTAGCCTAGTCTAAGTCTATGCATGGTGATCTGTAGGGATCTATGGTTCTCAGCTAGTCTGGGGAGTGGCTTGTATTTAGTGGCTATGTCATACCATCTGGCAGTTCCTGAACTGGGTACACTGTAATTGTGCCTGAGATAGTGCCTTTCCTTTGAATCAGAGACAAAAAGTCGTCTGGTCTGGCTAAGAGAGGGAAGGACATGGGCTGATATCTTGGATAGCTTGGAGCCTGCATTTACAGCCTCGTCTGCCATATCATTACCCTCAAGTCCAATGTGACTGGGGATCCAGTGTAGCACAACAGCCCTATTGGCTGATTGTAACTTATACAGTGTAACATAAACTCCCGTGATGAGCTTAACATTGTCTAAGGGGTGACCTTTCTCTAGTGCTTTGAGGGATGACTGTGAGTCTGTGATTACTAGTACTGGACCTGTCTTGTTGTGAAGGGCATCTGGGAGGGTGAGTGAAATGGCAATGAGCTCAGTCTGCAGGGTTGAGCAATTGTCACTATTTCTCCATAATTCCTGCCTACCTTCCTGACAATAACCAGAGCCTGACCTGCCATCTTCCTGAAAGCTGTAGCGTGTAGTGTAGTACAATATAGTATGCATGTTTTGCTTCGCCTATATCTTGCCTCAAATGCAAAATGAGGGTATAAAAAATTCAGCTAGTCCTAATTCAGGGTACCAATAATGATAGAATATTTCCCTAAATCAGGCTCTGGGGTTTTCAGTTCCATCCCAGCCTCCGCGGGTTAAAATCATGAGAGTAACTGGGAATAAGCAGCTGGGTTGGAACTGGGAATAAGCAGCAAAGTTCACACATATTGAGGAGTGAATATGCTGCCCTTTTTTCAGATTGGGGTCAAAAATGAAAAAAGACATTCCCGGGAAAATCGTGTTTTACATCATTATTTGTTACCACCGTAACTAAGGAGACAAAACGTCTAGTTATATTTCATAAAAAATACCCCAAAATGCCCCAAAATGGCAAAATGTGGTGAACATGTTAAGATAATTTACTCATTAATTTTCCAAAATATTTAAATTTATGGAAATAACAAAATACTAAGAGTTAAACCTTAGGCTCTAAGATATTGCAACATTTGCCAATTTCCATTTAATAATATCAAAAGGCATGTCAAGCACGAAAATCCCAAGATAAAGGCATTGATAGGACATGATTTAAAAAAAAACAATGTTTTCTTGTTTCTCACCAAAACACATACTGAAAAATCATTACACGGCACTATTTTTCTCCATAAAAGCAAAGTTTCTTTTCAAACTTCATTTTTTACATAAACTTCATAAACTGTTGAACTGTACCAACCTTGAAAAATGTTCATCAATTTAACACGTGCACTGAATAACGATCAAACAAAGACAGAAATATTTTTTTACTATGTACTACTTCTTGTACATAATTACTGGGGTGATACCTTATGACAAAGTATGCCACTTGTCCTGACTTATTTTCAGGACGATGTACAAATGGAAACAATATTTTATAAAGGCTTTCCTTTTGGACCGTTGAAACCTAAAAGTGATGCCACTCTTCGCCTTTCAGATCTACTTATCATAAATAAAGCATTCAGGAAATCATAGATGTCATGGCAATTTTACAGAGATGTGTGGGTATGATTAAATAAATGATATTTGGCCGTTAAACTGTGATACAAGCATTGAAATCAATCCAAATGCACTATGGTCATTGTGGTTTCCGGAGAATGCCAAGTAATTCTCTTTTGACCACTATCTTGTCACATGTATACAAGCACGTGACCTCTATTGTGGTTTGAAAGGGTGTTAGGATTTTGCCGATAGAAACCGTGAGTGGACAGGGCTTTCTCGATATCTTGGAATAATCCCCCAGATGAGGTCAGGACAAGTCTCTCAGCTGATGCTTTTTTGAAACGTCTGAGGAAACTTATTCTAGAATTCATTGGAAAAGCACCGTGAACCATAGAGAATTTGCAACGCATTTTAATGCCTCCTAATATTTACCCAAAGGCTGCAGAGACAGTGCAACAATGCGTAGGAACCATTAACATGCTAAAATGTATGTGGTATATAAAGGTATATATCAGATTTTTTCGGGATATATATCCGTTTTTACCCATATCCCAAAGAGTATGAAGCTCTGTATAGTTATATTCCATTGACGTATCTATAATAATTGATTAAGATTGTGCTACAATGCTGAGAAGGCCATTAATTGTGTTGAAAAAATCATTTGTCATGGGAAAAGGGATATATCCGTTTTTACAGGATATATATCCTTTAACATAACTTTTTCACCATGCCCCAAAAGGATATAGGGTATAACTTATAGTCACCTTTTGAAAAAAACGTCAAATATCATAAGAACTTCACGCTCGTCAAATACGAGTTGCTAAAAGAATATTTTTATTATTTACATACATATATAAAAAAGCATGAACGTGATCAGAGAGGAAGGGTGACGAGATTTGAAAAAAAAAAAAAAAAAGTTGCTATATGAGGTATTGGCCGCGACAAAATTCGCCACTGATAAGAGTGTGTTGATCTCACTGTTCCGTCACCACGTTGCCTGCCCTCTGGTGGAAATGACACTAAACTAATCTCCACTTCACTTTTGTTTTGCAAGTTTATGTGAAGGGTTGCGCTTTTAACATATTATGAATGGCGTAGTTATCATTTATTTTTTGTCAGAATTACATTAGAAATGAAAATTACCTCCAATATGCCTATATTTCTGTATAAGAGGTTTGTTTTCAACTGACCTACTTATTGAGGCCCTACAAGGTTTTGCACAAAGGGGTCTATATGGGTGAAATGCAGATATTTTTATAAGAGATAGCTACATAACTGAGAGATAACTGCACAAATAAGAGATAGCTGCATAAATCAGAGATAGCTGCATAAATAAGATATAGCTGCATAAATAAGAGATATCTGCATAAATAAGAGATAGCTGCATGAATAAGATATAGCTGTATAAATAAGAGATAGCTGCATGAATAAGAGATAGCAAGTGATAGACTGCTACAATAGCAAGAGATAGCTGCATAAATAAGAGATAGCTGCATAAATAAGAGATAGCTGCATAAATAAGAGATAGCTGCATAAATAAGAGATAGCTGCATAACTGAGAGATAGCTGTATTGAGACATGAAAAATAGCTGCACAAATAAGAGATAGCTGCATAAATAAGACATAGCTGCATAAATAAGAGATAACTGTATAAATAAGAGATAGCTGTATAAATAAGAGATAGCTGTATAAATAAGAGATAGCTGTGGGAGAGACAGCTGCACATGGTGAGAGAGCTGCACATGGTGAGAGATAGCTGCACATGGGGAGAGATAGCTGCACATGGGGAGAGATAGCTGCACATGGTGAGAGATAGCTGCACATGGTGAGAGATAGCTGCACATGGTAAGAGATAGCTGCACATGGTGAGAGATAGCTGCACATGGGGAGAGACAGCTGCACATGGTAAGAGATAGCTGCACATTTTGAGATATAGCTGCACATGGTGAGAGATAGCTGCACACGGTGAGAGATAGCTGCACATGAGGAGAGATAGCTGCACATAGGGAGAGATAGCTGCACACGGTGAGAGATAGCTGCACATGGGGAGAGATAGCTCCACATGGGGAGAGATAGCTGCACATGGTGAGAGTTAGCTGCTCAGATTGAGAGATAGCAGCACATGGTAAGAGATAGCTGCATATGGTGAGAGATAGCTGCACATGGGGAGAGAAAGCTGCACATGGGGAGAGACTGCTGCACACGGTGAGAGATAGCTGCACATGGGGAGAGATAGCTCCACATGGGGAGAGATAGCTGCACATGGTGAGAGATAGCTGCTCAGTTTGAGAGATAGCTGCACATGGTAAGAGATAGCTGCACATGGGGAGAGACAGCTCCACATACTGAGAGACAGCTCCACAGTTTGAGAGATAGCTGCACATGGTGAGAGATAGCTGCACATGGGGAGAGATAGCTGCACATGGGGAGAGATAGCTGCACATGGTGAGAGATAGCTGCACATGGGGAGAGATAGCTCCACATGGGGAGAGATAGCTGCACATGGTGAGAGATAGCTGCTCAGTTTGAGAGATAGCTGCACATGGTAAGAGATAGCTGCACATGGTGAGAGATAGCTGCACATGGGGAGAGATAGCTTCACATGGGGAGAGATAGCTGCACACGGTGAGAGATAGCTGCACATGGGGAGAGATAGCTCCACATGGGGAGAGATAGCTGCACATGGTGAGAGATAGCTGCTCAGTTTGAGAGATAGCTGCACATGGTGAGAGATAGCTGCACATGGTGAGAGATAGCTGCACATGGGGAGAGATAGCTGCACATGGGGAGAGATAGCTGCACATGGGGAGAGACAGCTGCACATGGTGATAGATAGCTGCACATGGGGAGAGATAGCTGCACATGGGGAGAGATAGCTGCACATGGGGAGAGATAAATGCACATGGGGAGAGATAGCTGCACATGGGGAGAGATAGTTACAACAGTGAGAGATAACTGCACAACTGAATGACAGCTGCACACGTGGTAGTTGCACAAGTGAGAGACAGCTGCACATGTGAGAGATAGCTGTATAGGTGAGGGATGGCTGCATAGGTGAGAGATAGCTACACAATTGAGAGACAGCTGCACAGGTGAGGGATAGCTACAACAGTGAGGGACAGCATCACTTCCCAGCCGAAGGCACTTGTACATATATAAAAAAAGCATGAACGTGATCAGAGAGGAAGGGTGACGAGATTTGAAAAAAAAAAAGTTGCTGTGTGATGTATGGGCTGCAATAAAATTCGCCACTGATAAGAGCGTGTCATCTCGCTGTTGCGTCACCACGTAAGCCTGCCCTCTGGTGGAAGTGACGCTGAACTAATCTCCACTTCACTTTTGTTTTGCAAGTTTATGTAAAGGGTTGCACTTTTAGCATATTATGAATGGCACAATTATCACTTTTTTTTGTCATAATTACATTAGAAATGAGATATTACCTCCAATATGCCTAAATTTCTGTATTAGAGCTTTGTTTTCAACCATCGGTAAATTGACCTATTTATTGACCTAGTTATTGAGGCCCTGCTAGGTTTTGTACAAAGGGGCCTATATGGGTGAAATGCAGATATTTTTAGCCACCACGATCATGCAATTGGGAGATAGCTGCACAAGTGAGAGATAGCAAGTGATAGACTGCTACAACAGCAAGAGATAGCTGCATAAATAAGAGATAGCTGCATAAATAAGAGATAGCTACATAAATAAGAGATAACTGCATAAATAAGAGATAACTGCAGAAATAAGAGATAGCTGCATAAATAAGATATAGCTGTATAAATAAGAGATAGCTGCATAAATAAGAGATAGCTGCATTATAACTGAGAGATAGCTGTATTGAGACATGAAAAATAGCTGCACAAATAAGAGATAGCTGCATAAATAAGAGATAGCTGCATAAATAAGAGATAACTGCATAAATAAGAGGTAGCTGCATAAATAAGAGATAGCTGTATAAATAAGAGATAGCTGCACATGGTGAGAGATAGCTGCACATGGTGAGAGATAGCTGCACATGGTGAGAGATAGCTGCACATGGTGAGAGATAACTGCACATGAGGAGAGATAGTTACAACAGTGAGAGACAACTGCACAATGAATGACAGCTGCAAACATGGTAGTTGCACAAGTGAGAGACAGCTGCACATGTGAGAGATAGCTGCACATGGTGAGAGATAGCTGCACATGGTGAGAGGTAGCTGCACATGGTGAGAGATAGCTGCACATGTGGAGAGATAGCTGCACATAGGGAGAGATATCTGTACATGGGGAGAGATAGCTGCACATGGTGAGAGATAGCTGCACACGGGGAGAGACAACTGCACATGGTGAGAGATAGCTGCACATGGGGAGAGATAGCTGCACATGGGGAGAGATAGCTGCACATGGTGAGAGATAGCTGCACATGGGGAGAGACAGCTGCACATGGTGAGAGATAGCTGCAGAAGGGGAGAGATAGCTGCACAGTTTGAGAGATAGCTGCACAGTTTGAGAGATAGCTGCACATGGGGAGAGATAGCTGCACAAGTGAGAGACAGCTGCACAGGTGAGGGATAGCTACAGCAGTGAGGGACAGCATCACTTCCCAGCCGAAGGCACTTGTTGTATTAAAATCAAACAAATTTGGTTATATTACTAATGGAATAATGATGTCTTACTATGTTAATCCTGTGCACAGTTAGACGTGATAATATCTTGTAGTTCTTTGTAAACGTTATGAGCAATATGGGGCCGCCACAGGCCCGATGCATGTTTATATTCCACTTTCGTTCACGTCAGGCCATGCCGATCATCATTTTCATGCACTGTATTATAGGCAAAGGTATTGAACATTTGGTGATTGCGTCCATAGACTGGTCATTTCCTGTTTATGTTTATGAGTTGTTGATTGGTCAAAATTCCAGTTAAATATTCAGCATATTGATTTCAAGCAATTGGAATATAAAGGTAAATGACGGGGGCATGGTTAAAGTTCAAGTTTGAACTGTGAATTGCCTGGCTGATTTGATTTGAAATAACAATATGTCTGGTAATAACAAGGTCGGCAGAGTACAATTTTTAAGGAATATTTGCAGAAACAAAAGCAAGTTGAATGTTCAATTTGGTCAAAGAGGCAAATAAATCACGTTGAAATGTCAGAGTCAGGGAAGTATCAAAAATGCGTTCAATACCTTTCCCTAATACATTTATTTCTGTACATGAAACTGGTGATGGGCATGGCCTGATATAAAAGTGGACTATAAACATGCATTGGGCTTGTGATAGGGCACAACATTGCGAGAGAACGATCTTATTTATAGGGTCTTCCTGCACTCAAGCAGACATATTCTCATTTCTCAAAAAGTAATATTTCCATTTACCTCAGTTATACAGTAAACTACACAAACCTTTTCTTATTTGTTTTGCAGATAGCTCATACTATGAGCAGACACTTTTAGTATCAGTGTTATATTAATTTTATCATCATTATTAGAAATGTCTATACGATAATAAAAGACTGGTCTATTTCAGTAATATACGCAGAGTAGGAAAGACGGGGATACAAATTCAAGATGTTTTAATAAAGATTTAAAAAAAATGATATTAATAATTGTGAGCTTTATATATCTATATATCACATTAGATCATTTATCTTTTATGTATGATTTTAATATTTTTTTAACGTGTGATTTTAATCTTTTTTTCATATTCAATGTTGGCATATCAGAGGTAAATACGATGTTATGGATTGGTCTGAATGACAAAGAGGTAGAGGGTACATTCAGATGGATCAATGACCAACTTCAGAGCGCAATAGATTACTGGCAAAGCTCGTACCCTATCAGCAATGGCCACGACTGTGTCGTCATGGTTTCTGAGAAATGGAAAGACGTGGATTGTGGGCAACTGAATTATTACATATGTGAAACATAGATATCAACACTTGGACCATTCATCTTTCATATATTTTTCTCTGCGCTTAGGCCACCAATTATTTTGTAATGGATACACTTCCTGATGTTTATACTTATATGTACGTTTATGGATGTAAAATTTGTGAGAAAATGAAATGTTTTCTTTAAACTGATTTACAGCTAATATAACTGTAATTTTTCATTTATTGTAGCAGATATAACAGGTATGATGATTAAACTGTTTTTTATATATTTTACATCAATTTGTCATAGTCCATTTTAGGTATGGGCTACAGGAATGAATATCCAAAATTGCAAAAATGATAAATCTTAAGTTGACTGTGGCTAGAAAATACAATGCTCAACATAAAAAACAACATAAAATACTTGACATTGTTAATGAATTAACTACATGATATTTTCTCTAAAGGTTGGCTTAATTTGGGCAATTCAAACACATCTCAGACATCTGAAAACTCTCTTCACAGATTTAAAGACTAACAGAACACCATTTCACACCGGAGTCATTTAATCTTTGTAACATGTACGTAGCCTTTTTCAAACCATCCAGTTGTTGACCTAATACCCGCTTGTATTTTCAAGTGTATTTCTCTGAATATATTGCTAATCCACAATTTGCGAAGGTTTCTTTCCCCTTTAAGTGTGTTTGATAATGCAAATGTTGAATATGTGCAAATAATATTAAGATATTGACTTCCCAAATAATCGATGTTCAGCTAAACATTCCAACTGAACATCTTGCAAAGGTAACTACAAATATAAATGATAATTATACAAGTATTGTATAAGGCATATATCAAGTGAAGCTTACTCATAGCACTATTCATTGTAATATCTATTGAATAAATGTGTTCAATCTATTGAGTCAATCTTTTTTGGCATGCTTTTTAATTTCTGTTAATTTATTCTGAGCTATGAAATTCAATGTTGAATCCCGATAATCTTAACATTAAGCTCTTAGAACCAGGAACTGCAATTTATCACAAGATCTTAAGTCCCATGCTTTTATATGAGATGATTCAAATGTTTTGGAACTGCATTATTTTATGTTTTCATGTAAATAGTAACAACTGGAAGCCAAATCAATTCACTTTTGGTGCAATATTATCACATTCCTTTGTTTTAGTCACTAAAATTTCCATTGTAGCATTCTGCATTTTTTGCAAACCTATGGATTTTTTAAAGGAATTCCTATTGATAGGGAATTACAGAAGACTTAGAAGTACCAAGCATATGTACCAGTTGTTAATCTTCATTTTGTTAAGAAATTCATGAACTGTATCAAAACATTTTTAACACATTCAAAACAGATATTTTCGTCATCACTGGTGTCAAATTAAATATATAATCTGGTATCATCGGCACATACAGGATATATCGCCCCAAGTCCCAATTATATCCAGCAATAGACTTATACATGATAATGTGTTAAATTCCAGTACTTCAATAAAAAGGAAAGAACATGAAAGAGCAGCATGCTGGGATGACCTGTTTCCTGCTTGAGAACTGATCAAATGATGTAGCTGGGAGTCGGTATGCAGCGAGTGGATAGGCAAAACTCTGCCCTTTATATTCCATCTGGGCTTCCGGGTTGGACACAATCAAGGTCACTAGAGGCAGTCACTTAACATGAAAAATCAAACTTGTGACCTGCATTTCTAACTTATGTTTTATTAAAATGCAAGGTCTCCTTGTCCTAAATCCAAAATCTTTTTGCACAAGGACATACCATTAAAATTTTATGGCTGCTTAACATACGTGTGTTGCAGGGGGTCCGTACTCTACAAACTGTATACACTGATTTTGGATAATTAAGAAATCTTATCCAAATTAGTTATATTAATGAAACAAATATAAAGCAAATAATTTAATACAGTGTATATAATGTTCTAACATAGTTAAAACTAAATTTGGACAACCAAAATTTTAAATATATAGAGAAAAAATGTTGAGACGGGGAAATAACATTTTGATATTTTCAGTACTGCTCCAAACAAAGATTATGACAACAAATTAACTTCAAATGAATCTCGACTCATAATGCTTATCAACTGCAGATAAAGAAAGAATATTTGTGAAAGATATAATATGCAACTGCCTATGTATTTCACTTCTTATTGTTTTGAAAAAATTGATACATTACCTGGGGTACGTACTCTACACATAAACTAACACAGAAACAACACTGACTTTCACAACAAAAATGAAATTGAAATATTTACAAAACTGATTTTTATTTTGAATTGACTTGCAATTGACATTCCATAAATTTTCAATACTTAGATATCTTCTTGAGCATCAAATAATTCTGTGACAGTATTGGGATGGGCTTCATCAAGGTCTGAATGTACACTATTACAGTGCAGTATTACAATGCAATAAAATATTTTTTGATGTCACCAAACATTTAAGATGTTGCTTATGATAACAAGCTGAATAATACCTTTTAGATAAAAAAATAAACCATGAATCAGTGTACTATTTCCAAAACAATAAATATTTTGATGTCCTATACTTATTAAAAATAAACTGTTATGAATGTGCATTGTGTGCTGTACCTTTTTGTCAAGTTAAAGTTAATAACTAAATAAAGGATACATTGCACAAACAAGGTATATTTTGACTAATTATTATCCATTTAGTTTGTTAAGGATTGTCTGATGTATGACATCATGGCAAACCTGGATATTTCACAATACCTCAGAAAAAAATGTGGTTTTTTTAAGGAATTTCTGGTTTTAACCCCTGTAATAAAAAAATCTACATTTCTAATAATGATTGATTGATTATATTTTATAGTTGTTTATACACGTACAATGTAGGTACAAAAATATATTTGACCAATGTTGAGTATTGTAAGTGAAATAATTGTTGTTTGAAAATGAGATGTCTTGTCTGTTTGTAGTGTATGTACCCCCATCATAGCATATGTACCCCGTTGTACAAAGAGATGTTAGTGTTGGTCTTGATAGAATTTTAAATCATTTATGTTGTTTGTAAAGTGATGAGATGTCAAGTGGACAACTCTGTTAAAAAACCAGGTTTGATAATTATGTTTTGCCTTTTAAGGTCTATAATCCACAATCAGTTTGAAGCATCGGGAGAGAACTTCGGGTGGTCTCGTATATTTACGTAACTGCCTTCGGCACACATGGTGGACAAACTCGTTTGCATGAGATTTTTGAATACTCAACTCTTTTAGTGATAATTCATATTTTATGCCATGATTATATCTAAAATGTTCCAAAAAAGTTTTATTATTCTTTGGATGGCTGGATAAAGAAAATATAAATACTTGATATAAGTCACCAGCTGCAAAAACTGAGTCGAACCCGTTTTAACGGTAGTTAAAACGGGTTCAATTTAACTAATGAAAAATTAAGATTAGCTGGTTAAGTTTACTTTTTCTGTGCTAAATTAACAAATAACATTACTTTGAACACATTTAAGCCAAAAAAAACATAAGTCTGTCCCAGTTTTTCATTGTGGATTATAGACCTTAACACAAAATTTCTAAAGATATGAAACATGACGTTGCCTCCATATTTTTAATTGTATTCTTGTTTAATTTACTCATTTTGGCTATGTTCTTTGAATAAGAAGTCCACAAACTTTTGTTCTTGATGGATTCCTTGCTCTGTTTAGTTCATAAATTGTTATGAGCCACCTAGTCCAAGGGTGATCAGTATTTGGTAAATATTACTCAAATGTTGTAGTGTACGTACCCCAGAAGCAATTACATTTTAGTAAGTTCATGGAGTAGACTATACAGACTTTTATGTTACTCATTTTACAATTAAATAATTATCAAACCATTTGTATTTACTTTTTATATACTTATTCAAAATTAACTTCAAAGTTTCACTTGGTCTGGCTAATGAATTTGGTAGAAATTCAAATATTACCAAAATTATTGTAAGAAATTTTGTGTAGAGAGCAAACACATAATTATTAAACAATTTCTAAAACTGTTGTTGTGTTAAACAGAGATGTCCACTTGACATCCCATCACTCTACAAACAATATAAATGATTTTAAAGTCAATCAAGTCCAACACTAACACCTCTGTGAACAAGGGGGTACGTACTCTACAAGGGGGTACGTACACTACAATACAGACTTCACATCTCATTTTCTGGTTTTGGGAGCATGCTTTCAACCAATAATTATCTCACTAATAATACTCAACAGTAGCTCAATATGACTGTATAATATGAATTAGTTATCTTTTCTGGAACTACCAATTCACATGGGGGTACGTACTCCACGCATTTTTGTTGAAATTCTCCTCAAAACATGATATGGCATAATATTCACATAACAATGATTTGACTAACTTAAAATATTTATTTGTTTATTCCTTCATATGATATTGTCAAATGAAGATATTTATTAATCCATTTGTGTTATTAATATTAGAAATGTAGACAGTGTTTTGTTATTGGGGTTTTAAACCAGAAATTCCGTAACAAAACACATATTTTTCAGTGGTATCGTGGAATATGCAATTTGCAGTGATACTGTCATGCGCAAAGTAGGAATCTTGCGCGATGTAGGAATGATTCCTACTTTGCGCAAACATAAGTAGGAATTCCTATCGAGCGCAAATAAGTAGGAATACAAATTTAATGTGGCATAAGAGAAACACACATAACTGAATGTCTCTTATTGCACTGGATTAGTTTGTTGGGTGTTCCCATGTCATATACAGTTTGTGAAAGTGTATAATTATCGCTCGTGGGGGGCACCAGAGGCAGAAGACCTGAAGCCCACAAGTGTCACACATTTATTCTTCTGATCTTTCACCAGTTGAAATTGACCAAATTGAACTCACTTTTTTAAAAACATATCTACATTTCATAAAGAATGTGGATACATGTCTGTTAAAGCTATATTTTCAACATTTGGTAAGTAAATAATCGCTATTCGAAAATCGCGAGTGAACTGACAAATTCGTAGACAACGTTTGTGAAGTTTGTTACTTATTCACTTTTCACAGTTCATTCAGATTTTTTTTCAAAATAGATAGATCAGGTTGCAAATATGTCGTATTTGCATTATTGTGGTCAAATGTCACTGGGGTGTATTTTGTGGCACATAATATTTTTTTAAAATCCTGAAAAACAACAATCAACACATTATACAAGACGATTTGTAAAAAAATAAATCAGCTGTGAATTCAAAGGTCACTAAATTTTGTATGAGGGTTGAGGGGTGTCAAAATAAGCTTCCTATAAATTATTTTCCCCGCACAATGGATGGTTACAAGATGGCGCTACATACAGCTTTTTAATTAACGTAGTTAAAAAAAACTTAAATTCAAATATTTGAAGTGAAATAAAACTAGTGCAGGTCAATTCAAAGGTCACCAAATGTGGCATGAGGGTTGAGGGATGTCCAAACGTGCTAGCCATGAAATATTTTCCCGGCACAATGGACGGTCACAAGATGGCACTTCATATAATTTTTAAATTATCGTTATTAAAAAAATTTAATTAACAATATTCAAAGTTTAAAATAACTAACGCAGGTCACCATATTTGGTATGAGGGTTGAGGGATGTCCAAACGTGCTACCCATAAAATATTTAATGTAGGAATCAGTTGTTTGACATCATTGTGGTCATTCCGACATGCTGGTATGTGTTATTCCTACATTGTGCAACTTGAGCAAAGTAGGAATCCACCATGTGACAGTTATTTGACATCATTTTGGTCAATCCTACATGTTGGCATGTGTTATTCCTACATTGTGCAACTTGAGCAATGTAGGAATCCACCATGTGACAGTTATTTGACATCATTTTGGTCATTCCGACATGCTGGTATGTGTTATTCCTACATTGTGCAACTTGAGCAATGTAGGATCCACCATGTGACAGTTATTTGACATCATTGTGGTCATTCCGACATGCTGGTATGTGTTATTCCTACATTGTGCAACTTGAGCAATGTAGGAATCCACCATGTGACAGTTATTTGACATCATTTTGGTCATTCCGACATGCTGGTATGTGTTATTCCTACATTGTGCAACATGAGCAATGTAGGAATCAACCATGTGACAGTTATTTGACATCATTGTGGTCACTCCGACATGCTGGCATGTGTTATTCCTACATTGTGCAACTTGAGCAATGTAGGAATCCACCACGTGATAGTTGTTTGACATGTAAAAGTATGTGACTTGTAAAAGTATGTGACTTGAAAAAGTATGTGACTTACCATACCATGTGTCTTGACAAAGTATGTGACTTGTCATAGTATGTGACTTGACAAATTATGTGACCTGTCATAGTATGTGACTTGACAAATTATGTGTCTTGTCATAGTATGTGACTTGTCATAGTATGTGACTTCACAAAATATGTGACTTGTCAAAGCATGTGACTTGTCAAAGCATGTGACTTGTCAAAGTATGTGACTTGTCGCAGTATGTGAATTGACAAAGTCTGTGACTTGTCACAGTATGTGAATTGACAAAGTATGTGACTTACCACAGCATGTGACTTGTCATAGTATGTGACTTGACAAATTATGTGACCTGTCATAGTATGTGACTTGACAAAGTATGTGTCTTGTCATAGTATGTGAATTGACAAAGTATGTGACTTGTCATAGTATGTGACTTCACAAAATATGTGACTTGTCAAAGTATGTGACTTGTCAAAGTATGTGACTTGACAAAGTCTGTGACTTGTCACAGTATGTCAATTGACAAAGTATGTGACTTGTAACAGTATGTGAATTGACAAAGTATGTGACTTACCACAGCTCTGTGAAAATTTTTTATTTGAAACTATCTTGGAACTACTTTTTGGGGGGCCCATTGGCTAATAAGGGGATTTCAAATATGTTAAATTGGCCCAATCACTTAAAATTGTTACATAGTAGTGAGAAGTCCCTGCAGTTGTAACAATTTATATAACAATGGAGACTGATATTTTGAAACAAACATATCGGCTCTATATATGTGACCTGAATATATCATATGATCACAATAAAAACATCCCAAAAGGCCTGAACTTGTCCTTCGTTCAGTGAGTAGTAATATGACATCATTACAAATCAAAGGAAGGTTATTTCCATGTCAGCTGTTAAAATGTGAGTGTTGTAGCCTGCAGATTCTGTATTTATACACAAATATATTGAGAGCAGGTAAGCCTTTTCATAAACAAGATGAAATTTGTGACTAATCTGATTGATCAAAATTTTGCTTAATCTTTTTAATGTTTTACATTCTTATACACAATATGGCTAACCTTCAAAAAGGGAAAAAGGGAAAATTTTAATTCTCAAATGATTAATTCTGATCAATCAGATTAGTTAGAAATTTAAATTTGAAAATATCTAATGTGGCCATATAAACTTTGATGCACTTTGCAAGTTCAGATTTGCAGGCTACAAAACCATGTTATTTTTTTAAATAAAAAAATTAAAGTGCAGCATTTGTTGCAATTTAAATTGAAATATCAATTAATAATGATATATATAAAAAATATGCATAAAAATTTGAACTTTTTTCTGTCATGCCTCAAATTTTGTGAATTCTAGCCTTTAAAGTAACATTGTTAAAAATATTCAAATTCACATGTCACTTTATAAAAAAATCCTTTAGTTCCAAATAGGCCACCAAGACCAGAATTGTCTCTGGGCATCCTACACTGATGCAAACCCTTAATAAACTGAGACAATATACATGATATATTGCATACTTACAAACCACGATTTTGTTGGATATTCTCCTGGAGAATATCAAATATAGAATATCCTACAAACTTCGCGAATTTTGTAGAATATTCAATATTGAATAAAGAATATCCTGCCAACTTCACGGACGTTGATTACAGTGAAGTATTTCATTGGTCTATGGAGAAATGATTGACAGTTGACATAAATTGTTACAACTTTGTAATGAACAGAGAAGTCTTTCATTGGTCTATGAGGAAATGATTGACAGTGGACATCAATTGTTACAACTTGATCGGCAAATGTATCAAATATTGAAACAATGTATAGATTCTACAATTTTTGTTAAGATTTTATCACAAAGTTGTAGAATTTTACTAAACCTGGCTCTTGGTTAACATTTGTTTCAAAAGCTTTTTAAACATGTGAGGCAGAGTGGTAATGAGTCGAAAAGGCCATTGTTGTGATTCAGTATGGTTGTGACTGAGGCGATCTCCCGTGAGTATGGTGAGGCGAAGTGACCTGCAGGCTGTTACTTAACATGTAAACTAAATCTACTCCGAATTCCATGCTCTGTCAATTAGAGGACATTGACCAAACGTTATCAGCTGACAGGGATGACACTGGTAAACGTCACTGGTAATCTGTACTGGTCCTATCACTCAGGTATCTCACCGGATATTCTCAGTGGATTTAAAAACATAAAATCTCTTACAAGACAATTCCTACTTTTTTGCGCAAAGTAGGAATTCCTACTGGGCGCACTTGCGCTATGTAGGAATTCTTACTTGGCCGCGATTCCTACCGGGCGCAAGACAATACCATACACCAGACAATAAAAAAAAACTAGAGAAATAATTAGTCAAAATATGACTTATTTGTGCAATGTAACCTTTAAATTAATTGTGAAATTTACCTTGACAGAAAGGTACAACACATAATGAACATTCGTAACAGTTGATTTTTCATAAATTTCGGACTTTAAAATATTCACTGTGTTGGAAGTTATGCACCGGTTCGTGATTTCTTTTTTTTATTTAAAAGGTATCATTCAGCTTGTTGTCATAAAAGGCATCTTGAATGTTTGGTGATGTCAACAAATATTTCATTGCATTGTAACACTGTCAAATGTACATTCAGACCTTGATTGTGTCCAACCCGCTTCATAAATTATGCTGAGGAGGCCATATACACATAGAATACCACACAATGTCACCTCTAAGACAATAATTCATAGGTGCTGGTAGTGATGGGTAGATCAAGGTTTGGTGCTGCTATTAGTACATATTGGCAGATGATATATGTACTTTTGGATATGGGTGGCCGGTACCTACATGGGACCAATAATAATAATAATGATACTATATTTCAATATGGAATATTGAAATAGTTGCGTGCTGGATGGCCATGAGTTTTTCGTCGCTTTATGTTTATTTCAGGAATAGGGGGTGGGTGGAGGGTCCAGGAGAACGGTTCTGGGTAAGTATATTAATCTGTGTTTTATTATAAGGCGGATGGTTGGTGTTTGGACACTGGAAAAGGATGTCTTAAGACGGCAGTGACTGGTAGGCGAGAAGGTTGGTTTGGCGGGTACAGTTCTTGAAAGGTAAGGTTTTCTTCGGTACTTTTTATATTTAGTTATTGCAGGTGTGTTTGTAGGTGTCAGTCCAGTGGCTGGAGGTAGATGGGTTGGAGAGTTAATAGGATGATGGTACTAATGATTTTATTTCTTGTAGGTACTTTTCAGGCGGTGAAAGAAAAGGAGTGGTAGTCATAGTTTAGTGGGGGATGTCGGTTACTTAGGATGTAGTCTCGGTGGGATTAGAAAAGTTAGTAAGGAGGCAGCTGGTAGATATGAAGGTGCTGAAGATCACTAGGTACTCACGTGGAGGACATCTTTAGCCTCTAGTTGTGATTGGTAGGGCTTACGAGGATATTGGACGCCTCAGGCTGTATAGGGATATTGGACGCCCTTTAGCGCGCTGGGGATTGTAGGCCCCAAGGGAAGGAGTGAGTGTTGAGGTGAAAGTTGTCAGTGCAGAAGGTGATAATTAGATAGGGTAGCTTTTCATCAGTGTAGGGGCCTGCACCGGGCGGTGAGCACGAGTGCTACTCACAGATTGGAGATAGTGCGTATTGGATCTCCCCTCTAGCTGGGTAGCCACGCTGCGTAGGCTCTGAGTGCCCACGAGACAAAAGTGGAGCGGCCAACATATCAAATCAAATCAAATCAAATCAATAAGACAATGGCAGGAAGCAGTGATCACCATTTCAACAACGCATAGATGGCTTTCTCAGACAAATAATTAAACTATAAGTCTATGCTCCACTTCCCCAATTTAAGGGTATTTATGGGTCTTCAGTGAGTGCCCCCTGGTGGCAGAGGAGTAAATTAGTAAAATAATTTACTGTTAAATTAAAAGCATTAATAATATGAATCAATATTTGAATACTACAATATTTGAACTATAAGGTATGATTGCAAGTATATTTCTTTCAAAATAGTATTTTGTCCTAATTTTCATTGATGATACTCTCCTTTGCAACGGGCTCAGTATATAACACCCTCTCTGCTTATGCGATGAGATATGTTCAAATAGGTCTGTTCCATTAGCCCCGCCCCTTGAATGTATCCAACTGCACGTGCACGTGGCGTTGATGTAATTACAGCCTTTCAGTAGGACAGCACGTGCACGATACGATGACGTAACTCGAATCTCTAGCTAATTAATATTCATGAGCACCCAAATAGTACATTTGGTCGCGTCGGCGCTAGGCCTATATTCAGGGGTGGGAGAGCTCTGAACCAATCCATAGAGAACCGCATTAGCTTCCAGCCTCTCACAACACGTGGACAACTGCACGTGCAGGGATACCGATGCGCGTACGCAAATATGATGATATATCAAGAGAGGAAACAAAAATCTATGCATTTCCTGACCTTCCGAGGCACATGATGTTGTAAACTGTGCAAACGATTGCTTTCCCTCCACATGTGTGTCTAGCCATCTTCTAAAATGAATTAGCTTGTGGTCTGTGATTTTAATATTCCAAAAATATACCAGGAATGTCACTTTATATTGTTCTAAAGTCAGAGGTATGGCATCAAAAAAAATTCAGATCACTTTGGTGCCCGGAAGTAATTGGTATCTGAAGGAGTTATATTTCGTCACAATACATTTTCACGTGAGGTCAATCAAAACAATACCCACAACATTCAAATATTTACAACTCGCCAATCAAGTTTTAGCATGCACGTGTGTAGGCTGACTTCCGGGCACAAAAGTGATCTGAATTTTCAGCAGCCAAGAAAGTTGGCAAAAACATTGAATATATTTAATTTTTTGGAATATTTTTCTCCAGAATTGTTTTGTCTTTGTATTCTGCGTCTGCTGTCCAAAGCACACCGTTCATAATGCTCTGTATGCTCTACGATGAGAAATTCCTGACAAACTTGTTTCATCTCTTGAAGTACATCATATTTGCGTTACGTAATCGCCTCGTGCACGTGCCAACCATTGATATGACGTCATTGACCAGCACGTGCAGTGAGAACAAACTGATGCGGTTCTCTATGAACCAATCTGGTCGGTACTCGAAACATATCTGGGCGGTATGACGTCATACCATTGTTCTGAACCAATTCTGAACCAATCTGGGCGGTTCTGTTATGTAAAGACTTTTTTATATCTCATAAAAAGCATAAAAATTATATAATAATCACCACAAAATATAACAAATTTTGTTACAGTTGAGTGTATCATAGTGTCTTGTTCATGATAGTGTAAATATCATGATATATCTATAACGTTTGTACAGTAATATTTGTGCCCCCAAGTCAGGAATTACCCCTTGTTATGCAATCTTAAACTGGGGCAATTTCCTGTGTTAAAATGACGGAAAAATCTCGTTAAAAATTAATTTCAGATGATCATATACTTATATATGTAACTGATGAGCATGTTATTTTCTTTAACATTTGTGTATGAGAGTCGATATATAAAGATTAAAGAACGCAACTTTTTCATTCTCGCCATTGTCCACCACACAACAACGGTCAAATACCACTCAGATTGGCTGCGATTTAGTGCACAGATTGTTGCGAGCGCCCAGAATGACGTCATTTACCACCCAGATCAGTTGTGAGCGACCAGAATGACGCGATCTAACCAGATTGGTTCCGAGTTACTGCACAGATTGGTTCAGAGCTCTCCCACCCCTGATATTGAGGAGGCCTAGTAAAAGCTGGGTACATTGAGGATAGTTTTGATGAGAAATGAAAAAGACAAGCAAATAAGTTCTGCAGATTACCAAACAGGAGAAGGCTTGTTTTTAGCTGTGAATTTCATTTCATTAGGAAGAAAATTCACTCCAATCTTAGTGAAATAGGTTTTCTCATTTTGATTTGTATAATTAGGAAATAAAAAGGAAATTTGGCAATCAGATATTTGAAGGGAGGTGAAAAAATTCATATCTTTGAAATGACCAAGTGTGTACTTTACCTCTATTTTACTCTTTTTTGAAAAATAGAAAATCTTTTTCACTAAGATCACAGTAAATATTGTTAAGATCCCTTTTTCAAAGTTGTTTGGAAATCCACTTTATTATGGTCCCACAATCTACAGAACTTTTTCCCTTTAACATTTTGACATGACATATTACACCACTTTTTAAAAGATATGAAGCTTTCAATATAATAAAAGAAATTCCACTGATTTTCAAATAATAAATCAATAATTTTATTACAAAAATGAATACCATAAAATGTCATTTCAGGACTTAAAAGTTTTAATGAAAAAGGAACTCTTTTTGACAGTTAACCATTTTTCCCGTACTTTTTTGAAAACGTTCCATTTTGGCGTAAAATGGTACGGTAGTTCCCTCAGAAAATCTGCCACCAGAGGACACTCACTGTCAATACCCATAAATACCCTTAACAAAGTATACAAGAATCCTTCCATTTATATAAAAATGTTTATTTATGATGAAATTTTATTACAATACATGACACATAAATGAATACAAATAAGAATCGTTTTTGTTATTCAAAATTTTCATGATTTCACAAAATGAAACAAATCTGTTAAAAAAAATTATCATTTTTATTTTCCACAAACTTTCTTTGCAGTAAAAGAGCTTGGAAAATAAGATAATATGCATTTTGAAAAATGAAATGAATATTTTGTCTTGTGACAAACAAATGACAGAAGTTTGTTAATCCAACTGTCAAGTGTAACAGTCCTGATGAAGTAAGTGTTGTCTCTCTTAGAGTATGGGAGCATTTAGCGCCTTCCTCTTCCTCGTCCTCTACCTCCTCGTCCTCGGCCACCTCGCATTCCTCGGCCACGACCTCGACCCATTGCTGAAAACATTATCATTTAAATATTAAATTAATCAAATTTTTATAACCAAATGTGCCCAAAAAATGGGCTTTTTGGTAGCCTTTAGCTTGAAGCATGCATGAAGTTAAGCCAAACTGATTTTTATGTACAAGTCATGTAAATCCTACTTTTTAAATGATAAGTCATACTTGAAACATTTTGAGTAACTTTGACCTAAATGAAAAGTGAAATAATTTGAAATGGAAATCATTTTTCAATTGCAATAATATGTCAATTTTTTCTGTTTTCTATTCAAAAATTCAGATTTACAGGACACACAAACGTTAATGTGTACTGGGAATCCACAATTTCCTGCATTGGGGGAACATTGATGCCATAAAATTGCTCTTGCTAATTATCAAATTAACAGTGATGTCCATACTTATTTATACTTAAGTGACTGTCAAAAACTCTAAATATATGTCAAGCTGTTCTAATTTTCTATAATCAAATATCAAGGAGTGATCATGTGGGCTTTATATATTTGGTGGGGAGCATTGTCATTTTTATATGTTTTATCAAAGTAAGATAAATATTATAATTGATGGTTTTTTTTACATATATCACCAACTGAAAAGATATCAATGATGTGGCATGTTTGTAAAGAAAGCAGAAGCCCACTGAAGAGCTGAAGCATGTCTCATTATTTCTATAGCAACACCAGTGGGTTGTACATTCATACATTTCACTTTACACTGTATTATAACTTACTGGCTTCCTTCTTTTTGGTTCTAGCACGAGGTGTGTCATCAATGAGGAGAGTGTCAAGAGGCAAACTGTCCGGTAATATAAAATATCTGATGTTATTGCCACGTATGCTAAGGGTGTCAAGTTGTACTGGGTCACGGTTCTTCAATGTCATCTTCACTGCCTTAAGATGTGTATTCATACTGACATCAACACCTGCAAAATGAAAATTCACATCAATGTAGAACAAACTGTACTTCCTCGTGTTCATGTCTGTCAAACAAACTAGTGATTGTTTTGGGTGCTTTTGCCCAACAGGAACCAAAATCCTCCAGTGGTTGTTAACCAATCATCTTGGTACAAGGTGCTATTTGTGGTGGTGTGACTTGTGAATTAGTAATTTTTGCGTAACAAAGTTGTTAAGTCGTCATCAAATAGCTAACCTTGCCAAAAATATAGTAAACTTGCCAAAAATAAAGTAATAAATAGTTATTGATTTGCATGAAAAATGGTAGGCAAGAACTCATACTAGTGAAATACAGGTAATTTATCTAAAATGGCTGTATCTTCATTGAGATAATCATTTGGAAAATGTACTTGTCTAGTCCTTGATATTATAATCACAACATACCTTGAATTGTTCCATGGACTTGTGTTCCATTTTTCAGTTCGATTGTCACAGTCTCGTGACTCAGCTTCATAAGAAATCTGAAAAGAGAAACATTCTTTCAACTACTTCTTTTAAAAAATATTTACCTATACATAAGGCTTTTCAGAACAGATCACCGATTGTCTTCACAGGTTTATTTTGCCAGAACTTTTAAGATTTCTGCAACTGTATCTTGGGCTCCCTCATCCAATATTTCTATCAGAAACTTTAACAATGCAAGAAACCTGAACAAAATCAACTCGGCAGCCATATTTGATTAAGATAAGAATTTTAGTAAAAACCTCTGTCAAAAATCCTTTTTTTAAATGACAAAAACATGCTGAACAAAATAAATGTGTAATCATGTACTTATAAATGTACATGTTTAATTAGTTGGTGTCAATCAATTGTCTTAAGCATTTATGAATCTTTCACTTCAGCTAACTAACTTTTCATAGTGTCTGAAACCGACAAAAATCGGCGGAGACAAGAGAAAAAAAAATATTTAAAAAAAATAACTTTTCATGGTGGCTGACCTTTGCAATACATAATGAATCATTTTTATTATGGCAAGAATAAATTTTAGTTTGCACCATTCAAAGAATGTGATAATGAATATTCAAAGGATGATATGCATCAATACATGTCTAGTATGCATTTCAGAAAAAGATGAAAGCAATTTCTATGAAGATGATTGAAAAGGACTGGTGATGATTGAAAAAGACTAATGCTTTTCAGTCTGAAATTAAGATCATCTTCTCTGTGGTTGTACCCACAAGATATCAATACACAAGCCGTCAGTGCCCTCCTTCCATATCAGGGCCTGCAATGAACAGTCTTCCCAATAGTCGCTCAATCTTCCACAGACATTCGGTCCAGCAAAGTCTTTTGCCGAACCGAAAGCATTTTTATCAGACCAAAAAATAAACAAAAACACGAGCATTGATTTTAAGTCCCCTATATTTTGGGCACAATAGATGTTTATGGTCAGAAAGTCGCCATGGCAACAAAAACAAACTCAATCACTGCCATAACCTGATTGGTGAAACGTCCCCAGTAGTGCATGTGTGCAAGATCTAAGCTAAATGTCAAATCTGGCTGTATCATGCACACAACCCAAGTTGGCGATATGGTTGTCATGTCAACAGAAATTGACCAATCACAGCCATTATCTAATCAGATCAGACGAAAGTCCCCATTAGTGCATGTGTGCAATGTCTAAGGTAAATGTCAAACCATTGTGGCTGTATCATGCACACTTGTAAATTATGGCTGAAAATGAAAATATGTCGGACCTTGGCAAAAATTACCAGTCAGGAGAGGTGGTTCTGAGATTATTGGGAAGACTGAATGAGGAAGACTAACTGACAGCAATACTCTTTCTACAACTGGTTAACAGATGGAACAAATTCATGGACAATGGCAACTATGAAAAAATATTTGCAGAAGAAAAAAGAGATCTTTGATTGTTCCTGAGAAATGGCAAACAGTGAACAGATTTTGTTTAATTTACATAATGAAATGCAACAGTGCCAACTAGGGACGGGCCACAGTACTGAGGAGTCCCAGGAACCCGCCAGTTTCTAACATTCTGTAACCGTCCCAATTCTTTATACTTGAACCAATGCTTGGAACCGGTACTGTACTAACCTATATATGCATTGTTTATTGAGTTCATATCTGAGAAAATGGCCACAAATCGAACAAAGACTTGTCTGTCTTCCATATTTGAAAGCAGGTCAATCTGCACATGTGCCTATTGGTGCAAGTCGAAGACCGCGGGGGGGGGGGGGGGGGGGGGGGGGGGGGGGGGGGGTCCTTGATGAGTCAGGAGCCTGATTTTTTGTGAGTTTTGTAATAAAGGCATTTATGATAATATTATAAACATAGCGTTGATATTCATTGTCAGGTACTGGTATTGTGCAAGTATTGGTATCGTTTATAAAGTATTGGCAGGCCTTGACATAAAGAGAAAAATGTTGACTGCCCAGTTGGGCCACCACAGCATGAGTAAATGGGTAAAACTTCAAAATTGAACATTCTCATCCCTGTTTAATCCCTAACGGTTGGGCTGTCAGTTAAACAATCAGTTTGCTTTGATCTTCACAAAACCAATACCATTGGCTAGATCTTTGAATAACACATGATTTTAAAAAAATGTTTATCTTTCTATGTCAAAAAATAAAGTCCATTTCATCCTATCCACGGTTAGATAGGGAAAATCCTATGATTTTTATCTTTTGCGCATTCAAAATGCGATAAAATCAAAACTACAAGGCACAAGCTGAAAATGTTGGGCTCATTTTAGGCCTGTTGCAGCAAAAAGCGCAATTTTGCTGAAAACACCTGTAATGGTGGCTTTTCATATTAAAGAATGGCTTGTTTTAAGTAAATTATAGTTCAAATTGTTAGGTTTTTGTCTGATCTAACTGAAAAATAGCTTTTTAAAGTGAGGAAAAATATCGAAAATTGAGAAAATGGCACATATATGGTCAAAAAAGGGGTCAAAAAGGGCGTAATGGTGTTAGCATCACAAAAATGCACTTTTTTCAAAGATGTACATTTCTTTTTTCTGATGGAGCTTTGTCTTTTACTTTGATACAACTTCATGCATAATTTTATTTTGTTTCTAAAACTGTTTTCCGATTTAGGCTATCTTTTCTCGTAATTTTTTACATTTAAAAAAAAAAATTGACCTCTGTAATGATTTTTAGGTTTTTTAGTGGGAATATGTTATCAGGAGTGTTAAATAAGTTTAAATATGACCTGTAATCATTATTTTTGGTTTAAATATTCTCTAAGGGAGTTATTAACAAGAAAATGTCAACAATTTAAGTGCCAGAAGTGGAATATCTTTCTGTCAACAAAAAAATGTATCCAAAGTTGCATGGTCGTAATGTCCGTCCCTTTTAGCCATAGCCCACCATATCCAGAATTTAAGCATGCAGATATTTTTCTCACTATGCATATATACCATGATGCCATATGACTTAATTAAAACTATAGTTGTTTAGATATATCCAGAATTAAATTCAGCCAGTAGTGATATATAGTGCCCGTAATGTCCGTCCCCATGTAATGTCCGTCCCCCCCTGGAAGCCTTTATAGTACTCTCTCTTGCAGCATTAAATTCTCTTGTAAATGGCACAGGCAGACCTAAATTCAATGGTAGCATAGTTTAAGATGTTATTTGATAAAAAATGTCCTCTTGTATTGTCATTTTCATACAGATCATGGTTATGTACTGCAATTTTACTAAAATAACACCCAAAATAGGAAACAAATTGCTTTTGTGACCACAAAAGTTTCATATACAGAAAGTAATGTTGTTTTTTTAGTAGCCTATGGATGTATCTTCACTCTAGGAAAGAAATTTTTATATTAGATTGGGAAGATTAGAAAACTAAGTACTGCCAAAAACAGCTTTTAAGGGGGGACGGACATTACATATTATGCCCATTTCACATTATGAGACACTATGCTCATAGATGGCTCTATATAATGCTATATTGGTGTTATAATACTTAAAACATATATTAGCAAGCACAAGAACTAATATTCATTCAAACAATTATCAGTTTGACCAAAACCAATAATAGAAATCTTTATTTTTTGATGAATTATATGATAGAAAAGCCGTTTGATAAAAATGAAAATGTCTTCACTTCCATCTTAATTCATTTTACTTTTGGAAAGTTTCATACTTCACACAATTTAAGTAGAATAATGATATTGATAGAAAATAATTTACACAGTTAATATATTAATAATGGGGACGGACATTACATAATATACACATTTCAAAAGATTCAGTCAAGTATGGAATGCCTGCCTTAGCCAGGCAGCTGTAACAACAGTCACCCTGCCCAAGACAGGACTGAGGAGGGAAGCCACCCCTTAGTCAAGCATCTATGACAACAGTCACCCTGCCCAAGACAGGACTGAGGAGGGAAGCCACCCCTTAGTCAAGCATCTATGACAACAGTCACCCTGTCCAAGATAGGAAGCCACCCCTTAGTTAGAGAGCTATGACAACAATTACCCTGCCCAAGACAGGTCTGAGGAGGGAAGCCACCCCTTAGTCACGGCAAAAGGGCGACAGTTTTTGTATGTGGCAGCTGTTCAATCCCTCACAAAGACACATGCAACAGTGAGGTTCTTGAGAAATGTCACAAAAACTGGAATGTACAAAGAAGCTGACACGGATGATACTAGTAAAGAGGAACTGAAATGGATTCTATTTGTGTGCCCAGAGCCTCAGTTGTCGCAGACAGGAAGTAGACTCAGGTTCTTCTTTGAGTTTAATGATGAACAGAAAGACACTATGAAGAACTATAGTCTGGGGTAATGAACCAAACTACAATCATTATAATGGTCAGAGACAATCCATGAGAGACACTTAGAAGTGGGGTGGTATATCTCACTTGATAAGACAAAAATAAGTAATGATCTTTCAACAACATGTGAAATGTAATGTCTGTCCCCAAGTAATATCATGACTAAGGTAGATGTAATGTATATATGATCATGCAAAGATTATTTGTATTTGAGTATGAATTGTGTACTGTCTTAGATTGAGTATCTTGAATAATAATGAATCAATGGTATCATATATTTTATAAAATTGTTGACATGATCTTTTAGTCTTTATGTTGTACCCATGTGCCTGGTGATGGTTAATAAAGTTTTTCAAACATAAGCAAATGTGATTTGTTATGATATATTTAACTAAGAAATGGTCAAATTACTTGATGAGAGTTATTAATCTAAGGGAAATAAAAGGTTTTTATCAATTAAAAAATTATGACAATTTTGTAATGTCCGTCCCCACTCAAAGCATGTATTATGACTGGTTATCAGTAAGATGAATGAAGAGCAATGTCATTGCAAGTTGTGTTAATCATCAATTAATGTCTGCAGCTATGATATAACATAGTTTTACAGAGAATATGTCCAAATTACATGAGTAATGGAATTTCAAGCAGAATAATTCGTTCAAATCTATGAAAATAGCTCAATTATTGGTAAAAAAATGTAAAAAATTTATTAGGAGTAAGTGTATTTTTGTTGATTTTATCATCTATGCCCTACTCACATTGAAAAAAAAGTCAAGTGGTACTGTTTTAATGTTACTGGAATTGGTACTGGCATTAGAGCATCTTGTAATGTCTGTCCCCAATTTTCTCAACCTTGGATCACGGTATTGAAAATTGTGGAAACAATTATTAGTAAACTGTCTCCTAGATACTTTTTTCATAAAATAGACATATTTAGGTAAATAAATTGATAGGTTTTGAAGGAAAAAGACCAAATTTATTTTTTGACCCCCATGCTAACTAGAATTGCGCTTTTTGCTGCAACAGGCCTTTAAAGTGTTGGAAAATCTCTATTCTGGTCAAACTAATAAAGCCATTTATCTATTATTAAAACTGTTAATTATAAAATTGTGTGTGAAAGCCACGAAACATTATGAAAATCAAATATTGGCTGGTGCCCCAAAAAATATTATATGAGCCACAAATCATATAAAACTGGTTTTGAGAGCTTGGCTTATCTCTTAAGTATTATGATTACTCTTAATATTTTTAATTCACCCTTTATACCCTGTAAAAATAAGTAAAATCAATATTAACTAATATATCTAATCTCAATATTAACAGTGCCACCTGGTGACAAAAGTTGTCATACAGACCACTTTGGTTATGGTTCTGCTACAAAACAAACCTATTGATATTTAAATTTGTTATGGCAAACTTATCTTTAAGAATTATTATATGATTCTAACATAAAATATAAATTATAAATAGCTTGCTTTGACCCTAATTCATGATGGAATAGCAAAAGCATGAGGGGAATTTTTCACATTTTGACAGTGTCACCTTATGCCGAAAGTTGGCATACAGACCACTTTCCCAAATTACCTCGTCTCAAACAATGATGTTGTGCACCTCTATGGTTAAATTTATCTTTTCAAATATGTCTTTTAATATGTTGAAATACATGTGTTCTCCTATATACTGATATTCAAATTCCAAAAGAAAATATTTTTCAGACAATTTTTTATGAAGTGACAATGATGTAAACATAGCCCATATTTAGTGAAAAGGCACCACTCAGAATCCCCCGAGCTATTGTTTCGACTTCCCTACTAACGGACAGGAAGGACATTCACCACCGGCAACGCAGGAGAATGACATTGACATCCCCATTGTTGGGGCTTTATGACATCATTTTGTAACATTATATGGGGCTGCAACTTGTCACAATGTAATAATGACAATGACTTCAGACTGCTTGGATCAAGAACTTTTGTTCTCAGTTCTTATAGTTGAATAACCATGATTACAAATTTGATAAATTTAGCATGCAGATACACAAGTTTAGTCCTGCCTCCAACAAAAAGTATACAGGCACGTCCGTCAGGGGTTAAAATCATTAAAAAGAAACAAAAATGCATTCAACAACCTATCAACCTCGGCAGCTACTTTGCATGTTTGGCTTTGATCAACATGCATCGAGCGATAATAGGGAACTCTTCATATTTAACAGTTGCACATATAACACTTGCATTTGCTTCATAAAAACAAATTGTGGAGTTTTTTTCAACAAAACGATTAACATTTTACTAATTCATTGAAAGTAATTTTGATATATTGAGTCTGACAGAGATAAGAACAGACGAATAGACGAGCATATCTCGCAAACGGAGCCGGCTTTTTGGCGCGATATATCTGCGCTTATTGTTGCAATTACTCCACAAATTTACAAAATACCAAAACAAATAGTGAAGGAAACATCTACTTTACACGATATTGCAACATTGGAATGGTACATACCTCACAAGCTTCATGATTGCAGCGGATTCTCACTGCTTTGTAAAAATTATTGACGCCTGTAATGGCGCCCAACGTACACAAACCGATTGCCTCGTTCTGAAAAGAAGCCAATATTTCAACCCGAAGGCGCGAGATGGCGCTAATAACTTAATCACTAGATGTCAGCACTTGGAAGTATTGACAAAATACACCCATTTTCATTGACTTTTGTCAATTATTGTTCAACGATAATTTTTTTGGATATTTCAAAATTAAGGGGAAAGACGTGTTGAAAAATATATGTCTCTGCCAGAGAGGATAATTTCAAAACATTTTTTCTCCTGCCATTCAACTGTACACAACTTGTTAGACCTTTATTATCAACCAGTTTAAATTCTGTTTGACAATGTCAATGTGCCACACCCAAGTTGGGGCATATGTTTTACTCATCATAAAATTTTCAAAGACATATTTGCTCTAAGCCTATACTGAGAAGAAGCCATGCAATGTCTTGTGAAATCTTAGCGGTGTGATGACGCAAATTACTAGTTTCATTAATAGTTCATTTCTCAGAAAACACACTGAAGTGCAGTGTTTCACATAAGGACTTCCGGTAACTCAATCAGATAATTATTTTTTTTTTCTTTCAGCTAATGTTGCAGATTAAATATAAGCTCAGTCCTTGTCCTTAGGGACATTTCATTTTAGGAGTGGTTGTTTCAGATTTCAAATTGAACAATGATAATTAAGGGTTTGACATGAATTATATGGAGCCCAACTCAATCTGTCCAATCACTTTAAATTTTAAAGAAAATAATAACATTTTTATTTAATTTTCATGCATCAAATTTTATTTGGTACTGATGAAATATAGCAATATACATTTATTTTGATATGTACAACCACTTTAAATTTTAAAGAAAATAATAACATTTTTTTTTAATTTTCATGCATCAAATTTTATTTGGTACTGATGAAATATAGCAATATATATTCATTTTGATATGTACAATTTTGTATAACTTCCAAACCAATCTAGCTGAACTTATCATCTTTCCCATATATCTGTAAGGTTTAAATGATCTACAACATTATTGACAGCATATTTGACTGGCAAATTACTAAGGAAATATACTTGTATTCCCCCTAAAACAAAAAGGAATATATCCATCCTCATGTACATATATAAATATCTCCCTTTTAATTTTTATTGATATTATATATTTGTGGGCGTGGAATGCAACAGAGTGCATATCACATTTACATAAACATAAAATAATATATGGTAATATCAACAAAAATGTCAAATAATATTTTTGGGTTATGTCTATTTTACAAACAATATTTACAAAAATATCTCAGTCCTCAAAAATATATCAAAACAAAAAAATCATTTTGCTTATCACATTGTCAACTTTGTCAGCAGATCCATGTGTGTAAAACATGTTATCACTTATGCACTTAAAAGTGTAATTCAAGGTAAAAAGTCACATTATAGAGTCCATTTTATACTTATTTTTCAAAACTTTAATACATTGCTTGTAATATCTTGCAGATGTTCGGTAACATAGTATTATAAATCTTGACATAAATGAGACTTTAAGTTGCAGTAAACCCATTGCTTTACAGTACGTCTCGACAACTTTAACTCAGACAACCTCCATCATTCCCCAGGGATTTCCCTGATGACTTGTTATGCGTAACTGAGTCCAAGTCTTCCTATGAGTCTTCAATGCCATCTAAAAAATTGGAAAAATAAACATCAGTATTCTATTGCCCTCTGATCTACTATAATCTTCAGGAGGTCTCTTACTACTGTGACATATCATACCAGACCACCCTTATAATACAATATTCAAACAGATGCATACACATAACCCTATAAAATACATACATCGATCGCCACAATTTCCATAATGTTTATATGAATAAGTATATCCTCACCTCAGCTATTTCAACTTTTCTCTCCCAGCTACGCACTTTCTTCTGTAATTCATAAAGATCTGCTTTCTCACTCACATAGTCCATGACATCCGGAACACGGTAGTCACCAAGTTGTTGCCTTAATTTCCTATTTATCTTCTCTGCCTTCCCTCGTTCCTGTAAAAGTAATTGTAACCCTTTTATTCAAACTTTGTTTCCTGAAATGTTTAAAAGCAAAAGTTGCTCGAATTAGTACAGCTGATCGTATGAATGTCAGTACATTACAAGATATGGCTAATCATGCAGATATAATACCTCATCTACTGAAGTTGTCTCTGTGTCAATTCTGGCAAGCAGCTCTTGTCTGGAAGAAATCTCTGATTTCAGTCTCTCAGACTCCATTGTAAGTGTGTGCAATTTTTTCTGAAATTGGAAGCAGAGTAATGACAACATTCAATTGTTTTTATAATGAGTTCCAAGTTTAACCTAAAGCTGTCTGTTACTAGTTTTTCATAATTTTGTCTGATATTACTGCATGAAGTTTGGAAACAATTGGGCCTGGAAAAATTTGATATAAATCTGACTGGATTGATCCATTAGCAGGGGATGACAATAATCTTTGACTGTGACAGATGTTTATGTTGTTTGATCATTTGCAAAAACTGATATATAACTGTTTTTTTCTGAACGAAATAAAATCACATTTTTTGCCAGGTTCAATTGGTGTTGTCAATTTGACATGGATTTCTAATCATCTGTTTTCCAGATTAATATCAGATGGAAATTTAATGTTACTTGAAGTTATGAGGAAGTAAACAGATGATTTCAAGAAGTGTGCACAGTAACAATGGTGGGAAAAGGTGATCAACACATGTCTAAAATTAAATGTCGCATCTGTGGCTTTCTCAGAATAAATAATAGAGGCAAATCACGAAAGTGCTGAGAACGAAAATGTTGAAATTAACTGGCAAGTTGCAAACGGGTCATCTGGGGCAGTAAGCATTGATCATTACGTGATATAAATCATTAAACGACTGAGAAAAAATGTTAACTGCCAAAAGGGTCGTTTGAGGCAGCTACGGAAAGTCAAGTAATCTATATTCCTTGAGATCCATATTCTGTGAACACTGTTTTAATCTGTCACCTGTGACACACAACTAATATGGGTTCCCTAATTTGTGATCATTCAACTGACGTTTTTGAGACCTTGGAATTTCAACAAAACTGTTTTTGTCATGGTAACCACCGTCACTTCGTAACTAAATGTTGAATGCATTTTGGAAGCCTTTCTGGTCTGTAAGGGTGCAACAGGATAAGATGTAAATGGATGTCAATGACAATTACAATTTTATCATATACTAGACTATCCGTAGCTGCTCCAAATGACCCTTTTGTCAGTTAATATTTTTTTCTCAGTTGTTCTGAGAAAGCTATATAATAGAACGCTATCTTATTCGATGCTGAAATGTAGACACTTGGTGATCGCTGTTTCTCACCATTGTTACTATAGACACTTCTGTTAATCATTTGTTAGCTGCTCTCTCATTGGTCTAAATTTTCTTGACTGCCGTGATTGGTCAGCGACCCTGATGTACATACGGACATCAAAGGATTATTATGAAGATAGTGTCAATTTAGAAAATATTCAGATACAGATCAGTGAAGGAAAATTTACGTAATGGGGAAGTAGACAACTTTTAGTGCCTCACATAAATAGTAAAATACTATAAAATCTTAGGATCTTAATTAATTGGATTCTCCTACCTTGTAAGAATTGAGGACTTGTAGTGTGTTACCAGCCATGAGCTTGAGCCTAAGAAGGTCCTGGTTTCTCTCATCTATTTTCTCTATGTACTGCTGGTTCTCTATCTTCAACTGATTGAAGTCCACCTCATGCAGAACTTCACCCATCTCTTCTTTCTGTAAGGACAATTATAATTTTCCACAATTTGTGTCGCTTTTCATTATTCACTCAGCATCTAAACACAGGCCCAATGACTGGTGTTACTTTAAATTATACAAATTAAAAATCAGTCTACTGAAGGCATAAATATATTTTAATGGCTGATATTGTCCATGGTGCAGAATAATGAGTTTAGTATGATGATTGATGATGTCAGTCAGATTGCCCACAGTGATATATTGAAGTACAATAAGTTTAATAGATAATAATTAAAAGATGTCAGTCAGGGTTACCCAAGTGACATTGTGTAGAATTTTGTCAAGAATAAATTCAATTATCTGTGAATAACAGCAAAATATGAACATATAGTTAAAACTCTTACCTGTTTGAGTTGTAAATGTAACTTTTTCTTCTGGACTTTGAGGGTGGAGTTTTTCAGTCTTAACTTCTCTATTAATGTATCCTTAAATAAAATAAATACCGGTATGCCAGTATTATAATACATTGATTATAAAGTAAATCACCAGTTGGATTGTTAAATACTATTACAGCTAATCAAATATTAAAATATGAAATAATGCCGTGATTGGTCAGCGACCCTGATGTACATACGGTCCTGCTGGAAGGATGGACAGACTGACAAGCAATATAATCTCATGATATCATGGTCTTCAAATTGAAATGTT
Source organism: Amphiduros pacificus (assembly GCA_949316495.1). Classification (NCBI taxonomy): domain Eukaryota; kingdom Metazoa; phylum Annelida; class Polychaeta; order Phyllodocida; family Hesionidae; genus Amphiduros; species Amphiduros pacificus. Next base: position 46,756,197 of record OX439001.1, read on the forward strand.
TACAATGTGTATAAACCATGTGTTGCAGACAAACACAACCAAAGGATCCAAAATGATGGCATAGAAGCCCCATTGGCTGGGCCAAAGCAAAATAAAATCAACTTATGGGGTTAGTGTTCCGAGTCATTCCTTTGACCTTTTATTTTTGACCTTGGTGCAGTAATGTTGACTCAAAACTGGCACTGTTGGGTTTTGACAGCTTTGCACTGTAATTTTTAATCATCCTGTGAGCATTACTTATTAATGTTTATGACTGTACTTATCAATATTTTAAATGCAACTTACCCTTCCCCTCAGCTTGTCTTCAAAGTATCTCATAACCTTCTCTGCAATCACTTTGCCTGTCCTGGTATTCACAGATCCTTTCATGATGTCACGTTCAAACTCATATGATGTTTTCTTTATTTCTGCAAATCTCAGGTCAGCTTCCTCCATGATGGCCTGAAAATTAGAAGCACTATTTTCACATATGTTTGTATATTTATAAAAGCAAATCATAATGGCAAAAAAAAAAAAAAACAACCAAAAAAACATCAAGAACAACAACAACAAAACAAAGACAACAGAAAAAAAACGAAGTAAAATCAACATAATGAAAATGAATAAATAAAAATATTAACATTGAAAAATAAGCAAAAACAAAGAATGGAACAAAATAAAGACAGAATCTTAATCAATTTCAGCAAACCTTCCCCCAAGTTTTTACTGAAAACTCAATGTATTTATCAAATTGTTCTGATTTTACCACCAAAAGAAAACCAAATTATCTATTACATGAGGGTTTCATCTTCCAATCTACACAGAATTGTCCATTTCTGCAAAAACTACAACAAAAAACTGTTGAAAAATGATGGGGAGGTTGAAATTATCTTTATTCATCTTTTTAATTTTAAGTGTGAAAGTTCCTTTAATATCACTCAGGTGCTAACGCAAATCATCGATCATACTTTTGATTGTCGTTTCCATTCATATAGTCTGATTTACGCCAAATTTGAACTAAACTTAGCGGTACTTAAAATTCCTTGGTCTATCGATTGGGAAGCATTTCTAAGCATTTTAAAGTGAAAATTGCAATGATGGGCAAACCCGATGATCTTGTTTTGATTCATATGCATTCATATGTAGACGTATGAACAAATTGGAATCTATTACATGCACACTGACGAACACTCCACAGTTGCTTGAACCATATTGACCATAGAAAGAGGCAAATTACAACCCACAGGAAATGACTACACATTTCCCATGATTGTACCGATTACAGAATACGGATTGTTCCTTTTTTGAAAAAAGGAACTATCTGTGTTACTCTGTGATCGGTACAATCATGGGAAACATGTAGTCATATCCTGTGGGTTGTAATTCAGTTTTTTCTGTGGTCAGTATTGTTTAAGCAACTTACGCCACTGTGGAGTGTTCGTCATGTGCATGCAATAGATTCCAGTTTGCGCATGCGTCCACTTATGAATACGTTTCTATAACACGTATACAAAGATAAAGAAGTGGGTGATGAAAAAAGTTCAACTGAGATGACCACATCGTCGTCACCCATGGTTGCACAAATTTATCAATTAATATTGCTTGAAAATGCCTTCTAATCGATAGAGCAGGGAATTCTGAGTATATTTAGTTCAAATTTGGTGTAAATTGGACAATTAGAACAGAAATGACGAGCAAAGTTCTGATCGAGGATTTGCATTAGCACCTGAGCAATATTAGAGTATCTTACGTAATCGAGACTGAAAAGGCACATCTTTGTCTGCGGTTGTGCTTTAATATTCGTTCATATACCAAAATAAATGTTTTTTAAAGAGGAACAAAGATAATTTCAACCCCCTGGTCAGTTTGCACTGATTGCTTTATTTTGTGTTTATTTATTTATTTTTGTTTTGTTTGTTAAAATTTTTGTTTTATTTGTTAAAATTTTTGTTTTGTTTGTTGAAATTTTTGTTTTGTTTGTTAATTTTTTCCCATCCGTGTTACAACTGGAGCACCACTTTTTCTTGTTGACAATTATTGCCATCCGTGTTACAACAAAATACAATATTTACATACCTTATATGTATCTAAAACTTTTTCAGATTCTTCTCGAAGTCTCTCAATTTCTTCCCGAAATTCTTCGATTTCTCTCTGGGCTATGTCACATTTCTGTTCAGCACTGAGGCGCAACATCCTGTCCATGGTGCTACTTCGGGATTTACTACGCTTACGCCCCATTCTGCCAGTTGTGCCACCGGTTGCTCCCGCCAAGTCATGTGAAGAGTGTGATGGTGTTGCAGCAACAATTGTTGGCTGTTGAGCCACAGGAAGATCTTTCGGTTCCACCCGTTTGAGATATTTCTCAAACATTTGAGTTTCTGCTGCGAGGACTTCATTGGCTCGTCTATAAAAGGAAAGATAAATGTCATTTGTATTTTTTTTAATTAATTAATAGTACTAAACACAGGCCAATGGCCTCAGATCTTTGCTGACCATGGCTTCTTTTATAAAGTAAAATCCTTTCCCAGAGCAGACTTGAACAGCAGAATAACCCAGATCGTTTTTTCCAACAAGTAGTGGATATCAGAGATATTTAAACAGAGACGGGAAAGAGCACATCTGCCACAAGCCACAAGGTGTCAGCGTGGTGCACCATCCAACTCAGACATGCAACTGTTGCGGATCAGCGATAAATAGTTTTGCATTTATCACACAAATTCTTCCATTCTTGATGTCATTCATTTATCAGTTTATTTGCTGGTGGCTAAATTTGCCAAATTCAAAGCCTGGCAAAGGCCAAGATGACATTACTGAGAGCATTGCAGTTGCATCTTGACTTGTTTACGTCAAAACTGGCACAACTTGTGGCACAAGTCAGCTTTTGTACTCCGTGTTTAATTTCAAATAAAATACTTCAGACGAATAGTTTAATAAAAACGGGAAAACTTACAATGTTTCTTCCAACAGCTGATAAATTTGCTCATCTGAAAGATCCTGTAATGGATCCTCTTGATTTTCAGTGCTCGTATCAATACTGAGTGTCTCGGACTCCGCCATTTTGCTTCTCTCTGTTACCTAGCAACGCGCTCGCGGATAATGCACCAATTCAGCAGAGATTTTCTCTTTCGAAAATCAGATTTAGCAAATATCTTTATCTTGATTTATATCATAAGAATATATATTTTGCTATTCTCCAAAGTGGATTTTGTATTTTATCCCAAGAGGAATTGACATTAAAGTGAAGAATCTTTCGATATTTAACGGCGCGCCACCTTCTGTTTTCCTCTTGAACTACAAAATTTTTAGCCAAAGGGGTTCCGGCAATCGAGCCTCGCTTTCACTTCAAGGCGGACAACGGCGATCGCCATCTTTGACGGAAATTTTGTGTTAATATCTTCAAATAGTGGAGAGGATTACTCACCAGGAGGGCGGTACTGTGACCGATGGTTAAGATTATTGGAACATCACATTTCCAATCTTTCCAATTTCATCGGTCCTTTCGCCTCTCGCGGTGTACTTGAAGTCTGTAAAGCAAAATTTCCAACCGGCATGGTGCTGCGTCAAACTCAATGAAAAACGACTTGCGCCAAGGAACTGAATTTATTTGCCGCACTGTGGATTTTTTCACAAGTAATTCATGAATGAATCATTTGGTGTTCTTTTAGAGAAGGTAAAACTTTGTCAGAACATAGAGCTTTGTTCAGACTAACACCACCGAAATACTTTTCACAACATTTCTACGGACAGGAATTTGCAGGACAGTGACATCCGTCAGGTGGCTACACGTTTCCCGAATGTCCAGAATGCCCACTTCCAGTTGTGCTCGGGTTTATTCTGATGTGAATAACCTGAGACCAAGAGAATACTGGGATTATGAATCACATGTTGTAGAATGGGGGTAAGACTTTTTTTCGATTGTTTACTGTTTCTTACTATTTTTAAATCAGGTTGACACTAGTGTCTGAAATACAGGTTTTAAATGTTTATTGCCCTCACACTGACCCTGCCAAAATACCACTCTGCCCTATTCAGGACTCATGAAATTCTCAACAAGTTGGATCTTGAGAATAAGGGCCAATGTTGATCCGATAGTCCCTCTTGTTGTTTGTTGATAGATGGCAAGCAGCGAGGCGGAGTGCAGTTACCATTCATTCAGTCAAATAATGTGTAGTTACCATTTCATTCAGTCAAATAATGAAAAAGAACTGGCTGGTCCTACCAAAACTTGCTTGCCAAGCTCAAATCATGCACACTGTTTAACAAATTAAAATCCATTTTACAGATGAACTTGTGTACAGATTCAGCTTACACTTGGAATCCATCACAAAAAATGCTATCTACATTCATAATATTATTTTCTCAAAACTAGATATATTTCGGATCAGTTTTAGATATTTGTAAGAATGAATCACTGAAGTAATATAAAAATAAGTCTAAAATTGACTCAAGACCAGCAGTTTGTCACAAAAGATATTTTTATATTAATGCTGGTCCCAGCAGGCTTTGCATGTTTCAGATAATGAAAGGTCTAAAACTTCACTAGTTGTTTTCAAATGGTTTCACCCTGTCTGAGCATTCTTTTTTAAAAATTATGTTTGTGAATATAATAAAGTCTTCCAGACAAAGTTTTCCCAAGTTAGAGTACCAACAGCCTGTAAACTCATTGTAAGCAATAACATTGAGGAAATATGTTGTTTAATGTATATCTTCAATGTGTTTTATTGATTTACCAATGGTCATTGTGCATATTCCTGTGTAAAATTAAAAATTATGCTATCTTTAACCAACTCTTTAATTAGAAATAAGAAACATCCTAAAACAAAAAAAAACTCCCATTAAACAAGTTTTTATCAGTTGCAACATGCAAAAAATGCTTCAAAATGTTTGTCACGGATGAATAAATCTAGAATAATCACAAAGCTAAAAAAAAAATGAAAATAATTGTGATCGTCATTGCAGTGATTGTATCAGTGAAAGATGTTGAGACTATGTGTTATCATTTTAGTAATTGTAACAGTTGGTAATCTTTTTATATTTTCCAGCCAGCAAGATGACTACCAGGTTGTAAGGAAGCTTGGACGTGGAAAATATAGTGAAGTTTTTGAAGCTATCAACATCACCAACAATGAAAAATGCGTTATCAAAATTTTGAAGGTTTGTAAATTATTTGTGTAAACGTTTTATGGGGTTTTATTATATGGATATATTTTATGTACATGTATGTGTTTTTCCAAATTAATTTTATTTGTGTTTATGGCATATAACTATTAATCACTTGCCCAAAAGAAATCTTGTACACATTCATATTTCATCTGGATAATTCTAGAACTCTCAAAAACTAATAATGATTATTTGACTTTAAAATGGAGTTAAATGGTCAGGCCAAACATAAGTTAACATCTAGGCCAAAAAATTGAAACCCCGGTCGAGGAGCAACTTCAGTAGATAATTTTCATACAGCATTATTTCTAGGACAATTTGGCTGCCGTTTTCATTCATTACCGGAGGACAATGTGATATAACGGCCGGATTTGTCGACGGGCCGACGACTTTTTGGCGAACACTGCATATTCCATCCCTTAACAGATGTTAATTTTCCATAACTCAGTTGCCGAGTACTAATCTATCTTTTTCAGCATAAAGAATTAATTCTTAATACACATGCTTATACTGTCATGAAAGTAGAGAGTAAGACCTACAAATACCTGTAAGAAATGAGATTGTGTGATCTGTACAAAAATTATAACCATTCACTTAGTGAAAGTGTGACTCAGTTATCACTCGGCCAGACCCTTGAATAGATGAAACGGTACTTGTTTTATATTTATATAGTTTCAAACCCTTGGTTTGTCCTCTACTAAATTGATTGAAAGCAATTACAGCAATGGAAAAGTATTTGCCTAAAACATAGCATCTGTGCCTGAACTGATCACACGGATGAAGGACATTACCTCAAAAACATTTTAATAATTTTCAGATCTAAAGCTATTCTTTTTGCAATTTCCTTTATCTTCCTGAAACATTGAGCAAATACAGTCATAATTTGTTTGCTTTTGAGAATTACAGTTCAGAGTTTTGTCAGAACAACTCTGCCTTTCTGAAGTTCCCTTAGTTTCCTCAGAATTGTTAATTGATGTAAACAATAGGTAGTGTCATCCAAAAATAATATAATTTTAGTTCAACACAATTACATTATATCATTCGTGAAAATTTACCCACAAGGATTGAACAAAGTGTAGATGTCTACATTCTGCAAACTTTGCTTTATTTTCTTGTCAATTGACATTGCTCTGAATCCATGTTAATTAGGTGTGACATCATACCTGAACATTAAAACAAATGAAGTGTAAATTACAGTGAGAGAAACAAGTACTCGCCAACTAGCCATGACAAGTACTAGATCCATTTGGCTAGTACTAAATTCGCCCTTTTCTTGTTAAATGTAATCATTCACTTGCCAAAAATCACCAGTTGGCTAGTACTGTTGAAAATCAATTTCTATCACTGAATTAAAGCTAGAACAAATCCACTAAATCCATACAAAATATCACAATGTTTTTTAAGATGCCCAAAACCAACTCATTGTGAATGCTAATGCATTGTCATATTTATATTTTACAGCCAGTCAAAAAGAAGAAGATCAAAAGAGAGATCAAAATTCTAGAAAACCTAAGAGGTGGAGTCAATGTTATCTCCTTGCAAGCTATCGTCAAAGATCCAGTGGTAAGTTTTAATTTGATAAATCCAGTTTAACAACATTATAATCATCAACTTAAAATCTTATGACCATTAATTATAGCATGTAAATGGTTATCTTCAGAATTTTGAGATGATAAAACACTCACTTTGCTACATGTTGACAGTAGTTAATCCATTGATGTTTGCATTGGGCTTTAATCATAGATAAAATAAGAACCAGTCTGAAGGCTCACTGTACATGTTGGAATGGTAGAAAGACATCATTGTCTGAAGATATCTCAGACCACTTCAGTTTTTGTATTTTTGAATAAAAAAAGTCAATCAATTATTTGTAACTTTTGCAGTCTCGGACACCAGCCCTGATATTTGAGCATGTGAACAACACAGACTTCAAACAACTTTATCAAACATTGACAGACTATGATATAAGATTCTATATGTTTGAACTTTTAAAGGTAAAACTCTCTTTAAAAATATTATTGATAGTTCCGAATTAACATTTCCACTCCTCATAGAGATTTATATTCTTGTCTACTTGTGGGAAACTTAAAACAAAGATCTGGACTATCTAGCATTAAACATGTATCTTTGAATAAGATTTTATTGTTGTTGGTGAATGTTTCAGGCATTGGACTACTGCCATAGTATGGGAATAATGCACAGAGATGTGAAACCACACAATGTCATGATAGATCATGAAAATAGGAAAGTAAGTAACTTTTATTGATAATTTTTTTTATTATTTTTTTTTTGTTTCAACCAAAATGTGTACATATTTGAATAAGTTTGGCAGAGTGAACCAGGCTTTATTGTACCCAGGGCATCACATAGTTTAATTTCAGCGATCCGATGTGTATCAATGATTTATCAATATTCAGTACATATCGAAGCAATTGTTGATTGGCCAGGAAGATTTCATTTTTGAGTTGTCAGTGTTATTGAAATTGGTCATTTTTTTCCCCACAATTCCCTATGCATTTGCCTACATAATTAAATAAATAAAATTTATCAATAGCTCTGGATTCATACTAACAGCCTTCACAAGTTATGTCACTTTGCTTTTTCAGTTAAGATTGATAGATTGGGGTTTAGCAGAATTCTACCATCCACAGCAAGAGTACAATGTGAGAGTTGCATCAAGATATTTCAAAGGCCCAGAGTTGCTTCTAGATTATCAGGTGAGTTTTTTCAGGCAAAATTAATTGAAATAATCCAAGCAAAATAATCTTAAATACTCTGTAATTGCTAAGTTTTGAAGTGCAGTATATAAAGGCACTCAGACATGAATTAATTTTAAGTAGGAACATAAGTTTAATACTTTGTTCAGTGCCGATACACTCCTTAAGAGGACATTCAAACACTTCTGGTGCTGCAGTGCACTTTTTTTGACAGTACTGGAGTGGTACTTATATAATAAAACAGGATTTCAAAAGGACCTTGTGGTTGGAAAACAAATTTGTCTAATGTTTGAAAATCCCTTTGTCTATTGTCAGATAAAAAAAAAGGAAAAATAGCAAAATATAAATATTTTATGTATATTGTTAAAAACACAAGGAATGTATGATAAACAAAATATTACATGTCATGGAAACCCAATAATGACATCAGCAATTCTGAAGTCTTATTCGGAAGTAAGAAATTAAAAAATACAGGAGTTGAGATTTCCAGAATTTTTTTTTTTTTTTTAAATTTTTTTTTTTTTTTTATATTTTAATATTTTGAACGTAGAAAATCATTTTCTAAAAGATAAATCAAGAATATCCTGTACAATCAACCAATTTGACATGGGTTCATTTATCAGTGATGAAAGTCTTCAGGAAATAACCTGAATTCAGGTTTTTTTCTTCAAATGTGAAATTCAAAATGGTCTAAACTCAGTCTGAAACATCCAAAAATGACATTTCTGAAAGGGGGTAGGGGTATCTTCAGGTTAATTTTTGAGGGTTTCAGGTTTTTTCCTGAACGCTGACTTTCATCACTGATTTATGATCAGCTGGGTGATTACACACAAGGTATGCAGGGATATATGTTGGCCACTTTAACTTTGTTTAGCTTCAGTTCTGAAGAGGTTGCATTAATATTTAGGCAAAGAAATGCACCTTCAGAGGATACCTTAAAGTTTCTAAACTCATTAGAGCAACAACAAAAAACTTTAAATTGAGCAAATTTCAGTGAGACGTGGATTAAAAAATACACAGGTTGACAGCATCAACCACAACTGAAATTAGTCAGAATTTAAAGAGATTAGAAGCTGTGTTTTCTGCCTTTGTCTGTGTACTTCTTTCTAAAAAAACTATCAGCTATTTCAGATACCGGCTCAAAATACAGATACAAATCAGCTTTGTTCATTGTGAACATTGTGAACATGTTAAATTTTGTAATCTTAATATGAATATGATATTAATATAATATGAATCTTAATATGAAGATATTTTCATATGGGGTAAATAAACCATGGATTTAGGCCTTTAATGTGTGTGCATTCATCTTTCAACCCCGTCAAAAAAATGAAATATGTTTCAAACCTTTCTCAGTTACAGCAAAACTTTTGACATGCATCTCCTTGAGGGGCTATTTCATACATTTTATAAGATTTTGACACATTCATCTAAGATGTGACCAGTAATTTTGATATTTCCCAATAGTTCACCATTTTGTCAAGCAACTGGTGCAAGCATCTTTAAGCCCATCAATTGCCTTTCTTTTTTGCATGTAAAATGACTTTTGACCATTTCAGATGTATGACTACTCATTGGACATGTGGAGTTTAGGTTGTATGTTTGCAAGCATGATCTTCAGGAAAGAACCCTTTTTTCATGGCCATGACAATTATGACCAGGTATGTAAAAACTTGTTTAAGATAATTTACAATGCAATGAGATCATTGGTAAGTTTATTTTAATTAGGGTTGTCACCTGTATGATCTTGTATGGTAGTCTGACAATAGTTCTTGTAACCAAGAAGACTATGTAATTTTTGCATTTTTTTGCAGTTGGTAAGGATAGCCAAAGTCTTAGGGACTGAGGATCTATTCTTGTATATTAACAAATATGAAGTGGAACTGGATCCTAGGTTTAATGACATCTTGGGGAGGTAAGAAAAAATAAGTTTTTGAAAAAATACATATTTATCTATGGTTGGACTTTGTCATCAAAGCTTGTACAGAAAGAATAGCCTATTTCTGTCTGTGGATTCCTAAGCTATTGATAGGTTAGAAGTATTAATGTTAGTAGCTGAATCATATCTATTTTTCATAAGGCTCAGATTTTTTTAGTTTGTGGCGCAGGAGATACAGGATTGGGAACTGTCTCTGTTTGCATTCAGCTTTCAACAAAAACTACAATATTTTGCTGTATGTTGCCACCTATTTTGGTCAAATGTTTTGGTCACAACCACTTCATTAAAGCCTATCAAGTTATGGGCTTTAGAATTTCACTAAGTCTAAATACAAAAGCTCACAATATTTAACACATGTTCATCACACAGGCCATAAATTGAGATTCTCAAACATTACCTTGACCATTATTTTCAAGATTACGTAGACTTTCACAATTTCTCACCACTTGTTTTGAATTAAAGGTGCACACTATTTTTCACTCCTGCATCCTATGAAGGCATACAAATGATAAATGGTTGGTTTTGTGAATGCATCATACAGGCTTGAAAATTAAACATACTTGCTAAATATACAATTATACATTCTACACAGCTGAATATTAACATGTATTGTCTTTAGTCTTTCTTTCTGGATTGTTATTGGTATCATTATTCATTAGTTGAGCAGTTGCCATGACATGGGATATATGCTAGAGACTGTTAGCTGCTTGTTTACCTGCTTTAAGGTCAGGGGTGGAAAAGCTCTGAACAGTTCTGGATGGTAAATCTGAACTATTCTGGACAATTCACATCATTCTGAACGCTCACAACAGAGCTGGTTGCTAAATTGTGTCATTCTGGATGCTTGCAACACAGCTGGACACTAAATTGCAGCCAATCTGAGTGGTATCTGAGCAGTGCCATATGGCTAACAATGGCCAGAATTCTCGCTATCTGCTCTCCCGGCTTTTTAGCTGGTCCGTGAAAAAATGACAGGATTGGCGCGAGAGAGCAATGCATGACGGGAAAGATGTTTCGTTGTAAACTTCTGCCCGCCTTGCTTCAAGATGGGAGGGAAATTTCAGACTGACATCATACATTGACAAGCTAATGTCAGTGCTATTGAGTGTTTGTTGTGTAATCTTCATATAAGTATATTGCAATCTACGTAATTTATGTCAACATTGCGGAGGCAAAACTGACAAAAACAACGATGGAAAGATGAAAGGCAGAGGCGACAATGCCCCAAACAAGCTGTCGCCGCTGTTCCCAGATGTGCCTTGTGCAAAGAATTGGGTCAAATACAGTTGCACACACACACACACATATATAAATTGATTTTTAATAAGATATTTGCCAAATTTTAACCCAGGAATGTGACCCAGTTGAAGATTACCGTATTTACTCAAATATAGGACAGGGAATTAGGACCCAAACCTTTAGTTAATGTTTGGGGGTCGGCTTATACACGAAGGCAACCTGTGGACAGTATATTACGGCACCTCCGGGCGGCCGATCAAGTGCTATAAACACCTAGCACCTAACAGCGATATTATCTTTTTCTTATAATACATATAGAAATATTCTACCACGTCTCAACAGTTGTCCACCTTCATTTAATAAGTGTAAATTATGCACAAGTCGGAGAAAATGCAAGTTTAACAATGCTTAAATCTGCTTATGCAACACGAGTAGTCGTCTTCTACACAGGGTCTTCCTATTTTCGGGTAAATATGGTACATAACAAGGAGTAATTCCTGACTTGGGGGCATAAATATTATCTTAAAATTTTATAGATTTATCATAAAATTTACACTATCAAAAACTGTTACGCGTTCAACTGCAATAAAATTTCTACAATATTTTTATGGTTTTAATATGGTTTTGATGCCTTTTATGACACATAGTCATTATGCGAAAGAACCGCCCAGATTAGTTAAAAACTGGTATAGAACAATGGAGTGACAGCATACCATCTATCCAGCTTTACTAGGCCTGTTCTCTCATCTCTTCAATACAGGCCTAGCAATAACAGTACCAATTGTCGTACTAGCTGGGCACTCATGAATATTAATATTTGCGTTAAGTCATCATAGCGTGTTATAGTGAGCCTGATGCAAAGTATGCTGCGATTTCAGTCCAGAACGGTTCAGAGCTCTCCCACCCCTGAAGGTGTTCACTTTGCATATTTGAGCTTGTTCAGGGGGAGAAATGAGACAATGGCTCATTTATTGTCTTATTCAAATTTGAATTTTCTCATCAATTTTAGTTTATAAGGAAACAAAATTTGCCTAGGCTCCTTGCATTATCTCATGTAATAATATGTGCAAAAATAATTTGATTTTTTCACTATATTTTATTTTTATGAATATATTGACAGTCAGTGGTCAACAGAATTGTGAGATCATTGTGATCGTGACTGAGGTTTTGATTTTATTAACAGACATTCACGGAAACGATGGGAAAGGTTCGTTCACAGTGAAAATCAGCATCTAGTGAGCCCTGAAGCATTAGATCTGCTTGACAAACTTTTGAGATACGACCATGCAGAGAGGCTGACAGCACGTGAAGCAATGGAGCACCCATACTTCTGTAAGTATCATTATATTTTATCTTAATTTAATGACAGTAATTTATTGTTAGGATTTAAGCTCCTCGGGCTTCTTTGTTTATGATTTAGAAAATTCTGTTTTACCCTGTTTATAAGGTAATCAGCTTTTATGAGCTGGCCAATTTTAATGAGCAGTACAATAACACAAAAACATAACTGTTGTACCTCCTTTCAGCTGCTCCATTTTGTAAGAAATGTTGTGTACATTTATTTGCAATCAATTGAAGTAGGGATAACCTATATTTATAAGGATAACAGTCATGAAACTGTGGCTATTACTTTGAGTCTTTGTTAGCCCAGGTAACAAAGAATGTTCAGTACCAACTTGTGAAATGGCCCAATTTTCTGTGCCTTATATTTTAATATGAGTGGGGGACTGGAGGTGTTGGGTTTGACTCCCTCATCCCCTGCCAGCAGTGTTGCTTTCAAACTGTTTTAAATGGGATTGGTTGTAGATATGGCCATTTCACAATTTTGTCATTTGACCAACTTGTGGGCCAATATTCATAATCCTTATAACTTAGCTACACCTATATACCTCAATGGCATTAAGGGCAAGAACATCCTTTCCATTGGTGACAACAGTTTGATACTAGACTAGGCAAATGTTTACATGGATGTTGCTGTGTATTTTAGACCCCATAGTGAAGGAACAGAGCAGAATGTCATCTATGTCTGGACATAACTCACCCACCCCAGCGAACACCAGCGCAAACCAAGCACCAGGTAAAATAAATCACTCTGAATAATATCACATGTTTTGTACAAATATTGATCGCAGCTTATTTAGAACTCTCCAAAAAGGCTTGGAAAGTATCAGGCTCCGTGTGCATCAACAAAAAATCAATATTTTACCTTGTCACCTAACTTTATTGAATTCTTTCAAGAACACATTAAAAGATATGACTTGAACAAAGACAGTGTCACCTAACTTTATTGAATTCTTTCAAGAACACATTAAAAGATATGACTTGAACAAAGACAGTACCTTCTGGTGCTGTGAGCTAGTCTCCCCTGTTAAGGTAGATGAGAAGAAAAAAGATTTTCATTGAAATGCATCTCCGTGTGTTTTCTCCCATGCAGTGACTTGAGCCATTCATCTTTTGATATGATAAGGTTATATCCATTACAAAATTATATTGCAGGTTCCGGATTGGCTCCCAACTCTCTGTCTGCTGCACCTAGTTCTCCTGTAATGGCTAGCAATGTATCACCTCTACCCTCAAATGCAACCAATGCACAGACGTAGTCATTGCGGATCAGCTAGACTCAATCTGTGGAGAATGCCACGGTCACACCTGTCCTAATCGTTTCCTGTTGACCGGCAACCATTCTGGCAGACTCTGGACAGCCAGTCTTCTTCACCCATTAATCATTCTACAGGAAAGAAATTTCATTTAATCCCACCAGGATCTACTCCCATACATGGTAGTTTTTTGTAGTAATGAGCTGCCCAATGGAATTTTATGACAGTGGGATTTGTCATGCTGGAATCGGTTACTTAAAAGGCTCAGGAAGAAATCAATAACAAACTTTAAAATTCTTATGAAAAAAGGTAGAGCCAAACTGATTCTTGTGATGTAGTTATGACATTGAGAAGCTTTGTTGGCTCCTTTTTTGTACAAAGTAAAATCACTTCATCTCTGTTGATTCAAGCGGGGGCTTAATACTAACTAGTTTTTGTGTTCTAAGCCAAGTCGGTTGAAAAAGCGTATGTGCAGCATATATTATAATTCATCAGCTTGATTACATATCTGAAAATTGGGTATTGTCTGGAACCAATATAAAACTTAGAAAAAGAGTCATTTTAGAAAAAGAGGACCAAATTTGTTGCTGTCTTCATCAAATTTGCTTGACTTAGTTCAAAGGTCTGGCTCTTCTCCTACACGGTGAACAGTGAATGTCTGCAATAAGTGAAAGATTTGTAAAAGGGGAGTTAAGGACAGATCATGTATTGGAACAAATAAAGACTCATCTTGTTGTTCAAACAAAACTCTATATTTTAGTTTATTTGTTTGACAAGGCAATTAATAGTTTTTTCTTGAACTGTGTAGTTCCCATGTAACCAACAAATGTAAACAGAAGTTTTCAATGACTACAAGTGTACAGTGATAACAGATACAAATATGTGCTTGTTTTTGTTACAAAGTGATGCTACCAAAACATGAAATAGTAAAAACATGGACAGAAACACTAGATGGCAGTTAAGATTGGAATAAATTATTTACTAGCATGATATAATGTGGCAAGGATTTGGTGTAGAAATATTAATCACTGGCAACTTCTCTGCACAGCTTTTTGCATCACTTTTATCAAAGTTATAAATCAGATTTTACAGTAATAAATTTTAATGATTGTTAGCAGTTGTTGCCCGAATATTGCTACACATATTATAATAGTTTGACATTAGAAATATCTCAAATTACCAAGAGCACCAAATGGCAATCAACACCTGAGACATGCAAGTCCTTGACCTCAGGCTGTGAATCAGCTTATTATCAGCCATTTGTATAAAAATCATTGGCTATATGTCAATGAGAAGAGTTTATTTTCCTGGCTAGTTTGTGGGGGAAAATGGTTGGACCAGTGATTTTCTTCCTTTCTTATTATTGGCTAGTCTTGTAGATTGTAAAATGTAAATCTACAAACAGCAAATGTAAGAAAATATCACTTAACCCAGGTTTTGTCTGTCAACACATTATCATGATAAAACAAAACATTGTTTTGGTATGAATGAATATTCTGATGATATACATAATAAAAGCCTATGGTCCACAAGATGCTCCAAATGTCCATTGATAGGTATAGTTAAAGTTCATTCTTCTGGGATATTCTGATAGCTGATCTACAACTACCTTCATTTATTTTTGTGTCAGTACAGTTTCACATTTAAAGGGAAATACATGATAGCAGTATCCTCGGTTGAATGCTAGTTCTCCTGCGAATAAAAGATTTTTAGGTGGATTTTGTTTGAATGCTGTCCATTGCTTTCTTTGTAAAATAGCACGTGGGTAATGGAACCCAAGAAATGCCTTGTGAATTCATTTCAAATTTACAAGCAAGCTGCACAATTATATCCATATTGGAAAAATAGATTAAATGCCATATATTGCATATATCTGGAATAAAAAGTAATAAAGGTACATTTTGTTGAATACAATTATTAAAATGTTTGGGTAATATTACAAAGACCAATAGTTTTAAACAGAAGTTTGTGGTTACAGTGGTATTGTAGATTTTAAGCCCATTCTGCCACATTGGACTGAATTCACTTTTCACATTTTATATCTTGCATTTTTATTTTTTTTTGTTTATTAAAAAGCCTGGTAATGCCCAATATATGCAGATGTTTTTCAAGATGTAAGCTTGTTGGGCATATGTTTGGATATTTAAATTCTTAATTTATCTTTGTAAAACAGTCTTTCAGCTTGAATAGATTACTCTTAACTGGCACACAAAGAGCCATGATAAATGACATTGATAATTTGTCGTGTCTGCTCAGATTATCATCTACACTTCATTATTTAAATATGATTGTAGCCCTAATTGGGCATGTAAGAAAGATTTCATAATTATTGAAAAGATGTTAAAAACATAATATATGTAAGCCATTCTTAATTGTGTTGAAGTCTACTTGCAAATCAGTGTTGGTATACTTTTTCTGAAAGTGGAAATGTGTATTGTATTATGTCTTGATAATTAATATAAAAAACCCATGCTGTACACACATTTTAAAATAATGGAAAATATTCCTCATTGAATGGGAGATGTATACATGAAATAATAAAAGAGATAAACAGTTACAATTTAACTTGTCAGAGTTAGCCAGTTCCCTTGTATCCTTGTGCACGTTTTTGTGGCACAGGCAAAAAGAAAGAATTACAATTCTATTAATTATGTTAAGATGCTTTTCATTTTGGGAACAAAATGATCTCCCTCTTTTTTTTTTTATCTCCGGCCATGCTGAGATTGAATTCGCGATACATATTTACACATGAGTTGAGGCCCCGTGCCAGAGTTAACCTTTTGTCCTTGTAAATCTGTGACCGGGGTATTTGTCATATCCAGGATCTGTGACATGAAAATTCAGTGAGGCAGCACTATATCTTGTGTCTCATCACAAAATGACAAGAAAAGAAAAAATACAGAAAGTGAAGCAGTAGAATGCAAATACCAGGTTAATCTGCTATAGTGGTAGGAGAAGCAGGTATTTCATTTTAGATAAGAAAATGGACATACAAAGGCTGGTGATAATACATAAAACAAACTGGCAGTCCACCGAAGGGTTAAATGTTAACAAATAAGTTCAAAACATTACCAACTATTTTCAGAGTGAAAACATAAACTCGCACTAAGATCATGCGAGGGACCAATTATTTGACTATCAGATGTGGGGTATGTTTTTTCCCAGAGCCAAGATATGTTTTTAGTAAAAGACAGGCTAAGATGTTTTTTTACTTCACCTGAGCTAAGAATTTATTTTTAGAAAAACCATAACCAACCAACCCCACTTAAACTCGCACTAAGATCATGTGAAAATGATGAGCCAAAACTTTACTATATTGACAAACAGGCACCTGTGACAGTGATGGTACCGTCCATGATGTCGATGATGGGTGGGAGTGTGATGGGCTCTTATAAGATTTGAAACAAAAAAAGGGAGAGCTTTATTAAAAATCCTGGCACTCCTATACCAAACAATAAGGGCCTCGTAAAACAATTATACATGGACAAAGGTTTCAATTTTGAGGATACTGGAAGAAGGCCTCTTAAAACAAACAAGTCAATCAGGGTCAATTTTCCTTTGTGCATTTGTCCACTGGGTTATATACAGTTACATAATATCTATTTATTTGGTTTATTTGGGCTGAGAGCAATAATAATGCTCTCAGATTTGGGGTATGATCCTTGGTCCCTGGTTGTAACATCAGCATGGTTCTTTGTCTTTTGGCTTGGGGAGGGGGGGTAATTCTATTGGCTTGCTGCCAACTGTGACTTTGTACAGCAATCAGATCCTTATCGATATCACTTATACAGCACTTAATTTATAGTCTATTGTTGCTATTGACCTTCATTTGGACCAGTGCTGCAACTAACCTCTGACTCAGCTGCTGCTGGTTTTAAATATTGTCTGAAGTAAAGACATTTAAAGAGTAGCTCTCAGTATGTCCCCCTCCATGGAAAGGTAATGTATAATGAAGCCAATCACAATCTGGGAAGAAATTACAATATATGTGGTGCTATACAAGGTACACAGTAGATTATGTGATCTGTATTCAAGCCACTGGCCATTGGGTTGTGGCAGGGTATTTAACAGGGTACTTGAATTAGATGAGAGAGCAGAGTGTAAGTGCACTTAACAAAACAGCCTGCTGCACAGAGGAAAAGACCCATGTCATTAGGTCAGATATCAACCAGTGCCATGTATTTAGTATTATGGAACCTGGCTTTAGCCATGGAAATTATTGTTGACACCAGAGATTATTACAGTACCAATTGTGGCTTTTGTCACAAGGTATCTAGTTAAAATAGGAATCCCTTCAAGAGTCAATCAAATAAGAGTGTAATAAACAATTATGACAGAGATTGATTAGAAATTTGTTTTACAGATGGATTTGTTTGTTTGTTTGAGGTTTTACATCACATTCAATATTATTTCAGTCAATTCGTGATGAGACCTACTTGTAGGAGAAATAGTGCTGCCTCACTGAATTGTCATGTCGCAGGTCCTTGACATGACAACCCAACCGGTCACAGATTAACAAGGACAACGGGTAAACCCTTTAGGCACAGGCCTCAGTTCATGTGTGAAATTGTATCATGTATTCAATCTCGTCATGGCCACGGGCCGTGGCGCAGTTGGTTAGGGCGCCAGCTTATTAGCACCAGTTCCTCTGTGGTGATCCAAAGGTCGTGGGTTCGAACCCAGGCCGTGCCAGGATTGAACTCATGATACAATTTCCCACATGAGCTGAGGCCTGTGCCATTTGATTATTGGCGTGTCCCTATCATGGGGTCATGTTTGTTATCCTCAACCAAATTTGAGAAGTATTTGGATTGGGATGACTTCAGCAAAGAATTATATTTATAACTCTGAATGTTATGTAATTCCTTATCAGTGTGAAGTCCTGTTTTATTCATTTTCCTCTCAAGCCTTCTCTTGAGAGACCTTTTATGCTTGATCTGATCACTCATCTTGGGCACTGGTTTGCGTCGGGAAACCTTTGCACATTTGAGGGGAGCATGTTTATCCATCAGTTATGTTAGCTCCTTATAGAAAGGCCACAGGCTGTGGCGCAGTTGGTTAGGGCACCAGCTTATTAGCACCAGTTCCTCTGTGGTGATTCAAAGGTCGTGGGTTCGAACCCCGGCCAGATGGCGAGTTTGGGGACACTAGTGTTGTACAACATACTATCTATCTGAAAGAGGCTGTAAGCCCAATCAAGCTTCGATCTTACCACGCAGGGTACAAACAAAGAAATGTCATCGACAGAGAAGTAAAATGCCTTCTTGACAAAGACATTATTCAGCCTTCAAATAGCCTGTGGGCTTTTCCCGCAGTTCTCGTAGAGAAGCCCTCTGCTGACGGTACAGTGTCTTACCGTTTTTTCCGTCCCAGACTCTTTCCCGTTACCTCACATACAGGACACATTAGACAGCTTAGGAGCTCGCAAATTAAGCCATATTAGTAAGCTGGATCTCATGGGCAGCTTTCACCAAGTCAGCGTTCACCCCGACATCGTTCATAACCCATCAAGGGTTATATGAATATAAGCGTTTGCCGTTCGAAGTTATCAATGGTCCACCCACGTTCCAGAAATTGATGGAGACGGTGTTGCAGGGTCTCACTGACCTTTGTCTCCTAGATTTGGATGATGTTCTCGTCCACAGCCCGTCTTTTGAACGCCACCAGGCGGACCTAGCTCAGGTCTTGAAAATTAGGACCGACAAATGCTTCTTCGCTAAGAAACAAGTTAAATATCTTGGTCACTTGATCTCAAAAAATGGTATTGAGGTCGTCCCCAGGAAAACAAAGGCTGTGGATGATTATCCCGTCCCCACCTCTTGCAAGGACATTAGGGCCTTCCTGGGTTTGTCAGGATGTTATCGTAGATTTGTAGAAGAATATGCTAAAATAGCGTAGCCTCTGAATATGCTGACGAGCAAGAAGTGTACCTTTGCATGGGACGATGCGATACAAGTGACCTTTGAAGCCCTGAAAGCTAAATTAGTCTCTGCCCCTATTTTGGCTTTGAATCCTACAGAGCAAAATTATACGTGCACTGAGAGAGAATGCCTTAGTATTATAGCTACATGCAAAATGCACGAGCCGTACTTGAAATTCGATAAATTTACGATTGTCACTGATCACTCGGCCCTACAGCAGTTGTTACGTTCGGAACCGAAAGGCAGATTAGGTAGATGGATGCTGACATTACAGCAATTTTGTTAAGAAATTGTTCACAGAAACTCTATCCCCCACGCTGATAGCCTTAGCCGGCGTGTCTATCCTGATCAGCAAACCCCGTCTCCCGAGCTAGAACTAAAATTAGCTGCATTGGACGAAGACGGTGAGATTAATGATATGTCTCAGGTGTCGAACGATGTTGTCGATACTTCATTGGCAGATTTTAACAAAACTGTTAAAGAAAGCCTCGTTGTTTGACATTATCAGTGAAAAACAAGTCTGATCCCACTCTCAAACCCCTGATTGCATACTTCATTCATGACGAACTCCCCTCTACACAACATGAGACTAGGAATCTCCCAGCCCACATGGACGATTATTATTTGAAGGTGTCTTGTTTCATCTCTATACAGTGCCTGGTAGAGGCCCAGTGAAAGATAGGTGTATACCTCAGCTTGTCATTCCCCCACCATGAGACGCAAGCTGCTGGAAGCTTTCCATGACAGCTCAATGGGTGCTCATCTTGGCACTGACAAGCTTTACGCCACCATTCGTCAAAATTATTACTGGCAAGGTATGCACAGTGATATTACTAACTGGGTTCAGTCTTGCTGCAAACGTGACAAGACTGAACCAAGACTGAACCCAGTTAGTAATATCACTGTGCA
Organism: Amphiduros pacificus; assembly: GCA_949316495.1. NCBI lineage: Eukaryota > Metazoa > Annelida > Polychaeta > Phyllodocida > Hesionidae > Amphiduros > Amphiduros pacificus. The sequence goes on from OX439001.1 coordinate 46,776,658, forward strand.
CCACCCAAAAACAGGCAAGGGTCGTTACAGCCCATCCCTACCTCACAGCCTTTCCAGCATGTACACACAGATTTGATAGGGCCACTCCCCAGAGACTGACAACAAGTATATCTTGGCAACAAGTATATCTTGGTCTTTCAAGATGCCCTGACCCGGTTTCCCGAGGCATTCCCCCGGCCTGACCAGTTGGCTATTTCAGTGGCTGAGTGACTCTTCAAAGATATTTGGTGTCACTGGGGAAATGTTGAGGCGATTGTTAGGGATCGAGGTGGATGTTATGCCAGCTTAATTGCTGAAGAGCTTTGCAAATTAATGGCTGCGCGAAAATTTATGACATCCCCATATTGTCCCTGTAGCAACGGGATGGCCGAACGCAGTGTACAAACCATTTCTAAAATTCTTGCACGGCTTTGCTCTGATAAGCCTACGATGTGGGATTTATTTCCCCCGTCTGCCCTGTTCCCTATGCGCTCCTCATTCCATCAGGCTATGATGTATAGCCCTTTATTTCTTTTGACTGACAGAGATGCTAAGCATCCTTTTGAAACAACGATCCCTGACCCCATCCACCCCAGCCCCTCAGTCCACCACTAAGTTCAGGGCATGTTTGAACATGTAGATTATGCACGAAAGTGGGCTAAAGAAAATAATGAGGTTATGCAAACGAAGATGAAATTGTACCATGATATGAAAAATAGCGGTTGGCGCTTTCAGGTGGGAGATAAAGTATGGATATACTCTCCTGCGACCAAAGTTCCGGGGAAAAAGTCCCCATATAGTGGCCCATTCTATTTAGTTGAAAAGACTGCCCCATTAAACTTCAGAGTCTGTGCTTGTGATACACATATAGAGCCACATTCTTCAATACATGTTAACAGATTCCGCCCCTGTATAACCCACTTTGACTGCCCTGTGTCCCCACTACAATTTGAAGATGGAAACCCGCTGCGAGAGGTTCTTCCAGGTGAGGCGAATCCACCGACAAATCTTGCACCTGAGGGAGATAATGATGACACTCAGAGCAATATCGTTGATACGCCTGACAGAAACCTTCCTGACCCTGATAATGGTGAAGATGACAGTGCCTCTGAAAGGCACTATGAAATTGATAAGATGAAGCAACGTCAAGGGTCCCAAAAAATTATATATGACAAGTTATATTAGGACTAATTGTATTTCAGGCGTTTTTGAATCTGAATTATGTGCTACAGATTTAAAGATTTAGCCTGGCATGAGAATGGATAAGTCCGGAGCAGGAATAATTGGCCCAGGTGACGCTGTTTGAATTTCTATTGACCTACATTTTATGACTAATATAACCCCTACATGACCCGGTCATCCTTGTTCAAAACAACATTTAACAAGACTGTGCACATGACCGCTGACTGATTTAACTCTAGAAATAGGAGAATTCATCATTAAGAGACAATTAGAGTGTATATACAGCAGTAATAAAGCTGAATTGCTGCGTTTAATCTCTCATTTAATCTCTCATTTCGATCCCCATTCCGCATTCACTTTTGGCACGTGAATTGACTATAGACTATGGACCAAGGCTTGCATATGCCTTACTGATGAGTCTCATCCTATCCTACCATTTAGGACCGTGACAGTAAGTAGTTGCGATGACGGTGCAGCCAAGTGATCGTAGGACTGACCATTCTAGCATAGTCCTGATATGATTTCGGCATGACCACTGTACAAGCAGGTGACAGAGATTAGATTGTAATTTTCGTTTTCTTTGTGGTTAGGATTGATTGCGTTGACTCTTGAGACATACACAAATGGCTATATTCCGTGATAGTAAGTAGTTGCGATGATGGTGCAACCACACATTGGTAGGTCTGACCGTTCTGGCATATTCCTGATAGATTTCGGCATGGCAGCCGTAAAAGCAGGTGACAAAGAAAGATATAATTTATATGGTACTTATCACTTCCATAGCTAGTCACAAGTTATGAAGACAGTGCAGCCACACAGAGTATGACTGACTGTTTAGGGATAACCCTGAAAGATTTCGGCATTACAACCTTGAAAGTAGGTGACACTAAGACAAAATAATAATACAATTCGGTTTATAATGGTCCCGGGGAGATTCAACATTCTGACCTCAAATACCAGAATATACACGCCCCTTGACGTGAGACATTAGAAATACGACATGCTGTATGAGATATTGATATAACTAGAGATTAGGCTAGACCTTCATTTTATGTAACAAGGTTTTCATATAAATTGGTGTTCTTGGTACACTTACAATGACCTTTATCTGAGATATATTATTGCTCTCTGAAGGAAAGAGAGAGGATTAGATTACTTTTGACCTTCGGCATTACCACTTTACCCGTTGTCTAAAACGCATTGTTTAATACGTTTTTATATTAACTACTCTCCTCGTCTTCATAGTCATATAACACAATAGGTACACATTGAACATGGCACTAACAAATAACCATTCCCCCTTTAGGTGGAAGGATTATGTTCCTGTCATGAATCCTGCAGATACGCCCAACTTAACTTCTGATGATTCACCCTTCGCATTTCTTTCTGACGACGAATTAAGCGCCAATCTAGATTCACTCCCATCTGACAAGACGCTTTGGTCTAATATTTTCGAATCTGAAGAGGAACCTAAACCTGTTCCTAATAACAATCTTACCTCGTCTCCATCTTCATCTACTTTGGCAACTGTCCCGACCTTCAATTCTGATAATGGAAGGTACAACTTTGTTAGACACCCACCGCAGCAAGGTGCCTTTCAAGTAAACGTCACGTCCCCCCAGGCTTAAACCCAATGACCGACCACTTTCCCTGTTGCTTATTTGTCAGGAACTCCACGACCTCTGTCGTACAGTTCTGCCATAATTGTGAGGAGTGTTTACAAATACAGGAATTTACATTGGCCACTGTTAAGTACTGTAAAGGTCCCCGCTGTTGACGATGTATTTAATTGGATTTCTGCTGTTTGTCCAGGGGACATCGGCAACTAGTTTTAATGCGACCCAATGTTGGGGCGCTCCTCACGAAAAATGGTTTTGTGGCTAATGGTGCAGCCACATGGCAAGTTACGTTTGCCGTTCCACACCTACAACTTCCCCCTTCAAAGCCACATCCATAGGTATTGGCGCTCTATTAAGAAGCTATGGCCTATCCCTCAAATTCCTGATTCCTATGGTACGAGGAAGAAGAGATCACTCCTTCCATTTGTTGGCTCTTTTCTTGGTTCCGCTTAGTCACCGACAAACAGCAGCATAAATTGATGAAACGAATAGATGTTGTGGAAGGAAACTCAAAGTGGCTTCAGTTAAATTTACAAGCCCTACATGACCAAACATCTTCGTTGGTTCAAGTCACCAACGAACGCCTTGACGTTATCTTGGACGGCGTAATAAACAACAGATTTTCATTCGCTGCCCTATGCGTCAGGCTATGAGTCAATTTGCTTACGGACGTCATTACAGACTGCAATACGCATACATGGAAACACCTGCATTGTTCAGTATGGTGTGCGAAAAAAATTGACGTGCTGCATGACGCACTGCATGATGGACTGCACATATGGAAACACAGCTTAACCGGGATGGGAAGGACATCATCATCCACCACCGGCAACCACGGACAGAGCAAGCGCAAGTGATGTCTCCGTGATCAATTTGCATGAATTTTTCCGTTTCCCTCTGGTGACCTCATTTATACATTATATAATACAAGGATAAAAAACGGTCAAAGGCTGATTTCAACTCTTGCCCAATTTCCACATGTCATATATCTTACTTCAAATGAACTCTGTCTGTTCATTCACATGTTAAACTTAGCTTGATATATTTATTCTCGATTAACCATCCTCTGAATGTTGTCTTTGTTTGTTTGTTTCAGTCTTATCCAGGTACCACCTGGCAGCTATGCAAGCACAGCTCGACCTTTCCACCCTTCCCACTGTCACCACAAGAATTTTGCCCCCTACATTCCACTTAAAATATTGGCCAGAGAATAACCAGAACAATCAACCCTCTAGGCTTCCTCTATCTACTATTTGTCTAGCTACCTGACCTTAAACCCCTGGCGCATCCCGTGCATACAGGGGGGAAGCACACCCCGACATTCCCTAACCAGGCATATAGCCTTCCCCCCAGTGAAGCTAAACCCCGGGATGTATAGGATTTAGTATTACCACTACTTTACACAGGCGACATAAGCATTATTAAGTCGTTGAATGATGTGACCATATGAAAATACATAATTTTCCCAAGGGTTCCTGATGATCCAGAAAGAGGCGTTTCTTTCCACTTTCCCATCCGCCCAAAGGATCCTCGGTTTAAAACAATGATGCGATCCAATGCTAGCCTAATTATACTCTGATCCGATAGATTACGGCTCATCCCCTAGGGTCATACTCTCCCAGTCATTCTCCTGCTCTTGTCCTTCACGTATTTGTATTCCCACTCCTCTTCTAATACATCTCTTGTCCCACATTTTCGTCAGCATCTTTTTAACAATCCTCCATTGAGGTTCAGCTGTTCCTCCGTACATACCAAGAATCTGGGCTGTCTTTCCCCTCTCATCTGCCTGTCGCCACTGATCGTATTCCTCCTTGCTCCATATGGCTCGCAGGTCCGTTAATGCCTCCTCCCTCTCTTCTTGGTAAGCCGGGCACTCACTTAAGAAATGGGAGTCATCCTCTTCTGGGGCTTCCACACACAACTCACAAAAGGGTTCTATATCCGGTATCCATCTTGCTGATCTGGCATTCAACCCCAAGTCTCCCGTTCGTGCTTTAAATAAGAGCACAGTACCCTCCCTCCAATCATGATACCTTTCATAGCCATACTTTTGTTTGAGACTATATAGCCTGAGGCTGCTCTTCTCCCTCATACCATCCCGCCATTCTGTAACCATTTTCCTCTCAATCCCACTCTTCACCTTGTTTTTCCACATGCCAGATGCACTCGTCTCATCCAAGTCTAGTTCATAATACACTGCTAGCTCCTTCATCCTAGTCAACCACTGATGTCCTGGCTCTGTGCATTGTACCGAAAATGCCAACTTACACCATCTATCCTCTTCCAACCTGGCTAATCGTCCATAGTATGCAAGTTGAGCCTGTGCTATCTTATGTTTTATTGGCCACCATCCCAACTCTCCTCGTAGTGCCTCAATTGCCACCCTGGAGCTAGCTCCCAGGATTCTCCGTGAAATACCATTCTGTATTCTCTCCAGACTGTCTAACTCTCCTGGCCCCATTCCTACTTCCACTCCATATAAGATTGCCGGCATAGCCACCTTTTCCCTCATTTCTTTTCCGATAATGGTCCTGGCTGGAGAGTTTGCTACCATCGCTCCGATTTCCCCAGCCAATTGGTTAGCCTTCTTCAGCATATTACTCTTGTGCTCCACAAAAGTGGCCTTATCACCTTGAACCGTTATCCCCAAGTACTTATAGGAATCTACTTCGCTTATTATGACGTCTCTGTTCCCTCCCTCGGGCAGGACCTCCTTACCCAGTTTCCACTGGCCGCCGTCCGTGTCCTTCCAATTTAGGATAACCTGGCTCTTCTTATCACTAAATGTCATCCTTTTACTTTCTCCATACTCTGCTACTTTGTCCAAAAGGAGCTGGAGCTCCTCTTTTGACTCTCCTAGAACTACCATGTCATCCGCAAAGAACATCACTGCAACTCGCTCATCTCCTATTTTTGCTCCCCATCCTGTTTCCTGTATCCCATCCCCTAGCTCCTTCAGATATAGTGCGAAAAGAATGGGGGACATACCGCATCCTTGTTTTAGGCCCTCACTCATGTCTACTTTCCCCGTTCTGACCTCTCCGAACTTAACTGTAGCTGACAAATCTTGATACATGGCTTGAATAAGTCGCCTCATCTTGCCTCCATATCCCAGTGCTGCCAATGTATTCCACAGCTCTTCCCGTGACACCCGGTCATATGCCTTTTTTATGTCCAGAAAGGCCATTGCTAGTCTGTTCTTTTTCCTCCTATAGGACTCGATGATGTGAGTTAACGTGAATGCCGCATCTGTACTCCTCCAGCCTTTGCGGAAACCGTGCTGTATTTTCCCCAACAAATTCCTCATGTCAACATCCTCCTCCAACCTTTGAGTGAGGATTTTAGTGAAGAGCTTCCCCACATTGCTGTTGACAGTGATGCCTCTGTAATTTGTCAATAGTCCTGGATCTCCTCCCTTCTTCAGCATAGTTACTGACGCATCCCTCCATGACCTAGGAAAGTACTCTAGTTGTCTAACCTTCTCAAAAACTTCCCTGAGCTTCCTTTCTAATACCCGTCCTCCCTTCTTCAAAAATTCATTCGGTATGTTATCCAATCCCACTGCCTTTCCATCCCGGAGCTTCCCTATAAACCTTCCTATCTCCTCCACTGAGATCTCACTCGCCAAGTCATCACCTCTTTGGTCTGGTTGTAGCGACCCTTCCGTTCCCCGGTGGTCATCTCGGTAGTGATCCTCATCATACCTTACTGGGATCTGGTCCACTAATCTAGGTGCGTGTGGGACATTGATTTCCCTCACATAGCGCTCCACTTCCTTCGCAATCCTCCCTCTATCTGTGATCTTCCCTAATGGCGTCTTTATACAAGGTGTGGTTATATATCTGGGTTTCCGTCCCCTGACAAGCTGCCATCGCCTTTTTATTTGCCCTGGGGTCTTATCTCCTATCCCATCCACCTCTCGCTTGAGACGAGTCCACTCATCCGCTTTCTTCGCTTCTTGGGCTTCTTGCTTTTTCGTCTTCAATGTCTCCCACTTCCTCTGCTTAACCTCCTCTGATGAATGCCCCGTCATTGCTTCCTTATATGCCTTATTGGCCTGTCTCTGCTCATATACCTTCACCTCCGTTGTCGCCGAATGCCTTTCTGACCCCTGTATCCTTCTTTTCCTCCTCTTTCCTACTGTGGCTTCGCCTACCCTGTGGAGTATCTCCTCTAGGTCATCCACTATTGCTTCCACTTGTGCATTGCCTTCCTTGTCAGTATGGGCCATGTGGACATCCCATTCTTCTAGCTCTACCTCCAGCGTTCTTCGGAAAAACGGCCAATCAGTGTCGTCATCTATCCTCCATCTATCCTCCTGCCCCAGCTGATGCTTGCTCATTGGTGGTAGAAGCAGGTCTACCCATATGAGGTTATGATCCGAGTCTACTAAGTGGTCTCCACTGTCATCTACCTCCATTTGTACCATGGCCTGTTTAATGTTGTCGCTCATCAGCACCAGGTCGATGGCTGACTTTTGCAGTCCTTGCATCCTTGTCCATGTCCCTCTGCACTCCCTTGTCCCATTCATCAAAGTCAACCCCGACGAGCTAATGAAGTCAAGCACTTGTTTACCCTCTGTGTTTACCTCTGTCACATTGTTGGGGATCACCTGGCCCACATGTACGTTGAAGTCACCCATAAGAATAATTTCCCATCCTGCCCCTTCCAGAATATTCACCTGCCTTGCGACCTTGTCCAGTATCCTCTTCCTTGTCTCTGTATCCCCACTGACATATACTACCCCAAGAGCGATATTCCAATCTCCTGTAATCATACCTCTCCAGTCCCATTCTGCATCTATTCCATCCCCGCAAACTCCTTCCTGCAGCAGCTCCTCATCTAATGTGAAGGTTTGAAGGGACTGCTTGCTGTACATACCCACTCCCCCACTAGCGAACTCTCTATCTCTATGTTTACCCTCAACTGGTCGACCAAGAATGCTGACTGTTTCTCCCGCTTTCAACTTAGTTTCCGTGAGTGACATCACATCCAGCTGTAGGTCCTTAGTTATCTGCTCCAGCTGACTCCTCTTCTTCGCCAACCCTCCTTGTACATTCACATACCCTATTCGAAACCTACTAGATCCCCTTCGTCCCCTATGAGATCTTGTCCTGGATCCCCCCTCTTCGTTGTCCCAACCGCTTCTTCCAGGGGGGCTGTCTTATGCGGTCCATTTCTGCTTACGCTCCTATCTGCAGCTCCCCTCCTCAGTTTAACTCCACCAACTCGTACGCCTTACCCACTGCCGCTGCATATACTCGGGTACCCACCCCTGCCTTCAGGTGTAGGTCATCCCCCAAGAGTTCTACTGCTGCTCTCTCTCCCCTCCAAAAGTTTTGCAACGACACATGTCTCCATCCATACTCTGCTAGCAGGTCTCTGAGCCCTTTATTGAATTCCCGGATACTGTTGTTTGCTACCTCCCCTTTGGACGGGCCCCGCGGCAGTACCTCGGCCCACATCTTCACCTCAACATGTCCAAAGAGGTCCTCGTATATTCTCAGTGTCTTCCTGGTGTCCTCCAAGATGCTTGCACTCCTCCCCGGCCGGTTCCTGGGAAAACAATTTGTCGCTAGGTTGACCAGGATGGCGTCTGGAACCACCGCGTCTCCTTTCCCTCCCTTCACCTGCCACTCCTCTATCAGCACTCGTCCATCCGAGAGGGAGGCGCCTGACGTTGCTCCAATTCCCACCGACCAACTTCCTGGCATCGCCTGAGCTAAGTGGGCATCTAAATGATGGGCCTTCAGTATCGAGTCCCCAACTGCCAATAGTGTTCTCACCTGCCGCCCCTCACTTTTGTCCTCTTTCTTGCTCCTCCTCTCTGGTCTCTGTTCTCCCGTTCCCACGCCACTCTCTGGTTCATGTTCACTACTTACATCCCATTCATCCTGGATAATCCATGTTTGGGATGACCCTCCCTCAAGAAACTGCTGGGCCTCCTCTCGTTCATTACCCTCCTCCTCTTCTTGTCCATTCTCAGCCCACTCATCCAGGACTTCCCACACTCCTTCCTCCTCTCCAGTGCCCATCCATTCCTCGTCCTCCACTCTATACCCATTGTCCTCTCCTTGATTGGGCTCTTCAATCTCCACGCTCTGCACCACTCCCTGAAGCCTGTCCGCCTCTGACACCTCCATAGTATTCCCCCCACTGCCGACCCCACATCTTTGATTCTCATCCCTCTCCTCCTGACTGAGGGGGGGTTCCACTTCCACTGAATGTCCTGCTACCGGACCCTTACCATGGTCCGCGGGGTGTTGCTCCATCCTCCTCCGGTAAAACTCCTCCATAATCGTCCTCCTGGTATCCCTTCCATCCATCCGCCATAAATGGCCTTCTCCTGTCCACTCTGGACTCGCTAGCCCATGGATACGCGCTCCGGCTGCCTCGACCTGTTGTAACTTCGCTTCCAGGAACTTCTCGGACTTGTGTTGTTTCTGTACCTGCCAGTTCCTGGGCTCCCTCTCTCCCGCCATCTGTCTTATACAACACTCCAGAGCTTCCCTGCTCCTGGCCAGGACCACTTTCGCCATCAACCGTCTGTCATTTAACTCTCTGGCCTTACTATACACCAGAAATTGCGCCAGGCTTGTAAAGACCATTCCCTCCACCCTCACCTGGTGTTGGTGGTTCCCACAGATCCACCTGCTGGCTCTCTGATTTTTTTCTTAGATCACTGTCCTTGAACCCAGCCTCTCCCTGCTGGTCATGTTCCATGGCCTCAGATTCCGAAGCACTGGGACAGGTCGACTGTCTCCCTCCGTGTGGTGTCCCTGCCATGCCTACTCCGTCTACCACTCTTTCCTTACCCCTGGATTGCCCCGGGTGTCCCTGACTGGCATTTGCCCCGTCATGTGTGAAGCATGCTCTACTGAGGCTCTCCTCCAATCCGCAGATGCGGCAGGCCATACAACGAAAAACTCGGTCCTTCCAATACCCTTGAGCTTTGTGACCGTCCACTCCTCCTGGTTCTTCCCACTTTCCACATGCCTCACATTCAACCATATAGTTGGGGCGCCGACACTGCCTCTTCCCCTTATCCTCCTCCGGAGCACCTCTCCTCCTCTTCCCTCCACTCCTCTGTGTCCTTGCTGACATTATTTGTTTATTCTTGATTAATCTACAATTTATGCCTTGACCTTGCTGATCTGCAGAAACAAACCCTGGCTTCCGAGCAATTCTTATTTGAAAAAAATCTCAGTGTAATTCCAAATAATTACACTAAGAAGTAACCTACCTCACCCTGACAAAACTGCTCAAAATTTCTGCATACACGACGGTAAAAACTGAAAACCAACAACTTGCCGCTTCTCACTCCAACACTTACTTCAACCTGAAACCTTCTGAAAGACAATGTACATTCATACAATACCCATAAGACCTGAAACACCTCACTCCAGACCTAGAAACTTCTGAAAGAGAACATTTACATACATCTTATACATACAATACACATCCAACAATTGAACAAAAGGGCTCTAACCAACAATAAGCCCAACAAGAATCAAACCAACTACAAAATTCAATTCAACACTCAACCCAAACCTGACAAACTGTCAACACCTCACTGACTGGACCCTACCTTAGGCAGAACCCCTCACTGATCACTACCTGCCCTACGTCCAAAAACTAGACTTGTTGGGATTGTTGTCTAGTAGAGCTATGAAAAAAACAAAGTTGACATTACCTCTATATCGCCCAAATACTACCAACTTCTCCCCTGCCTTCTTCAACGTCCTACAACACTGCCTCCTGATGATCTCCCTCTTCGCTGCCCCCGAAATCCTCTTCTGCCGATGATCAGTGATGATTTCTGTGTGATTCTGGTCGTCCTACTCCTTTCAATGCGCCGATCCTTGTGTTTTTCTTCTCCTGTGTCCTAGCTGCGTCCGTCCTCTTCCTCCATCTTGTTTTTCACTTTTGGATCATTATATAGGTCAAAATAGGGGCAAATGAAATAAAGTGATTTGATTGGATAATGCTTTCATGACCTCTGGATCCCAAATTGACCTGACCCAGTATATCCTTGTACTGTAACAAAAAACCTATTGTTAGAAAGATTTTTTATTCGCCATATGCATATATGATTTATAACAAATAGGGGCTTACAAATATATAAACATATTTCTACACTGAAATACGTACATTTTTTTAAAGCAAAACTAACTCAAATTAAATCAACCAATCAGAGCACTCCATTTTAGATAGTGCACATTTGAATTGACCTATATAGCAACGATCCACAAAAGACCACAGTTTTCTGCTCATCAGGCGTTTTGGGAAGAAAATGTGTTATAGAACAGTTTAAAGCTGACATATTCAGCCCAGAACTTATCTAAGTATATATATTTTTATTTCAGTGGAAGTTTATGGGCAGGCATCGCCATAAATGGAGGACATAGGTTATTTATACCAAAAATATAAAATTTAGCCCCCCAAAAATTATAGGGGTGTTTGACAATTGAAAATAAGATTTAAAAAAAATAAATCCTGTGACCTTGGGATGACCTTGACATGACCTTGAAATATTAAAATGTTGTTGCACAACAAAACTCTCATTTTGTTAGTCATATTATGAAAGATCTCTCCAAAATGAAACAAACAAGCTCAAGATCAAGTCTGTAGCTATAATAGAACAGATTTTATGGGCCGTTGAATTTTCAGCCCAAGGTCACAGGGATTTTCCATTGATTTCAACAGAGAAATATTGAAATTTTATTGGTACAAATGTCATTGTAAAATATTCTGCCTTTCACAAAAATATGATTTTTATGGATTTCCATTGAAATCAATGTGAAAATCGGGAAAATTATATATATCTTTCAAATCCAAAAGGCAGAAAATCTACCAAACCAACTATTAAAATTCGTTTTGCTTTGCATGCTATCAGAGTTATATTTCCAGCATAATATGGGACACTTTTCATCATTATAATTTCATTATTTGAAAAATTACAAGTGCCTTCGGCTGGGAAAGGATGCTGTCTTTCACTGTTGTAGCTATCTCTCACTTATGCAGCTGTCTCTCCATTGTACCGCTATCTCTCACTTATGTAGCTTTCTCTCACTTGTGAAAACTATCTCTCACTGCTGTAACCATCTCTCACTTGTGCAGCTATCTCTCACTGATGCAGCTGTCTATGTCTCATTGTTGTAATTGTCTCTTACTGTCATCATTGTTGTAATTGTCTCTAACTGTCATATATGCAGCTGTCTCACTTTTGTAACTGTCTCTCATTTGTACAACTATCTCTCATTTATGCAGCTTTCTCTCACGTGTGCAGCTATCTTTCACTGCTATAACTGTCTCTCACTTATGCAGCTGTCTTTCCCTTATACAGCTATCTCTCACTGATGCAGTTGTCTCTCACTGTTGTAACTATCTCTTACTATCTCTCACTGATGCAGCTATTTATCTCTCATTGTTGTTACTGTCACATACTGTTTGTAACTATATCTAACCTGTGCAGCTGCCTCACCTATGCAGCTGTATCTCACTGGTGCAGATATCTCTTATTTATGCAGCTATCTTTCACTGTTGTAACTGTCTTTCACTTGTACAGCAGGCTCACAATCATAACTGTGTCTGTAATTATCTCTCACATGTGCAGCTGTCTCTCACTTGTTCAGCTGTCTCACACTTGTAACGGTCTCTGTAATTATCTGTCACACATGCAGCTGTCTCTCACTTGTAGCGGTCTCTGTAATTATCTGTCACCTATGCAGCTGTCTCTCACCTATGCAGCTGTCTCTTACCTATGCAGCTATCTCACTTATACAGCTGTGTCTCACTGGTGCAGCTGTCTCTCACTGGTGCAGCTATCTTTGACTGCAGCTGTTATGTTTTGAGATTTATCTGTGAAGGCCCCTTTGTGCAGAACCTTGTGGGACCTCTACTGGCTCAATAAATAGGTCAATAATTAGGTCAAATTGCCAATGGTTGAAAACAAAGGTCTAATACAGAAATATAGGCATATTGTGGGTAATATTTTATATCTAGCATAATTCTGACAGAAAATGAGTGAAAACCACTCTATTCCTAATGTACATTTTGCAAAAAACATCGCATAAACTTGCAAAGTAAAACTGAAGTGGAGACTTGTTTAGCGTCCACCAGAGGGCAACGTAAAAATGCAACAGCGAGATTGCACCCTCTTATCAGTGGCAAATTTTATTGCAGCCCATGCCTCACACAGCAACTTTTTTTTTCAAATCTCGCCACACTTCCCCTTTGATCACGTTCATGCTTTTTTTAATATATATGTAACCATAAACTTTTAGCAAAAATACCCCTCAGAAATGCTATTCAAATGTATATAGGCACCATTTTTATGGGACATATAGTCAACTTGTACTATTATTTGACATAATTTTACTTCTTGTAGGTATAAATATTTCACTAACTATACCCAAAGACATCGTCAAAATGGACTAGAAATCTTTGGATTTTAGAAATACCATTCACTGCCCACCCAATTTAACTCACGACTATGCTAGAACTCGACTTCCGGCAACTAACAATCAAAGAATTATGTACTGTTTAAATCAACTTAAGATGTCAGCCCTGTTTGAAAATATTTCTTTGTTTTTTCTTAATCTCAGCATCGTTTCGCCATTGTTTACGAGTTTGCGCAATCAGGTGAAAGTGGGTCAGTTTATTCATGGGAGTGACAGCAACGATCTGAAGCTCAACAACGTTGTGGTCCTTCTGACATCATATGAAGATTCTCCCTTTGCGTTTCCATGACGTCATCACTTGGACTCTCCTAAATGCCATTTCACGTTGTCAGGTTTAATATCGGGTAAAAAACTGGAGAAAAAACTCTACAGAAAGCTCACAGATTTGCAATTATAGATATTATGACTGGGAAAGACGATGACATGGATCAGAACTGCAACAGTCAATCGCCGGAAGTCGAGTTTAATTACTGGGGAAACTTCAATATGATGGGCAGTGCGTGGTGTTTCTAGAAACAGTGGATTTCAAGTCTATTTTGCCGATGTCTTTGGGTATAGTTATCAAACTTTTTTTTGAAATTTACATTTAAGTGTGTAAAATGGTGCAAAACGTCACACTGCTACCCATTACACATTAATTTGGATCCCTACCCGTTCTAACGCCTATGTCCTAAATTTATGGTGATGGGTGACATGACAATTTCAGTGAAAATGGCATTTGGGCTGAGGACGTTTCTTATCCTTATATTATGTAATATATAGGTCACTGAGTGGCACCTTAGGCCTTGAACTCACTTGCGCTTGCTCTGTCCGTGCCGGCAACAGACGGGAGGGATGTTATCATCCCCATTGTTATGGCTTAATGACGTCATTTGTAACATTCTGAAGGGCTGCAACTTGTTACAATGTACATTAACGTTAGGGGGAACAGAGACACTTCATGCAGAGGATCACAACTGTATGAAATGTGTTGTTGACTGTTGCTAAGATACCAAAAGTACATGACGTCACTATTTCATTGATAAATAGCCACACCACCATTATGACGTCATTGATCCTTCAACTGCATGAAATAGTGCACCATTATAACCCACCAAAACCAACTAAATAAATACCATATATTGGTTCAGATGGGATCAATGCTTATTAATACACATGAAAACATCATGTATTGATCTTTTATGACTAATCCATTAGCCAGTAGTTGCTGCATTAGACCTCATCACTGCCCAGTGATACAAAATTAGAAGTAAATTAAACTTCATATTTCTGAAAATTTCCCACGCTTTTTATGACAAAATTGAGAAGTTTTGCAAGTTTAATTACCAAAATTTAAGAACAGGTTTACTCCAAATATTATTCTATTTAGTTTAAATGGATGGAATTTTGATTAATGGTCTATATTTTGAGATACCTAACTTTCTTCAAACTCAAGTCAAAAATTACCAAATGGTGTCAAAAAATTGCATTTATTTGAATCATTTTATTTACAAAAACACAAATTACTTGAGTTATAAGACATCTTTTAAAATTCTGTCTATTTAAACTAAATAACATCATTCTAGCTAAAGATCAATGCCTTGGTTCTGGAGATTGCTAGTGTAGTTATGCCCAAAAATGTTTTTCAAGTAAGCTCTATCCTTTCTTTAATTGTTACCAAAAAAAACATCTTTTTCTTATTTTTGCTTCAATTTTGAATCTAAAATGATTAAAAATGATAAAATTTTAAAAACAAATTAAATATCTAATCAAAAGGAAAATCCATCTCTCAGCATTTGATACATTTAAGACTGAAATCCGTTTTGTAGTTATTTTCATACAAAGCAATTATCTTGCACCATGTCATTTTTTGGGGTTCAAATGACTTTTTTTGGCGGGAAAAAAGAACTTTAGAAGACACTGTTCCCCCTAACGTTAATCATAATAATCAGGGGTGGGAGAGCTCTGAACCAATCTGTGCAGTAACTCTGAACCAATCTGGTTAAATCGCGTCATTCTGGTCGCTCACAACTGATCTGGGCGCTAAATGACATCATTCTGGGCGCTCGCAACAATCTTTGCACTAAATCGCAGCCAATCTGAGTGGTATTTGACCGTTGTTTTATGGTGGACAATGGCGAGAATGAAAAAGTTGCGTTCTTTAATTTTTATATATCGACTATCATACCCATTTTTAAAAGAAAATAACATGCTCATCAGTTACATACATAACCACATGATAATCTAAAACTGAATTTTAACAAGATTTTTGCGTAATTTTAACACAGGAATGTGCCCGAGTTTAAGATTGCATAACAAGGGGTAATTCCCGACTTGGGGGCACAAATATTACCGTAAACTCGTTATAAATGTATCATAAAATTTACACTATTAGTAACAATACACTGTTACACACTCAACTGTAACGAAATTTGTTACATTTTGTGATGATTTTGATACGATTTTGATGCCTTTTGTGACACATAAAAAGTCGTTATGTAACAGAACCGCCTAGATTGGTTCAGAATTGGTTCAGAACAATGGTATGACGTCATACCGCCCAGATATGTTTTGAGCACCGACCAGATTGGTTCAGAGCTCTCCCACCCCTGATAATGACTTCAGACAACTTGGATCATGAACCTTTGACCCCAGCACTTCATTAAACATAATGAATAACCATGGTTATAAAAATTTGATTAATTTAGTATGTAGATACACTAGTCCAGAAAAGATATTGTCAGTCCTGCCAATCAACAAAATTTAGAGAGGCTAGTCCTTTATGGGTTAAGTCTTTATTCCAAGGTTTTGAAAAGATGAAAGCAAACTGATTTTTTAACTGACAACCTTGGAGATCTAAAATGATGAGTTTTGTGCATTGTTGATGCGTTCATAATTTGCATAAGGTATATTTCTACCTTAACTTATTTTGCCTCGAATTTTAAGCCATATGCTTGCATATAGGACCATGACTCCGATGACTGGCTATATTATTTATGAATGAACCGCATCACTTGCAATACAAAGCTTCCTTGGCAACCTTTGACCTAAAGTATCGCAACGACCCGGAAGTAAACCAGGGATGATAACTAAATATAAATCCGATAAGTAGTTCTCTTAGTAACATTTAAATATGCTCGAAAAAAATATGATTTTGTCCTGCAATATGAGCTTTTTCGACAGTAGATGATAATGAATTGCTTCAGTTTGGGTTATTGAAAATATTGCATGACCATTTAATTAAAATTAAATGAAATTTGTGCTTGGCAACGTAGATTCATGCGCGATGTGATGCGGCGCCTGACAACTACCAAAGTCTTTTGTACACACAAGCGAACCGTCACTTGACAACTTGAACGTAGAAGTGAGCACTTCGTGTGACCATTCTCATTGGAATAAACAATACATTATAGCAATTAGGTTAATAACAAGTGGACAACATGTTTAAAAACACATTCCAAAGTGGATTCTTATCCATTTTATACAGTATTGGCAGCAAACCTTTGCAGATATGGGACAAAAAGGTAAGATTTTAAAAGCATGTGATATTGAAGCATGGACGTAATTCGACTTCCTGCAAGCTGTTTCAGTCTGGCACAAATATTTGTTAGGTTCTCAAATGACAATATTTATATGGAGTATACTATAACTTCAGAGTAATATAGGTTTCCGCGCTGCTATTAGACATACACATTTATTGAGTAACGATATACTACGATGAGGTTTTTAATATTTCAGAACAGTCCTCGGTAAGGCCATAATGCATAATTTTCTACCTTTTGTATCGCCCATCACTCTCATAATGGGGGTTCACTTAATGCAGTGTTGATGGTCGCTGCTTTAAGTAATAACAGTACGGTATCCAGAACGAAGAGAGAATCAACGACTTCTCAGTATTATCGCTTATGATCACAATTCGTCTTCAACGTTACCGAAATCGACGATCTGAATGTGTAACGACCACACTTTAGCATAATGTAAACAACGATCGATTGTAATCCCTTGAAATAGATTCTAAATGTAATATTATTTATTTTTTCCGATTACATTGTTTGACCAAACATTTGATTCATTAGGAGCGTGTGTTTATTGGTAATAATTGTTAATAATTGCAAAAAAATAGTTGGATCAATATCCCACCCCTCCTTAGCAACAGCAGCAGGTAGCCATTGTGGATTCTCTGAAAGTAGGTCACAAGTCTCGCCTGTGTTTTGTCACAGTTTATCGATCACGGTCAACTTCTTACAGTTATAGCACAATGTTTCCCTCAAAAATATTTCATTAAATATTATATTTGTGTTCCAGGTCAGAAATGGACACATCAAACGTATAACAGATAGTGATATCCAGTCACTGGTGTTAGAAATTGTTGGAACAAACGTGAGGTATGTATAATAGATTAGAGTTGCTTATGATTGGCCCATGGAGTAATTCAACTATCATAGTTTAGTGTATTCTTTATTATCACAAAACTGCAAAATGATAAAAAGGGCAGATGTGCAAATAGAAAAATGCCATTCAAATATTATACAAGGAAAAATGAAACTCAAATTTGTTGCAAGACAATTCTTTAATAAAGAAACTCATATTTTCAAATAAGCATTGATAAAATATTTATCTTCCATAAATTTAGTTTTACCAAATAAATGCATGATATTTTGAAATATAACTGGCTATTAACTTTTGTGCTGCAGAGAGTACAAGTTCAAACTTTTTGCAGTTAATAAACTCAATGTCAAAGCAATGCAGGAAAATAATTTCATAAATTGTTTTGCACATTTTTTTTTTTAATGTTCTCTTTAAATTATACAGTGAATATCTTATAAACTTTTGTCATTTATAGCACAACATATATCACATGTCCGGTCGATCCAAAGAAAACTTTGGGAATTAAGCTACCCTTCCTTGTTATGATCATCAAGAATCTAAAAAAGTACTTCACATTTGAAGTTCAGGTGAGTTTCTCCTACTTTCGTAAAATATGTATTTCCAACATCAATTCCTTTTTAAATTTTCATAGAAGTGTAGATGTTTACATTATATTCATGTGCATTTTGCTATTCAATTATGTCGTAGTAAAACACAAATCTTTTTTAAACTAATCAATCACTGAAACACCCATTGGCAGTAAGAACTTACATTTGTTAAGAGAAGCAAAACAAAGTTGACGGGCAAAGTGGATGTTTTATCCTTGTATATAATTTGCACATTGAATTATTTTGTTTTAAGGTATTGGATGACAAGAATGTAAGGAGACGCTTCAGGGCCAGCAACTATCAAAGTACCACAAGGGTGAAACCTTTCATCTGCACCATGCCTATGAGACTTGATGATGGCTGGAATCAGATTCAGTTCAACTTGTCAGACTTTACTAGACGTGCATATGGCACAAATTACATAGAGACTCTCAGAGTTCAGGTAAGTTTTTTTCTGTTAGATATAAAACAATGACATTGCTTTCTTAAATCCTTTTTTGGTTGGTGGACTTTTATTATTTATAGGTTATTTATCTTGGAAAAATAGATGTGAGGCCAGTTAGACCAGTATGATGATACAAATAGAATCATGTCCTTTGATTTCTTATGAGATTTTGCTATATTTTAATACCAACATCTTATTTAGTCACTAAAACATGATAATATGCAGGCCTGGGAATTTTTTTGGGCTGAACTTTTTGGGACTTTGGGTCATGGCCAGGACAGGAGCAACTTTGATTGTGAATGCTTTATTTTCTGTCAAAATACAGCAATATTGATATAACTTGGTAGATGTGATCAACCTATGGGGGGCTTGGATAAGTTCGAAATTGGGTGACTGTGGGCAATTTTCAAGGTCACAGGAGCCGATTTTGAAAGAGCCGATTTTCAAAATCGGCTATTTGTGATATTTTGCAAAACACTACAAATAGTATGTATTCTCACTACATTTATCTTACACAATATCTTTATTCATAATTTTTCGAAAAAAAATTATGTAACTAGGTCAGGATGACCTACTTAAAGGCCCTATATGTCACAACTCCCAAAATATTGTGAATCTAATCCTTGTACAAGGATACAAATCAGAGAAGATAAGATCATGAATTTATGTAAATATATTATAAATATATGTATCCTGTACAATATGTTCATGATTTGGAGAATAATTTATGTAACTAGATTGCTTTGACCGACTCATAGCTTAAAGAGATTTACATTTGTGAGTTGGATAGTGCATGAACTTGTATGTGCTGACATAAGTTTTGTGCCACTCACAAACATTCTCATTTTAAATGATGAAATCATTTTCCTAGATCATCTTAATTGAAAAATGTTTTCTTGTTTTTGTTCATAGATACATGCCAATTGCCGAATCCGTAGAGTGTATTTCTCTGACAGACTGTATTCAGAAGACGAATTACCAGCAGAATTCAAGTTGTATCTCCCTGTTACAAAAAAATAATGAGAAGAAGTGCCAATAATCATGCCACTGTAATAAATTTCCATCTCTTTTGAATGTCATCATTAAATATTCACATAAGTTTCCTTCATAAACAGGGAAAGTGGCTTACAATAAATTAGAAATACAATTTTTATCTATTCTGTTCTGGAGTTGATATTTGAATTATATGTACATATTGACTGTTATCTTTCCTTACATCAACTTCTGCACAGGACTACATGTACCCATAAAGTCTAAGTTGTTATAAACATGCATTAACTGTCAAATGAATAATAAGGATCAGATACATCAACCATAAAGGAAAATATTGTCATATTTAGATTGTTTGTAATAAAACAGTTTCATCAAGTCACTAGGTCTAACTTTTCATTTGTGTGATGGGTACTTAATTGTAACCAGGAATAAACATTCTCAGATGTCAGCATTGCTACTGATGTTGTAAAGGAACTCGGTCTCATTTAGCAGCAAATGGGCGACTCATAACCAGTCTATAAAATAATAAATTATAATGTATTTTTATTTATAAAGTTAATTATTGATCAAATTAGAATACATATGTGCAGTTTTGTCACCCCTGTTTTGGGGCGAGTCATTTTATAAGTGGAAGTGTGAGTGACAGATTATTGTAACACATTTTGTCAGTGGAATATGTGACACTAAGTGAAAATGTAAATTTGTGACTTTGAAAACTTCCTGTTCAGTTCCATTTCATTGTCCAGGACTGAAGCTTTTGTATACATGTCAGATATAAATATCTGTTAACTTAGCATTTCATGAACATTTCATGATACTGAAGATTTGTATATACCAACTTAGTTAAAATAAATTTAATGTTTGTTTATATTGTATATAACTTAGTTCAAAGGTTTATTTTTCATTCTCTATATTAGGTAGGGCCTTTGCTAAGTGAAGTACTTGTTTCTTGCATTCTTGCAAGGGCTGGCAGTTTGAAACCATTTCAATCTGCACATTGGAAATGTCTCTGCACTGTTCATGTCCCTCCTATTTTGTTTCATTTCTTTGGTTTTATTTTTTATTGTTTCACATTCGGGAAAATACAGTTAAAAACCTCAATTAGAGGACAATATTAGAATGTGCTAATTTTAAAAATTCAGTAAAAATCACACAAAGAATTGAAGTCATAAAATGGGGATACTCCAAATTATTATAGTGATATTAACCCCAACGGACAGGAAGGACGGCAATGTCCACCACCGGTAATGGACGGCAGGGACGTTGACGTCCCCATTGTTCTGGTTTAAAGACGTCAATCCCCTTGGGCTGCCACTTTGTTACAATTAATCATAATAATGACGTCAGACTGGGTGGATCATGTACCTTTGACCCCAGTACTTTATTGAGCATATTTAATAACCGTGGTTATAAATTTTATCAATTACGATTGTAGATACACCAGTGCAAAAAGAATTGGTTAGTCCAGCCAATCAACAAAATTTAGATAGCCTAGTCCCAGGGGTGGGAGAGCTCTGAACCAATCTATGCAGTAAATCTGAATCAATCTGGTCAAATCGCATCATTCTGGAAGCTTGCAACTGATATGGGCGCTAAATGACGTCATTCGGGCGCTAGCAACACATCTGGGCATTAAATTGCAGCCAATCTGAGTGGTTTCTGAGCATTGCCATGCGGTGGACAATGGCTTGATTGAAAAAGTTGTTTTCTTTAATCTTTAAATATCAACTATCATACTCATTTTAAAAATAAAATAACATAATCATGAGTTACATATATAAGTATATGATCATCTGAAACGGAATTATATCGAGATTTCTGCCTAATCTTAACACAGGAATGTGCCCCAGTTTAAGATTCCATAACAAGGAGTAATTCCTGACTTTGGGGCACAAATATTACCTTAAAACATAAAAAAATTACTCTAAAATTTACACCATCCTATTTAACACACTGGAATACACTCAACTATAACAAAATGAGTTAAATTTTGTAATGATTTTGATGCCATTTTGATGCCTTTTGTGAGAAGTAAAAAAATTCATATAATAATTGAATCACCCAGATTGGTTCAGAATTGATTCAGAACAATGGTGTGACGTCATCATACCACCCAGATTTGTTGCGATTACCACCCAGATTGGTGGGGCCCCCATAGGGGGGGTATGAAAAACCCAATAATCCCCCTTTTTTTACCTAAAAATCCAAAAATCCTTATCTTTTGTAGCCAAAAATCCTTAAATATTTTCCCCCTCAAATCTAAAAATCCAAAAGTATAAAACAAAAAATCCTAAAATATGTTTACATTTAGTACAAATTTATTTGGCAATGAATTACATAACATGCATGATATAATATGATATTTAGTGTTTCACACAGGTCATGCCACATTACAAAATGTACTTGCAGAGTCCACTTGAGCCCACAGAGTTTGAAATTAACAGTAATCTCACTGTTATAGTGATACGGAGACACCCAATCCTTTTGAACATATTCAAAATTAGTAAAAAAAGTAATCTGTGTCTTTCCTTTTTTTTGAAACTCTTTTAGGCCTAGTGGCCCTTGTGTCACTAGTAAATGACAACTGAGATAATTCCTCACTAATTAACTCTTGCTGCTCATTGGGTGTCTGTATCACCCTGATCCTTTATCAGGTCCAAAAGATTGATCAAAACCTCCTCATTCAGAACAATTATATCATCCTTTGGAACATATTCATAGTTAGTATCATCTAAAACAGTGATGACATTTTCTCTATCTATGACACATTGTTTTTGATTTGAGAACTCTGTGGGCTCAAGTGGGCTCTGCAAGTAGATTTCCCCTTTACATTTTCCCTTCTCAAGCATATCTTGCCTCAGTTTACATATATGCACATGTTTGATTGTGTTAATAACTACAACAGAACCTTTTTTGACATAGACACTTCTCCCTTGTGAGGGCTCCAACACACTCTGGCCACCAGTTGATGATTTAAAATCAATTGTTATTGGTATGACTCTGTCACTCACATAAACATTGAGTGGCAAGGTACCAGGCTTTGTGCTTAAATTCCTAACAGTATTTTGACGTACACTTTGTCCAAATTTTTCACGCCACATAGATAAATCTCTCAAATCATTCTCAGTGATATTTGCCTTTGAGGTGTTGGCCATTTGTGGCAGTTCTGTGTATTCCAATGGTATTTTACTCCTCTGGTAATATGATTTTCTGCTGGTAAAATATAGAAAACTACAATGGCACATCTGCTTTAAAAGTTCCCTCGTACATGATGCAAACTTGTATGCAAATTGTAAAGATAGGGGCATGTCAAGACCTTCTCTCATTCTTGAAAATAAATGTTCTACTACAAGAGTTTGGGCAGCTGATATGCTAAAGTTATAATTTTGGTTGATTCTGTCAAAAATATCTTGAACACTTTTTAGGCCTGAAATTATCCACTTGACATCAGAAATGCATTGTTGGGAGCAGGCCCCATCAGGTCCTTGGGGATTATTTTTGCCTGTTTGCTGCTGTATGATGTTATTGCATCCACTTAGGAAGTTATCAACATCCTCTATTGTGTGTATTATATCTGGAAGCAGTTTTTGTGCAGGTTTCTGACCTGGCATGTGTAGGCCAACAGCTAATGCAAATTCATTTAGATGTTTCAAAAATAAAACCAATGCCTTTCCACTAGATATTACACAAACCCTACCCAATGCTGTGTCAACCACAAAAACTGACTCTATTTCTGTGCATATGGCTGTTGGTTGTGTAAATTTTGCAAAGGAGCCATCTTGATTACCCCTTTCTCCTGTTCCAGCTATTACTATTGTGTCACTTGTATCCAGATATTTCACCCCAAAAATCCAATAATCCCTCTTTTTTAGGCCAAAAATCCAATAATCCTAAAACCCTATGGGGGCCCCATTGGTTCAGAGCTCCCCCACCCCCAATTAAGTCCCTTGGGGGTTAAATGACAGTATCTAGGTCTGAACATATGATCTGGGAAGAAAGCTTATGAGAAGCATGGGGGTTGAAGAATTACAGCCCTTAACAAGATGATTTATTTCTGGAAGAAAATATTCACATCCACCTAACTATCTATGGATCTTAAAAACAATATGTGAGATTTAAAGGTCATGTACTATTTTCTGATGCCTGGACAGGAACCAGTCAAAGCATATTGTTTTTGAGGGTTAACCTGATGCATCTTTCAACTTGTGCCAGATGGTCATGTCGGGAGTAGAGACCATCATTCAGGATCGAGCCGCCCTTTAACGGCTGATTGCTTTTGCTTTTTGCCTCGTTTTGAACAATATAGATGCCATTCTTAATTTTGGTTGCTTAGTGTTTGCAAATATACGTGTACGTTTCAGAAAACAGCTTTAACTCGTCTGTACCATTGAAACCACATTCATAGCTTACAGAGATAACAGTCTATATTATCACCTGCAATCATCATGATCATCAGAATTGTCAAAATGTGCGCTTCTCATAAGTGTAGCAGTGTTGATTGCCACCCTCCATAGCTCCAGCAAGGCAAGATCCGTTATGTAAAGTTCTGTTTGACCCCAAACGGCATTTTAATTGTTAAAAGTCAAACGGGGGGGGGGGGGGGGGGGGGGGTGATTACTTAATAAATCAGTTGGCGGCACAGATTTTACAATCCTTTTGCCTTTTTGACAAGAATAGGTTTGAACTGACTATGATCCGTTACACTACAGATGGCGTGACGATCACATTTAAAAGTAAACGTCCCATCTGGCGGGAAAAGAGGGAGCTTAATCCTGACTGCAAGGGAAGTCTGTAACATCCTGCCTGTTCGTGACAAGTAGGCTTGCAAATTTTCAGATTTTCAGTAACCATCCCAGACAGCTTAATCTACTTTGTCATGACTGGCTGGGACAGCATTCAATTTCAGATTTTTTTTTCCATTAACACAAAAGGTCATGGAAAAATATCATTTTTGATAATAGAAAAATGAAAAATAGTATGGCAGTCATTTCTAGAGTTTTACTATTTCTCATAAGTTAAACAAATAAAAAAACAGACAAATATAGTCTTACAAGATAGCCTTAACAGAAAAGACAAATCTCTGACATCTCGCAATGAGCATCCCATTGAAGATATGCTGGTATTTTCAAATCAAGCCTATGATAAAAGCCTATAGCACATAAATGTATTGCAGAATATAGTGTTTTTTGTCTCAGGTGCACAAGATGTTAATTAACACATGAAAGTGTTTCTCATTCTGCAGTCCTGTCGCTGTTATATTTTTATTTTATTTTAAATAGAATTTAAATATTTTACTTTTTTATATAAAGGAAACTTCCAACCCTTTATCTGTTTGTACTGTGTCTAGAATTATTTGTGCAGTTCACAAATTTCACCATACCCACTCCTTGCAAAGTATTATTCAACACATGACCAATCTCCCATTTATTACAGTCCCAATTTTCAATCTCTGAATAGTCATCCGAACCATTCTTATTCTACAGTCTTACTTGTCCTACTTGGTGTCTAACGATTGTATCAAACTTTGCTCCAAGATTAAACCAATGTCTCACAAGTATTGAAGCTTTCTGGTGAATTTTTGAAATGTATTATGAATTTCTGTGAATATCAACACCAGAAAAATAAACCTCATATAAAAGTATAAAGTACTATAAACCCCAAATAGATAATAGATTCCATAATCTGACTGCTTGGCTTAATTCTTTATTATCGACGCTCAATTTTAATCAAACAAGAAAGATTTTTAAAAAAGCAATAATTTGTTGTGAACACTGCAGAAATAATGCACCAATTTCACACAAATTGGTGCGTGTGTTTGCGAATATATGTTCGTGCAAAAAGAATCGAACTAACGCATGCTTAGCCATTATCTCTTCAAACTGCTTCTGAAATTGACTTTTTTGCTTTATTATCAAGTATGATATATTTTAATGGAAAAGTAACTTTATGATCCTTTTAAAGCAGGATTTGACCTTTATATGTAGGTTTATATGTAGGTCAAATCATTTTGAAGAAAACCTTTCATGAACCTTTCATGTCCAGGAGATCAATTCGATCATCTTCACCCTTTTTCCCATTTGCTTGTTTATAATATTATAACATTTATAATACATTTAATTAACTTAATATCCTTGTACATTGATTTTTGTGGAAATCGAATTTTATGTAGTGCTCATGGCTGCCAGTTGATAGATAGGATGTACACATTTGATATCATTTAACATCAGAAGTGAAATGTGCATGTGACCATGGTAAGATTCATACCAACTTCTTTATCTTCCATAATATCTCTGAGCATTAAAATACGAAACATATATATATATATATATATATATATATATATATATATATATATATATATATATATATATATATATATATATAAATATATATATATATATATATATATATAAATATATATATAGATAATTTATAGCAGAGTGCCTGATAGGTCTTCAACAAATACAAATTGTCTCTAATAACAATGTCAACGTGTTCCTTTGAACAAGGAAGCTCAGTTATTGGTTCCGCATTTTGGCCACATACGGAACCAGGAAATGAGTTACACTGATCGGTCAAAGGATGTAATATAAAACAATTAAGCATTCCTCATGAAATGCTGCGCCATTCAATGATTTCTTCGCTTCTCATTTAAGATAAAAGAGAAATATGACTTTACGTCTGCATCAACTTCTTTTCGTCTCTGCACTGTTTGTTGCTTCTTCAAATGGTCTTGAAAAACGACTTCTAAATTACAATGGCGAGGTGGATACAACGCAAAGGTTAGTCCTAAAATATGACTTTTTTTACAATTGCACGTCAAGTTCAATTCAAGAATTTATAAAATCAGCGTGCCACCCATAATGAAAATCGCATAGTAGAAAAAACAAAGCTTCTTGTCAAGGTATAAAATCCTTGGATTCACATATTATCATCCTATTCAGGTGCTAATGTTTCGAAAATTGTCCACCAATATAACCTACCATATGTAGTTTTAGATTCTCCTCAGTATCTTGCTTAAGAAATAAAGAATAAATACAAGGATTCGGTCAGAGATTGAGGGAGAAGAATGGAAAATCCACTTGATTCTAGAGTTGATCAATTGTATATATGATATAAATGAGAACTCCCTCAACAAGGAAGAAAACATCCTCATGCTGAGTGACATATGAACATCTTAATTTATGTATTGTTTTTATCTAGTCAATTCTCACTATTTACAACCATGATTTTATCTTGGAGTAATTATAATTATAAAATCATAATTACTCCAAGGTTTTATGTATGTATTGTGATATTGTACCTTGATCTTAATTGATGTTTGAGTACGAATAAATGATATAATAATAATCAAGTCAGTTCTATAGTTTACAGGCTTTTTATACTGGTATTGAAATCATCAAATCCTATCATTAAATATATGCTCCTTGGTGAGACACATCCACGAGGAACAATAAATATTACACCAAGTATTCAAATCAAAGAAGGCCACGGGCCGTGGCACAGCTGATGAGAGCGCCAGCTTATTAGCACCAGTTCACCAGTTCCTCTGTGGTGATCCGAAGGTCGTGGGTTCGATCCCCGGCCATGCCGAGATTGAATTCATGATGCAATTTCACACATGAACTGAGGCCCGTGCCAAAGGGTCAACCCATTGTCCTTGTGCAAGTTGTAAATCTGTGACCGGGTGGGTTGTCCTGCGACATGACAATTCATTGAGGCAGCACTATATCTGCTACAAGTAGGCCTCATCACAAAATGACTGAATTAATCTTGAATACTCTTTGTAAATTGTATGAGTTTAACGTTTTGAAGAGATGGTCAAATCTGGATCAGATTTCTGGCCAGTATGGGTTTGCTCTGTAAATAAATGTCCGAAATCGATTTCTTGGTCAACTTTTTTGATAAGTTTTCAAGATTACATACAGTGACAATCCTGAATTTGATCGTAATAATAATACAATTATATTAATTCACAGCAATGTCAATGTCTACCACTTTTGTATCAAAAACAAAAATGTGAGACTTAAAGGGAAACTTTCACTTCTCTGAAGCATTTTTGTAGTATGATGGAGTATTATAACGCACATTGATCTGTGGGCTCTGTTATTATGACCGCTCAAGGGAAACATCATTTTTTTGGAGAAAAGTAGCTCTTTTAAATGCACGTGCTAGAAAAAAAAAGAATGACGTCATCGTGCGGCAATTACCTACTTACATAAATAATTAGTAAACAAACAACAACTTGAATGCAACCAAAATAGCGGTGTCACGATTTTCGGCCTTAGAAATGACGCACTATAGAATGGTTATGTGCGACGGAAAGAACATGAAAAATGTGACATTTTGGTGTAAAAACCATGTCAATCGGACTAGTATTAACAAAGTTATGACTAAATTTATGAAATTGGAAAATCATTGCAGCTTGAGTTGCACGTGCGTAAAATCCCGCACGATGACGTCATTGCCACTAATTGCAATAAATGATCATATTCTATAGGGGCTGCAAGATTAGTTTTATATGTTGGTTTGTGTTTCCATGGTTACTGATAAGGTTTTGGGTCTTTGAATTTCAATGTATTTTCGCATATATGATCATTTAATCATGTAATTTCTAAAATTTATTTTACCAGAAAGTATCTCTTTAAAGCATTCATGAAACCACAGAGGTCACAGGCAATTTTACAGAAATTTGGGGTATACTTAAAGGGAAACTTTCACTTCTCTGAAACATTTTTGTAGTATGATGGAGAATTACAACGCACATTGATCTGTGGCTCTGTTAGTATGACCACACAAGGGAAACATGTTTTTTGGGAGAAAATTAGCTCTTTTAAATGCACGTGCTAGAAAAAAAAGAATGACGTCATCGTGCGGCAATTACCTACTTACATAAATAATTAGTATACAAACAACAATGCAGCCAAAATACCGGTGTCACGATTTTCGGTCTTAAAATGGACGCATTATAGAATGGATATGTGCATCGGAAAGAATATGAAAAATGTGTTATTTTGGTGTAAAAACCATGTCAATCGGACAAGTATTAACAAAGTTATGACTAAATTTATGAAAATTGAAGATCATTGCAGCTTGAGTTGCACGTGCATTAAATCCCGCACGATGACGTCATTGCCATTAATCGCAATATATGATCATATTCTATAGGGGTTGCAAGATTAGTTTTATATGTGGGTTTGTGTTTCCATGGTTACTGATATCTTTTTTTGGTCTGTGAATTTTAGTGTATTTACGCATATATGATCATTTAATCATGTAATTTCTAAAATTTATTTTACTAAAAAGTATCTCTTTAAATGATATATGGTTATATATGATATATGGTTATATATGGTTTTTGTGTCATGCTGTAAATGCCAAGTACTGCCTGTACTCCTTTGACTGCCAGGTGGCTACATGTATACAATCATGTGACCTCTATTGTGCAGTTGTGGTCTGTCAGGATGTTAGGCCTGTACCATTGGACAAACATTAAATGGACAAACAGGGCTCTGTAAGGCAAATCACTCCATTGTCCCAAGTTAGGATGCCCCACTGTTAGAAAGACTTTATTAAGCAGGTGTTTGTACAAAATCACTGGTCAGCTAAAACAAAGTTTGTTGACAAAGTGTCCAATGGATGATTTGGATTTTTAGCAGAAGACTTGTCCACTTTCAAATGGCACAGAAATATATGTAGGGGAAATATGATGGGTAATAATTTGTGATTGCAAAGTTTGGGATATAAACATTTATGTTTTGCAATGAAAATGTGCTTGAAAACCTCATTTCATGAATGCTTTAAAATACTTTATCATGTTTAGCATAAGACACCGTGGCGCCAATTCAAAGCACAAATAATTCGATTGAGGTTACAGCAGAAGAACTGATGGTACAGTACATTTACAGACAGAAACTCAAAATGTACTTAGGCCCTCATAGTCTCAGCATTACGGATATCTTGTGCTACTATTTCCTTGTTTTATCGTTACAATTCTGTACTCTATATTGTGTTTAATTTTAGGCAGTATGTTAGTTCTCGCCTGAGATATAATGACGCTCTGTCAGGACGGTGTCCATCCTCTCTCATCCCGCAGCGCAGGCCAAAGCGATTCTTTACGGCAGTATTTGCTGTTGTGACCATAGTAACAACAGTAGCACAGATAGGTCTGAGTATCTATCGTAAGTATATATATCTAAGCTTGGAGTAATTATGTATGGATGGAGACGTGACGGCCGTTTTATGAGCTATGAAATTGAAAAATGAAAAATGAAATTGACCAATATTTTATTGATGTTTCTCAACACACTTTAATTTCTCCTTTTTCAAAAGAAAAAAAAAGATGAGAAATATTGTTCATTTGAGGCTTACAAAAACATTCGCTCAAACTGACTGCAATAAAATCCGTTAATATCTGTTTTGATCCCCTCAATAAACAATGCATATTCCAAACCTTTTGTTTTTTAATACATGATTTTAAAGTGTATTTCACTATCCATATTGCTTTTTAAAAACTTTTAAAACATACAGCGTTTATTAATTCCTTTTGGAGTTTTTTTTATTTTTCATTTTTTATTGATTTTAAATGATGACATACTATTATATAAGTCAATTTAATATTATATAAAGCAGGGATATATATCTTCCTTTTTTTAAATCTTGTTTTCAATGATACTCATGGTGTATTTTTCTAAACTGCCAATATATGCGCTAATAACAAAAGAAACAAGTGGAAAGAAAAATAACAATAAAACACCTGGTTTCTTCATTATTTATGGTTGTAACAGCAATGTTTAACTCATTTTCATAACTGTGATACGAATGTATAAATCTTTTCATAAAATCGTCTAAACTTGGAGCAGAGAAATTAAATTTATACCTCCATACCTCCAGAAAAAGGAGAACATTTCATTCACGATACGTATAGCTTTAAATTGTAGTTTTGGTAAGGCAAAATTAGTTTGAAAAAGAATTACGTCAAAACTTTCACATCTTGCGCTTATATGGCGTCATCATAACAATTGCCCAAAGCGGCAACTATGATGTCCCTTTTGATGTTGCGACGTCACGCCTCCATACATACGTATACTTGCTCCAATATTTAAGTATGAATGGTGCATATATGCTCATCATGGGTTAAGGACACCTTGTGAAAAAAAGCCTGGCCAGCATTACAACCAGTTATTCTATTGTAATCTCCCTTGCCCTTTATGATATAAGACTGAACCTATTGAAAGAAGTATTGTAAAACAACAACAGAGGTTTTGCTTTTATAAATTAATCCAATGCAATCTGAATATCTTATTGCTTATTGGGAAAAAGCCTATTTTGATTTAATTCGGAACAGTCCGTGGACGAATGAGTGCCTAGAACCAATTACTCTCAATTACAGCTTTGTATATCATGAAATATGTGAAGGAAGAATTTGTAGCACATGAATTAATTCCACCATTTATTCACAGGAATTGTTTGAGTTTGTTCCTTCAAGTTCAAATTGTCACCAAAAAGTATCTCAAATCACTTATTTCGCATTGGTCGATCAGGAGTATAGTAGTCTAAATACAATTATCATCTCGCTTCAAAATTGGTGCTAATTAATAAACAAAAATAAAAAGCGAATATAATCAACTCGTCATATTCTTGTTCATATCAGTAATGTTACAAGAATACGCTTTTGCGCTAAATATGAAATTTTCAAATGATTTACTAATTTAAACCATCTTTACATTTGAGTTGATCATTGGTGTTTTATGCAGAGATGAAGTTACAGCGGGAGGCAGCCGAGGCCGCCGCCAGGAGGTTTGAGGAGACGATGCGCTTCAAGCTCACCGAGTTATGTATTAGTATATGTGCAACCGAGTGGTCCCACTGGTCACACTGCTCACAAAAGTTGGTAATCAATCTCTTATCATCTCTTTTAAGTTTTAAAGGTAATTTTAAGAGAAAGAAAATCATGAAATAGAATCTTAATTTGGAACAGATAATAATTTCATTAAATAATTTCAGTTGTGGTGGAGGCACCAGAAAAAGAGACAGAAAGGTTCAGATAATTGGCCAATGCAAAACATTAACCGATTTTAAGTGTCCATATGCCAATCAATTGCAACAATCTCAGGTAAGGCAGACTGTGTTCAGTGTTTGGTCTTCATTTGATAACACGATTGCGTGATTTAATTTTAAAAGTACACTTAAAAGCATTAAATGCTACTTTCTGTCAAATTTGCGGAGCTTAAATCGAAAAATAATCTAAATTATTGAAACATAGTACAATCAAGTGAAAATGAAATGTTTTTTTTTAGGTATGCAATTATTTCTGTCCCAATGGAGGAACCCCTGCTCCTGGGACGGGAGGCTGCGCTTGCAGGAAGGGATATGAAGGACAATGCTGTATTCAAGGTATATATGTTCCCTAACCAAGGTATATAAATTTCTTGGTCAACCAACCAGAATGATTTGGTCTAAAATATTTCAACCCCTATCCCATAATGAATGCATACAATTAATTGCACATGCAAGGATCAAGGTCTGAGCAAATACTACTACTACTACTACTAATAATAATGATAATAATAAAAACCATAACCCACGAGCCGTAAATTGTAAGTTTGATATATAGTTCATATTTCCATTCTTGTTCAGAGACGTTGTGTCACTACCCTGGGAAACCTTCAAATGGAGCGGTGGCCGGTTCTTTCCCGGCTAAGTACCGGCAGATCGCGATGTTCAGTTGTCTGGAGGGCTTTGTGCTGGACCCGGATGGTGAAGAGGTGGTCATGTGCCGCGAGACCGGCCAGTGGAGTGCTCGGACCCCCAAGTGCCTGAGTGAGATTAAATAACCCTCATCCTCATATTTTACTGCTCATGTTAAAATTGTAAACAAGAAACATTTCTTTAAAAAGGAAACTAAAGTGTCCTTTCACAGAGAAAATGTAAAAAAATATTTCTCGCATGGAAATTATCAAAATCGTATATGCGTTTATTTAAATCTAAAAAAATCAATGCTTTTTGGTTCATGTGTAGACTTTTATTAGTTTCATTTTCTTAAGCCTTTTTTCATGCAGTCAGAAAAGTGTGTCCAAAATGAGCATACCACACACACCGATGACGTTTAAAGCATTCATGAAATCACAGAGGTCACAGGTAATTTTACAGAGCTTTGGGGTTTGCTTAAATGAGATGTGGCCACGAAACTGTGATACAAGCAATCTATCTCAATAAAATCACCAAACATACACTGACCATGATTATTGTGTTTTGCTGAAAGTGCCAAGTACTGCTTGTACCCTTTTGACCACCAGGTGGCCACATGTATACAATCATGTACACAATCAGTACTTGAAAACCTCATTTCATGAAGGCTTTAGTATTTCACTTTTTTCAAATGAGCTCAGGATCAAGCCATTGGTGCAGTTCGAGATTCCAGTCCCAAATTACTTTATATCAATTTCGCCATCGTTTAAATAAAATAATCTGAAATATCGACATAGCACAGCAGACTTCCACCGACAATTGTACGATTGGAGTTTGACAGCACAGTATAAACAACTTTTTTTCTTCTAAACTCTTTATTCTGCAATGAAAAGTAAAAAATGGGTTGAAACTGTCTGGTTGCTTGACTGTTACCATCCCTTAAGAACCTTTTTATACTGCGGTGTTCCATACCGGCCTGACATGAGGAGGGAGCCTGAATCTGAGTCAATTTGGTTGTAGGAGTGACATGCATTATGCCGCGGGTGGCCCAGCACGTTCAGATCATCAACCGCCGCACGGAGTACCTGTATCTGGATAGGCTTGTGTACGACTGTAATGAGGGGTATGCCCTCAGAGGTCCCGAGTCCCGGGAATGTCTGATGGACTCCGGCCAGAGTGGGCGCTGGTCCGAGTTCAGCCCCATCTGTCTTCGTATGTCCAACACAATAATTCTGCTATTTTTACAATAATAATGATGGTTTTTTATATATATATGTATTATCCAAATAATGATAACGATTAAAAATACATATAATGTTTGAGTTTTAAGGAAGTGTGTCGTCAAAGATACCAGAATAACTCTGAAAATATAATAAATATTTGTAATGTTCTTGTCATAATGACGATAAAATATATGTAATATATTTTAGGTTGTAATGTGTATAGTCTAAGATCCCTGAATGAGTCTGATAAAATAAAGAATAATTTTTATGTTCCATGCATTGATACCATGTTTCAATTTTAGCGATAAAATGTAAAGACCCTGGATATCCTATCAATGGTCACAGAGTTGGCAATAGCATCAAATATGGAGCAGTCGTTAACTTCACTTGCGATCAGGGCTTTAAACTCATTGGTTCTCGTAGTCTGAGATGCTTGGCTTCAGGAAGTTGGTTTGGACATCCACCAAAATGTGAACGTGAGACATTATTCTTTATTTATTACAAGAGGTAGAATATGTTTGCATCATGTTTGCACGGGGTTTTACGGTCACTTCACCTCAGTTCCACGCATTAAATAACATTCAGTACAGAAAAATAGATTTCTTATTATTTTACATCAATGTCAATGAAGAATAATAGAACATTGTGAATTCCGCTAGAATGTGCAGTGCATTCTAACTTGATTTATGAACTTTTATAGCATGTGATGTGGGTGTTTTCCTTGAGATAATGTTCGTGTAAAATAAACGATTCATTTGGAATTGAAACTTTGAGAAGAAATTATCTTGTGCAGGCATGATATTGGATTTTAACAACCAATTCATATTAATCTCCCGGCATATGAGCTCATGAAAAGCATATGCCTCTACCAGGTTTGTCTGACCTAAGTTATTCAATAATACTCGATTATACTCAATCAATACTGACAATGTTATGCCTCTAGAGATAACATGTGAAGAGCCCCTGGTACCGAGGCATGGCGACATCCGGGTACAGCACGGGAGGATGGGGGCCACGGCGCTGTTTATGTGTGATGAGGGATACATACTCCAAGGCGCCACTCTCCTCCAGTGCCTCGCGTCTGGCTACTGGAACGATACCGAACCCACATGCAAAGGTGACACGTTCTATTAAGGGTAGGGAAAAAGAGGCTTTTCTTTTCAACTCCACCTTCCCGTATTTTGGGTAAAGGAGACAAAATTCAAAGTGCCACATCAAAGAAGAAAGGGTTTTGGTGGACACGTCATCCCTTGCAATACATGAATTATTACAATAGAAAATGTATCACTTAGCTTTTACAGTGATATTACTATCAAAAATCTGTAAGAGATTGTGTGAGAAACCCATTATTTTTCTTTTTAAAAAATGCTGAAAACAAGAACTATTTGTAAGAGTGATTAAGATTGTGGCAAAATATATTTTAGACTAAACTATAAAAAATTATGTAAGTGGAAACTTTTTGAGTAGTCAAAATTGTTCGTTATATAGGAAATGCTATGCTGTGGTTTAAACAGAGAAGATATATATTGTTTGTTCCATCTTTGATTCGGTGCCCACTTTATTGTTACGATATAGAAAGGCACAGAGATATAACATAATTCAATATATGTGTTTGATTTGTTGTGTTGTGTGTTGTTAAGCCACAATGTGCGGGGATCCTGGCGTACCAGAACATGGAAGTAAAGACGGCATGACCTTCTACTTTCCGCATTCAGTCACCTATGAGTGTTTCCGTGGCTTTCAGTTGATTGGACAGAAGAAAATCCAATGTCTGGCTACTGCAAGATGGAGCGACAGGCCACCTTTATGTCAAGGTATTATCTATCTGTACATGATTAAAGCATTCAGGAAATCAGGTTTTCAAGCACCTTTCCCTTGCAAAATATAAATGCTCACACCCCAAACTTCGCTTTCAAAAGTTATTAAAATGGATGAGTCTTCTGCTAAAACCCAAATCATCCATTGGACACATTGTCAACAAACTTTGTTTAGCTGACCAGTGATCTTGTGCAAACACCTGCTTAGTAAAGATTTGCAAACAATGGGAGGTCCTTGATAGTCCTAATATAGATTTGGACTGCATAGTCTAATCTCTCTAAGTAGAAATGCCTCGATTTTATTTAGGTTGATTATTTAGACTTTTGTTGATTATTTTTTACCACAGGTTGTGTGTGTTTTCGGTTTAAACGGTTACTTTCATACTCTATACATGGATCTCTATAAAGGACAAATTTAGGGGGAAAATCTAGAAATGAACTGGTAACTGATAAAACTAATATATATCTTCCCGCCCTTCTCAGAGTCAAGTATACAGATTGGTGAATACCATTAGAAGTACCGTTTACCTCAAAACCAATACAGCCTTTTCATTTTAACAGGATTGTGCGGCCATAATGATGGATAGAATAGAAATATTCCGATATCATTTTGACAAGGATTCAAGCTGGGTCTTTTGCAAAAAAAAAAATGCGAGTTGGTGTATCTCAAATTTACTCATCCATTGATCAAAGCTTAACGCCAGGGACACACTTTTCATTATTTGTACACTGTTATATTTCTGATTATACTGAGCCTGCATCTGTTGCAAAGGATTCATGATCTCAATATTGACCGCTCAGCAATCTCAACCACGAATTATTCTATTCAAATCAATATAGTTTATGATGTACTTTATTGTGCATAATATATATACTATCTTTCATTTCAAATAACTTTAACTGTGATTAATAAATTCTACTATGAACATCCTTTCTTAAAGGTGAAAACTTGCCACTCTCCCCGAAAATTGCAGAGGAAAAATTCATAATTGATTATGATATTTCAGCCTGCCCAACCAGCACATTCATGAATGACGATCGAGAGTGCCAGTCATGTCCCGCACACATGCACACGGTGACAGAGGGCAGCACCAGCAAGCTGCACTGCTCATGTGATCATGGTTATATGGGGCCCCCAGGAGGACCTTGTGAACGTGAGAAACCTGCAAAGTTCACCATTTTTCAAATAATTTTTGAAAACCTGCAAACTTCACTTTTAACAAACAACAATCCAAATAAAATTATGAAATCTAATGTCATTGTATGCATGACTGTATAATTAATTGTAGTATATGTGACAAAAATGTAAATGCTTTTATACAGAGATAAAGTGCCCATCCCTTTTTGCCCCCATGTATGGTACCGTGAGCTGTGATGACGTCATCATGGGATCTGTGTGTCATTTTGCCTGTCACTCTGGATACATCATTGGCTCTGGAGCAACTCGACGGACGTGCCAAGTAGACAGTAACTGGGACGCACAACAGCCAACCTGTGTTGGTAGGTCTAATCAGAATTGTTATATAAACCTATGCAATAATATTCATAAATTATTGTCCGGCGCTGATAAAAGCCTGAGTACTCAACGCACCTGTTGAAGCAGCAAAGCGTTTTGATGGCATTTAGTGATTCGTTGATTTGACTGCCTTTTCAGAATAATTCAGGTAAACATAATGATAAAAAAACCTCTCACCAGGACTTGGTGCCCTACTCTTCTCAAATATGACAAGGGATTCTTCTTTTGCATTATCACATCGTCATAACACAAACCTTCAGTAAACAATCATTGAACACTGTCATAACACAAACCTTCCCATACCTATGATCCTGCAGATATTATTATTTCATATTGCTTACATACACCTACACATTTCAAATGCTTTGAACTAATCAGCATCAGCACACTTTTCTGCTCGAATAACAATAACAAAGGATGATTTTTAGTCTGTATAAAGTTGTTCAATGATGAAGATTTGCGTTGCCATGTTAACCATCTTAACACACAATTAAATGTAAATATCTGTGCTTTATATCCCTAACCTTTATAGAAATACAGACCAAATATATATGTATTAGTCTATGTTAAGGATACAATTTTCCTCGATTGGTCCAATTAGTAGTTCACTATGGCTCACCATGTTTTTTGGCTTGAGCCACATGTGATTTCTTGCATGGTCTGATGCAAAAACTAGAATATGAAAAGTAACTACTTGTCCATCAGTTATTAAATCATTAAAGTATTTGTCATCTATCTCTGGCATCTTGCTGTTATGAACTAGTTGAAGCTTATGTCATAAATAATTGAAATTGTTTGGTTGTGAGTTCAAAAAAACAAAAACAAAAAAAAAACAAAAAAAAACAAAAAAAAAAACAAAAAAAAAATCAAGTGAACATTTTCCTCTACCCCTAGTGCTCCCTTTTGGGTGGTACTTTCTGTAATGATTTATGAAATCGTATTAAGACTTTAAATGTTTGTACAAGACATTTCCATATTTCTTGTTAATGGTATAAAACAATTAAATGCAGTTTTGGTTTTGTTCAGCATGTCCACTGAATACATACAAGGCGAGTGAAGGCAGCTGTCTTCCGTGCCCCCAGAATTCCTACACTAATGATACTGGCCAGATGCTGGAGAGTTGTATCTGTGGTCCTGGCTATGATGGACCCCCTGGGGGTCTCTGCCAAGGTGAGAATATCTGAGAGAATGAATACACTGGCTGTGATGAGCATATAGGAGGTCCCTGCCAAGGTGAGAATATCTGAGAGAATGAATACACTGGCTGTGATGAGCATATAGGAGGTCCCTGCCAAGGTGAGAATATCTGAGAGTATGGATGCACTGGCTGTGACGAGCAGACAGGAGGTCCGTGCCAAGGTGAGAACATCTGAGAGTATGAATGAATACACTGGCTGTGATGAGCAGACAAGAGGTCCCTGCCAAGGTGAGAACATCTGAGAGTATGGATACACTGGCTGTGATGAGCAGACAAGAGGTCCCTGCCAAGGTGAGAACATCTGAGAGTATGGATGCACTGGCTGTGATGAGCAGACAGGAGGTCCCTGCCAAGGTGAAAACATCTGAGAGTATGGATGCACTGGCTGTGATGAGCATATAGTAGGTCCCTGCCAAGGTGAGAACATGTGAGAGTATGGATGCACTGGCTGTGATGAGCAGACAAGAGGTCCCTGCCAAGGTGAGAACATCTGAGAGTATGGATACACTGGCTGTGATGGGCAGACAAGAGGTCCCTGCCAAGGTGAGAACATCTGAGAGTATGAATACACTGGCTGTGATGAGCAGACAAGAGGTCCCTGCCAAGGTGAGAACATGTGAGAGTATGGATACACTGGCTGTGATGAGCAGACAAGAGGTCCCTGCCAAGGTGAGAACATCTGAGAGTATGGATGCACTGGCTGTGATGAGCAGACAAGAGGTCCCTGCCAAGGTGAGAACATCTGAGAGTATGGATGCACTGGCTGTGATGAGCAGACAAGAGGTCCCTGCCAAGGTGAGAACATCTGAGAGTATGGATGCACTGGCTGTGATGAGCAAAAAGGAGGTCCCTGCCAAGGTGAGAACATGTGAGAGTATGGATACACTGACTGTGATGAGCAGACAGGAGGTCCCTGCCAAGGTGAGAACATCTGAGAGCACTATGCCCATTTGCTTTGGATACACTACGCTATCGCATTTGATTGCAGCTCATTAGAGAGATGGGTCTGACAATGCAGGTAAAACCTGAGAGTAGTCCACTCCGCCATGCAACAAAAAGACCAGGGATATTTAATTTTGCAATAATT
Organism: Amphiduros pacificus; assembly: GCA_949316495.1. Classification (NCBI taxonomy): domain Eukaryota; kingdom Metazoa; phylum Annelida; class Polychaeta; order Phyllodocida; family Hesionidae; genus Amphiduros; species Amphiduros pacificus. Next base: position 46,815,825 of record OX439001.1, read on the forward strand.
TAATGTTTGATATACATTTATTTCCAAGAAAAGCCAAACCCACATTTCCATCAATTATTTGAATTTTCAAAATGTGGGCTTAGTGTTCTAGCCCTACCTGGTGATGACTGAATTATAACCTCTCAGCTATGATTTTGTGAGTACTTTAATTAAGTTTGAAGGTTTTATTTGTAGATATTGACGAATGCAATGCAAATAATGGGCACGGGCCATGTGAGGATGAGTGCCGCAATATAAACGGCAGCTTCACGTGTGATTGCTCCCGGCCAGGCTATAAACTCAACCCGGACAATAAACTGACGTGTAAAGGTAACAACCCAGCAAACACACAACGTAGCTACAACGTTGTGAGAAGGTTGTTATCTGGTAATGTTGTATTTTTACGTTGTGACAACGTTGTGACAACGTTGAGTACCAACGTCAGATCTCAACCTATTTACAACGTCATGATACGACGTTGATAGGACGTTGCCTGGACGTTGTAATACAACGTCGTGATTCTCATGTTGTGGCAACGTTGTGACAACGTTGTGACAAAATAGAAAATTTTTAAATCGAACCATGGAACATATCTAATATCTACTAATTGGACTTAGATTTTTTTTCTAAGATTTTCTCCAAAAAAAAGTGTGCCTCAAAATCATATTTTATTTGCATTATAGATTAAAATATAATATTAAATTATAATTTTCCAGAGATATTTTTTTTAATTGGAAAAACTTAGAAATCTTTCAGAGCAGAAACTTGAATGCATTTACACGTGGAGCCACCTTGTGTTTTTTCACCTAGTGGCAGTTTAAACAGGAAGCGGAAGTAGTCTCTGTTTAAAATATACCACATGGTCAACTGCCAAAATTCAACCATCAATCTTTTCTGCTGAATTTCTGCTGCTAATCAAGAAATCAAGGTATGTAAATTGAATGTTTAGTTACATGAATGTTTGTAGCACAAAATGGGAACATGTAAAGAATGTTTTCGTTGATATTTTAGCCACATCGACTGAAATTGCATGCATGGTGATCTGGCCAGACTTGGTTTGGGAGGAGGAATACAAAATTCTGTTCATACAAAGTTGAACATATTTATATTATTTCACATTTAAAAGGGTATTATAAGGAAGAAACAAATTGATCTGGCCAGACTTGGTTTGGGAGGAGGAATACAAAATTCTGTTCATACAAAGTTGAACATATTTATATTATTTCACATTTAAAAGGGTATTATAAGGAAGAAACAAATTTCAAATTCATGAATTTTGGCTGTTTGCACAGTATAAAATGACAGTTGGATATCCATAAATTTGAATCCTTAATCTGCCCCCTAGTGTCAGTTTTGGTACTAATGTTCATTTCTACTGCCCTCTGATGGGGAAAACTAGTTTTCATAGATTCCTCATATGAACTATAAATGTTAAGAAACTTGAAATTTGAATACATTTTTTTAATTCTTTAGAAACATTAAATACATAATTTAAAATCAGGCAAGATATATATATCAGGCAAGATATATATATCAGGCAAGATATATATATCAGGCAAGATATATATACATGTAATATATATATATATATATATATATATATATATATATATATATATATATATATATATATATTTATATTACATGTATATATATATATCTATATATATATATATATATATATATCTATGTATATATATATCTATGTATATATATATCTATGTATATATATATATATATATATATATATATATATATATATATATATATATATATATATATATACATATACACATATAATATATATGTATATATATATATATATATATACATAGATATATATATATACATGTAATATAAATATATATATATATATATTATATATATATATATATATGCACAGAAAAAGACCAGGTCAGCTCATTATATGAATTAGAATAACGGCAAATTGCTTTCCATAATAATTGTTGAAAACAATCAATATTTATTTGCAGAAACTTGCATCGAAAGCCACAAGGAAAAGGCCTCTGCAATCGATCACAAGATATGTGAATTTCTGAAACATGCTACAAGCAAAGAAAGGTGGCAGCCGCTTCACAAAAAAGATGAGTTGTTTAAATTGCATATTCAGTTTTTAAAATCTGTTTTTTATTCAATTGATTAATGTAAAATATTTTCCGAGTAACTACATTTCTGAACACATTTCAATGCAATAATATTTATCTATCAATATTTTGTAGAGACCAAATGCAGAACATACACCAGAGACCACCCCATCCCGCACCCCATCACACAATCAAGTTAGCAGCCCAGGCAGTAGCCCAGAATACACTCTTTCTATGGATGATTATGGGGAGGCCGCAATATGTCTGAGTCTAGCCATGTTTTAGATGTTTTATAATAAAGAGCAATTGATAAAAATTAACTTGTTTGTTATCATGTTTACATATATTAAGAGTGTTAGTACAATTTTATGCAAAACCAAAACCTCAACGTTGTGACTACGTTATCCGGAGTCCACAAACTGACGTCCTTACAACGTAATTCCACAACGTTGTCACAACCAAAAACCCAACGTTGTCACAACGTAATCCGGAGTCCACAAATTTACGTCCTCACAACGTAATTCCACAACGTTGTCACAACCAAAACCTGACGTTGTCACAACGTTGTCACAACGTAATTTTGTTAGCTGGGTAATAACATAAATGTCACAGTCATCTCTCAAGTAATCTGCTTAAGTAAAGCAATGGTGTCTAACAAGAACTCTGAACTTTATTCATTTGGCCTTAATATAATAACGCACTTTAACCAATATATCAATTATTCAAATATACCACAGGCCAGGGTAACACCCATCTTAAGATAATATGTGTGTGTGATTTCAGTCGAAAAACAATGCAAAAACATGACCCAGGAGGAGGCGCCGCTAAATGGAGGATTAGTGTGTCATTGGTTCTACGAAGAGAACTCTCAGCACTGTTCAGTTAAATGCAACGACGGATATGAATTCCCATCGCGGATTAACAACTATGAAACGTGCGGTCCCACAACAGGGTTTGAATGGTCATACAGAACTACTGACCCCATGGCCAGACTAGAACCTTGTGTTGGTAAGGATCAGCTACTTTAGGCATGGGCCAAACCAATATAAATCTATACAAGCTTGTGTTTGTATTCAGGCTTTTACACTTCATTTGACAGATTTTACTCGTGTTAACACCTTTTATTGACATGTTTAAACAACATTTATCACGATTCCTAGTATGAGTATTTCCAAGAAAATGATAAGAACATTTAAGTTAAGATGTGTATGAGCTGAAAGCAATATAACTATAATAAATACTAAAATATTATTATTGCCTGAGTATGAGTATATATTTGACTGTTACCATCCCTTATGAACCTCTTTATGTTGTGAGGGTCCATGAAGAAGAGGCTAGAAACTCAGACAAGCATACATAGGCCATCAGTACAACGCTAAAAACTCTGATCAGGCTTAGAGGAATAAACAAATTCTAATCAGGTTTAATGAGATAAAATAAAATTAGTAGATTGTATCCATAGGTAGTCATAAACCTTTGACAGCGATGTTTCTGTGTAATTGCAGAGGAGTTTTTCCCAAATTACCGGATAGAAGCTGACTCCAGCTACTTCGTGCGGGCGTGCCAGGACCTCACGGCCGAGGAACAACTTGAGGTGAAGAGAGAGTTTGCCAATAAACTCAATGAGAATCGGGTATGTCAAAGAAGGGCAACCCAGGTGTGTAACATTAAGGACATGGGTATCATATGCGGCAGGCGGGAGAGGCGGAGAAGGAGGAGAGACACTGGACAACTGGAGATACTCTCCTCCCTGGATTTTGTCTTTAATGTGTCAGCGTTGAGCGTCACAGAAACGTCCAAAGACTGCGATCAAATATGTCAGTTTTTGAAGATTCCAGCGAAATATTGCAAGCAAGGACTATGTGTTAGATCGTACAAGCGGTTTCTACAAGCGGCTGTGATAAATGCTAAACTCAAACTCGGAGATATATTTCATGACGTAGAAAAAAGAAAACTGATGCTGATCAGAGCAGCTAACAGAGAATTTGAACCTGAGCAAATATACACATCCGAGCTCATTTCAAATTGTAAGCCTGGCATGAAATCTCAGGATGGTCAATGCGGTACGTGTGCGAAGTTTGTTACTTATTCATTGTTCACAGTTCATTTTTTACGGAAACAAATTATCAGTAAATATTTCCTCCGGTGATAACACACACACATGTGCACACTTGAATATATTTTGTGTATGATGTAAGAGAACTGTAATTTAGGCATGGATTCAGGAGGAAAACATTAAACTTCTATTACACTAGGAGACTTGTGGCATTTTATGTGATCAAATTGCATGTTTTTTAAAATCTTTAATATTGTTCATTATATGGGAATTTACCCCCTCCCATTGATGCAGTACAGTGTACAGAGCTCAAAAGTATATGCTTTGCATTTCAGTGCCATGTTTATCAGCATCATTCTATGATCCCGAGATAAATGAATGTGTTGAATGCCCCGCTGGAACTTACCAACCTCTCAACAAGCAGGAAGAATGTTTAACCTGTCCTCCAGGGACGACATCCACTGTAGGGCTGGCTTACTGCCTGGGTAAGTAATGTAGGGCTGGCTTACTGCCTGGGTAAGTGCTGTAGGGCTGGCTTACTGCCTGGGTAAGTACTGTGGGGCTGGCTTACTGCCTGGGTAAGTACTGTAGGGCTGGCTTACTGCCTGGGTAAGTGCTGTAGGGCTGGCTTACTGCCTGGGTAAGTGCTGTAGGGCTGGCTTACTGCCTGGGTAAGTACTGTGGGGCTGGCTTACTGCCTGGGTAAGTGCTGTAGGGCTGGCTTACTGCCTGGGTAAGTGCTGTAGGGCTGGCTTACTGCCTGGGTAAGTACTGTGGGGCTGGCTTACTGCCTGGGTAAATACTGTAGGGCTGGCTTACTGCCTGGGTAAGTGCTGTAGGACTGGCTTACTGCCTGGGTAAGTACTGTAGGGCTGGATTACTGCCTGGGTAAGTACTGTAGGGCTGGCATACTGCCTGGGTAAGTACTGTGGGGCTGGCTTACTGCCTGGGTAAGTACTGTAGGGCTGGCTTACTGCCTGGGTAAGTGCTGTAGGACTGGCTTACTGCCTGGGTAAGTACTGTAGGGCTGGATTACTGCCTGGGTAAGTACTGTAGGGCTGGCATACTGCCTGGGTAAGTACTGTGGGGCTGGCTTACTGCCTGGGTAAGTGCTGTAGGGCTGGCTTACTGCCTGGGTAAGTACTGTGGGGCTGGCTTACTGCCTGTGTAAGTACTGTGGGGCTGGCTTACTGCCTGTGTAAGTGCTGTAGGGCTGGCTTACTGCCTGGGTAAGTACTGTGGGGCTGGCTTACTGCCTGGGTAAGTACTGTAGGGCTGGCTTACTGCCTGGGTAAGTGCTGTAGGGCTGGCTTACTGCCTGTGTAAGTACTGTGGGGCTGGCTTACTGCCTGGGTAAGTGCTGTGGGGCTGGCTTACTGCCTGGGTAAGTGCTGTAGGGCTGGCTTACTGCCTGGGTAAGTGCTGTAGGGCTGGCTTACTGCCTGGGTAAGTGCTGTAGGGCTGGCTTACTGCCTGGGTAAGTGCTGTAGGGCTGGATTACTGCCTGGGTAAGTGCGTCCCTTGTTCTCCCTAGAATTCTATCCTGTACCCACATGCAGTTCACAAAGAGATTGTGTAGCTTAATAAATGAAAAAACGTAAACTTTATTTATTTTGCTGTGAGAGAATAAATGTGCTGTGAAAGAGTAAATGTACATATGTACACATAGGATCAATGTAGATTGCCTGAAGATGTGAGAAAAAACACCCCAAAGGTCAATGCAGGTTGTCTGAATATGAGAAATGTAACCTCCAAAGATCAATGTAGGTTTCCTGAAGATGTGATATATGACCTCCAAAGATCGATGCAGGTTGCCTGAAGATGTGATATATGACCTCCAAAGATCAATGTAGGTTGTCTGAAGATGTGATATATGACCTCCAAAGATCAATGTAGGTTTCCTAAAGATGTGATATGACCTCCAAAGATCAATGTAGGTTTCCTGAAGATGTGAGATATGACTTCCAAAGATCAATGTAGGTTGCCTGAAGATGTGAGATTTGACATCTAAAGATCTATGTAGGTTGCCTGAAGATGTGATATATGACCTCCAAAGATCAATGTAGGTTTCCTGAAGATGTGAGATATGACCTCCAAAGATCAATGTAGGTTGCCTGAAGATGTGAGATTTGACATCTAAAGATCTATGTAGGTTGCCTGAAGATGTGAGATATGACATCTAATGATTGATGTAGGTTGCCTGAAGATGTGAGATTTGACATCTAAAGATCTATGTAGGTTGCCTGAAGATGTGAGATATGACCTCCAAAGATCAATGCAGGTTGCCTGAAGGTGTGAGATATGACCTCCAAAGATCAATACAGGGTGCCCGAAGATGTGAGATATGACAAAACACCAGACAAATTCTGTGATTTAGATCCTATTCCTACTTGGTTTCTTAAAGAACTTTTGGATGATTTCCTGTCAAGCACAAACATAAATGACTTATCTATTTCATTAGGTAATGTACCAGTACCACTGAAAATCAACTATTATCAAACCATTAATAACGAAAATGCAACTAATTGTAACTGAACTAATTGAGAAAAAATGTCACTAAGTCTCAAACCAATTAATTGAAAGGGCAGCAATGCAATTTGGTCAGCATTTAAATAAACCGAAATAAATATCAATCGTCAAATAAGGATTTTCACAGTTCCGAGACAGCATCGACTGTTACCATCCCACTTGGAGCTTTTTTCTGCTGTCTGGGTCCCAGGTGACACAAGGAGGGGGCTAGACAGCCCTGCTGAGGATATATCTTAATGGATAGATATTGATAAGATTAAGACAGTCATATTGATTCTGCTGGACCTGTCAGTGGCATTTGATACAATTGACCTTAATATCCTACTGGATAGACTTATTTGTTGAAAAACAACAAACAAAAATCAAATATGGAGTTTCTCATGTATCAGTGCTAAGACCTATGCTTTTCACTGTATTTATGTCCCCGCTCACATACATTTAAAATAAATTCAACCTAAACCAAAATATCTGCACTGACGACATGCAGATTTACACAACAATGGACCCTAGCAATTAGCATTATTGTTAATTTATTATGAAATGTTTTTCAGCGTGTCCGGAGGGTATGTATGGTAGTGGGTGTGCCTCTAAGTGTTCCTGCCAGCATGGCCTGTGTGATTCCGTGACCGGATCCTGTCAATGTGAAAATGGCTATGAAGGCAAACACTGTCATAAAGGTTTGTTCATCAATTCCCTCTAAACATAGATTGTCTTAACATAACATTTTATATATATAGACAATGTCTGCTGATATATATATATATATATATATTGTAACATATATTTTGTAATATCATAATATCATATAGTCAGAGTGTTAATGAGGAAAGCTATTGGTCGAAGGGCCAGTACATTTGATGGTTATAATGTTTAATTCCAAATATTTACAAGTGTACGTAAAGAATATCATGTCAAAAAGGCCACTAACATCTACCTGGGTCTTCCTAGATTTTGACAAATGTCATTAAACAAATATCTGTGTGCACATTTGGTACAAAATTTAAAAAATACACTGATATCAATGAACAAACATCAAATAGACCCTGAAATGTAAATGTGTTTTATTGGCGCTTTGCAGACATTCCTGGATGCAGGTCTGGCAGATGCTTTGAGGGAGTCACCTGCCATGATGTACCGGCACCAGGCACAGGGTACAAGTGTGGGGCTTGCCCAAAAGGCTTTCAAGGGGATGGACAAAACTGTTATCTTATCGCTTACAGTACTTGACAGTATTAATTGCTTTTATGACAATATGTTTATGTATATGACAATAGAATTTGTCCAATGTCTAATTTCATGACCACTTTCTTGAAAGAATGTCATTACACACAAGGAAATATAAATGCAGAAAATGTGCACCTGGTTATCTTGTCAATTTGTTTATATTAGTTTATTGAGAGGTTGATGCTTCATTTAGTGGTTTTATTACTGGTATGTTATAAGTAGAACTAAATATAGGTCAGTTAACTGCATGACTAATACTTGACCAAAACTTGAGTTGCAATTCAAAATGATGAGAAACACAGCTGCTCCTGTTGTGGAAGATGAAGCTGCCAAGCTGATGCTGACCAACCTACTGACCTACTTTTGAGGAATGGAAATTGCCATCACATGGGCAACAACCTGTCTAACTGACCTATTAACCAGCTTTTTGAACAGTGGAAATTCCCATCACATGATCAGCTGCTGGTGGTAGCCGGAACAAGCTACTGACCAATATTTTCATGGATGCTAAATACCCAGTGATTAAGCAAGACTTAGCATTCTATATGATTAGCTGCAGTTGATTATGAAAGTTAGCAACACTATGCAGCAGTTGCTTGGCAACCTTCACTGCAGCATTTGATTGCCAACCTCATGGGTGCTGAGAAATTTTTCTCAGAAGACTGAGAATTGTGCGAGTCACAATTTTGGAGACTGAGGATACGCACCAACGGTGCGTACCATTGCGCCGAAGGCACAATTAAACTAGGGGGGTACGGGGGCATGCCCCCCCGAAAATTTTTGCCATTTTCTTGTATTTTGGTGCATTCTGAGCAAAAAAATGCATAGCTGATGAAAGTTGCAGGAGGTGGTGCCATGGCCATCATATAATCCTGTAACAGCAATAAATTTATATAACCCTGAAAAACAAACAATTTTTTTCATGTGTGATTTGAACTGTTCAATGATATGTGTGCAAAAACAGATTTGGCGAAGCTAATTCCCCAGTTCCTGAAATTAATTTTCTATGGCTATTATTTTTGGTAAACAAATCAAACCAAGCAGGAGTAGATGCACATTACAAAACAATGGTTGAACAATGGCGTACATTCATTTTTATTGTTTCTGGACTTGCCAAGGGTGCACAGGCTCAGAAACTAAGAAGCATATCTGATTTTCTTCTCCAAAAATGTCATGCTTCGTTAACACCGCTGGGTATCAACATGACAGATCAGAGAAGATATTGATTTTTTAAAATCAAAGATGCTCCTAGTGGCCTCCTTGGAACATGACACAGCATGAACATAAACAAGTCAAGTTTTTACCAATGCTCATCCAGTGGTGTGCAACATGATCAATAAATAATAATACTGTTTTTAAAAACTTTGGAGTGTGTGATTATTTTGTATTTATTTTGCATTCAAATTGTTAATGGCATGCATGGCTGTGCCAAAAAATATTTAATTCTAACAAAATAATTTATCTTTAAGTCCTTCTTTTGTAAAATATAGCGATCAATTTAATTGAATGACAGATTATGGGCAGCAGAGCAAGCATTGCTACCATGCACATGATTTGTATCCATGGCCATGTGTTTAAGATCATGTTACAAAGGAATGTATGATCAATGCCTAAATCAAGTACATTAAAAACAATTTTTCATTTTTTTCTTGGAGAATATCATTTTTCGACAAATAAAGGGTTCAATTCAATTGAAATAAATTTATTATGGGCAGCTGATGAAGCATGGCCATGTGCAATGCAGTTATCTAACATGGCCATGTGCTTGGAGATAATCCATGGATTATCTAACAAAAGAATGTATCATCAGAGATTATTGTAAAATATAGCGATCAATTTAATTGAATGACAGCTATCAATTTAATTGAATCAGAATGACAGATTATGGGCAGCAGAGCAAGCATTGCTACCCATGCACATGCTTTGCATCCATGGCCATGTGCTTTGAGATAATCCGTGGATTATCTAACAAAAGAATGTATGATCAGAGATTAACCTTAAACCAATTCAAAACAAATAAGTTTTTCAGTAGTTCAAGTCTTCAGTACAAGCCTCCACTTTTATCTCGTGGGCACTCAGAGCTTACGTAGCATGGCTATCCAGCTAGAGAGGAGACCCAATACGCACTATCTCCAATCTGTGAATAGCACTCGTGCTGACCGCCCGGTGCAGGCCCCTACACTGATGAAAAGCTACCCAGAGATGTTGAAGAAGGATGTATCGAACATCCAGTGTTTAAAATTCGCGCGAAGTGTTATTTCATTATTTGTGGTATCCATTAAAAAGAGAAAGATAGAAATGTAGAGTCGCAATATTTTTCGACCAATAAGAATTCTCG